>CM053563.1:47500200-47667134 GCA_028646485.1 Cryptoprocta ferox
TTGTGGGTCCAGTTCTGGGCTCTCTAATCTATTCCACTGGTCTGTGTGTCTGTTTTTGTGCCAGTACCATACTGTCTTGGTGATGACAGCTTTGTAGTAGAGTCTAAAGTCTGGGATTGTGATGCCTCCAGTTTTGGTTTTCTTCTTCAGTATTACTTTGGCTATTCAGGGTTTTTTGTGGTTCCATATGAATTTTAGGATAGTTTGTTCTAGCTTTGAGAAGAATGCTGGTGCAATTTTAATTGGTATTGCATTGAATGTGTAGATTGCTTTGGGTAATAATGACATTTTAACGATGTTTATTCTTCGATCCATGAGCATGGAATGCTTTTCCATTTCTTTGTGTCTTCTTCAATTTCTTTCATAAGTTTTCTATAGTTTTCATCGTACAGTCTTTTACATCTTTGGTTAGGTTTATTCCTAGGTATTTTATGGTTTTTCATGAAGTGAATGGGATCAGTTTCTTGATTTCTTTTTCTGTTGCTTCATTCTTGGTGTATAAAAATGCAACCGATTTCTGTACGTTGATTTTGTACCCTGAGACTTTGCAGATGACACACTTTACCCAAAAGTACTTGGCCAGGCATCTTTTCAAACTTAAGGTATTTTTCTATATATCACTGTTACCGTGTTTATAAAGTTGATAATAATTTGCTGACATAAAATAATACATAGTCCATACCCAGATTTACCCAGTTATCCTCAAAATGTCTTTCACAGATTATTGTTCTTAATCAGGGTGCAGTTGGTCAAGGTTCACACGTGACATTTGGAACTGTATCTTTTTCTTCTGTTTTAAATGGAGTTTTGTTTAGGGGGATCGGGTCATGGGGAAGGTTCCTCCCGCCTGGATACTGTGGATCCTGCCAACTTCCGTTTAAAGCCAGTAAGGCTTTTCCTTAGTTTTTGGTACTTTATGTTGTCAGGGAAACCTAATTTGTACGTTTTGTTGTACTTTTGTAAATCTGGGTTTGACTTCCAGCGCAGCTAAGATTGGCTTCGAGAAGGATTTCCTTTGGGGAAACTTGGGAGGAGAGAAAAAAAAAAATCTGTTAATTAGAATTAGAGGAGAGCACTGTATTTATTGCAGGCAGAATAGGGCTCCCAGGGTTCTATGCTGCAGCCGGCACGACCAAAAAAAAAAAAGTTGCGGAAAGAAAGATTCAAGTCTCAAGTTAAGAAATCAAACCCCCAAGACCTCAGGGCTACTTGCCCATAAATAGAGTGCAAGAGAGACAGAAGCTTAGATCAGGACTGCCCCTTGTCACTCCTCTGGGGAATGAAGGGGCACCTCCCGGGCCCACGGATGCCATGCAGATTGGTAGAACCCAGCCCTCCTCCTCCATCCTTTGGCAGGGGAGAAGGGGAATTTGCGGAGGAGGTCGGCACGGCCTGTGTCACAGAAAGGGGACTGATATTCCCATAAATTTGGTTCATGCGTCAAAGTAACTTAACTCTAAAATTAGATGAGGTTTTTGAGTGTGTTTATCATCCTTCTAGGCTCACGAATTTGACAGGCAAATATATCACTTAGAAAACTCTGATGTCTTAGGACCTACCCTCCACTCCCAGACTTTCCTCCCACCCCTTCCCTCGTTTCAGCCTGTCCTTGGCCCGGCACAGCTTTGGGTGTGACTTCCAGGGAAGAAAACCCAGTGAGATGTTCCTTTGTAACCATACACCTTGCTTACTAGCAGGCATGTTTTGTTTTCTGTACACAATGACTTAAAGAAAAATTTTTTAAGTTTATTTAATGTTTGTTTATGGGGGGGGGAGAGAGAGTGAGAGGGAGGGAGGGAGGGAGAGAATATGAGCGGGGGAAGGGCAGAGCGAGAGAGGGGCAAGAATCTGAAGCAGGCTCCAGGCTCTGAGCTGTAAGCACAGAGCCCGACATGGTGCTTGAACTCATGAGCTGTGAAATCATGACCTGAGTTCAAGTTGGATGCTTAACCCACCAAGCCACCCAGGTTCCCCTTATTTATTTTGAGAGAGAGAGAGAGAGAGAGAGAGAGAGAGAGAGAGAGAACACGAATGAGCATGAGCAGGGGAAAGGCAAAGAGAGAGAATCCCAAGAAGGCTCTGCGCTGACAGTATTTGATGTGGGGCTCGAACCATGAGATCATGACCTTAGCTGAAATGGCAAGAGTCGATGCGTAACCAACTGAGCCATCCAGGTGCCCCATACCGCACAATGACTTTTAAAAAATAGCCAAGACACATATACAAATTGAGAGATTATGTATAAAAATCTGGTTTTCTCATTGCATTTGAAGATTGGAAGTAGAGATAACAGTTAGCTGGAGCTGAGTTAAGGCATCAGGTCATGCGGTTTCTAGTTTTCTCTGGTCTCTACCACTCCCGATTGTCCCCTCTCCAGCTGAAGCAGCTTTACTCCTGCATTCTTCTGTGACTCCACATTGGTCTAATCATACTGGGAGGAAAAAGCCACGCAGCCTCTGGATGAGTCCTTGGGGCATTTAGAAGTGAGATGGCGACATGTGAGGAGTGACCCATAATATGGAGGAATGAGCTAAGGAGTCTTCTGAATCATTGCAGGGAAATTTAGAATTTTTGCCTCTCTAGTTCCCTCTGGAAGAAAGAGCCTGGCTCCCGTGAATTGACTACGAGTCACCAGCCCATTTAAGTTCCAGTCATTGTGAAACTGACCGAGTCCGTGGGTCTCCCATGGAGATTGAACTTAGGGGTGCTTTTTTTTATTTGTTTTTTTGTTTTGTTTGTTTGTTTTTTTAAGCATCAAGAGCACCTCTCTTGTTTTGGGTCATGATATAATGGTAGAGTGTCACTCACCCACTACTTGGGTGTCCGTCCGTAAAGGGCTGTGGATACCATATATGCTATGGTAAACAATGAGCCCCTGAGGGTAGATGGTTCAAGTTAGTTTGAAATGAGAAATTGCCAGTGACCTGAAACCCATCATTATTAACCTTGTGGCACATCATCGCCATAACCAGTAGCCAGCTCTCATTTTTTATGTTCTTCTTTTTCTTTTTTTTTCCCGCTTAGAATAAAGGCTCATTGATGGAAGTTGGCTCAGTTCTCTTTGTTTAAGTGAAGTGGTTGGACCACCAAGAACTGCTCTCCTTCGAGTCCTAATCCAGATGTCCTTCACACGGCCAATCCACTCACACGGCCAATCCACTTTTGCCAGTAGTACAGCCCACAACTGGTTCGCGCTGTGTTTATATATAGACAGCCGCCCACAGAGACTGTGTGGAGAAGCATCTGTGTGCCGCTGCCTACGTCTTCAAAAGGAATTACCTTTCAGTAATCCACATTTTTTATAGCTTAAGTGCATTTGTAATGAACGAATCAGTGATTTCTTTCTTCTTCCTTCATCCAAAAATGGAGCAGGTGACAAAAAGAAAACATGACATAGAGAAGATTTGGGGAAATGCATTATGGAATAATTATATGCATGATATCTCTGGGCATTTTATGTTAGAGGCTTCTGGAAGGGTGACTCTAG
This sequence comes from Cryptoprocta ferox, assembly GCA_028646485.1. NCBI lineage: Eukaryota > Metazoa > Chordata > Mammalia > Carnivora > Eupleridae > Cryptoprocta > Cryptoprocta ferox. The sequence continues at coordinate 47,503,688 of CM053563.1, forward strand.
CTCTTTCCATATGTGGCTCCATCGGTTGGTATGCGTTGGCGGCTCAGGCTATCAGGGTTCTGCTGGAGGTTTTCCTTCCCCTGTAGCAACAGCTCGCTCCGAATCCTGCTTTAGGGCATCCACAGAAATCCGAAGTTACCGTAGAGTTCATCTGGGAGCTCTTCCCAAAGACAGGTCCCCTGTGTGGCCTCAGCTATTCGCTCTGTTTATAATGTTGTATTTCAGTGTCTTGGCCTTGCTTCCAAGGGTGGCCAGGAGAGTATATTTCTTACTCTAGCTCCAAAAGTTGAGAAACTTGAACCCCACCCACTTCTTCCACAACCCACAAACCTCAGTTATACGGTGCATCTTGGAGTAGCCCCTCTCGTCTTCATTTTAGGCTTCCAGATACCGTCTCTTTCATGACTCACGTCCAGCCTCCTCTCGTGTCTCGGGCAGTAGAGGCTGATGGAAGGAAGGGAGCTCATCTGTACTGCCTGGGATTCATCTTCCCACAGTGCCCGCGTCAACAAAGACTTGACCCCAACACCAGCTTTCCCAACAAGACCTGAGCGTTTCGCTCATTACAAGAGACTTAGAAGCAGGCAGTTCAGTTTAGGAGCCCGGGTCCCTGATCCCATCGGGGGCTCCACCTGTCTTGGTCTTTCCCCTGAACCATTCTTAGCGTGTGGCTGCTCAGTCTCGAGGCGTCACATCCATTTTCCAGGCAAGAAGAAGGGGAAAGGGAAGGGGAACAGGCACCTGCCAGCTCACTCCAAGAGTTCCTCCCTCCAGTGGCTGGAGCCAGGTCACGAGGCCATCCGTAGCTGGAAGGGAGTCCGGAGAGGTGATGGTCTTTTACTGGGTGTGCTGTTGGTAGAGTGGATGGAGAGAATGAGGCCATGTCTGCCTCGGTGGTCGTGGATGCTGGCTGTGGGTTTGAATCCTGCTCCACTGGTTGGACCCTGCCATATGCTGAACCCTTCTAAAGACCAAGCGTCACCTTCTAAAACGTGGGGATAGTAATGGGACCTATGGTAGGATTATTAGAAGGATTAAATTAGGTTGGACATGGGCAGTGCTTAGGACAGTCACTGGCAGTAATAAGCCTTCAGTGACTGTCCCAGCTGTGAGCCTCACAGTCATCCTCATCATGTTCCCTCTCTCCCCTCCCCCTTTCCTTCCTCCTTGTCCTTCTCTTCCTTCATCATCATCACCACCATCGCCATCATCACCCATAGCCACCCCTCATTCCACCTTGTTGAACCCACATTTTATTTTGCCATCATATACAAAACTCATACCACATTTTCCATAAGAACATTCATTTGATGTTCCTTCTGCGTAGGAATTCCCTTCTGCTATACATAGAACCCATGGAAATGGTGGCTTTTCTAGAAAAGTGTCCTCCCCGGTTCTGTATCATGCCACTGGCACATATTTGGCGTGTGCATACACTCACACCCATGCACACCAGCACACACAGTGTTTATTGATCAAACAAACTCACTTTTTGCTGAATGACAAGCCCATGCTGATGATATTCCTCCCAGGGCTGCTGTGCCCTCCTGTCTGAGAGCGAGGCCAAGTCACGGGTTGATGGCTTCGCTGTGCCTGAAAAGGACTTTCCATCCCAGTGGATCCGTAGGCTGGGTCACCCTAACACTGCACCATCCTTGCTGCCAGCATGTGTGGGGCGCACACCATGTGTGGCTCCCTTTGCAGCCATCTGAGCGCGCTGGCACCCCTCTGGGATGGGGGTTGATGTGCCTTAGCCTGGCTCCTGGGACTTGGCCTCCACCAGCCATGGCAGGACTTTGGGAGCAGGGAGTCGTTCACACCTTTCATGCTCTTGACATCTGTCTCAGCCCATTTCTACCCCCTTTCTGAGATTTTGGCCCCTGAGAGAAGCCAGGGAAATTTCAGAGAGTACTGAGCCCTCACCACCGGAGACCTGGAGCTGCCTCTACCGGCAGGGGCACCCTGGTTGGCACTGGGGGCAAGAGCCAGGCGTGGCGTCAGAGGGGACACTCAGGAAGCCTCTGAGAAGGGCCATCGAGTGTGTGCCCACATGTGGTTTCAGGAATTTCAAAGATCCCTGGGGCTCTAAAAGTCTGACTTAATTTGTGATTTGCGAGCAGTCTCCTGGAAGACCCGGAGAGCAGACACAAGACTCGGGGAGCAGACACAAGACTCGTGAAAAATACCAGACGCCCCGATGGCGGGAGCAAAAGAAGGGGGGTAAGGTCTGAGCAATTTCTGGCAGCTGCGCAGACCTTCATTATCTCGTGGTAGCAAAGCATGGTTGGGCTGGTTGTTTTGCCTTCAATCAGGTTCCCTGTATGTGTTAGGCTGGATTTTTGGTAACTTCAAGGCCCAGTACGTATAAACAAATTCCTCACATGATCTTCTAAGCCATGAATATGTAGCAGATTCGGTCTTGGGGAACTCCGTTCCTGCCATCAGCTCCGAAACAGAGGATTTATAATGGGACGTGGGCAGAAGGTATGTGGTAGGTACTCAAACCGTCACTTCCTCGCCCCCCGGGAGCACAGGCCGACACTGATCCCTGTGCAGTCTCTGGGCTTGTTGGCTGTTTTCCTTCCTGGGGCGATGGTGTTAACCGTTTCCTGACGGGGAGTGCTCAAAGAATCCGTGAGCAGCGTGAGCCGTGCACATGCCTGTGTGAGGCGGTGCAGACCAGGAGGCCGGGCGAGCGCACGCCGCACTTCGTTTCTTTAAACAATTTTTTTTTTAATGTTTATTTCTGAGAGAGAGAGAGAGACAGAACATGAGCAGGGGAGGGGCCGAGAGAGAGGGAGACACAGAATCCGAAGCAGGCTCCCGGCTCTGAACTGTCAGCCCAGAGCCCAACGCAGGGCTCGAACCCATGAACTGTGAGATCACGACCTTAGCCCAAGTCGGACGCTCAACCTACTGAGCCTCCCAGGGGCCTGTAATGCACACCCCACTTCTTATGTTCTCTGGGGGAGGGTAGGGAGTGGGGTCAATGCTGAGGGTAGGGGGGCTTCAGCCTGGTTCAGATGCTTTAATTTTTTTTTCAAAGGGGGAAATGTGTTCATGTATTGCTTATGTAATAAAAGTTGTTTTTAAAAGTAGCCTGGGGGATTAGTTTTCTATGGCCGCCATAACAAATTACCTCAAACTTAGTGACTTAAAATAACACAGATTTATCACCTTCTAGTTCTAGAGGTCAGAAGTCCAATGCATGTCTTCTCAGGCTAGAATCAAGGTGTTGGCAGGCTCTGTTCTTTCCGGAAGCTCCAGGGGAAAATCCAGTTCCTGGCTTTTCTAACTGACAGAGACCATGCACATTCCTTGGCTTGGGGCCCCCTTGTCCTCCATCTGTAAGCCTGCGGCCTTGGGCTGAATCCTTCTCAAAGGGCCACCCCCCCGCCTTGGTTCTCTCTCCTCTGCCTCTTCCCATTTTAAGGACCTTGTGATTATATTGGGTAACCCTGATATCAGTGACAGTCTCCCTGTGTCAAGGTCAGCTGATTAGCAGCCCTAATTCCATCTGCAGTTCCTCTTTACCAGGTGAGGAATGCAAAGCACTGTGAAAAAAGTGTTGGATGTAGGTAAGACTCCTGCAGTTTATCTCGTGCTGTTGCCAGTGCCTGACTCCAACCACCAAGACCACCTCTGCCATTAGTGCTAGAAGGCTTACTTAGGGAGTCACCTCACTTTCTTCTGGCAACTTCTTCCTACTTTTATGGTCACTTGGGAACCCTGTGGGGAAGTCAGTCCAGGCATGGGATGGGACTTCTTGCTGGCATTCATCACAGAGAGCTTTTCCTTCATTTGAATGTCTTGACCATTCCTGGGCATTCCCTTCCTTCCTTCCTTCCTTCCACCCACTCACCCATCCACTCATTCATCCCTCCATCCCTCTCTCCCTCCTTTCCTCCCTCCACCCATCCATCCATCCATCCACCCATCCATCCATCCACCCCATCCATCCCATCCATCCCTCCACTCATCCATCCATCCATCCATCCCTCCATCTGTCCATCCCTCTATCCCCCACCTCTCCATATTTCTCCCTCCCTTTCAGTTCCCCTTTCTCTATCTTATGTAAGAGAGTATTAAACATGAGGCAAAAGTAGAACTTTCCCTAAAATAGCTACTACCTCTCTTTAAAAATTAATGTCCAAAATCTTGAGTAGAAATATTGACATGAGAAGTAGAACCATTGTTTTTAGGAAGAAAAAGTGTTCATCTTATATTCTCAGCGCTTTTATACAATACTAAATTTTATACAATACTAAATTTTATATAATACTAAAATAATTATATGAGGAAGAGGAGGGGGAGAGGGAAGAGGGAGAAGAGGGAGAGGAGGAAGGGGAGGAGGAGGGAGAGGAGGAGGAAGAAGAAGAAGGAGAAAAAAATCACTTAAGTCTGCTTTTATCACCCAGTGTATGCTTACACTTCTTAGGGCTTGTTAATCCCTGCAATGACTCAGTTTTCTCTTAGCCCCATTTTCAGATGAGTAACTCAGGTACAAATAATGCATACCTTTCCCTTATTTAAAAAAGAAAGAAATGAAGAAATACAGATCAGAAGAAGAAAATAAAAATCACCCAAACTATCCACAGTATTTTAGTGTATATGCTTTCAGATGTTTTACTGGGAATGTATCTTTCAGTGTTTCTTTATTGATTCCCATAAGATTGTTTTATTATTTTAGAGAGAGGGGGAGGGAAGAGATTGTGAGCAGGAAAGGGGCAGAGGGGGAGAGAGAGAGAGAGAGAGAGAGAGCGAGAGAGAGAGCGCATCTTTAAGCAGGCTCCACGCTTGGCGTGGAGCAGCATATGGGCCTCGATTCCACCACCCTGGGATCATGACCTGACCTGTGCCAAAATCAAGAGTCCGATGCTCGCCTAGCTGAGCCACCCAGGCACCCTGATTCCCACGAGATCTTAAACTGTCTCTCTGTAGTTACTTGGTACCGAGTTGCTAATGAGAGAGAAGCTTGCTTTGCCCTTGGGGGGTTCAGAAGGACCCCTTCCTGCTGACTGGAAATGCTTCTCTTGGTAAGAGCAAAAACACACACACACACACACACATACACAGTCACACACACATACGCACATGTCTTCCAACACTGTCGGCATCCTCCCTGCAATCCTGCACGATGTTTTGTTTATACACTGCTCACTCCTCCTCCCCTCATAAAAATGCTTATTATTGAATTATTTGGAAAATATGTACAAGTAGAAGGATGACAAGACAATGGCTATGGTCCCACGACATGCATGCAGTGATTTCCTTTTTCCTCACTCCCAGAGGTAACTTCCTCTTTTCAGGGACTTGTGACTGTGGTTGTAAAGCTCTGTGGAAACACAACCCACATGCATAGAAGTGTGTAATATGTTCTTGCTGCTGGACGAACTTAACCGAAGCCGGCATGCCCGGCTGATCGGTACCTGGATCAAGAGAGAAAACGCAACACAGAGGCTCCTTCTGCCCTCATTCACTCATTCCCCCCGGGGCCCCACTGAGGAAGGATGCCAACTCTCCTGACTTCGTGACTGCGGATAGCAAAGACTGGCTTGTCCATCTTTGATCCGACAGAAATGGAATCCCTTTGTGCAAATGGATCAGACAGGAGGTGCTCCTTCTGTGTCTGGCTTCCTTCTCTCAACACGGCACTTCTGAGGTGCTTGCTGAATACTGCATACAGTTGTAGATCATTCACTGTCATGGTTGTAGAGTGGTCCATTGTGTGAATATGTTATAATTTACTTAACCCATGCAATTTGCAAATTATAAGTGGTTGCATTTATGAAAGTTCAAATCCTGTGCTTTTGTGTAACATTGTAGCCAGGGACTTCTCCCTGTTTTTTTCAAAAAAAATTTTAATGTTTATTTTTTGAGGGAGAGAGGGTTCGAGCAGGGGAGGGGCAGAGAGAGGGAGACAGAATTCCAAGCAGGCTCCAGGCTGTGAGTTGTCAGCACAGAGCCGGACGCGGAACTCGAACCCACGAACTGGGAGATCATGATCTGAGCTGAAGTCGGACGCTTAACCGACTGAGCCACCCAGGCGCCCCGACGTCCCCCTGTTTTAACATCCTCCCAGTATGCCGTATGTAACACGCTATTTAATAGTAACATTGTATTTAATGGAGTGGATTTGTATTTATTTAACCATTTTTCCTATCATTCAATTTTAGGAAGTTTCTGCTTTTGTTTTTGTCTGGCTTTGTTCCTCTGATGAGTGGCGCTGCAGCGAACGCTGGCTCTATCTCCGCCTGAGCTCCTCCCTCCCCCCACCCAAATATCTCAGACAGTTTTGTTAGGTTAAATTCCCCGAAGTGGAATCGCTGGTTCAAAGGTGGGGCCATCACAAGGTCTTTTGATAGACGGTCAAATTTCTTTCCAAGGGGACTGTCCCCGTTCCTAGTCTTTTGCTTAAAATAAACTATTTCCCTCGGCTCTGTTGTTAGCATGGACGGCTCTCACCTGAGGGCTATGTCGTTTCGCTGTCGGGTGGTACAGGGCAGACAACTTTGGACTTGAACCTGACAGCTGACTTCAAGTCCCAGCTCTTCTCCGCAGTGCAGCCTTAGGCAAGGTATTTAAGCTTTCAGAGTCTCAGTTTGCTCATCTGGAAAATGGGGCTTTTTAAATTCCTGTACTGCCTTCCCCGCTGCTCCCTCCCGGTTTATAACCTGTGAAAGTCTGTGCCTGTCAGATGATGATGAGGTTGGATGTCCTTGGCTATATCCTGTCACGGGTAGCTGACTCTTGCCATAGGGGTCTTCCGTGCTGCTTTGGGAGTTGGGAGCTGTGCTCCTGAACACCAGTTCTGTGCTCTGTGATGTACCTCCTGCCGAAGGTTCCCTTTGCCACTTGTTCACCGCTTGCCCACTTTCCTAACAAGCCTTTACTGAGTATCTCCTATGACGCAGGCACGCTGCTAAGCATGGCGGGTACAAAGATGAAATAGCCTTGTTTCCTTAGAGTCTCGAGGTGCATCCTGGCAAGTGGGTAGAGCAGGGGTGAGAAAAGGCCTCCAGGGGTCCAGAAAACTGGGGGCACATGGAGAAAGGGGCATGTAACTGCTCCAAGGAATGGGGGAATCTGGGAAGGCGTTTGGAAGGAAGCCCTTTTGAGGCTGGACCTGGAAGGATGAATAGGAATCAGTCAAGTGAAGGATGGGGTAAACAGCTGTAAACACTTGAGCCCTGATGGTGTTTGGGTAAACCTGTTTTTTTCTTCCTTGGGGGTGATGCCGCCTTTCAGGGGGACATTTGACAATGCCTGGAAAGTTTTTTATTCCAGCACGATGGAGAGATGCAATGTGCGGGATAGCCCCCATGCAAATAATCACCCGACCCCAAATGTTAGCAGCACCCCAAATGTTAGCCATACCCCAAATGTTAGCCATACCCCAAATGTTAGTAGTACCCCAAATGTTAGCCATGCCCTGAATGTTAGCCATGCCCTGAATGTTAGCCGTACCCCAAATGTTAGCCATACCCCAAATGTTAACCATACCCCAAATGTTAGCGGTACCCAAAGCAGAAGCCCTAGGCTGCAGCATAGGGGGGTGTTGAGTAATGGAGTGCATTGCCTCCCTTCTCCGAACTAGAGGATGTGTGACTGTGTGCGTGTGCCTGTGTATGTGCGTGTGCATGCACACGTACTCGTGTGAAATGGGAGGAATCCACTTTCCCTCTATGTGGAGGCTGCCCATGTGCGGGTTCTGGAAGCCTGCTCTCTGCTGGTCGATTCACTGTCCAGAGAGTTAGCTACTCAGCAGGTGTGCGCCACCATCGGCTCCCTTCACGACATCCTCACCATGATTTATTAGAGCTCTTTATCCCCCCCTTCAGTGTTTATGACATCCAGGGACTTGGTCGAACCATGAGGAAATGAGAGTGGACAGTGCGACTATTATCATTCATTTTCACTCCCCATAAACATTTTCTGTTTCTTCTTTGGGAGACGTTGCTAATCCCCTCGTGCATTGGCTCTGCATGTTCTTTCTTCAGCCTCGGTACAAAAAGCAAAGTGGTAGTGACGTTTTCCTTATGGCTGCCGAAAAGGTTACGCAGCGTTTGGACCGCTGCCTGCTTCTACCCCGAGCACAAAAGATCCGGGAGTAGAAATTGGTTCTAACAGTATCCCTGCAGAAAACACCGAGGGGATGTGAGTCACTTTCCCTTTTGTGTTAAACGCATTTGGTCCCTCCAATTCAGAGTTAGAGGATGACATGTACTTGATCCCTACCTCCTAGAGGGGCTCATAATTGAGCGCCTGCTGCAATCCAGAAGCAGCTATCGAAACCTTTAGGAGCCCCGGGCTTGGGAGGAAAAACACAGTGTTTTTTGGCTCTGTGTTTAAATTTCTATGAAAATCTTGGGTTTGATGGAGAGGGAACAGAGAGGTCCAAGGGGAGGGCATAAAGTACAAGGGAATTTCCAGCTTTCTCATACAGAGGGAGGCATTGCACGCCTTAAGGTTGCAAACAGCAGAGAAGACTGAGCAATTTCAGGAGAAGGAAAACTCATGTCTGTATGGGACAGGACTTGAAAGCCACACCATGGCTCATTTTCCACAGGGCGAGGGGCAGCCCAGAGTTGGCACAACAGCACTGTGGGATACTCCAGGCCACCCGTTGTAGGTGTGTGGCTCTCGTCCTTGGATTTGGGGCCCTGCAGTGATGGGACCAGGAACTCATGGAACGGTCTGTGCCTGCTACTGCACTTGGACGACTAGGCTCTAATCCCCTTCCTCGTGTGACTCAACTACAGGTTTAGATTCTCAGGAGAGAATCCAGGCTGCCTCCCTTGTGGCCACGGTCATGGTCAACTTTGTCCATTCTCCCTGAGCTGAAAACCACAAAAGGGTTGGAATGAGCCGCAGGTACTTTGTGCCACACATCAATGAAGGTGCCGCCAGGAGCGAAGAATGGAGGCAGACAGCCCCACTTGTTCTGGGATCCATGGGGTTGGGAGAAAGGAAGGAAAAGGAAGTCGGCTAGCATATACTAGGTTACTGGCCTTTGAATTAATTTGTAAGCCATGGATCCCAGGATATAGCGATTGATCATTCTCCCAATATTTACCCTTTCTACCACCCAGTTGATTTTTTGGAGAGGAAGAGAGCTATGTGGGAGGTTCTTCTGCGCAAACTCAGCATTTAGCGCCCCCCTCCCCCTGCCCATGGCCTATTACAATCCATCTATGATCATTGTCTTCCACGGCAGTTTTTTTTAAAATGATGATAATTCTCATGAATATGTTTTCTTCTACTTTTTTGATATATGGTCCATCTCTTTGGTCCCTTAATTAACATTTGAGTATAAAAAACATAAATGTCAAGATACAACATTCAGAGACACCCTATATGGATTCGAGTGGCCTTGGGTAAATTAATAAAGCCTGTCCTTACTTTAGTTTTTCCATCTGTAAAAAGAGAATAGTACCCACCTTTATGGTTTTGTTGTGGGGATTACACGGGATAATAAACATCAGATGCTTTGAACCGTGTGATACATGTGTCATATGTCCTGTAAGTACTGGTTGTAGAAACATTTTGTTTAAAACTTTTATTTTGATGTAACTACAGAATCCCAGGATGCTACAGAAGATAGCATAGAAAGGATTCTTGTATTCTGTACCCATTTTCTGTAGTGGTTACATCTCCTGAAACTAGGGGAAAGTATCAAAAGCGGGAATTCAGCATTGGTCCAGTGTGAGCGTGAGTTCTGTGATAGACGCAATCGTGGCCGTCCAGAGACGTTCATTTTGTATCCCAGGGGCAAAGAGGAATTAGGTCACGGGTTAAATTTAGGTTACTCATCAGCTGAATGTAGAAGAGAGAAGTCATCCAGGGCTGTCTGGGTGGGCCCGGTGTAATTCCAAGGGTGTTAGGAGTGGGAGAGGGAACCCGATGAACACCGGGAGACACGACAGTCTGAGGGGTAAGCTGGACATGTGCTAGTTCTGAAGATGGAGAGAGGGTGCCAGGAGCCCTGGAAGCGCAGATGGGATGCGTTCTCCCCTTCGAGAGCCCAGAAAGGCACGCACCCTGCCGACATCTTGACCTTTGCCCGCTGACGTGGTAGACCTCTGATGCATAGAACTATAAAATCATTAAATTTGCGTTGTTTTAAGGCATGACGTTTTTGGTGATTTGTCACACTGTGGTGGAAAACTAACTTGTGTCCTGTGCCATTCCACCACAGAACGTGTAGATTCATATAGGCACCCCCACAGTGAGAGACCTCCCTTTGGAGTCCAACCCACCACGCTCTGCCCCCAGCCTTTCTTACTTTCCCCCAGGAGGCAAAGCCCCTGTCCTGTGTCAGCATCCTGCCAGGCATCCGTGGTGGCTGGGGCTCTCTGCTAACTCCTCATCTTTCCAGACTTCAGATAATTCCTGCTCTGATCTCTGGATCTAAGACCACCTGCCAGTACAATCTCTAACTATAGATATATTTTTTAATTTTTTCCTTTTTCTTTTCTTTTTTTTTTTTTTTTTTTTTTTTGAGAAAGTGTGTGCAAGTGGGGGCAGGGAGCAGAGGGAGAAGGAGAGAGAATCTTAAGCAGGCTCCATGCCCAACACTGGAGCCTGACTCAGGGCTCTACCTTACAAACCGTGAGATCATGGCCTAAGCCAAAATCAAGAGTCGGATGCTTAACCGACTGAGTCACCCAGGTGCCCCTATATTCTTTATTTTATAACACTCATCACCTATATAAATAATGGCGTATTTATTTGGATGAGACTATTTGTTTAATTTTTGTCTCTCCAACTAACCCGGGAACCGAGGGCAGGCACTGCATCTGTCTTATCAGTGATTCCTCACCCTCCTGTATGTGACTGTGTAGACAGTAGGAGCCTTCTAAATCTTTGTTGACTCAAGGAACAAGTGACAGTATTGGAGATGTACAGCCAAAATTGGGAGACATATAGCTGAATTGCACCCAGTATTGGGATGTTTGAGTGGAAGAGTATAGTAGCATTGTAAGATATTCTACCTGCATTCATTCAACAAACATTTCGTTTCTTTCTTTCTTTCTTTTTTTTAAAATCACATTCTGTGTGAGCTGTATTTGGTGTGTAGGGGTGGTTATATTTCTGTGAACTCTCAGTAGACCGTCTAACATGGCGGAGCCTGTGTCACATGGTGGGCCAACTCTGCACTTGTATTCAAAAAAATTTTTTTTTAATTGTTTATTTTTGAGACAAAGAGAGTCAGAGTGTGAGCAGAGGAGGGGCAGAAAAAGGGAGACACAGAATCCGAAGCAGGATCCAGGCTCTGAGCCATTAGCACAGAGCCCTATGCAGGGCTCGAACTCACGAACCGTGAGATCATGACCTGAGCCGAAGTCAGACATTTAACTGACTGAGCCACCCAGGCGCCCCTTGCACTTGTATTTTTGTTTCTCAGCTTCTTCCTGCAATAGTTTGGTTAATTCATATGGATGAGATCAATCCCAATAACAGCTTTGTTTCCCAGAGAATGTGGGCTTCTTTTGCCAAACAATTATCCTGAGAAGGAATTGATGAAGGGAACTTACCTCTTGGCCAAGTGCTTTTTCGAGTTATTCAACCAAAGATAGGCTGCACCTGGGTGAAGCCAGCCATCTGGATGAAGAATGAAATATCCAGATGTTTCTAAGTATCTGGATGCTTCTGACCATCTGGTTCTCTTGGTTATTGACAAATGATCCAGATGTTTTGCAGAAGATGGTATACCTCGTCTAACGGAAGAGAGAGATCGTATTCTTGAGAAATTCTGGTGTCATCCCATATGTACTAACGCGGGGTACGTGCCTTTAATTGAAGCCATGATTCGATTGCAGAAAACGAAAATAGTTTCCTGTTTTCTGAAGCTGTCATCTTGCTGCGAGTGCCAGAATGCAAAGATTTCAGGTTAATTGTCTCATCTACCATCAGAGTCGGGTTGTTTGCAGCTTTATTCTATTTACAGTGTATTCACCTCTTAACCAATAACTTTACAAATGGGATGTAAGAATGCTGACATTCAGCACTGCCAAAGGCTGCATACTACCTCAACATTTTAGTGTTTTCCAAAGTAGAGAAAAAGGTTTGGTGCCTGAAATTCCTAGAGTAAATAGGAATTTATAAGCTTTGATTAGAAATGCATCTTGTCTGGGGCTGAAATCTTGAAGACTGAGTGGCGCCCACCCCTCCCAACCCCAATTTTCTGTTGTGTAACCTAAGCAAAGGCCTCATGGTTAAATATCTTTTAAAGAATTCAGTGAAGGCTGGAGTAGAATAATGTAATTGGAAGGCTCATGAAACTTGAAAACTAGCTGCAATCTGCCACAAGAATCCTTGTCTGATGTCTGTGGGTCTGCAGGACTGAACATGCATGTCCTGACAAGGATGTCCCAACAGTGAATAAGCACATGAGACTTGAGTGTCTGTGTGTTATCTTATTACTCTGTGATTTTCCCGAGTGGCATACCAGAGCACATGGAAAAGTAAATGAGAGGAAGTTGCGTGGTAGAGCAGTTAGTTAAGGCCCATGCCCAGATGGTATTAGCATCCATGTTCCCATTGAGTGGACCCTCAGCCAAAGTCTGTGGTCTGATCCTGTTTCCAGCTCTGAAGTTTAGTCCTAAACATTTGGAGGTGGGGGAGTGGTAGTCGGTGGGGAGTGGGGAAGGGTGTATGATTCCGGTGACGTTCGGTGACTTTAGTTCTTCATTCCAAATAGATGCGACTGGATTTCAGTTTTGAGCGTCTGTTAAACATATTGCAAGTGACAGACCCACAAAGACAGGTTATGGATGGAACACAAATTCAAATTAGTGCATTGAAACAGCAGCTCGAAGGGACAAACCCACATGTCTTGCCTAAACATTTAGCTCCAAACTTTACAAAAAGCCAAATGGTTTCAATTTTGTTGTATATATATGGGATGATTGTGTATTTGCTTCTCACTTGCCCTGCCAGTGGGATGGGGTTTGTGGGGGAGACGAGGACAAACAACGTAAAAGAGCAAATGAGCCAAATCCATCTGGATTTGGTTATACGCTGATTATATAGTTTGTTGTTCTGTTGTTTTTAACGTCTTCCAAACCTTCTGTATATCAGCCAGCACTGCGGGAAGGGGCGGGGGCATGGTATTTTGTCTTTGACTCCGTTTGTATCATCATGCCTCTCTTTTCTGGAGTTTCTCCTTTAAAGTAATAGTATATAAGCATGGCAGCTGGCATTTATTGAGTGCTTACTATGGCCAGATCTATGCCACGTGTTTTCACTTTTGAAATTTTGCAGCAACCCAGTGACACAGGTATTATTGGCGGGGAAAATGGGGATTCAGAGAGGTTAACTAGCTGGCCTATAGCATCAGACCATGAATGAGTGTTGGAGCCAGGGTTCAAAACCAGGTAGGTCCGAACACATCTTCTGAATTAATCCTTTGACACTGGATGGCACTGCTTCTAATGATTACTGTGCTTTTACCAATGTAGATAATGTGGACAAATGGAATGGGTATCAGCAAACTTTTCCCATCATGGGACACACAATATTTTAGGCTTTGCACTACAGTTTCTATTACAGCCATCCAATGCTGCCCATTTAGCACAAAAGCAGCCACAGGCAGCATGTAAATGAATGGGTGGGACAGTTCTCCAATAAAACGAAAACTTTATATATGAATGCTGAAATCTGAATTTCATGTAATGTTGGTATGTCACTAAATATTCTTCTTTTGATCCGTTTCTAACCATTTCTTTAAAAAATTTTAGTATTATTTATTTTTGGGAGAGAGAGAGAGAGTGAGCGAGCGAGCAGGATTTGGGGAGGGACAGAAAGAGACAGACACACAGAATCTGAAGCAGGCTCCAGGTTCCAAGCTGTCAGCACAGAGCACAACATGGGGCTCAAACTCACAAACCACGAGATCATGACCTGAGCCAAAGCTGGACGCTTACCGGACTGAGCCTCCCAGGTGCCCCTGTTTCCAACTATTTAAAAATATTAAAGCCATTCTTAGTTCACAGGCTACACAAAAACTGGTTGGGTTGGATTTGGGTGGTGGCCTGATGTTTGCTGATGTCTGCTAGAAAACCCATTAAAAATGCAAATATAGAATTAAAGGGGTCCTCGGGAGAGGCTTGGGATGGCCGTCTGATGGGCAGAAGAGGCTGAGGGACTTGTCTTGGAGCTTAGAGCATAATCTCCCCTCCCTACCCCTTGGATTTGTTTAAATCGCTCCCTATGCATTAATGGAAATTATAGCATGAGTTGAGGGGGGCATCCAGACGGTTCCATGGCATTACTCCTGGTATACATCCATTCCCTCACTTATGCATTCACTCACTCAGCATGTACTTACTGAACAGCTGCTATGTGCCGGACTCCGTGTTGCATGCTATTTGCACATTGGATAAGAAAGCAGACATGCCTTGTCCACAGCGCCCTGTGCCTCTTGGAATCTTCTCTTAATAGTAGGGAGACAGTCAGTGTGCACATGAGGCTCAGTTAATGATGTCCCATATTATTCAAAGACCCAATACCTTCGGCTTTTTCTGTCTTCTTCTTTAAGCTTGGTTGAAGCTAATTGGGCACTGCGTTTGAACACACCAGGCAGTGGGAAGAAGAGGGGGCTGCCTAAGAAGGGACGGCCTACACTCCAGGTGGGTCATGCCCAGCACTTGGCTGTGAGCCTGCAGACCTTCCTTCTCCTGCATGGAATGAAAGAACAAGGGAGAGCGGGTTCTCTATCTACTCTATGTCTTTGGAATCAGGAAGACATGTTTGTCTTCCAAGTATCCTTTGATAAGTAAGGTTGAGCTTTCTTGGTCACTGTGTGTGTGTGTGTGTGTGTGTGTGTGTATTCTGCCCCACATATGTTACTGATTATTGAGATTATTGGCCCCATGGCTGTTGAGGCATCCAGTATGTACAGTCCTGACGGCCGGGGGCCTGCCCAGAGTTGTGATGCAGTACGGTCTGAATACACAGGAAGCGTTGAGGCATGACTCGTGGCTGATGGGATGGTAGGGACGGGTGTTGAGGCTGCATCCACTGATTCTCATAATCATCGGTACCCCTTTATGGAAAAGCAGCTCGATGCCAGGTATATCGCTGGGCATCCTCCCATGCATTTTGCTCCTTCGGTGTTCCCTTCACCCTACAAAGTTTTGTCCTATATACTTCAGACAAGAGAAAGGAAAGGTCAGCCAGTTCTGGGGACTTGCCCAGACTGTACTAAGCTGGGAAGTATCAGGGCTGGGACTGAGCTTTTGTCTGCCCGGTTCCCAAACCCAGGCCCTTCCCACCCAGATCCTGCAAGCCTCCTACATTTCAGAGAACTGGGCTTCTCTGTTTGCAGTAAGCTGGGGTGCCTCTCTGTCTCCTTGGTCCTAGACACTGCCCATCTCGCTGTTGAAATGTGGAAACGAATAGATGATAATAAGTGTTGGCGGGGGTGCGGAGAAAGTGAGGAACCCCCACCCACTGCTGATGGAGATGTAAGATGGTGCAGCCACTTTGGAAGTCAGTCTGGCAGTTCCTCACATGACCCAGCAATTACACTGCTGGATCTGCAGCCAAAAAAAAAAAAGAAAAGAAAACATATACAAAACTTGTACACATATGTTTATAACTGCCGTATTCATAATAGTCAAAAGGTGAAACAACCCTCAAATCCATCAACGAACAAATAGATAAATTATGGTCTATGCACATAGTGGAGAATTATACAGTCGTGAAGGGGAATGGTGTACGGAACACGCTACCACACTGCTGAACCTTGAAAGCCTCATGCTCATATTATATGGTCCCACTTATGCGAAGCATCCAGAATAGGAAAATAAGTTGAGACAGAAAGTGCATTAGGATTGCCTCGGGCTGGGAGAGGGTGCTGGGGGGAGTAGGGGGATAACACCTAAAGGTGATGAGAATATTTTAAAACTGACTATGGCAAAGGACGCGGAACTCTGTGAATGTACCAGAAACCATTGAATTACATACTTTCAGTGGGTGAATTGCATGGCGTGTGAATTATATCTCAATATAGCAGTTAAAAATGTGACAGTGGTGATCAGTCTTTGAGAAAACCCGCAGGACAACACCTGCTCAGGGGCCTGGAAGCCCATTTCTCAGATTTTTTTTGTTGGGGCGGGGGGAGGGTTAAGCTTGCCTGAAAGGCTGGTTTGAGAGAAGGCCTCCGGGTCCCCGTCGCCGACTGGGTGTGGTTTGCAGGCCCCGGGACCTTGCTGGCCCCAGGACCGTGGCCAGCCCCAGCCGACTGTTCACGGTAACAGCCGGTCTGCGGCCGCGCCTGTCGCGGTTCGTGCGCTCACCAGCTCTCATCAGGAGAAATGAAAAATCACGTGTCTCCTTTTAAATATGTTGCCTCTGATCGCAGGTGTTGTTAAAACAGCTCCTTTTACAACTTTATAAATATTCCAGGATTTATTTTGAAGCAATGTTTCATTATTCCTATACTATGATTAAATATTGAGAATATTGCTTTTCCAATTGTTCTATTGCAGTATTTAATGAGTGCAATTAAATGGAAAAATTGCCTTTTTAACTGATGATAGTCCATTAGTGTCTCTGTCTCTTCAGAAAAGAAAAGAAGTGAATTATTAGAATGACAAATGAGGCAAAGTTCCCACCGTGATGGAGAGGTGCGGTTTCCCTCCACATAATCTTCAATTAGTGATCTCTGTAAGAGGATGTTTTTCAAAAGGGTAATAGAGAAGTAATGAGATCAGAAGGAGGTCAACCCGGCCTTCTCCGTTTGGCAGCTTGATTAATTTATTTCTCCTTCTTGGAGATTGCTGCAAGGGGCTTTTGTCACCCTGTGTTTTTCATGGGACTGTAACCTGAGTGACTGTTGATATATTAGCCTTTCAGGCAAAGAAGCAAGTCCGTTGCCCTGGAATAGAAGGCTTACGAGTTAGAAGTTTGTTTGATTTTGTGCCTTAACTCGAACACTCATTGTGCGCTTCGGATGATGAGGAGGGTTAAAAAATAATAATAATAATAATAATTAATCAAATGAAGTGCGCTGCACTGATTGCTTCCTGCAGCTTGGCACGCATCATGTCATGTTGTTCTCTGAGCCCCCGTGAGGTGCTGCGCCTCCTTTCATAGGTGAGGGCGCGAGGGCTCCGGCAGATGTCCAGCGTGGCACCGTGCAGGAGCCGGGAGGTGGAATTCCAATCCCCATCTGCCTCTGAACTTGGCGGCCCATCCGGGAGTCCGTGGCTCTGAGCAGACCTTAATGGAATGCAGGGGACCTCGTTTCACTGTGCTTGGGGGCACAGTCACTGAGCGCACACAGCTCCGCCACGGTGGGGGGACCCAAACAACGGGGTCCTAACTCACGAGCAGGAGACATAGATGGTTGGGTGTCCTCACTTAGAGGAATCTTGGCTTCGTGAGGGAATATAAATATTAAAATCCCAGCCTCGCTGCTGCTTGCTGTGTGTCCTTGGACAAGTTGCTCAACCCCTCTGACCTCATTTGTTTTGTTGTATTTTCCTTGTAAGCTAGAAATCTCCAGCAGGGTTACTGCATGACTGAAAAGGAACGTAATCCCCTGTGTCTGGCACAAAGCACATGTTTAATTGATGATTTATGTTTTATTATATTTAATACCGATGGATTTTTGGATTCTTGCTACTGACATGAGCTTTACTATTTCATTTAGACATTTAAGGGTACAATTGACTTAGAATGTAGATATAACTTTCATTGCCAAAGCATATGTATTTTATTTTATTTTCAAAATGTGTTTCTCCCATGAAGACAATTTCTGAAGCTCTTTTCAATGTAACTTTCCCTCTATGGAAACAACAAATACATCTAAAAATCCTACTTTTCCAGCCAAATTTCTCTTGCTGCTTTTTCTTATGGCCCCTGGGGGCTCCTTATCAACAATACTATCAATTAACCGTCATCCTTGGGGTTCCGGACCCTTGGCACAGTGCTAGGCACTGCCTCCTCCTCAGAGCCTCTACTCGGGGCTCCAGTCCTGACCTCTTCATACTTAAGGCCCTCAGTGAACCCATGTTGGAGAATCTGTGAAAACCCATCCAGATCCGGAGTTCATTTAACCAGCAGCAATGGGACTAAATTATAGTCCAGGTCTGTCTTATGAAAGATGATAAATGAATATGTCACATTGGGAAAGAAATCACTCTGTCATCATATGACAGGCTGGCTTGATTTGTTTGCGCTGGTATCCCTAAAAGTCCAGATGGGGGTGCAAAGTGTGTAGGCTTTCAAGGCCTGCTCACTTCCTGTCTCATTCTGCACCTCCCCATGGAGCGATCTGGGCCATCTTCCCCGGGCTCTCTGATCACCACCTACCTACCCGGGGGCGATGGAGAGGACACGATCCACAGGGCAGGACCGGAGGCTTCCACGAAAATGAGGCCGAGGTGCACTCTCAACGTGGAGCGCTCAGTGAGTATGAATCATGGCCCATCTCTTCCCGTCACTCGGAGGATTGCTGCGCCGTCCCCCAGAGCTCCGAACATGGGACCTGTCTTTTCTGCATGACATGGAGCTGCCACAGGCTTGCATTTCCTAGACTCAGAGTCATCTCTGGTGTGTCCAGCGGGGATGCTTTATTCCGCAAGCAAATAGCAGAAGTCTTTTTTAGCCCTTCCTCTGTGTCTCTCAGCCCCTCGTCTGTGCCTCCGTTATTTAATCAAAAGTGGTTCTTCACCCACTTCAAAGCCCACTTTGGTTGGGCTTCAGCAAAGCTCTTCGCAGCTTTTAACGAGCAAGAGGTCAGGAGTCAGCCAGTCTGAATGAGTCCTGATTTCTGTAGCTCCTCACCTCCTTATCTGTGATACAAAACCTCCAAAACCCTTAAAAATAAGCGCGCGCGCGTGCACACACACACACACACACACACACACACAAAAGTATTCCTTAAGTTGGTGACAGACTTAAGTGGCAGCAAAACTTGAGTGTTCCCACCGGGTCCCTGTTTCTAATCTTCATTTGTCCCCGATTTACATGTGACGTTGACTACTGGTAGGTCGAGCTGCAGAAATATTAGTGTCTTCGATGTCTGGGTGTGGGTCGATGTCTGGGTGTGGGTCCTGGGGGTGGTCCTGGTAGGTGGTCCATGAACTCTTCTAGGCTGCTTAAAAAGGAAATTCACAGTCCTTCAACACCTCTGTTATGGGTGGAGAAATATAGATCTTTGTCTGTGTGGCCTCGGGCAAGTTGCTTTTTTTGCACTTCTCTGCACATTGGTGGTCAATGAGGAGATGATGGTGGTGGGTAAGAGAAATTGCCCCGTAGGAGAGCGCCGAACAGTTTAGGCCTTCCCTCAGACAACATTTGCTGGAGGCCTGCCGTGCCTGGTGTTGAGGCGCCCAAGAGAAGAAGAGGCAGAAATCAGATCCGATGAGGGAGGAAGGTGAGGTTAGTGCTCTGGCAGTGGGGTAGTCGGAAGAACAAGTGTGCCATACAGATAGGGCAGGTGTGACCAGAGCACTGCCTGCCAGCCCAGGCCTTCCGTGGAAGAATGTTCTGGAAGGTCAAGACCCTTTCCACAATGCAGGGACCATCACTTCCTCCTCCCACTGTCAGGGCAGCTGACCTTTGCTGGGTGTTTTTAATTATCATAAGAAATAGGGCAAAATCGCCCCCTGCCCCGGGGCATTGGTAAATGGAGTCTTTGGTTGTGGTTTCCCAGAGATGGTGGAATGTGTTCCTCTGACCTGAGTCCGGCCAGGTCTCCCCTGTGGGTGTGTGGGGAGTGGCTCCCTGAAATAAATAGGACGCGACAAAAAGATGAAGGTGTTTCTTAGGTCTCCGACCTCGAGGGTTCTGGAAAGAGTGACGGGTCAGCATTTGCCAGCGCTCTCCCCGGAAGGGCAGAAGAGCAGCAAAAATAGTTCTCAGGGCTTTGTGGCAAGCGTGACCTATCTTTGCTGTTCCCACGGAAGCGTGTGACCATGGCCCATGAGGCCAAGGGGCAGGATCCTCGGGCCAATTCCCTGGCACTTGGCAATGTCCCCACGTGTAGCTTCTGTAGAGCAGAAGCTGTTTTCCGAATTCTTTCACAGGAAGAGGAGATGGTCATGGAGTAGACTTGTCAATGTCACCCAGAAAGAAAAGAGAGAAGCATCTTTTCTCCCCCCTCACCCCCCATGAGAGTCCCTGTAGATTTTTAGCCCTAATGCCTAAACGGCATTTGAAAACATTCCTTGGGGTGCCTGGGTGGCTCAGTTGGTTAAGCATCTGACTTCGGCTCAGGTCATGATCTCACCGCTCGTGGGTTCGAGTCCCGCGTCGGGTTCTGTTCTGACAGCTCAGAGCCTGGAGCCTGCTTCAGATTCTGTGTCTCCCTCTCTCTCTGCCCCTCCCCCACTCATGTTCTTTCTGTCTCTCTCTCAAAAATACATAAACATTAAAAAAATTAAAAAAAAATAAAAAGAATACATTCCTTAAAACTTGAAGCTGACGCTTAATGACAAATGTTTGTATTTATCACTGCTGTTTTAACTTCATAAAAAACCCAAGAACTATATGAATGTACTTAGCACCGCTGAGCAGTACACTTAAAATACTTAACACGGTAATGTTGAGGTTATGCATATTTTCCCACAAATTAGAAACAGAACAAAACTAAACCAAAAGGCACTGATTCAACACAAGCACCAGATAACATATTGTAGATTAATGTGTTTTGAAAGAAATTTTCACTATTGATAAAATGTTCCATTTTGAAGCCGCCTTTGTATCCACTCGATATGGGCACGTTTTTCTGAACGTGTCAGTAAAATGTAAAGATTTTTCTTCCTCCTTTTACTCCCCTTTGAAGAGGAATTTAATTTACTCCTTCATGTCTGCTCCTCAAACTTCCTCATGGAAACAGAAGAAAACAAAATGAGGTTTTTGTAAGCCAGGATGATATGCGTGTCATTCTTATTTTCAATATAGCTAAAGTGATCTCTCCACTTTAGTTTTAAACACTACCTCATAATATAAATAATCTAGTCTTTTCTTGTGCAGCTTGTTTATTCAGACAGGTGGAAGTTGACGCTAAAGATTGGCGTTAAATTGAGGAAACCATTCATGTAGTAAATAAGATAATTTGTTTCTGCCCCCAAAAAGATTAAAATATAGATTTTTTTTTCATACTCTGTATTATTGTTAACACCTACAGTCCCTGAATATGTTTGATTCAGATTTGTGTCCGAAATTTGGAAGGGCTTTTTATTGTGCAACTAAAATATTTTTCAGTTGCAGAAATCATCATGAAAAGTGTTTTCTTATTTACATTTGAGTTTCTTGCATTTGTTAGTAAATAAAATGTTTAGCGGGAAGTCTTATCAGTTCTCACAACTGTAGTTAAGGGTGAAGGTAATATCAACATAATCTTTTGTTATTTGTGGGCGTTTTGCAAATTTGTAAGAGTTCCATGCTCTCCCTCCATATAAAACATAACCAGGTAATAAAGCAGTTATATACCGATGCACAAAATCTCATGATGTTTACATGTAGGTGAGGTTCCTTGGAAACTGTCTTCATCATTTTTTAATTTAGAGAGAGAGAGAGAGCACGAGCGCACGCAAGGGAGAGACACAGAGGCAGTGGCGGGGGGGAGGGGAAGAGAGAGAGAGAGAGAGAGAGAGAAAAAATGAATGAATGAATGAATGAATCCTAAGCAGCCTCCATGCTCAGCATGGAGTCTGATGCAGCGTTCCACATCTCTTAACTGTGACGATCATGACCGGAGCCAAAATCAAGAGTTGGACGCTTAACCAACTGAGCCACCCTGGTGTCCTGCTCATTCTTTTTGGTTTATCTTCTATGTACTGAAACCGATAGGAGGGGGCTGGACACACGAAGACGCAACCTTGCCCATCCCTGCTTATCCTACCAGACTCATGAGCAGTGGGCACAAAATGACTGTATATATGACGCGGGCCTATGGAAACAGAGTGGTTTTGTTATTCTGAAATAGTCATCCATAAATGCCCCTCATTACATGGACTTTGGCTTGTCCGTATTACTGTTATTTTATAAAGTGCCTATTGTGTGCTAGCCTTGGGCATATATTGCCTTATCATGCAAAATCTTTGAGATATCCACTCTAATCATTTCCTTTTTATTAGACGCAGAAACGAAGACTTAAAGAGAGGTTACATAATTTGCCAAGTGTGAGACAGTGGAGCTAGAATTTGGGCAGGTGTTCTGATCCCACGGCTCTGCCTTGAAGCGCTGTGTTGAAGATGGACTGCAGTGCCATTCAGCACTGCATGGGGGTCGGACTCTTATTTATCTGTCCAGGCTCAACTACAAACCCTCTCCCCCGAGAAGCCATCTTTGAGTCCCCTCGGCCAACTTAGGTTTGGGTCTCCTGGGTCCCTACCCTGCTTTGTGCCTGCCTCCATCCTGGCTTGTATTTTTCCCCCCACCGTGAACCTTGTTTCCCACCTCTTTTTGCAGAGAGCCTGGGCCCTTCATCAGAGAGACAGACTCCCAGGATCCAGGTGGACCCACTGTTTTAGAATGTCTGATTCTGGGGCACCCGGGGGGTCAGTCGGTGAAGCGTCCGACTTTGGCTCAGGTCACGATCTCGTGGTTCATGGGTTCGAGCCCCAGGTCAGGCTCTGTGCTGACAGCTAGCTCAGAGCCTCGAGCCTGTCTTTGGATTCTGTGTTTCCTTCTTTCTCTGACCCTCCCCTGCTCATGCTGTCTCTCTCTCTCTCTCTCAAAAATAAATAAAACATTAAGAAAAATTAGAATGTCTGATTCTGCATTTCTAAAATCCTCCCCAGGTAATTCTTGGGAGACTTAAAGTTGAAGAAACATCCCAGTAGACCACATGCTCCTTAAAGCCAAGGGCAGATGTTTTCTCTGCCGTCCGGGGGAGAGTAGCCTGTGCTATGCGGGGGCTTAATGAGTGAGTGAGCTAACAAGCTAAAAGACGGGTATTAGAGCAAAGCTGAGAGCTCATCAGGTTTGGCTCCACTCTGTTCACTCAAGCAAAAGCACATCTATTCGTCTATCCCAAGTATTTACGGAGTTCAATTAAATGGGCTGATAAACGAATTTTTTTGGTGGCTAATGAGCTGTTGCTTTTCCTCTATGTCATTATGATCGGATGTGATGATTCCACAGTTGCCCAAATTATCCCATACGTTATAGTTTTAATAATAATGGCGATCATGGTGATTGATGAGGATAGCCGGCATTAATTCTTTGAGGGCTTCTTTTGCTCTGTGCATTCAGAACTCAAGGAACATTATACTCGTGGGTCACATAGAAAGTGTTATTATCCCCATTTTACAGACAAAGAGACCGAGGCTTAGAGAATGTCAATTCCCCGATGCCCCATGGCCAGCAAAGAGTGAAGTCTGTCTCCATTGCTCATGCTTTTACCTGTATCTTCATAAACCATGTTGTTTTGCTCATAACCTCTGTGCAGAAGCACAGATCATTTCAACTAAGATTTTCCATGTGGACATTCTGAGCAGCTTGGGAAAAATACCATGTTTTATTATAGGTGTTATACTTTTAAGATTTCATTTTCATGTTTAAAAAAATAATGACTTATTATTGAGCATTATAATCATGCAGATTAGCGAGCATAATCTCTTCTGATTGGACACTTAACTTGTAAAAAATAAACTTGATAGAACTTAAGATGTGTTAGTTTACTTTTTCCATTAAAATGAAATAATAAAGTCGGTATATCATATTTATAGAATCCTTCTGATAAAAATATATAAATATATACACAAACATATATGCATCTTAAGTGACGCTAATGGAAATGTAGGAATACTCCATCTCAGTTCTCCATAATGTAAATGTTTCATGAGCAGGAGGCATGTGTGTGTGCGTGTGTGTGTGTGTGTGTGTGTACATATATTTATAGTATGTATAGATATCAGATACATATGCACTCATTCAGGTTTCAAATGTTTACTCTGTTCCGCAGATGTGACCTAAAGTTCTGGTTCAAGTTATTTGGAGTTTGGTTTTTCACTTAAGATGTAATTGAATTTTAAATGGCTAATCCACTTAAGAAATTCGGTACTGTACTGTTGAAGGAAAAACACAGCCATAGCAGAAAGGTATTATCTCCTCCCCCTCTTTTTCTTTTAGAAGCCTCCCGTGATCCATTGGTGGTAAATATTTCATGTACTTTGCATATCAGCCTGAGTTCCCTTTGTGAAGTCAGGTAAATGGAATGTAAATCCCCACGTACTCAAGACAGTAAAACGGCATTATTTGATGTTACATCACATAAACATGCAGATTTGATTCCCCCTTTACTCACGCTGTAAAAACAAAGTTTTTAAAGTGGTTAGCCATACCTGGAAATGTAAATGCACTCGCCTAATGTAATGCCAAAGAAAAATTAAGACAAATGATACCACATCGCTGCTGTAAGCTGCAGCTCGTACAAAATTCACTTTAGTTATTATGCTGTGAATACGGGCTCTCACCCTCCTCTGTGAATGCACAATTTATGTTGAATGCAACATGAATCATTTTAATAGACCAAGCAAAAAGTCCCCAAAGTCGATTTTCAAATTATGAACCTTGGAACAGAATATAACAACAGCGAACGACAAATAGTTCAGACTTTACTCTGAGCTATGGGCGAACCATTAAAAATACAGCAAGCGCTTTTGGTGAGAGTGTCACACAACTCATAGCCTAATGGCAAAAAAAATATATCAGAAATGGGGGATTTTTTTTATGCTGTTTTTCTCGCCATCATTCCGTTCAATTATTTTCACATTTGTGTAATCAAGATATTCCCAAACAGAGCATAGAGTTGTATATTGTTTAGAACTAATTATATGTATTATAAATCCAAGAATTAATTTAAATGACCCAGTTTCCACAGAGAAAAAGCCACATTGTTTTTAAATAGCTAACTAAACAAAATGCTCACCCATATGGGAGAAATTTCCAAAGAACTAAAACCACCCACCAAGGAAAGTGGAAAATCCCTCCAAAAAAAAAAAAATCAAGTCATAATCATATCAAACAAGATGAAGAAAATTACATTGAGGAGAAGCCAACCTTTAAAAAAATTTTTTTTTTTTTTTTTAAGAAAAGGAAGCAGAAGTTGAGATGGGCATTTATTATAAGATACCTAAAGATGGAAATCAGAAGTTCTCTATGGAGTCTTAGGAAGAATGAATCAGCATCACTCTGGAGCTTGTTAGAAATAGAAATTTTCAGGCTTCATCTCAGACCTACCGAATCAGAAGCTGGGGTTTGGTGGAGGGTAGGGAGAGGGGTGAAATGGGGGTAGAGCCCTGTGATCTGAGTTGTAACAAGCCGTCTGGGGGATTCTGATACATGCTTACAGTTGAGAACCTGCAGTTCACATTCTGTAGGACTGAGATGAGGCCCAAGACTTGGCATTTTTAAATGGAATGTACATGATAGTGATGCTGTTTGTCCTGACCAATGAAATGCATAGCTTGCGTTGCCAGGCAGGTAACACAGTGATCAAAGGGAACTCAGAGTGGTGAGGACCTGTGTTAAAATAGGAGACACAATCTGACCTGCTCTTTGAGAGATAAGGGCTACTCAGCCTCAGGCACATGTACATATGGGGATATGATTTCTGATTTTTTGTTTTTACTAGAGGCTATAAAATCTAGCTTTTTTTCAATATTTCCTGACTTTAAATTATTGACAATTATTTCTTTTTTAAAAATACCTGCAGTTCAAAGAAAACATATTTGTGGTAGGCAAATATAAGACTGTATAAGACTTTATTATTTATTTATTTATTTATTTATTTATTTATTTATTTATTTTTGAGAGAGAAAGTGCACGAGTGTGGGAGGCAGAGAGAGAGAATCACCAGCAGGCTTTATGCTCAGCATGGAGCCCAATGCAGAGCTCGATCTCACAACCATGAGATATGACCTGAGCTGAAATCAAGAGTTGGTCCTTCAACTGACTGAACCACCCAGGGGCCCTAAGTCTTTATCTTTTATCAAGTCTATTAAGTATGTTAATAAGGTTGGAGGCCTCTAGAAATCCTGGAGAGACTATGTTGAAGGATATTTGTAGTACCATCTTAGATTTACAGAATAAGTGAGCAGAAGGTACACTGAATTCCATATGCCCACCTGACCCCCTTCACACGCACAGTTTCCTGTTATTAACATCTCTCTGAGTGTGGTGTATTTGCTACAGCTAATAAAACAATACTGATACAGAATTAACTTAGTCCATAGTTTACATTAAAGTTCACTATTAGTGTTGTATATTCCATAGGAGAGGACAAAGACATGGTGACATGTATCCACCACTACATTTTCATACAGCATAGTTTTACTGTCGTAAAAAATCCCCCAGAAAGTGTTTTTTTTTTTTTTTTTTTTTATTTATCTTGAGAGACAGAGTGAGAAAACATGAGCAAGGGAGGGGCAGAGAGGGAAGGAGAGAGAGATACCAAGTAGGCTCATTGCTGTCAGTGCAGAGCTCAACACGGGGCTCTAACCTACAAACTGTGAGATCATGACCTGAGCCGAGATCAAGAGTCGGAGGCTCAACTGATTGAGCAACTCAGGTGCCCCCAAAAAGTGTTTTTGAACGCTCCATCTATTCATGTCCCCGTTTCTCCTCGCAAATTCCTTATGAGAATTAAAATTTTGCCGTTGGGAGAGTGTCTGTGCTCAGAACAAGACATCCACATTCTTGAAGATGCCTCTAGCAATTGTAATTGAGTCCTGAAGCTAGAGTTTCTTGGCTGCCATCCTTCCCTTTCCTTCATTTCCTAGATAAGGAGCTGAGGCCCATGTCACAAGTCTGAGGCCCATAAGGTGGAGTTGGTATGCTTCCTCTCTTCCTGGGGTACCCTCCTCCCTCTCCCGCTTCTTGCTGGGGTCTCCTTTATAGAGAGATCTTGTCAAATTGTAGCTCTCCCAGACCTAGCAACCAAGTCGATGAGGGTGGAAGTTTGTTTTTTTTTTAATGTTTTTTTTTTGTTTTAAATATACCTAAAATTATTTTTATCCAAATGACAGAGATAAAAGCTTTCTAGAAAGCAGGGAGAGCTAATAATTTAGGTCCTGAGTTTTGTATCCATATAGTGTACTCATTACTGTTGAATTCTCCTATGTAAACAAAATGTTACAGAAATTTAGTTTTGTGAATTAAAAGAAAAAAGCACAAAAATTTATAATCTCACAGAATCACCAGATGTTTTCTTCCTGCCTGGTGAGCAGGTAGTGATATATTCCCTAGTGCCCTTATGATTTCTGGCTCCTCAGAATTTGGACCATTTGGTTCATCCATAGAGACAAAGGTGTTGTCTTCCAAAGTCATGAAAATAGTGAACAGTTTTATCCTTGTGAGATTGTGTTGTATTTTCTGCCCAGTGGGGGATATAATGTCTTGATTTTAAATTGTTTTATTATTGTTATCTTAAAGGAGTTAAGGACACATAAAATATTCTTAGAACTTCTGCCGTTTCTCCAAAGAACTGGAGACTCTTTCAGTGAAGAGAATTGTTTTTTAAAATGCCCCTTTCCCCCAGAAAATATTTTGAGCTGGACATAGGGTAATAATGCCCTAATAATCTATCATGAATCCATTCTAGAAAGCTTTAGAAAGGGGTGGGAGTTCAGGCTGTATTCTGTCGTATGTTAAACCTAATGTGTGATTGTCTGTGGACATAAAGGACTTTTTTTCTGGACTTTTTTCTTTCTTCCCTCATGCCTTCCTGTTTTTGTTTTTTCACTCCCCCCCCCCCCATTTTGCTCTGTTACTCTTTCTGCTCCTTCATTATTTTCTTGTTCTTTTTGTAAAAATTATATGTGCACCTCGTTTATAATTAATCAGGTAAATTCATTAGGCTTTTATATGATAAATTAAAGCATTCCTTAATATCAATTCTGCCTTATCATCTCTTCCTTTCTCTTTCATGGATTTGTTTGGTTTTTATGTGTATAGCTTTAGCCACACTCAAATGGCTACTTCTTGATTTTCTAGTTTTAGATGCTGCCTGCAGGCTCTCCAGGAACAAGAAAGAAAATTTAGCTTTCCTCCATTCCTTCATCCTTACACCTCTGCCTTTATGAGCATCTTTCTATCGTCTTCTCCAGTCTTTCACTGGAGTTCTTTCATGCTATTTTTAAGCAGACAGTTTAGTATTTATGTTGTGAATATGCAGGTGTGTTCACAGATAAGCAAAATAGCATGCCAAGACTACTTTTTCTCTCCCGCACAATATTGTCATTTCCCTGGCGTTAATACATGTCTTCTATTCTCGTTTGCTTAGTTTTTTTTTTTTACTTATTTGTCAGTAATTCTCCCTCAGATTCTCATCTGATTATATAAATATCTTTTTTAAAAATTCAGAACATAGCAAGTATTCCATGATTTTCATGGTGAAGAAAATCTTGAGTCTTCCGGCCGACAGTTTGGGCTGGTGGTCCTCTTCACCGGGTGCACAAGAATGCTCTACTGAGCTTCGACCTAAAGCTACCTTGATGTTATATAATCTGGAATATCCATTCACCTTTGTCCTGAGTTGAGGTCCAGTTTCATGTCTTTCCCTGTTTTGGTTTGCGTATGGCTTTGAAGGCACACATCCTCTGGTAGCTTTCTGAAAAAGGAGCGTAGATGCACATATATCTTTGGAACCTTTTGTGTTTCATAATGTTCTTATTGCCATTCTCATCTAATTGATTGTTTAGCTAGTTATCAAATCATAGATTTGGAATCCAATTTTCTTTGGGGCTTTAAGGTATTAATGGTTTGTAGCTTTCAGTATTGCTCTTGGGAAACACAAAGCCATTTGATCATTGGTCTTTTTTTATTTCTCTCTGTTTCTCTTTTGAAAATAATAAGGGAGGCATATCTTCTACACTTTGCTGTTCTCCAAGTAGAAAATGAAAGCCCTGAAAAGAATGCTCACTTTGACCTCACTGTGTTGTTGTTGTTGTTGTTTCAATGTTTGTTTATTTTTGAGATAGAGACAGAGCTGGGCAAGGGAGGACAGAGAAAGAATGAGACACAGAATCTGAAGCTGGTTCCAGGCCTCTGGAGTTATCAGCACAGAGCCCGACGCGAGGTTAGAACCCACAAACCACGAGATCATGACCTGAGCTGAAGTCGGACACCCAAATGACTGAGCCACCCAGGTGTCCCTGCCCTCACTGTTTTTAAATTTTACATAATATGTCATGATATGAATCTATTTTTGTCTCTTGTGCTGGGCACTCATTGGGACCCTTCGTCTCAAAACACATGTCCTTTAGTTTTTCTTTAAAAACTGGAGTTTTCTTTAAATATTTCATTGATGATTTTCTTTTTCACACCTTACCTCCTCTTTTTTCTTTTTAAAGAATCTTTGTTATTCAGGGCTTTGACCTCCCAGACTGTTTCATATTTATTTTTCTCTGCTATATTTCATCTTTACCTTTGGTGGTACTTTTCAAGAGACTTCTTCTAGCTTTCCCATGAGTTTTTCCGTTCTGCTGCCATATTTTAAATTTCTAAACATTTTTTTTTGTGGGTGTGTGTTGGTTTTCCCCAAATTCCCTATTGTTTAATAGCATTCTATTCTTATTTTGTACTCTCTTACATCTGATATTAACGATATTGTTTTAGGTTTTCTTCTCCCTGTATAGCTTCTGTCTCCTAAAAGTTGCTTTTAATTGTTTGTTTTGGTCACTGTCTTTGATGATAAAGTCTTTCCCTTGGTGATCTGTCTGTGGTTGTTTATTTGTACTCAAGAGTAGGGACCCAGAAAGTTGTTGCCAACTTGGGAATTAACTATGGACTCTGCTGACAGGTGATCTGGCTAGACTCTTTGTTGGGGAAATCATTGCATTTGAATCTTTAGATTCTTCCTCTTGGCCGACCAAATTGTGCAGAGAAGAGTCCTCAGTACTGTGTTTGGGGAGGCTATCGTTTTGGCTGCCAGGGTTCCTGGGAGCCTAGTGAGGGAAGAGGGTGAGTCTCAACATTCAGTACATATGCATTTACTTAATCTCTGCTTTCAGTGTCACACCACTGTTCTCAACAGTTTGTATTCTTTTCAGAATTTGTATTTTCTCTGGGGTTTGGAAATGACAAAGCCCCGGCTGGACTGAGGGCGGAAATCCTCAACTTCCAGAAGTCCCAGCCTCCACCAGGTTCGGAGCCTTTGGTGGTGCTGGGCTGTGAATTGCGTTACTTCTTTGCTGTCCCTGCAGCTTAAGGCTCAGCTTTCCTGTCTGTTAAATCACTTACTAGTTGTCCACCGGCTTTGTAAGCATCCAGGGTTTGGGTTTCTGTTTTTACTATGGTAATTGAATGCATATGCACTCAGGGGCTAGCACCATCGCATCCTGTTCTTGGAGATTTGAACTGATATCTGAAAATGAGTCACCAGGTTGCCCCCGATCACCGCCTTTCTTCCGTCAACACGGTGGTGTCAAAGCAGCAGTGGAATCTCTATTCCTTCTAGTGTTGGTCCAGGCAAGCCCTGTTGTGCTCCAGGATCTCCATTCGCTTCATGAAACTGAAGCATCTTCTTGGAGCAATAGCTTCACCTTGGAGCAGGGGCTTGCAGATAACAAGAAAGGTGCTTTGGCACATACGAGAAACTGGTCAGAACATGCAGTGTATTCAAGTTCCTTTGACATACTTTATGGCCATCCAGTAGGCCAAGCAACGCTCTCATTGTCCTCTTGTCTTGTTTTTGCTGTTGCCTTTTCAACTTGAGCCTTCTGTGACAACAGAGGGATGTCAGGGTCATGGGACAGCACCGTGGCTCCGTGTACTGTCTGGGTGTCCTCCGTGTGCCCTCAGAGCACGCTCAATGAGGAGAATCTTCTGTGCATATGTATGTGTATGTGTGTGTGTGTGTGTGTGTGTGTGTCCGTCCGTCCTTAGCTTTCATCAAGTTGCCTGTCACCCATGATGCTATGCTGATTGAGTAAACTCATTCATAATCCACAGCCACTTCCCTTGGATACTTGCTTCTAGGCACATTAAATGGTCTACGCACACATCCTCATTTTTCTCAGCCTTCCATTTCCATATTAATTCTCAATCAATCACTGACGGCCAGCTGTCAACAGGCTCCACTTTTGGTGGGACCTGATGATGTATTTCCCTTGTTTTCAGATTCCCCGCATCTCATTGTATAAAGTATTGCCCTGAGCAGGGTCTTAATGCTTTTGGGTGCAGCCCCTTTGAGCTTCTGTAATGGCAGATCCAGTACAGGCACAGAAGGGAAGCAGATCCTTAAAGGGGCAGGACATGGACGCATGAGTTTGGGGGCCACGTTGCAGTGTATCTGTGTATGGCTCTCCACCCAGCTAAGCACCTACTTAATGGCCATTTCGTCAGGATACAACCTTTGGCTCCTAAGGTTTAAGACCAAGAGCTGTGTCTTTTTGGTGGGTATCCTCATGGAGAAAGGAGTGACTTGTTGTAAACTGCCCTCATGCTGCTTTAATATTGGTATGACACTAATTTTGGCTTTCGAAAGTTTCCCTTTTGCCAAGAACGATGATGACCACGTTGACAGTGACCATGTGGGTTTGAGCAGAGAAGTCTACATCCAGTTCCATCATTGTTTTCTCCCTCTTTGTGCCTTCTTCACTTACATTTTTCCTCCCCGCTCATGCCTGCCTCTTCCTCCCATGTGACCCCACCTTTTCATTTTTGCTCCACTATTGAGAAATTTTCTGGAACTCCATCATTACTCTTCCCCGCCACTGTCAAGTGTATCGTCCGAAGGGCAGAGGGAGAAGGTGTGCTATTAATGCGTTTCACCAGACTGCACAGAATCCTCGGCCAGGTGCAGGCGAGACCGGCTTGTATTTATGAATGAGTGGCAGTATTTTGACAGGATGATGAATAAACATGCTGGGCTCAGAGGACTTCTGGTGGTGAGTGTTTCTTTGTGGTCTGGTAAGTGATAGCACTCCCTGCTTAATTTCTCTAAAATCTGCATTTATTAATTTTTTTTATCATAAGGTACTTGCTTAAAGAAATATGCAGTAAAGGGTGCCTGGGTGGCTCAGTCGGTTGAGCGTCTGACTTCGGCTCAGGTCATGATCTCACGGTTTGTGGGTTCGAGCCCCGGGTCGGGCTCTGTGCTGACAGCTCAGAGCCTGGAGCCTGTCTTCGGATTCTGTGTCTCCCTCTCTCTCTGACCCTCCCCTGCTCGCGCTGTCTCTCTCTGTCTCTCAAAAATAAATAAAAAATATAAAAAAATTTAAAAAAAGAAATAATGCAATAAAAACCTAGCTCTTAATGTCCATTTGCAGGTAATTTCCTGCAAGGAGGATGATTGGATTACCAAAATGAATCTGTTCGCCAGTGTTTCTCCACAGGTGACCTGAGTGTTTAATGGGCTCTATTCAGATGATCCCAGAAAATGCCACTCACCTGAACCCTCTATTGGCTTTACTGTTATTAGGAATCTGTGACTCTATCCTGAGAATCTGCAGAGAATGAGTTACCCCCCCCCATATTTCAATAGATGTAGGCTACAAGGAGAAGGGACCCCACTTTTTAATGAGTACCTGTATTCTGAGCACTTATCTGCTCTTTGTACTCATTTGAAAGGCAGTTGGGACGCCTGGGTGGCTTAGTTGTTTGGATGGCCAACTTCAGCTCAGGTTGTGATCTCAGAGTTCATGAGTTCGAGCCCCGTATTGGACTCTCTTTTCTCAGCCTGCTTCAGATCCTCTGTCCATCTCTCCTATCTGCACCTCCCTTACTCGTGCTCTCTGTCTCTCAAAAATAAGTAAACATTAAAAAAAAAAAAAGAAAGGAAAAGCAGTAATTGAGTGAAAAGCCTTCCCATCCCAGCTTCCCAACCCACAAGGTGTTTGGATCTGCTCAACCTTTACTTTCCCTTACTTTTTTCTTATTTATAATGGATAAAAGCACATCACATTCTAACTAATGTCAGGCCCCAAAAGAAAGCTTCTTAAGACCTCTGTGAAGTTGATTTGATGAACACAGGCTCTGGGGTCAGACTGCCCGTGTTCTGGTCTTGACCTTGTTACTTCCTAGCCGTGGGATCTCTGGAAAGTCACTTATCTTCTTTGAGCTCCTTTTTTCCCAGGTGGAAAAGGGGATTAATAATAGTTGCACCTCATAAGGTGGCTGTGGAAAATACATGGCATCATGCACCTGGAACAATTAGGAGATTGTCTGCCATGTAGGTAACCCCATAAAAGTTTACTGTCACTGTTACTACTCATATTGCTATCATATCAGTCAACTAGTTGACAAGCAGTGAGTGGGAGCATCCGGAGTGTTGACTTCAGAGCCACAGACTTCCTTGGAAGCCAGTCTCCTGGACATTGGATTTCTCCACTGTAATTGGGAGATTTTTACCTTGTGGGATTGCTAGAATTAAGTGAGATACTTTGTGGATGTGCCTTAGTTAGCCTTTGATGCAGGCAGACACTTAGTAAAGGTGGCCATTAATACTGTTTTCATTAATTCTGAAAGCAGGATGGGCCATTTGGATGTCACTTTGATAAAAAAAATTTTTAATGTTTATTTCTGAGAGAGAGAGAGAGAGAGAGACAGAGAGACAGAGAGAGACAGAGACAAGAGTGTAAGCTGGAGAAGGGCAGAGAGAGAGGGAGACACAGAATCCGAAGCAGGCTCCAGGCTCTGTGCTTTCAGCCCAGTGCCCTATGTGGGGCTCGAACCCACGAACTAAGAGATCATGACCTGAGCCAAAGTCGGACGCTTAACCGACTGAGCCACGCAGGTGCCCCTCACTTTGATAACTTTTAAAGGAAGAAGTGAGGCATTTGTCACGTGCCTTTTGCTGGCTTGCTTGCTTTGGTTTTATCAACTTTGTGGAGGTGTAATTTATATATAATAAACTGCATCATCGGAACATACAACTTAATGAGTTTTGACAGATACACATCCCCATGAAACTACCACTACAGTCCAGGGATAGAGCATCATCATCCCACAAAGATTTCTTGTGCTCAGTCTTGTCACCCTGGCTTGCTGCTTTACAGTCCAGATCGTGCTGGCTCCAGGAAATCGCCTGCCTCTTTTCTGTCCTATTGATGAATTTGCATTTCCCAGAATTTTATATAAATGAAATCATACGAACGTATGCTGCATGTGGCTTCTTTCACTCAACGTTATGAGTTTGTGATTCACCCATGCTGTTGCGTTTATCGGTAGCTCATTTTTTTCAGTGCTGAGTAGTATTCTGTTGTTTGAATGCCTCACATTTTGTTTATCGAATTACCTATTGATAGACATTTGAGTGGTGATAGACCTTTGATAGACATTTTAGCTATCGTAAATGTGGTATGAATTTGAATAAGGCCACTGTGAATATTCACACACACACACACACACACACACACACACACACACACTTTTGTGCAGACGTACATCTTCAGTTATTTTGGCATCATTCCCTGGAATAGAACAAGCTGGTCAACAGTAGGACTATGTTGAACATTTCCGAGGCTGGCAAGCCTTTCCCTGATGCGTTGGGCCATTTCACGTTCTTGGCACATTCCAGTTCCTCTGCATTCTCACTAATGCTTGATATTGTCAGTCCTTTTAGTTTTCTATTTGAGTGTGCAGTGGTATATTGTGGTTTTATTTTATTTAATAAATCACTAATGATGACTAATGATGTTGAACACCAAAAATATGCTTGTTGGCAATATCTTTTTCCTTTTTTTTTTGTGGGGGGGGGGCCCTCCACCGTCCTGCTTTTGACCTTTTCTGTTTGCCTGTATTTTCCCCTGGAGATCATACTGACTCCCAAAACTTCAGTCATTGTCCTGACTTCCATATTGACACACTCATTTCTGGATATCTGTGTCTAGTTTGTTATGCCCAGATTATTCACACCTGCATGTATCTTCTGCAAGATCCCAAACCTGTCTTTTCACTCCCTCTCCTACCAACCCACCTCCCCCAGTGTCATCATATTATCCTCGCTTACACCTCCTCCACCTTTTCCTCCCGCGTCATATTCACAAGCCACCTGGGGTTGCGTACCTTTGTACCCTTTCCAGCACCAAGCCTAGTAGACGCTGGGTAAATACTCATCTAATGAATAAGTGAACTTGTATTCTCCAGATTGCCAAAAATGTCCTTCGCTTTTATCTTGAAATTAATTGCATGACTCTCTCGTTAAAGGTCTATAAAAATAATTCCATGCTGCAATTCATGAGGCTACTAAACAGTTGCCCTGGCAATTTGTGATTATGCTTTTGGAAATATCTCTAACCCATGGCCTTTTTTCTTATCTCCAGTTAAAGCTTTTCTGGAAGGAATTCAGTTTCCACCTTTCCTTAATGTTCCTTAAATGTTGTACATATCTTAAAAGCGAATTCCCCATAAAACAATATGGATTATGGTCTTGTTCCATTGAGCAGTGTGAAAGCTTACCTGAAAGGACAAGAATAAGACTCTCTTAAAATCATGTCCAAGTTTTAAAGGAATATAAAACTTTCTGTTTAAAAAATACACCTTTCTGCTTTCATCCGCTAACCCACAAAGCTCAAGTCTAGTTTCACTCAGACTTGAAAATTGTTCTTTTATTATGGCTCTGCAGTGGGAACAAAGCCAAAACCCCTAAGGTCTAGAGACAGCTTGAAAATGTCTTTGCTTCTGTGCTGTAGCCGTGTTTCATCTTAGCAAGGCACTAGCCCAAGCGACCTCATGTACTATGCCCATGCCGCAGAGGGCACTAAGTAGAGAAGCTCAACTCTAAAAGGTCACCTGCTACTGGAGCAGCCCCTGTAATATCAGTTCCATCCCAAAAAGGATGGTGGCAAAGAGCCATCCTAACAGAAGGTGCAGGGTGGTGGGGTTGGAGGAGGTTGTTGGCAAGAGGAAAGGAACACGAGAAGGGTCATGGAGGTCATTTAACCCAGAGGTATGTTGATGTTTAGATTGGAGAATCAGGAAAGAGGGTCAGGTGTCTATGACCCAAATGTAATAGCCAAAAAAAAGGTTTGTATCTGGTGTGTGTGTGTGTGTGTGTGTGTGTGTGTGTGTGTGTGTGTGTTTTGGGGGAGGTAATGGGTTAATGGGGGTAATTCAGGAGCTAATAGAGAAATCAGAGAAACCATAAGAAGGAAATATCCCAGCAGAAGAGGAAAAGAGGAAGGCTGTGCCATGGTGCGGGTTGAGGTTGGTGTATTGCCTTTCTAGGGCCTCCATAACAGAGTACGGCAGGGCGGGTGGTCTAAGCCCCAGAGATTTATTGTCTCACAGTTCTGGAAGCTAGACGTCCAAGATCAAGGTGTCAGCAGGTTCGGTTTCTTCTGAGGCCTCTCTGTTTGCCTTGCAGAGATCCACCTGCCTGCTGTGTCCCCACATGGTCTTTCTCTGTGGGCACATCCCTGGTGTCTGTGTCCAACCTTCCTCTTCTTAGAAGGACAAGAGTCAATTTGGATGAGTGACCACCCGAATGGCCTCATTTGAACTTAACCACCTCTCTAAAGGCCCTAGAGTTAGGACTTCATCATATGAATTTTGGGGGACACAACTGAGCCTGTAACAGCCTGGGATGAGGCTTTTTAACAGATATGATCGCCTAACATTTCCTTGGGTTTATGATAGTTTTCAGGACGCTTCTATATTCCTATCTCACTCGTTCCCCACCCTGACAGGTCACGGTCAGTTGATCAGCTGATCACACTACATTAATGTCATGATATAGCCCTTGGGGATCTCGAGGCTGCCTTCAGAGTCTTGCTGGATCTTGCCCCCCGCTTAGTCCTGGAGTGGCATGAGCCCCGATGGCATGCACTTCTGACATTTCGTCACCCTTCACAGATTTTCTGTCAGCCAACCCAAATTTGCAGTTGTTTCTAGTGACTGAAAATATGCTTGGTATGCAGGTGTCATGGATGAAATAGTAATGCCTTAGGGTAACAAATACGGCATAGAAATAATTCTAGTAAGTCCAGTGATTGGAAAACAACAAATCCTAAGTTTGAGCTGTATTGATTTTTTTTTTTCTGGGCTCAGTCTCATGGCCAGAAAATAACGCCTGTTATTTTGGTCTGTTGGTCAAAAGTGGGGTTTTACTCTTCTCCATATTACATGAATACCCACATAATATATATGTCTGCCTTTGCATACTTTTGGGTGAAACAAGATTGTACTGTGTATTTTTATAGCCTGCTTTTTATTGAATTTAGTGATGAGTTGCAAACATTTTTCCATATCAATAAATCTTCTTTCTTAGTACACTCTTTAGTGGCTAGGCAATATTCTTTCATATGCGTATACCGTAATTTTCCCACTCTACAATCTCATCAGAGTCCCAGAAATCACCTGATGTGTTTCCACCAATTGTGAAGTTTGTTTCAAATAATGTGTTACTGAGAATTCTTGAAGCACAGACATTTGTGAATTATTTTTCAAAATAGCTTATTGAGATACAATCTACGTACCGTATACGTCACCCATTTAGAGTGTACTATTCAGTGGCTTTTAGTATATTCAGAGTTGTACAACCATACCCATGATCAATTTTAGAACATTTTCATTATCTCCCAAAATAACCCTATACCCCTCAACGAGGACCTCTCCCTGGCTCCCTCCCTCTGTTCACTCATCTCAGTCCTGGACATTACTCTCTGTAGGTTTGCTTATTCAAGGCTTTTTATATAAATGGAGTCACGCAGTATATGGCCTTTTGTGTCTGGCTTCTTTCATGTAGCTTAGTGTTTTCAAGATGCATTCATGTTTTAGCAATTTTGTCAAATTTGTGATTCCATTGGATGGACATACCATATTGCATTTAGTGTTTTCAAGATTCATCCATGTTTTAGCATTTTTCATTGTTGTTGTCAAATGTGATTCCGTTGGATGGACGTACCACATTGCATTTGTTCATTCAGCTCATGCACTTTTTAGCATGTTTTCACTATTTGGCCAGTTTGAATAATGCTGTTACAACCAGATGTATTTTTGTGTTGACGTGTACTCTTCCTTCTTTTGGGTGTAAACCTAGGAGTGCTGTTGCCGAGTCACACATAACTCTGTGTTCGGCCATCTGGGAAACTGCCAGACTGCTTTCCACAGCAGCTGCACTACTTTCCATTCCCAGCAGCCGTGCACGAGCATTCCAGTGTCTCCACCTCCTCGCCAACACTTGTTAGTGTCTATCTTTTTGACTGTGGTCATTGTATTGGGTGTGAAGGGGCTTATCATTGTGGTTTTGGTTTGGATTTCATTGATGGCCGATCTCATGTAGTACCTTTCCATGTGGTTTTTTGGGTGAATGATTAAAAAAAGTAGTTATGAGGTCAGCCCTATCAAATGCCCATTTCATTCCCATGCGGTATAGTTCGCCCTTTTAGGTAAATGTCAGCAGCTTTCAGAGATCTTCCCACTTTAAAATGATTACCTGCAGAATTCTGTAAAAGAAGATTTTGAGGGTTCTTGTCACCTCTTAGTTTCCGAATTAGAATCTTTATGATTGGAGTCCAGAAGTCTGTTGTGATGCATAGTTTTGTTGGGGAACTTAGTTCAGGAACTTTGACAATGTGCCTGGCCTGGCACCCTGTCATGGACAGCGTTGCATGGTGGCCAGAGGCTGGTTTTGGGTAGAGGCACCGCCTCAGATCCAGTCCCAGCTCAGCCATTTACTAGCAGAGTCATCTTCCTTTCACGTTCCTGTGTCTGAGTTCTCTCATCTATGAAATGATGATAAAGTCATTAATTCTAGTTTAGTATGTTCGTGGTATAGTAACACTTATTATTATTATTATTATTATTATTCTAAGTGTTATCATTATTAATATATGTACTGCTGCTTCAGGGAAAATGTTGAGAATGTTCAAGAAAGAAACCCATGAAATCACAGGGTGGAGGTTCACATCAACACAAATGACTGTTTAAACTTTCAACATAGAAAGTGAGGGTGCCTGGGGGGCTCAGTGTGTTGAGCGTCCGACTTCAGCTCCAGTCATGATCTCGCAGTTCGTGAGTTCGAGCCCCGCGTCACGCTCTGTGCTGACAACTCAGAGTCTGGAGCCTGTTTCAGATTCTGTGTCTTCCTCTCTCTCTCTCTGCCCCTCCCCCACTTGTACTCTGTCTCTCTTGCTCTCAAAAATAAATAAAACATAAAATTTTTTTTAAAAAGTGAGGGGAGAGTTGCATTTTAAAGAACAATGCTGCTATTTGAAAAACAAGTTCTGAAATTGGATGAGTTTAGGCAAAACTACATAGACTAGAGTTAAAGCCATTGCTTTACCGTATGACTTCTTAGAAACTCTGATTTGCAACAATACACACTCACCTCTCTAAAGAGGGTGTGTTATTTGCAATTTTTTAGGGTACCTTTTTTTTCTTTTTCCAAGTTTGGCGGGAAGGCACCTGCTAACTCCTTCTGGAAGGTGTTCAGTGGCGTGTGGATTAGAAATTGGCTGGGGGAACCTGGGTGGCTCAGTAGGTTAAGCATCTGACTTAACCTAACTCAGAAGGTTAAGCGGCTCAGGTCATGATCCTGCAGTTCATGGGCTTGAGCCCCATGTTGGGCTCTATCCTTACAGCTCAGAGCCTGGAGCCTGTTTTGGATTCTGTGTCTCCTTCTCTTTCAGTCCCTCCCCTGCTTGTGTGCGCTCTCTCTCTCAAAAAATAAAATAAAGTAAAGTAAACACTAAAAAAAAATTACTGGGGTGGGGCACCTGGGTGGCTCAGTTGGTTGAGTGCCCAACTCTGGATTTCAGCTCAGATCATGATCCAGGGTCGTAGGATTGAGCCCCGTGTCAGGCTCCACGCAGTATGGGGTCTGCTTAACATTCTCTCGCTCTCACTCTCCCTCTGTCCCTCTCCCCTACTCATGCTCTCACACTGCCCACCCCGCAAAAGAAAAGAAATCTCTGGGATGGAGGATGTGGCGTGATGATGCTCTCATTTTCTGTAGTTTAAGAAGATGCCACATACTTGGTGTCCAACACGAATGAGTGAGAACTTGCTGATGTTAGAGATTGCCTCAGATCCCGCCTTCTGGTCCTTCTTCCCTCATTCTCACTGACTTGCATCTCCATTCCAAGTTATGAGCTCGGCCCCATTTTGTTTTGTAGACCAGAGTGTGGACTGAGGCCACTGAGTCCCCAAGATATTTTCTTCTTTGCAATTCTGAAGACTGTTCAGGGCCTTTGGAGCGATTACTATCGAACGTACTAAGTTCCAAGTGGGGAAACTAAGACATTTTTCTCACAGATCCCTGGAGGCTGAGGTGGTAGTTGAGCTGATGGTCGCCACTTGCAAGTGTTCATGTTCTCAAATGGTGTGAAGTGGGCCTTCAGGGCCGTGTATGCACCACGTGAGTGTCAGAGACATGCTTCCATCACCCCAGGGTTGCCATGGACGGGGGTCCCTGCGGCAAGGGAAGGGGTGAGGAGGGGTGATCCACATCCCCAACTCAGAGGGGCTAGATTACAGTCCCCAGAAACCTGTTCTTGAAACCCCTTTTGCATTTTTGTGCCACCAGAGTTCTGGAAGAGTGAGAGTAATTCTGGGGAAACATTGGCACATTGTCAAGCTGTTGAGGAAATGTAGGAAGCTGCAGGATGCCCGCTGCATCGGTGTAGCCAAAACCGTGGCCATAAAAGTGTGCCTGGCTCACGGGGGGTATTGTGTGAGCTATTAGGTGAGGTGGAGAGGCGTGTCTGTTTCAAGAATGTTTGAAGAAGCAGGAATGTTTCAAGAAGCATCCTGCTTCTGCTTCTACTCAAAAATATTTCACAGACATTTCTCTCTTCATTTTTCTTTTTCTTTTTAAATTTTTTCTAACATTTACTCATTTTTGAGAGATAGTGCGGGGCAGAGTGTGAGCTGGGGAGGGACAGAGAGAGAGGGAGACACAGAATCTGAAGCAGGCCCCAGGCTCTGAGCTGTCAGCACAGAACCCGACGCGAGGCTCGAACCCACGGACCGCGAGATTATGACCTGAGCTGAAGTTGGAAGGTCAACTGGCTGAGCCACCCAGGCGGCCCATCTCTTATTTCATTTTTCAGAAGAAGAGCCAGGAATTTAGGTTGGCAATGTGAAATCTTCCATTAAAAATGTTTAGCTGGGGGCACTGGGGTGGCTCATTCAGTTAAGCGTCTGACCTCAGCTCAGGTCATGATCTCGTGGTCTGTGGGTTCGAGCCCCACATCTGGCTCTGTGCTGACAGCTCAGAGCCTGGAGCCTCTTCAGATTCTGTGTCTCCCTCTCTCATTACCCCTCCCCTGCTTATGTGCTGTCTGTCTCTCTCTCTTTCAAGCATAAAGTAAACATTAAATTTTTATTTAAATGTATAACTATTTTTTTCTTATTTCTGCTATACCAAATTTTCACAAAGTCAGTGGCTTAATGCAACACAAAGTTATCATCTTACAGATCTGGAGCTCAGAAGTCAGAGTGCATCTCAGTGGGCGAAAACCAGCTTGTCAGTGGGTCTGCATTCCTTTCTGGAGGCTCAAGGGGGGAATCCACGTCTTTGCCTTTCCCGGCTGCCCCCATTCCTCGGTTCATGGACCCATGCTGTGTGTTCAAAGTCATCAGTGGCCGGTCAAGTCCTTCTCAAACTGCTACCTCCCTATTTCTCTTCTGCTTCTTATTTTTGAGGACTCCTGTGATTACACTGGGCCCGCCCTGTATTCTCCCTCTCGTAAAGTTGGCTAATTAGCAACTTTAGTTCCATCTGGAGCTTCAGTTACTTTGCCACGTAACCTAAAACATTCATGAGTTCCAGGGATTTGGACACGGGCAACTTTGGGTGGGGGGATTATCCTGCCCCACCATAGTCCCCATGATATATGTGCCCCTTCAAGAATGCCTGGGTCCTAAATTTCTTCTGTACCCTCCTAGTGCCTAGCAGAGTAGATTTTTGGGGATTGGTTGATGGTTGAGTGTCCTCCCCATAAAGGAATTGGACAGGAGTGGACAAACGAGATCAATTATAACAGTAGCTTTTAGTTTTAGCCTTTAAAGATTAAAAAGATTTTTTTTTTTTAATTTCCATCAGTTAACTGAAAAGCAGTCTTAGACGTTACATGGAGTGGGTAATTTTTTTCCGTTTCTTTCTTTGTAAACTGGTAACACTGAGATTTCTGTGTGGGGGTTACGTAAAATAAGGCCTGTTTTCCCTTCTTCTTTATACCTGTGGTCAGTCTATCCACACGTCCAGCCTCCCAGCCTGTGATCTACTCGATCCTCTTCCCACACTTCCATCATGCCATCTGTGTAGGCAGACTTCACTGTCTCTTTGCAAAGGGTATTTGAGATTGTTGATGCAGGATCCGTGCATAAAATCAGAAGAGAAAAAAAGAACCCAGAAAATGAGGTAAATCAAGAGGTAAAGCACCATCCAACTATCTTGGCCTAAGATATTTGGCCATTTGTGAATAGATCTTACGTGTGGGCGGAAGAGTTCCCAGAGAGCCTCCTAGGGTCCAAGGGAAGAGGCAGACACAGTGCACCCAATCCATCAGTGAGGACGAATCGCCCAGCAGCCCTGACACTAGGAGATGTTCAATCAGTAGTCACCTTTCTGTCCTTCCTCCTCCTCCTGGAGCTGGTCGGGACCCGAGCGGCAGCCCAGTGCCTTTCTGAAAGAGTCTGTTCTTTATTCCTTACAGATCTAAAAAAAAGGGGGAGGGGGGCATTTACCAATGTGCAGAGACATGGACATATAATTTTTTGTTTGCTTTTATTTGGGTGGAAGGATATTATTAAGAATAAGGAGCACAGCTCTCTGCCTTCATGAATTACAGTCTGCAGCTCATGTTTGAGAAGAACTTAAAGACTTAGGAAAAGGAGCAGGGCGATTCGCCTTTGCTCGGAGCCACCTTACCTGCAGGCCGGTTCTGCAAGGTCAGCAGTTAGCGGGAAGTTGCAGAGCCTGGGCT
This sequence comes from Cryptoprocta ferox, assembly GCA_028646485.1. Lineage (NCBI taxonomy): Eukaryota > Metazoa > Chordata > Mammalia > Carnivora > Eupleridae > Cryptoprocta > Cryptoprocta ferox. The sequence continues at coordinate 47,546,527 of CM053563.1, forward strand.
CCGATGGCTTTCACTTTACCCGTGCCCTTGATGCGGTGCCGACCTGTCAGGGTCCTCGTAACATTCCTCGGTGATGGCTTCTTCTGTTCTCTTTATTTCCTTAAGTGAACATCTGTCTAATTGTTCACCGCCATTGCTTTAGTGCTTTCCTCATGCTTTCTCTCTTTCCAGACAATAAACTTTATTTTCTTCATAAGAATTCAGTCTACGCAAGGGGATTAGGCAGCTTGTTTGCACCTTTTAATTTCTGGATGTTTTCCAGGAAGGCTCTTTGCGGTGGTTCCAGTGGGTTCATCTGTGAATCACGGAAGACAATACAGCATTGTGGTTGGTTTTTTATCAGTTACCTTCTGTTTGTAAACATCTGTTTGCGAACGTTTGCTGGTGCCCCCCCACCCCAGAAATAAAGGGTCTCATCTCTTTTTGCTTGGCATAGGGATTAGACAGAGTGTCAGCTGATTTTTTTTTTTTTCTTTTTTAGTCAGGTGCATAGGTATGCAACTATTTAACTGAAACCCACAGACCTGGCACATATTGCCAAATGACTTTCGAGAGGGAATTGGGCACTTTATTTCATTAATGGCTCTGAAGCCTGGTAATCTGCTCATTATTGTAGTTTAATTTTGATGCTGATTTTGATGATGTATTGAAAAACCACATAAACCAGCAATTACAACTGGAAAACGTTTCCTTTTTTTTTTTTTTTTTTTGAAGAGACCATTATTTTTCATATGCTTAAACATCTTCAAGCCGCTGTTTGGGCTTTTTATTGCATTTCATTCTTAATCTTTCTGAATTATTTATTGTTATATCTTCACCGATAAATATTTGGATTTCACTTTTTTGACTCAGTGTAAGAATGTTCTTATCTAAATTATGTAAACTAGTTACATGTTTTTGTAATTATTGATCTGTTCCCTTCAAGTTCTGTTTCATTTATGTTTCTAGTTGTTCATGTTTTTTGTGCTTTACTATATGGCTTGTCTTTAAAAAAAAAGCAACTTTTGGTTTTGGAAATTTGAAATATCTTCACAAGTGAAGAGGATACTACTATAATAATGAGTCCCCCATATGCCGATCAGCCTGCTTCAACGATTAGGAAACTGGTTTCCCTTGTTCAGCCAATGTTCCGGGGTGTATGTGTACTTGTGTGCATAAGTATGTGTGCATAAGTATGCATGTGTGTGTGCACATGTCTATATGCACATGTATGTATGTATTTTTTCCTAGTGCATGTTGCCTTTCGTTTCATGGATTTAAGTAAAATTGTGCTTAAACTAAGAGTAAAGCCCGTCTAAGTAGTGAACATTAAAAGCTCCATTATGGAAAGCTTGATTTTTCTTGTGGGGGGGGATTTGTGGCCATTGGTGGCCATGTCCCTCTTTGTCTCAATTCCATTTGCGTTTTCTGAGACCCGCTTGTGGAGATGGGAGAGCGGGTGTTTGAAGGCCAAGGGAGGGGTACTGGTCAGGGGACACTGGGCATAGAGTTTTGTCTCCTGTGATGCAGATATGTCCCCAGTGGGCAGTATCACGGCCAAAGTCCCTGGTGTCTGACAATCCTGCCTGTGACGGGGGCAGTTGGGTTGGTAATTGGGTCCCCTGGATGGTGGATGGTGCTGTGATGAGAATATGGATGCTGCTGCTGGATTTTGCTGAGACCCGACCTAGGAAAGGGCACAACTGTCCCACTTTCCCAGCACACACTCATACACAGGTATAGACATGCACATGGACATTGCACCCACGCACATACACAGTTACAGACACACACAGGGACACAGGTATAGGCACGCACATGCACACACACACACACAGAGGTATAGACACATGTGCACACACATGCACACACACAGGTACACACACGCATAGACACAGGTACACACACATGCGTGCACACACACTGGTATAGACTCGCACATGCACACACACACAGGTACAGACACACATGTGTGCACACACATGCACACACATAGGTACACACATGCATGGACACAGGTACAGACACACATACACACACAGGTACAGACACATACAGGCACACACATGCACAGCACACACAGGTACACACACATACACACAGGTACAGACGCACATGAACGCACACATGCACACAAGTGCACACATGCACAGACACATGCACACAGATACACACATGCACACACATGCACACGCACACACAGGTACAGACACACATGGGTGCACACACGCACAGGCACACACACATGCACAGGTACAGACACACATGCACACACATGCACACATGCACACACGCACACACATGCATAGACACAGGTACACACACACACACAGACACACACACAGGCACACAGACTCGCATCCATGACTGCGAGAGGCCTGGCTGATCCGTCTTGCCCCGCCTCTGGATGGCCACCTTTCTTCCCATCAGTGCTTGTGTTTTAGCTAAGTTAGGCTGTCTGAGAACATGCCTCGGTGCCTTCAACATGCAACCTCTCTGAAACAGCACCTTTGCGATGTGATCACAACCTTGCTCTGGGATTGGGTTGCGCGTAGTAAGAAAAAACAGGAGGCCTGGAACACATTTATGGACTGTTTACTCCATGCGAAGCTTTCCCATGCATGTTATCGTTCATATTCAGCACAGCGCTGAGGCTGATTGATGCTCACTGCCTAAGTCCCTGCTGGTGTAGAATCGCCCCACTCAGCTGGGGCGTGGGAAGCTGGGTGAGTCACCCGGCCTGGCACAGCTAACCGAGGGCAGAACGCAGATTTGACCTGGCCGGGACTGACTTCTCTGCCTGTGGTTTCTCCCCTGAGGACGGGAGGCATGACTGATCGTGCAGTCGGTACTGATTCCTCTTTGTCCCTCAGACACCCGAGGATTTGTTTCCTGGCGGGTCTGAGTTATGCATTAGTGCTGGATATAGCGCACACGCATGGACCACACACAAGGTAACCTTCCCTTCTCATTCTGGATACTCTTAGAAATGACTTCTTTATTAAAAAAAATGCGCACAGCATAGAATTTTCAATAGTACAGAAAAATCTAAATGACTAGTCTCTTCCCAATATCCGTTAAACATCAGCCTTCTAAAAGATAACCTGTTGAGTGTCCTTCCAGGATAAAAAAAAAAATGCCTACACCAGCAGTCAATTGATTCCTGTAGATTATATATTCACATATAGTATGTATCTATTTAATCAAATTGGAACTCTGCTAATAAATTGTTTTCTGATTGAAAACTAGTGTATTTTTTATAAATTTCACAGTTATAGTTACATGTGCATAAATAAGGTGGAGGAAGTTCTCCTGAGTCTCAGAAGCAGTCATTATTAACTGGGTGTTATCTTTTTTGTCTTTTAAACATTCGCGTATGTTTATCTATTTTTCTTGAAATGGTTATCACACTGCAGTCTGAGTTTTTTTAACCCAACCTATTTTGGCCATCTGTCCATATCGAGAACTATTTTCTGGCAGTGCGGGTCCACATTTGGCCTTCATAACTTCTTAAATGAGTCCCTTATTGCCGAGCACAGATGCGGGTTTCAATTTTTCAGCCATGAGCAATGTTGCTGCGTTACCTGGGCTAAGTGAAGCTTTTAAATGCAAATTGATCATTCTTCAGAAAGATTGTTCCCATTTATACTCTGTTCGCACCCTTGAGGGTCTGTTTCCCCACACCTTCAGCATCACCGTGGGGTTATCATTTTCTGATCCGTGTTACTTGCCGAACGAGCATTTCTCTCCGTTTCATCGATGGGGAGGGACACCGGACACCTGGTGTGCTTCTCAGTTTGTCCCGATCTCCTTCTCAACGTCAAAGAACGGAAATTTGAACAAAAAGTTTTCATGTTTACATAAAGTCCTTTAAAGGTCTCAGGGTCATCTGTAACCCAAATTACGTTTTTGTTCCTGTGCTTAATCCTTATTAAAGCACGGATCATTAGGGCCCCCAAATTGCTATAAGGAGAGTGCTTAGGGAACTTCAGAGATCGATAGTTGGTACTTAGGAAATAAATGGAACAACTTTTCGCTTGTTTGTTTTAAATCCACCTTGGAGCCGAAAGATAGGAAGATTTGAAATGATTTAAATTGTGAGTTTCTCGGCATTCCATAGCTTCTATATTGAAAGAGGATTTAAAAAACATATTTAGCATGCATTAAGTGTCTCAAAACCTAGAGAGATGCATATACAAATGTTTAATTTTTTTATGTTTATTTATATTGAGAGAGAGAGAGGGAGAGAGAGAGAGAGAATGGGGTAGGTGCAGGAAGGCGGGGACAGAGGTTCTGAAGCAGGCGCCGCACTTTGAGTGCAAAGCCCGATCGTGACCTGAGCCGAAATCAAGAGTTGGCTGCTTAACTGACGGAGCCACCCAGGTGCCCCTAAGAAAATGTGTTAATAATTTCAGTTTTCACTGGTGGTGGTGGTGGGGGGGGTGTCCCTGCCTCTCAGTAGGTATAGAAATGTGCATGAGAGGCCCTCATTTTAAGAAGCTTCTGAGCTGGCCAGAGAAACACATGAGGAAGCCAGCGTTCCCTGCTGGGTTCTCTCATCTCTGCTTCCCACAAGGAACTGTGGGAGACTCTAGCATGATGCCATACTCAACCTGGGGTAGTCAGGGGAGACTTCTTGGAAGAGGTGACCATGAGCTTGATTTTGGTTTGGCACTCCCCTGATGTAGGGACTTAATGTTGTCACTGGGGTATTGCTAGCATGCTGTGAGGGTGACAGTTCTTATTTTGTAAACTTCCATTTCTTCAGTATTCAGTCATGAGTAAGTAATTTTAAATGAACTTGGTTAGTAGTTCCCAGAATTTTGCATTGTTAGGTGGATAAACTTTTTCAGAAGAAGATAAACTTGAGGATGCAAACTTGGGCTTGCCAAATTGTTATTATTATTATTTTTTCCTAAGAAAAGACAGTAAAAACAGCAGCAGCAACAAAAATTAACAACAAAATGTAACAACATGCCTCTATCAACAACTAACAGTACTTTATACACACACACACACACGTATTTTGTTTTTGTTTTCTTAAATATTTATTTATTTTTGAGAGAAGGAGGTAGAGCACAAGTCGGGGAGGGGCAGAGAGAGAGAGGGAGACACAGAATCCAAAGCAGGACCCAGGCTCTGAGCTGTCAGCAGAGTCTGACACAGGGCTCGAACTCATGAACTGTGAGATCATGACCTGAGCTGAAGTCAGATACTTAACCAACTGAGCCACCCAGGTGCCTCAATCAACATTACTTTATAAAAGAAAGGGTATTTTAACAACAAACATTGTGAGGTCATATGCTACTCTAAAGGCATATTTCATTTAATGAACTTTTTATTTTGAACTAATTTTAGGCTCACATCGAAGTTATAAAAATCGTATAGAGAGTTCACTTCCTTCCTCTGGTTTTGACAGTTTATGTAACCATAATGTAACTGTCAAAACCAGGAAATCGACACTGGTACGTGCTATCAGCTACGCTAGTTTATTCAAATTCCACCCATTTCCCCTACTATCTTTTTTTTAAATTTCAGGATCTGGTCCAGGATCTTGCATTATCTTTAGTTGCCGTTCACCCTTAGTTTCCTCCAGTCTTTGACAGTCCCTTATTCCGTCCATGTCCTTCCTGATCTTGAGAATCTTGTGTGTCTGATTTTTTCCCTCATGATTAGATTGAGTTTAAGCATATTTCAGCAAGAGTATCATAGAAGTAATGTTGCATCCTTAGTACATCACATCAGGGTGTATGTGAGGTTGATATAGTCTTATCACCAGTGATATTCATAGTGAAGTAACCTTGATCGTTTGGTTAAGGTGGTATATGCTATTTCTCCAGTGTAATGTTACTAGTTTTTTCTTCGTTAATTCATAAATACGGGGGAGATGCTTTGAGATTGTGTGAATGTCCTGTTTATAATGTGGACACCCTGACCTTGAACATTCAAGAGTAGATCTCGTCAGCAGCAATGAATAGTTGTGATGTTTGCCTAATGATGGTTTTGTATTTCCCATCATGTTTTTTCCACTTATTAAATTGGAATTCCTCTGAAGTAAGTGCTATCCCTTTTCCTCCACTTACTGATCGAGTCAATTATTTTACTTATAATAGCGTAGATTCACGGGTCTATATATGTGTGTGTGTGTGTATATATATATATATATATGTATATATATATATATATATTTTCTTTTATAGTTAATCGTCAAGTTGGTTTCCATGTAACACCCAGTGCTCATCCCAAGTGCCCTCCTCCATGCCCATCTCCCCCTCCCCCATCAGCCCTCAGTTTGTTCTTGGTATTCAAGAGTCTCTCATGGTTTACCTCCTTCCCTCTCCCCAACTATTTTTCCCCCTCCCTGTTCCCCATAGTCCTCTGCTAAGTTTCTCCTGTTATACTTATGAGTGAAAACATATGGTATCTATCCTTCTCTGCCTGACTTATTTCGCTTAGCATGACACCCTTGAGTTCCATTCACATTGCTACGAATGGCCAGATTTCATTCTTTCTCATGGCCATGTAGTATTCCATTGTATAGATAAACCAGATCTTCTTGATCCATTCATCAGCTGATGGACATTTAGGCTCTTTCCATGATTTGGCTATTGTTGGAAGTGCTGCTATGAACATTGGGGTACATGTGTCCCTATGCATCAGCACTTCTGTGTTCCTTGGGTAAATCCCTAGCAGTGCTATTGCTGGGTCATAGGGGAGTTCTGTTGTTAATTTTTTGAGGAACCTCCACACTGTTTTCCAGAGCGGCTGCACCAGTTTACATTCCCACCAACAGTGTAGGAGGGTGCTTCACGGGTCTATATTTTATTCTGTGATGTATAATCCAGTATTATCATTATTTATTTTGTGGCTCAAATGGTTCCTGCTTTAGACATTAAGAGCATCTTTTGGTTGGTTTCTGCGATGGATCACCATTTAATTGAGTGGACTTCCCTTCTCACTAAATTCCTCCAGGCTCCCCATTTTTTAATTCATATTGCCATGGGCTAGTGAAAACAGTTGGAGGCCTGGTATTTGGGACACACTGGCCTAGGGAGTGGAAGGAGAGTCATGGGAATATGCTTAGTGCTGCATTTGTGTCTTGTCCCATCACCTTTAGAAATAACAAGAGAGATGACACAGGAAAGTGGTGATGGGAATATGAAGTGGGATTAAGAAAGAAGACATTGACATAGTACCTGCAAAAAGGCACTTATTTCTTTCAGGACTAGAAGGGACTTGGCAGGGGTGTGGGGTGGCGGTTTCCAGGGAGCAGTGTAGTTCATTCAAGAACTTCCTATGTGCCAAGCAGGTGCTGGGCCATATAGGCTGTAAGCGGAATCATATCTAACCCTCCCATGGTCTTACTGTGGAGGAGACATAAAGATTATGGCCTCACAGATGGGAAGAGTGAGAGTCCCAGGGTTCCAGGAGGTCAAAACACATACAGGAATTGGTGGCGTTGGGATTGTATCTTGGCCCCTTGGCCCCAGGGACTATCTCTGTGCACTTTTTACAAACTCCTTGCTTAGCAGCAGGACAGGGGTAGGAGAGAACATTTGTTGCCTGTTTTCTGTTGACAGTGCCACCCCCATTCACTCGCCACCACAAAAATATTTTTATTTATTGCATCATGGGGAAAAAAATACCTTGTTGTGCAGGAATCCCTGGTGTGTGTGTGTGTGTGTGTGTGTGCGCATGCGCGCGTGTTTGTGTGATTCTTCACCCTTCTGTGTAATCTGTGGATTTAAATGTGTTTATATATTCCTGTCATGTCTTTCTCAAATCTTGCTTTTAGAGCATGCAAGCGTGGGGAGTTTTACTTTGCAGTGATTTCATAAGAAATCCTGTTCCTCTTTCTAGTGAATGTGCTTGGCCACCACCAGTCCTATCTTCCAGTAGCCCTCCTGTCTCCACCACCCCTCAACCAGTGAGGTGGACTTTGGAAGAGATGCTACCAACAGCATGACTGCAAACCCTCTGGGTTACCGTTGAGATAGTGTAGGCCCTGGGGTGGGCAGGAACTTCCCCAAGGTCACATAAGGAGTTAGGAGAGAGCCTGGCTGAGAAGCCAAGGGTGTGCACTCCTGGCCACCTTTCCGCCATCTTGCATTGCTTGCTCAACAATGCCTGTCACTGCCGCCAATATCTGACTGACCAAGTGGCTAAAAGGAATTATTCAGAATGGTCTCTTAATAATAAATGCTTACATTTTCTCTTGGCCCCAGGCCAGATCCTCCCCTCTCAATCTTGTTCTCAAGGTTGAACATTCCTTTAAAGGTAGTGACCTTGCCCTTATAGGCCTGTGGATGTCGCTCTCTGTCCATAAGCCTCCTTTCCAGGGACCGTGTTTGTAGCAAAGACTATAATTTTATTTTGGGTTTGGATATACTGATTACATTTTAGCTTCTGGTATATTTTCTTACCTGTCACAGCTATTAAATTTATTTTAATAGTTACTCTACCCTCCTGATAGCCAGTAAAGGGGGAATTGGATATTGTCTATCAATTGGCTAGTCTGTGAACTAAGGCTATATCTAATTACAAGGCATTGTATCGGTTCTGATTTATTAACCATTTACTGTGTTTCAGAGAAGGCCGCATTTTTAGTAGCAGTGTTCGGCTTGGATGTAGCCTTCCAGGAGGGCAGAGTGCCCGGGATATCAGTGATCTTACAGTTATTACTTTGTGTCATATATAATCTTGTTTTTTCCCTGCAACAAATAAATCTTTGGGACTCCTTGAAAAAAAAAAAGGAAAAAAAAACATTTGTGGTTACAGTATAATAAAAATAAACCGTTTGTCATGAGTGCAACTGACATTTATCAGCCCGTTTGTGGGTGCTCTTTCTCTCTCTCTATAATACAGAACATAATTTGTCACTTTGTAAATACATTCCAGTCTAAATCCCTGCCAGCATCTGTTAGTGTTTGAAGGATTAATGTGCTACCCTGTGTATGTCTGCACTTGCAGGGAACAGTGCAGCATATGATTATACATCTTGGGAGAGAGGGGAATGGGGTATTTTCTGTGCCTTTTTTTTACCCATGTGGTCTTTCTGGACTTTTCCTGAGTTCTTCTCCTTTTCCCATTCTGCTTTGGTACCTAGAATTTCATCATTTGCAGGGATTCTGGCAGCCTTCAACCTTTCCTCTCTAGTTCACGGTCATGGCCGTCGTAATAGCCCGTGTGTTCCATGGGCGAGCAGGTGGTCGATGATTTGGGACCACTTAGACCTGCTTCATATCCTCCCTTCGTCTGATTTGATGACTTCAGGTTACCTGATTTTCATTTTCTCATGGCATCAAGATGCTAATACCTACTTTCTATTTTTTTAATGTTTTATTTATTTTTGAGAGAGAGAGAGACAGCGTGAGCAGGGGAGGGTCAGAGAGAGAGTGAGATACAGAATCCGAAGACAGGCTCCAGGCTCTGAACTAGCTGTCAGCACAGAGCCCGACGTGGGGCTCGAACCCACGGACTGTGAGATCATGACCTGAGCCGAAGTCGGATGCTTAACCGACTGAGCCACCCAGGTGCCCCAATACCTACTTTCTAAAGGTGCTGAGGATATAAAAGGAAATCTGTGTGGATGCAAAGCACCTGGCTGGGAACCTGGCCCTGAGTCGCTGGTGTGGCTGTCCCCATTTCTGTCACTGTCCACGTGATTGCGTGGTTTGTTGCCGTCTGTGAAACTGAGCATCAGTCAGAGGCTCCTTGTGCCATGAACTAGCTGGTCATTATGATACCATTTTCTTTTCATCCTTTCCTGTTAGGTAGGGGAGTTTGTATTTATTTTGAAGTATTTTAGGAACCTGGTGCTTGCCAGGGCTTGGTTCTGGCTTCTGGCAAAGCTGAGGGACCTAAGCCCTCCCCAGTGGCCAAATGATTCAGATAACCTGCTGGAGAGAGCATCCTTGCCTTCCTCTGCAGATGGCATGACTTCTCCAGAATGCTAATGTGGCCTTAATTCTTACGACTTTATGGAATGGCTATAGTCTGTCGATTACCCTTAATCTCCTACTGTCATTTGGATTTAGAAAAATTCTAGGACATGGAAGAAATGGCCTCCTTGTAACTCTCCTTGAGTAATCTCTTTATTTCGTGTGTTCATTGTTTTTTTGTGTGTGGGTACGTGCTTCTGTCCATCCCACCCCAATGTTCCCCCCTACCTCGGCCCTGTGTCTCCCTTGGGAACTGTCTTCTCTCCAATAAAGGAAAAAGTGTGTATCTTTCTTTTCATTAAGAAGAGCATTGTTTTGGTGGTAGTGTTTTGTTTTGTTTTTCTGAAATGTAAATGCGTATGAATGGAACCAAATTACCATGCCCACATACCCAGTATCCAAGATGGGGCTTGTAATCTGATGCTTGTTGTTAGGATTCTGGAGAGAATTTTTAGCAGGTCAGGGAACATACCTCTGAGCCCAGTGAGGGGAAAAATGTCAATTCTTCCAACCCCAAATGCTAAGACTTTGCATGCTTGGAAAATGTCCAGTCATCCCAATTTCAACTTTGTGACTGTTTTTTATAAGCTTCTAGAGAAGCCACAGTACATTTCAAAAAGGTTCTGTGTTCAAATAGAGGTGTGGAATTGTGAGAAACATGTAGTGCTCATACTTAGAAAGTGTAATGCTCCCGAAATTTATTTAACAGTAGACACATTTTGCAAGGAGCCACATTAAGAGATGCTCACTGCTAAGTCCATTGAACATCCTTAATTCTACACAGTTTGGGACTTGATGCTATGTGTTGTCTGTATCTTTATCAAATGTCCTGTGTGAGAAAACAACACACACTTATTCTCCTTTTTCTCTTACATTCATTGGAATCTGTAAATCCTACTAAGTATAAGGCCTTCAGTCCTCGGGAAGCATACCCAGTATTCCTGACTCTTGTTCTAAAATGGAGATCAGCAAACTATGCTCTGCTGGGAGGAAATCTAGCCCAACTCCTGTTTTTGTAAATAAAATTTTATTGGAACGTGACCATGCCCATTTGTTTACATTATCCCTGGCAGCTTTTGCTGTCATGCTACAAAAGTTGAGTAGTTTATATGGCCCACACAACCTGAAATACTTACTATCTGGCCCATTCAAGGAAAAGTTTACTGACCTGTGTTCTAGAGGACTTATGTCCCTTTGGAAAGAAAAATCTGTTCCACTAAATCGGAAATAAGTAGGTGGTTTGATTAGTATTTATTTCCACACATATGGAAACAATTCAAATTACACATGACTTAGTTATCAAACTTGGTTAATCCAGAGCCTGGTGGATGGGGATAGGGGAGAGATTGAAGTTAGTTGTTTTTTTTTTTTTCATCATAAAGTTAAAATTTTAATGGTCAAAGTCAAACAAAAAAGTAGACAAGGTTTGAAGTTCATAGAAGGAGCAACATTCTAGGTAGCAAAGTATGTTTGGCCACACTAAACTCTCCTGGACTCAGGGGTAATTTCAGGGTCGGGAAGAAAATTCTGGTGCCAAGGCAGTGTTACTGCCTGGTAAGGAGAATTGACTTATCAGGGTGGAGGGAAAACTCAAATCCCAGTCCTGCCAGCTACTAATTCTATGAGTTTTGATCAGATTTTTCATACATTCTCAGCCTTCGTTTTATTTATAAAATACTTGTAATTAGGTCTCGGCAGGGTAAAATGTGGCAAAATCTCTAATTGTCCCTTTCCTGCATAGTATCTGCCAGAAAGTAGGTCCTCACATGTATGTAAGTCACGGTGAGTGTCTGGCTCCTGGAATGCACTCTGTAAATTTATACAGGGGACAGATGTCGTAAGGTTCTGGATGTGCGATGGCAGTTGACTTGTGGCTTAACTAGGAAGTATGAGCCTTAATCTTAACACCCCCACGTCCTTCTGGGTGTTGCATCGCAGACCGAGTATCCCAGAAGGGAGTGCAACGTCCTAAAGCCCGTGTTTTCCTTAAGGAAGAAGGAGCAAATGTATGAGGGCCTCCCTTGAAGGAGGTAAAACTCTGGGTCAGCCCATCACCCTGCAACAGAGGAGGCCCGGCCTGTGGGTAACATGTGTCATCAAGCCACAGGGAAAAAGGAAGATGCTGTTTATGGATATTGATGAGGCAGGGAGAGCACGCACTAAGGCCGGGCTGCTTAACACGCACGCGTTCCAGAGCGGCATCTAATGGACATTTACAAGGTGGTGTCGCCCGCGCCCCCTCCCCACTCTAATGCTGTCTGAGATGCTCTTCTGAAAACACGCAGTCTGTAACTTAGCTGCCTTTTAACAGAACTACCCGGTGTGATTCAATGAGTCCCATTTGGCTACAAGAGAGGCGACCACAGAGCAAGTCAGGTGTGACTGTGGCCCCGTGTGCTGATGCCCAAACCAGCGTGCTTTGGGCACTGAGAGGACAGTGTATCCCTTTACCTCTCTGCTTCCGCGAGCAGGTGTTGGCCTCACTCGGACACTCTGCACGGGTCCCCTTCCCTCAGCTTCTGTTTGGACACATTTCCTGAAGCTAGCCTCGTTCTGCTGTCAGATAAGCCCTCACAGGCCTGCCTCACACACACACACACACACACACACACACACCCTCTCTCCCTTTCTTTTTTCTTTCTCTCTCTTTCTCCTCGATAGCACCTCCCATGAAACCATCCCAGGTAACAGGCTTCAGTGGACAAGCAGTCTCATTAACCTGATATATCCTACTGGGCTGAATTTTTTTGAATGAATTCAGAAGTCATAATGGCTATTGTCTCTCAAATACTTTTCCAGGCTCATTTTATGCTATTTGCGCTCCAGAATCAATTGTTTTTTGTTTCTTGTTTTTCTTTCAACTCTCGGATGTGCCCGACTTCATTGCTGCCTGCCAGCTGGGCGAGTCTTCTTCCCCGTGCACGTGTCTTTCTTGTCTGTCTTGGTAGCAGCAGCACAGAGCAGTCCACACACTGACACTCTGGGTCTTGAGCTCCTGGCTCAGCAGGTGCCTGATCGGTCTTTCAAGGTGTCACAGAGCAGTTTGGCCAAATGGTTTCTGCTACATGACACAGGTCCATGTGGGTGTCCCTGATCAACAGGTGGCTGTTGTCTTTTTCGTGAATGAATATCCCAGCTTCTTTTATCTACGGTCCCCTCGGAAATCATTATGATCTACATTTGTCTTATGGAAAGAGAAAGAAAATCTTGGCAACATAACTCATAACAGCAACAGCTCAGGACTGATGCGCTCTTCCACTTACAGGACTTGGTGGAGGCCTGGACTCTGCAGCCGGGAAATGCAGGCTGGGAAATGTTATTTCTGGTGCTTTCCCTGCTCAGCACAGCCCACACCGTGGAAAGGGAAAAGCTAATTTGAGGGACCCTCGTTCTCTCTATCTGTGGGATATCTTCATTGTCCAACCTGGAGGTGATTTTTAAATTCGGGTGTATTGGTTTCTGCATTTCAATGCGTGAACTTAAGTACATTTATATTGCTTGTGATTATGGCTACATTGGTACCCATTTCTGAATTGCATTTTGTGTTTCTTCTACCAAATTTTTCTTTTGTTACTATATTTAATTCTTTTTGGACTCTTTTTTGGATGATGCAGTTTCTTTATATCCAACGGACCCCATGCATCATTTTCCCCACCTGCTGCTGGTTTGGGAGCTAAATCTGATCAAAAATCATATTGGGGCCCCTGTGTTGCTCAGTCAGTTGGATGTCTGACTTAGGTTACAGTCATGATCTCACCATTCTGTGGGTTCGAGCCCCGCATCAGGCTCTCTGCTGACAGCTCAGAGCCTGGAGCCTGTTTCAGATTTTGTGTCTCCCTCTCTCTCCGTCCCTCCCCTGCATTCTTTCCCTCTCCCTCCCTCCTTCCCTCTCCCTCTTTCTCTCCAAAATAAATAAACATTAAAAAAGAATCATATAGGGGCGCCTGGGTGGCTCAGTTGGTTAAGCGTCCGACTTCGACTCAGGTCATGATCTTACGGTTCGTGGGTTCGAGCCCTGCGTCGGGCTCTGTTCAGACAGCTCAGAGCCTGGAGCCTGTTTCAGATTTTGTGTCTCCCTCGCTCTCTGCCCCTCCCCCACTAATGCTCTGTTTCTCTCTGTATCAATAATAAAAAAAATAAACAAAACAAAAAAAAAAAAGAATCATATAATTAGTAGCTGGCAGAACTGGGCTTTCCTCCCTCCCTCCCTCCTTCCCTTCTTTCTTTTTCTTTTCTCTTCTCTTTTGCTTTTCTTTCTTTTTCTTTTCTTTCTCTTGAAATTTTCACATACATATCTACATTTCTTTCTTACAAAGTATAAAGCTATTTTATGTCTCTTTTAAGTTACCAGACTATTCATGATTTAATGACTCAGTGAAATTTCCCTCCTAAAAAAATATCTTCCTTGTTACTATTATTTCACTTCTTTCTTCAAGTCCTTTTTACGTGTAATTTATTTGGTCCTGCAGCTAACATAAAAGATGCACAGCATTTGGGGATAACTTAACTGTGACTTGTCTTTTTTGTGTTTCCCATCTGTTTCTGCCTTTATTGGTATTTTGGTTGGAACCTAGAAGAGTCTGCTTAGGCACATGCCACTTTAAGTGGGTTTCCTCATTTTTCTCTGAGGCATGTGTGTGTGCGTGTGTGTGTTTTATCTTTTCCATATTATCTGTTGAATATTTTGCCTTGCCTCTGTGGAACCTCTGAAAGATTTCTCCCTTTGGATTCATCTATAAATTAAAAATAACTGTCATGGTCACTTCTCAGGCACGATGATACTGTTACATGTTTACTTCCTGCCTTGGATACCCAGCTCATATTCATCATGCAGGAGTGTGGCCAGCTTCTGAGAGGCAAGCCCTTAGCCTGCCAGGCTGGAGCACCAGGACGATTCCCAGCTTCCCAAATGGCTTAGGGAAAGCTGTCACTGCTAATACCACCGGCCGACTTTTATCTCTGCCTCTGAATTTGTCCCAGGTCTCGTGGTGCGTTATGCGTTCATCCATTTCCTCAATTAAAGCCTGTCTCAAAAACCTACTCTCTGTCACTTGCTGGGTAGCAGGTATTTGAAATAGAGATATAAAACTTTGCATTTTAATTTACTATAAATGTCAGTGTGAATTATTGGTTGTTTGGATTTTCTTTCACTGTCTTCTGCATTCTTCTTGGGAATGGAAATTGCTGTAACCTTTTTGGAGGACACCCAGCCAAATCTACCAAAATGTAAAAAATGTGGGCATCTCTTGATCTCGCAAGTCTACTTCTGGAAACTCATCCTATAGAAACGATTCACATGCTGCCAAGTATAGGTATTGCAGCCTTGCTTTTGGTAACAAAAAAACGGGAAAGGACCTAAAACAATACTACTTACAGCAAGAACAATGGGTAACATTTCCAGAGCATCCGCTTAAGATGCTTTCCATGGATACGGTCTCACTGCATCCTCACAGCAATCCTGAATGAGGAGGGTTTTCTATGATTTCCATTTTTACAGACAGCAAACGTTAGGCATTGAGAATTTAAGTAATAAGTTCATAAAGCCAGTGAAAGGTGTGGCGGGCTGAGTCCTCCTAAGGGGATCGGCTTTTAATAAATGATTGAGCACCCCCTACAGTGGCCTAAACATACTGGTTGGAATAGGTTGGGAGTGGAGCTCTACTGAGATAGATCCAGGGGCGCCTGGGTGGCTCAGTCGGTTGAGTGTCTGACTTCAGCTCAGTTCATGATCTCACGGTTCGTGGGTTCGAGCCCTGTGTCGGCTCTGTTGTTGACAGCTCGGAGCCTGGAGCCTACTTCAGATTCTGTGTCTTCCTCTCTCTTTGCCCCTACCCCGCTCATGTTCTATCTCTCTGTCTCTCTCAAAAATAAATAAACATTAAAAAAATGAACGATATATCCAGTCGTGTGTTTGTTGGGAAAAACACGATTGTAAGCTAACGGCATGAGCTCCAGTGCTGTGTTTGTAGGGAAACGTTGCTGCACCACATTTTCACATGTGTAGAAATTCTATTTGGGAAGGATGTACATCAGGCTGTCTCTCTTTATCTTGGGGTGCCGGGATTTGGGAGATGTTTTCACTGTATATGTTACCCGCTTGTGCGTTACTTATACTTTCAACCGTGATTTTTACAACCCGTGATACATTGAAATAGCTGAAGACCACTCAGATGGATCAGCGCTCCTGGCACCAAGCTCACACCTGCAAGTTGGCGCTGTTGACACCTGGGGCCACTTGGCCGGGGGCTACCTGTGCCTCATAGAATGTGTAGTGGCATCCCTAGCCTCTCCCCCTTAGATGCTGGTACACCCCTCCAGCCAGCTGAGGCAACCAGAAATTCTCAGGCCTTGCCAGATGTCCTTTGGGGGGGAGTGTGGGATGCCCCTAGCTGGGACCCTTTGAGATAGACGCTGGCCAATCCGTGCGTGGCTCTCTCCACACCAGTGGTTCTCACGAAGGTCACGTCTCTCCATCTGAAGTTCTCGCAGATCCACGCAACCTTCATGTGGAATCCAGACTCCTCTAAACCAGGGCAGACACATCTTCCTCTTCTCTTTTCTATTCACTTTAACTCACCACGCTTGACCCGTCACCAGATGATCAACGGGCCCCAGATCTCTGTGTTTTCAGCTCTGCACCTCTTTCTGAATCCGGGAGGGGTCGGGGTGGGGGGGCACTGAGACCTCTTTCATCAGCAACTTCCCCCAAATAGGGGTTCCGGTGCTTAACAAGTTTCATTAAGAACTCAGCTATTAAATATGCAAAATATATAGACTGTTCCTGTTGAGAATATAATTATACAGTAAATTAGCTCATGCCCAGTATGTTGCTTTTTAAGCACATCTTTGATGTTTCCAGTACTTACCTAAGATATAGGGTCTGTTTATTAAGAGTCCTCAACTGTGTATAAAACTAGAGCAGTCAAAAGTAATGGTGTCTGCTGAAGGATTCTTTATCATATGAATTTACCTTCAGTCATCTATTATTTATTTCAGCTATTTTATATGCCATTATAATAAATATTATGACAGAGAAAGCTTTTATGCTTCAACTTATTGTACTACTCTTTACTCGCCTGCAATCCTTCAGGAAAATGTAACCATGCTTTACCTATAGTTAACGTAAATCATCACTTACATTAGAATGAAAAATTCACTATGAAAAAAGGCTCTTTCTTCAATAGCAAGGCATAAACGCACAATCATGTTGACTGCCAAACTCCTGTACCGCCCGCTGTCCTTCCTTAAACTGTTGTTAAGCTGCAAAGTGAATGCATCGCATGGAGGGAAATTGGAAGGTTTTCGAATATTTTCAGTCTCTTGTTAGTTTCTGGCAAGATAAGCATTTTTTATCCAGAGCGCAAAATATTGCCAATTACTGTCTAAGCATTTTTAATAGTTTTGCTTTACGCGGCACGTAACTCCTACACCAAATTAAATAAGCTGTTACCCAGTGCAATTTCTCCTTGAATCAGCCTCACAATTACCTATAGATATTGATACAGTTATTTCATAAATTGAGTTCCAGCTGCACAAGACAACGTTTTTGACCCGTATATAATGAAGAAAGAGTTGTCATGATTTTCTTATTAGGGATGTTTGTGTATTTTTACAGGTGGGAGGGCAGGGTTAGGCGGTGCTCGTGAGGGCCCTGGAGTCGGGGGGGTGATGCTGATAGTTGATCTGAAGGTTAGGAATGACAGACTCAGCCCCTATCCCTCAAGGCTTCACAAAAACTCCTGGGCTTTGCCTAGGATGCTTTTTGGTTTGGTTTCCTATTTTGAGATGTAGAATATGGTCTAAGAGTATTTTTCGTGTTAAATGCATATAGACTGGTGCAGTGTTTAGAGCCATAAAGGAGACTCTCAAACTCTCATTTCCCCTTGGGTGCTTGTTAGAAAGAACATTTATCAGTGCATCCTTTTAATGTCTAGGCTTGGCCAAGATTGGGCAAACGCCCCATCAGATGTACTCATGATGGTTGTTTGACTGAAAGGTACCAGAGCCGAAAGAAGACGCGAGTATCTACGTATTTGTGCATTTTCCGGTGAAGATGTTGCCATTCCTTGCCACCATTAACATCACTTAAATAATACTGGAGAGATTAGTGCTCTGAAGTCCCACATAGGATATTGATGAATTATTAAACCAGTTTAGTTAGGTCTGTATTGTAGTTGAGTGAATAATGTCATGTCAATAATATGCTCAGCGCCAGTGTCTCTTGCTGTTGTAAATGTGACAACTCCTATTTAAGGTTTCAGAACATAAAATCAGGACTGAGGGTATGTAAAGTGGAAGGGTGAGAGACATCAGCATAATGCAATTAAGGCCCATTGGATTAGAATTTGCAGGATGCCATTAGCAATAAGCTCTGAATGTAGATTATTGCCTTGGTTACATTTTCTCCTTCAGCAGTAGGCTTCTCTTATAAATTCTAAATGCATCAAATAAATGTGATATAAAATAGACACAAATAAGAATCTATAGATGATGTTAATTTCTTTATGGCTGCTTGGTGTCCTGTGTTGAAGACTATGACGACAGAGATGCAGCACAGGGTGGCTTCCAGCAAAGACGTGAGCTTTGGAACTGGCCACATCTCAGCTGGAAATCTGGGTCTGTGTGTCTCACTAGCTGTGCCGCTTTAAACTTTTATCAGCCTCTGTTTTCTGGTCTGTAAAATGGGGGAAATGATATACACTCCAAATGATTCTTCACCTTACTATTAAATGAAAAAGAAATGCCAGGCCTCTTGTAGATGCTCCTTAATTTTTCAGCTTTTATAATCCATGAATATAGGTACATGAGAACTTTTTTTAGGGAATCATAGAAATGAACTCTTCTGTAAGTGTAAGAGATGGGTAGTAGGCACATACCCATCAAATCCACACGGATTGGCACCTTCAAGTTAAGAGTACATGATAGCTGATTGTCCTTAAACAGTAAATGTTGTATCTGCCATTGCATGGGTTGAGTCCCCGCTGCTGAACGAGAATTTCCTCTGGGCGTGCCGGAGGGTGGGCTCCCTGCGCCTGCTCAGCACATCTGGGTTTCTCCATCTTTCCACCGCCAACAGCTGTACTGTGTACTCTTCTAGAGAAACGCAGAGGTAGTGTGCTCAGTACACAGTGAAGAGCTGTCTCACTCCTGCTGCCTATGATTGTGTCAGAGGTGTGTGAGGTCCAGCTGTGTGGAGGAAGCAAGGGTCGCGTACTAGCTGAGAGCGTTCTGAAGTATACTTAGTTGATTTCACAGAGCACGCCCCGTAATGCCCCACGGGTCTCGGTTCCCATGCCACATACCCCAGGTTCATTAGAGGGAGAAATCAGACAGTGGGGCAAACACATTGATATCCTCCCAGCTAATTCATAGGCAGTTTATAATTAATGATGATTTAAACATTTTTTATGTTTATTTATTTATTTTGAGAGAGAGAGAGAGAGAGAGAGAGAGAGCAAGAGAGCGAGCGCACAGGCGGGAGAGGAGTGGAGAGAAGGAGAGACAGAATCCCAAGCACGCTCTGCACCACGCACACAGAGCCTGAGGCGGGGCTCGAACTCACAAATGGGAAGATCATGACCTGAGCCGAGATCAAGAGTCAGATGCTTAACTGACTGAGCCGTCTGGGCGCCCCAAGGATGACTTTTAAGTAAAAGTTTGTTTTCTAAGTCTGCCTGGCCACTTGAATTATGTATATACATTTTTCTAAAGGCTTATTGCCATGAGATATTATTACCTTTTTTTGTTCTTCCATTGGTGGTAAGTAAATGATGAGTGAGATCGTTCCTCTTACATGTTGCGATGATGGGGGGAAGAAGAAAAGAAGTAAAGGAGGTGGAATCTGTGGAATACACATTTACTTTGAGAGGCAGAGTTAGTGAATGAGTGAATGGATTCCCATTTCTGAATGTTGTCACTGTTACTGTTGACCAACAGGGGGACAGCAGGTCTGCTGCTTTATGAGACACTTACAGATTTGATGGTTTTCCTGGCGTTAGCCTAGATTTGAGGGCTTCTGGGGGGGGGGTAACAGGGTTGAGGGGGAGAGGACAGGTGGGTCGTGTGGGCATTTTGGAGTGGTTAAAATCATGACTTGGTGTGAACCTGGCTCTGGCACTGTCATTTGGGGGAAGTTGTTCAAGAGCTTTCTGAACTTCAGTTTCTACATCTATGAAATGGTGGAGGGTGGAAACTGCACCCATCCAGTTGGGGATAGGTAGGGATGGGGATGCTGTAGGTCAAGGACTCTCATATGGCCAGCATTCTGAGATCACTCTTGTTGGCCAATTATGTCCCATTCAGTCCTTTCATTGAAGAATGAAGCAATTTTGTGCCAATGATGGTGATGATGATGTTGGTGGCGGTGGTGATAGTGATGATAATGGTGGTGGTGATGATTATGGTGATGGTAGTGATGATAATGATAATGATGGTGATGATGGTGGCAATGATGGTGGTCATGATGGTGATGGTCATGATAATGGTGGTGGTGGTGATCATGGTGGTAGTGATAATGGTGATAATGATAGTGATGATGGTGATGATGGTGGCAGTGATGGTGGTAGTGATGGTGATGATAATGGTGGTGGTGGTGGTGATGATGATGGTCATAGTGATGACGGTGATGGTGATGTTGCTGGTGATGATGGTAGTGATCATGGTGACCATGGTGATGATAATGGTAAAAACGACAACAAAAACAATCACAATAAGGACATTCCTTGCTAACAATTATAGAATACTTGTCAAGTAATCAGGCCCTATTCCATGTGCTTTACATATATTACCTCATTTCCTGATTAGGTAGGTGCTATCACGATTTCCATTTTCTAGAAGGGAAAGCTGAATGCATAAATGGAAGATACAACTTGCCCATCTGGTCAGTGCTAGACCTGGAATTTAGTCCCAGGCAGTAAAGCTGGAGTCCATGGCCTTCACCTGCGCCTTTTAGCTTCACACCAATCATTGAATTTGGAAACTGGGTTACCATGGCCTCAGGGAGATTCAGTGACCCCCCCCCCCACTCCTGCTTGGGGGTCCTGTATGATCCCCCATTGCAGAATTGCTATTCCAACTTTCTCAGAGCTACTTATATTAATTTTATGAAATAAAGACAGGAGACCACAATTACTAATGTGCTTTATTATTTTTTTAAGTTTATTTATTTTGAGAGAGAGAGAGAGAGAGAGAGAGAGAGAGAGAGAGAGCGAGCAAGCATGAGCAGGGGAAGGGCAGAAAGAGAGGGGGAAAGAGAGAATCCCAAGCAGGCTCTGCACTGTCAGCACAGAGCCCAGTGCAGGGCTAGAACTCATGAACCGTGAGATCGTGACCTCAATCGACGGAGCCACCCAGGTGCCCCTAGTATACTTTATTATTGAAAACCAGTGGGTACCACGTTTTAGCAGTGGGCCTCCAAATAACAATTATAATAGTTATTATGTACATGCCCCAGGCCTTATATACAGCATATGTCATCTTTACTCTAATCATGCAAGGCAAATGCCTATTTTCTAACAAGGCAGTAGAGGCTGAGAGCATTCGAGTAGCAGCCCGGAAGTCACGCTGCCAGCACTGTGGTCACGCCGGGCTGTGGCCCCAAGTCAGCCTAACTCTGCCATCTCTGCCATGGATGACGTCTCCCTACTTCTCCGTTTAAATACCGCACGATCCCCATATGGTTCCTTTGGTTTCAGGCGGTATCCCATCTGAGTCACACTTGGCTAATTTACAGTCATAAAATGATGTGAGAGATCACTCTTGTATGCAGCACACAGTCCCTTTGGCTCGGCATTCACAGACTCTCGAATCACTCAGACACAGTGTGCAACTCAAAAAAGAATAGACTGAGGAGACTTGGCCTCTTGAGGGTGTCAGTGAACTGTGCCACCAGCAAATGTCCTTGGGTCACAGGGAAATGGCCAAGAGCGCGTGGGTTGCTTAATTACTAAGTCTTTCTGGCTGAGCCCGGGGTGTCAGGAGCAGGTGGGCTTCTCAGCTACTTAGAAGTTGCCTGATGCTTCAAGTCTGGATGCCACCTGTGCGGTTCTGTTTGTAAAATGATGGGTCCCAGCATCTGTATACATAATTTAAAATAAATTTACATTCTCATTCTGCCTGAGATGAGAAGATTGTGTACTGGTGTGATTAGAGAGAAGAGTAAGGACTTGGGGAAGGGTTGAGAGGCATTTTATAGCGCTTTAAGATTCAGACCTCTTAAAATGAAGTTCGCGGGTGAATGGATG
Organism: Cryptoprocta ferox; assembly: GCA_028646485.1. Taxonomy (NCBI): domain Eukaryota; kingdom Metazoa; phylum Chordata; class Mammalia; order Carnivora; family Eupleridae; genus Cryptoprocta; species Cryptoprocta ferox. The sequence goes on from CM053563.1 coordinate 47,568,689, forward strand.
GACAGGTAGATGGATAGATGGATGGATCTATCTATCTAGATGGGAGGGAAGAAGAGAGGGACATATGGAAGGCTAACAGTTCATTTTAGAGTTGGTGGAATTATAGGTTTTTTTTTTTTGTCCATATCCTTCTATCTTTTCGAAATTTTTTCTGTAATTAATGAAAGTAGGAAGTGGGAAGTGGAAAGTGAAATAACCCTGGAGAGGGCAAAGGCATGGAATATGTGTTAGTCATTACCGGTTTTCATTACAGGTTTCCATTTCTTCCATATATATATTTCTTTATGTGTTCTTGGGCACATGGAAGGTTGCACCTTCTGAAGCTAAGTGTAGCCACATGACTTGCTCTGCCAATAAAATATGAGCACAAGTGACATCTCTACTGCTGGGTCGAGGCCTCTAAGATCCGTTCTTTGTGCAGTTTGTCCCATTCTCTTCCCCACGCTGTAGAAGCTAGCATTATTGCAGAGGGTGGAGGTCCCGTCTGCCTGGGCCCCTGGCCAACCACCATGAACAGGTGTCCCACCGACCTGGGGTGGGCATAAAGTATGGGCGAGTAGTAATCCTCGGCTGCTTGAGGACATTGAGGCTTGGGAGCTGTTCCGTAAGGCTAGTGAAATGTATCTTAATTGATCCGGAGCCACTGTGTGAACCATTCCAAGGGAATTGGGCCATATCTCATTGGCCATTGCAAGCTAGAGAGGGGTTTTAAGCTGGGGCTTTGTATATGTGCATATTTTGCTGATCCAAAGAGCAGACCCCAGCCAAACAAAGCCTCAGGTATTTATGTCCTAGATGGCATATGCTAATTTAACACCTCTTAATAAAAAATCCCACCGGTCCCTTAGTGGTGCTGGAACAGTACTGTATCTTGAATGTGGTGGTTGTTAGATGAATCTGTACATAGAAGAAAATGTCATAGAATTATTCACAAAGCTATTCCCAATAAAAGAAAGTTAGTGCATCCCCAAACTGGTGAAATCCTGGTGACGTCTGTGCTCTAATGAACCATGTTGTGCCAGTGTCGGTTTTCTGTAGTACCCGTGTACTCTGTCATGGGTAAGATGCCCCCATTGGGGGTGATTGGGAGATGGCTGTATGGGTGTTCTTGGTGCTGTTTTTTCCCATTTCTGGCGAGTCTGTAACTAGTTCCAAATCAAAGTTAATGACAACAACAGCAACAAGAAGTTCATGAGTTAAACGAAGAAAGTGATTTGCAGTCAGTCCCAGATTCATGGTCCGACTTGGCAGGAAAGCTCGCCTTGACGGACAGACCTCTCGTCTGCACCCAGCAATCAGCAGTTTATGCCTCAGAAATGGGTTCTGGTAGCGGTGTGTCCACCACTGCCTTCCCAGATAGAGCACGTCCCAGGTTAACATGACTGTAATGTCGCTAAGTTTGTTAGACAATCAGAAGAGCACCCCCCCACCACCCAGCATGTACACAAACACATCCACACATCCTAATTCTAAAAGATGTATTTCCTCTTGGCTGAACTTACGGGATTGTCCGCAGTTTCTCTGTGTTGCTCACGGTCAGTAGCAGAAACAGGAAACCTGATGCTGGGGGCAGGAGAATTACCTGAGTAATAGTGTGTGGACTTGTATCACTGTCCCCAGGAGCCTAGTAACCCACAGCCTGTGGATTAGTCTGTTGAACTACTCGATGGCTTGTGACCCCTTGTTCCCTCTGGGTATGTATGTTCTGATTTTGTTCTTATTGGTAGTGGCAGCTCTGTACTTTATTTTAGAGTGACAGTGGCGGGGACCAAAAGACAACTCAACAACTGTAACTTACACAGAAGGGTATACTGGCCCACTCGGCTGAGCCAGCATTTTCTTTGGGACTTTGCTTTGGGGTCACCATCTGGGCATGTTGCCCCTGTTTTATGAAGGATATATTTATATGCATTTTCATGATATATCACCTGCACATCCCTTGGGGTGTCCCTAAGGGGCTTGGCTGAGAGGAATGGTGTCCTCACCACCCCTTCCCCAACAGAATGAATATCCGACTTTCCTCTTGTGACACATTCAAAGTTCTCTAAGATTCTGAGTGTGGCGATGAGTGTCATGTTCTAAGTGAAGTGAGGCTGGGACCAGAGGGGTTAGGATGAGGTGAAAGACCACTTTATTTGCTAACTGCTGATGTCAAATCGTGTAGTCGAGCATCCCTGAAGCTTAAGAGACTATGGGGAATAAAAGTTAGCCATTGACAGGCTTGGTACTCCCAAGAGATTTCAGTCATCAGATATACCAGCTGGGCAGACAGAAAGCAAGTGGGTTTTTCTCCTGGCCTGGAGGCCAACCTGCCCATAGGGTAGAGCCTCGCTCATGTGTGCTCATTTCTGCCACTTTCCTTCTCTGTAGAACGAGGGCTGTGGCCTCAAGTTGCTGTGGATCCCTCAGCCCCACTATTCTCTAATCTTAGGAAACTTTTTGTTTAATGTTTATGGCACGAGTAGGAGAAGGACAGAGAGAGAGGAAGACAGTGGATCCGAATCAGGCTTTGAGCTATCAGCACAGAGCCAGACGTGGGGCTCGAACTCACGAAACTCGAGATCATGACCCGAGCTGAAGTTGGATGCCCAACCGACTGAGCCATCCAGGCCCCCCAGTGATCTTAGGAGACTGTTAGCAACACCCACGCATTGGCATCTTCCCTCTTCCTGGCTCAGGTCAAAGGCTTCTCCTCATCCTTCCCAAATCGGCCCATTTGTGCCTGTGCTACTGTTGTCTCAGGAACTTAATCTACATTGGCCAACTTGCCTTAACTGCCCATGTGCATTTGGGTTTGGAGGTGTCATTTAATCACCTTACACCCCTTTCCCTAACACTGGGCTTTGTGAGTAGACATGACCTGGCTCCTCTGGGATCTAACAGTGAGCTGGTCCTATGCCGTCTTCGTGAGCGCCATTTCACCCACCACTGTGCGGGAGCGCACCCAATCCACCATTTGTCGCAGACTCGTGTCACGGAAGGAATTTGGCACAGCAGACATCTTCTCTCCTTCTCATTAAGTTTATTAAATCCCTTCTGTCTTCCAGGCTGGCTGTTAGCTGGTTTATACTTCTCACAAGTCTGTGAGAAGATAGTTACTGTTCACCTTTTACAAACGAGGAAACTGAGGCTCAGGAATATTAAATGGCCCCGAGTCAGTTGGCCTCCCGGCTCCCCGTGCCTGATGTTTATTGTTCAAGGTTTAGGACTTGGGTGACAGCCCAGGACTTAGAAGGCTAAGATCAACACCTGCAGATATGCTAAGCACCTCAGCCCAGATTGTGTCTCTCCCTGAATAAGATGGTTGAGGTGGAGGATGTTGTCTGGGTCCATTTTTGTCCCCTTCATAGCATCAGAGGTAGCATGTCATGCCCCTTGTTCTAGCATCATAGTCTAGACAAGAACTCCCAGGCTCACTGTTTGTTTTCTGGGACCTTCCTTACCTGAACAGGCAGGTGGCCCCGGCATTCTTGGCTGAATGTCCTTTGGAGGAGATAGGTCTAAGAAGTGATAGTATTTAGGGGCCCCTCGGCGGCACAGTCAGTTAAACATCTGATTCTTGGTTGTGACACAGGTCATTATCTCGCAGTTTGCGTGTTTGAGCCCCACGTCAGGATCCATGTGAGTGTGCGGAGCCTGCTTGGGATTCTCTTTCCCTCTCTGCCTCTCTCTCTCTCTCTCTCTCTCTCAAAAGTAAACAAACAAACTTAAAAAAAGAAAAGAAAAGAAGTGGTAGTGTTTAATTTCATACCCTGCAGCCCAGCCAGACTCAAAAGTGGGGAGTGCCTCATAAACACCGGGGAAGGGTGCAACACTGATCTTTCCAGAAATGTGTTAGGACACTGTCCAGTGGACCATGATTGCTTCAAATCCTGATGCTCCAGGGCTTCTAGTCTCTGTCAAGGATGGAAGGAGGGTTTTGGTGTCAGACTGACTGGGGTGAACCCTTGGCTCCAGCCCTTCTTAGCTCTGTGATCTCTTACAAGAGGCTACATGTAAAACAGGGAAAGTATAACCCATTCGGTTGTCATGGGGATGAAATAAGTTGGTGCAAATAAATGCCAGTCCAGAGTCAGCCCTGAATAGAAGGTAGCCATTCTTACTCTCTGCATGCACCCCACTTACCTCTAGTTTTCTGGGTCACTAAACCAGAGGTCTCTCTGGGACCCGTGTCACTCAGGGTCCATTGGAATAAATGAGTTGTGCCTGCTTTTGTAGTTTTCTACAAATGAGTCGTCTTTAATTTTTGATGCAGTCTCGATGGAATCATTCCAGAACCCCGATGGCAGCTTTTGAGATTAAAATGTCACCTACTGAATTCTTGCAGGAGCCAGGCTTTGTCCTGGCGTTCCCCTGGTTTTATAGTTTTTTTTTTTAGGCCGCAGATTGAGAAGATGCGTGAGCCTGAAGACCCTTTGGAGCCTCTTCTGTGCTCTGAGTGAAACAGCACAACCCCCAGCCTGTGGTTTTAGCAGATTCCCAGCCTCACATCCTCCCAAACTTGGCAGTAAAAGCCCTGTTCTTCCATTCATTCCAATGATTTATATTCTCTCTGGGCGTCTAATATTAAACAGGGGAATTCCGACATGTTCCATAACACATTTACTGTAACTTGATACCATGAACTAAACTTGCTGTTATTTATCATTTCTTTTTATTTTCTCTCATTCCAGCACAAAGCCAAGGTAGAAGCGATGACCCTGGACCTCGCTCTGCTCCGTAGCGTGCAGCATTTTGCTCAAGCGTTCAAGGCCAAGAATGTGTGAGTGTTTCAGTGGAGGGTTATAGATCATAATATCTTGCTATTGTAATGTCTTTATCAGATGAACACAATTGGGAGAACGCAAGCACAAGGCTGTTGTTTTGTCTTGGCGTCCAGACAGCAGGCTCATTTATATTGGCCCCGTTAGGGTGTCCTATATTTTCTTGACTTCTTGAGTCACCCTCATTATGAGATGTGCCTTCAATTTAATAAGAGCTCCTCCCAATAAAAACAGAAAGACACTATGAAGCCCTAGTAAAAGTGGCTAATAAAAGCCAGCCGATTGTCGGATGCATCCTGATTACAGATATTTTGGCAGTGCATCTCAGAATCTAGGAAAAGTGTGTTTTAATTACATCCGGGAATGAGTAGCCTCAGTTATGCGGGCCTGCAAGGGGGGCCGAGAGTCAAGAGCATGAGAAGGTTCCACCGTATCCGCGTCTGCAGTGATCTTCCGTGGCGTGTGAATGTGGCTCCTCCACGTGGACTCACATCGCGGGGAAACTTACTCTTTTCCTCTTTCCTCCAGTTCTTGTTTATAGTCTTTCAAAATGCCCGAAGGACGAAGCCGTAGCTCAGGACTGGCAAGCGTTCAGGCCACCGCATGCCAGCCTCCCTTCCTGAGGGACAGCAGACCTCAGGCCCGGAGCTGGGGAAAGCAGTGGAGGCTAGCTCCATTTTAATGACAAGATTTCGTTTCCAAGCGTTTATTTTTATGGTTCCCTCGAATGGAGGGCTAGCAATACTGGTTTCTCGTTTAACACGGTGGTTTAAATTTCATTAAAAACATAACTGCACTTAATTTTCTTTTTTCGGTGCATTGATTTGGACACGAGGATTAAGTTAATGACAGTAAATGTGGTGCCAAGGATAAGATAGTTCCAGAAGTGGCCCCAGAGTGACCGAATTTGGAGAATGCTAAGAAATGACTGGTTGTCTATGGGCGAGGCTCTGGGGGGAAGCGTTGGTGTTCTAGCTCTCCAAGCAGATGAGGGATGGAGGTGGAGGCACTTAAAGCAGATATTTAGAAGGTGGTGGCCCGTGGCCAGCCCCCGTTGAGTCTGCCTCAGTGTCTCGCTCTGCTCTTTCACGCTGCCAGGAAGTCTGTTCCCTAAAGCCCTTTCGGGAGCTAGCAAGTGGCCTGAGTCCTTGAGGTTGACACACAGAGTCGGCGTGTTTGGTGGAGCAGCTCCGTCCCTGGGAACGCAGGCTCCGTGCCCACACAACGGCTGGGTGGCGTCGCCGCTGAGCCTGCAGACCTGGGTGACCTGCGGTGCGTGTGCTGTGCCATGTTTAGCGGTTGGTGGCTGCTGGCCCTGGCTGGCCCTCCCGGAGGACCTCAGCGCAGCACACCGCAGTACCTTCTAAGACATTCGCTTGTGTAGACCTTCTCCACTCTTTTATCCACTTGCTCGGTCACTTAACACACATGCAGTGAGTGCCTGTGACACCGCGGCCCCTCTTCTGGGCTCTGGGAAGGGAGCAGTGGCCCCTGGAAACCCACTTCTCCTCCAACGAGCCGTACAGTCGGGTGCCAGCAAGCAGTTTCGTTGCTCAATGCCTAACTCCTCGGCCTGTTACTTTGGTGGTGGTTTGGAAGGATAGTAGTACTCATAGCAGCAACAGTGAGCAGTAGCTGCTCGTTTATCCAGCGAGAGCAGGACTAGATGGGGACGGCTGGTGGCCGAGGGCACGCGCCTGGGAGGCAGGAGGGGCCGAGGGCTTCTGCATCGGTCACTCTGGGCCTCCTGCTCACCCAGCAAGCGGTCCTCTCTTTTCCTTGACGTGCGGTGGAAACTGATATCAGAGGCGGGGAGTGGCTCTTGCAGGGTCATGTGGCAGGTCGGGAGCAGCCGTGGGACTTGTGGCCACTTCCTCCTGTCACGCCGTCCCTGACACGGAGTGGCTGTGGCCAAGGCTTGCACAGGCTGCCTCCCTGGGCTTCCTCGTTGGATGCGAGCAGCTTGCCAAGACGTGCCAACCGTTCCTTAGTAGGACTGCCTTCCACGTCGTACTAGGACCATCGGCTAAAGCAGTTCAGACGTCATCAGACCCAACTGCTTTTTGTAATCCCCCACCTCAGATGCATTTTGCCCTCATCCCAGAGTGTAGCAAATGGCTGGAGGTGTGTCCCTTGCAGGTTCAGAAACGAAGGCGATTTTCCTTTTTAGGAAAACCCCATACCACAAACCTCTTTTTATTCATCTCTCGAGATGCAGTCTTTTACACGGCTTAGAGCAATATTGTGGTGGTGAAAATATGCATAGAAAAGTGAGTGATTTTACTTCTGAACCACTGCCAGGGCGAAATCTCTCCTGGATAGGCAGATGACAGCTTGGTACTCACAGGGCTTTAGATTCTGAGCACTGTCAGAAGTGAATTTAAGTACTGGTGACTGAGCAGCCAAGAAACACGTGCAGCCTCCTTCCCATCACCGCCCATCTTCAGACATTAAAATTTCCTCGTGTGTAAAACATAATGACAAATGAAAGAAAGGCTGCCAGTTCAGAACCCGTCTCCTCTTGCGCCGTTGGACGGAGGAGCGGAAAAACCCTCACGTCGCAATTCCGTGTGGACACCCCCATTTCCCGTAACGTTTTCGAGCGCGTGAGCACGCCAGCAGCGTGGTTGGGCTCCTTGCTCGCGTGCGTATTCCCCCCAGATCCTGCTGTAGCTCACGCGTGCCTTCCCGCCCCGAGAGAGGTAGCGTGTTGCGCGACCCAACACAGAGAAAGCTAGAAACAGACCCTCAGCGCAGACCCTGGTGAAGGTTGTGGTCCGTCATCCTGCCGAGCCACCCTCCATCTGCCTTCCTGTGGATTCAGCCGACTCTGGGAGATCTGCTTTTTTCTGTGGGGGGGCAAGAGGGTGGGGGGGGAGGCTCTTTTAGAATGAGCACTCCTAATGATTAGACAAAATAATATTGCTAGCGGTTTGCTGATTTTCTGTGCAAGGCAAGGTGCTAAGCGCTTATACGCGTGCTCTCTTTTTACAACCAGCCTCGGCGTTAGTCATTTTTATCTCTAGTTTACAAATGGAAAGGCTCCAGCCTTTCCCAGAGAGGCTAGATCACTTTTCCAACCACAGCCAATGGTGGATCCGCACTGTGAGCCCAAGTGTGTCTGAATCCAAAACAACTCTCCTTCTTGCTGCCTCGCTCCGTCCCACGTTTCAGGATGGATTCCCGTACTGGGATGTGTCTGAGGGAGAAGTTGCTCCAAAAGCTAGCAGCTTAAAAACGTTAAAAACAAGAAACATTTTCTGTCTCTTTCTTTAAGAAAAAATTTTTTAATGTTTTATTTCTTTTTGAGAGAGAGATGGAGTACGAGGCGGGGCAGGGCAGAGAGAGAGGGAGACACAGAATACAAAGCAGGCTCCAGGCTCTGAGCCATCAGCACAGAGCCTGACGTGGGGCTCAAACCGGGTGAACCGAGAGATCATGACCTGAGCTGAAGTCGGACCCTTAACTGACTGAGTCCTCCAGATTCTCTCTCTCTCTCTCTCTCTCTCTCTCTCTCTCTCTCCCTGAGTCCCTTTTCTCTCTCTTTTGGTTTGTTTAGATCAGTTGTTCGTTCAAACTAAGTGAGTGCCCTTTATAGGATTCCCGTCAAAAACATCTTTTTTTTTTTAGTTGATGCAACTTGCTTGGTTAAGGGACAGGATTGTCCTCTAGAGTGTTCTGTGTCTCTACTTCAGTAACTGCATCCTGGTGGTGCTGTTTAATGTGTTCTTTTGTTCTTTTGTCTCCTGAGTTCCTTGTGAAGTGTAGGTCACTGTAGAGGCTTAGTCCGATGCCTGTTTAATTCTGGGGCAGCAGTGCTGCATGGGGGCGGACGGTGTAGTCTGCCATCGAAGGATGGACATGGCTGCTTGCCACCACCAGCTCTCCTGGGCCCAGCACGCCCTGACCGCTTCATTCCTCTGCTTACCTCAGTTTGCATTCATTCGTTCTGTGATTCCTCACGCACTCTTGTGGGTGGTCAGGCCCGGAATCCTCCACCTGCTTCCGCACAGCTCTCCCCAGAGTTAGTGGTGGTGCTGGTCGGCCAGCGTGTCTCAGGTCCAGTGATGTTGGGCATTACTGGAAAGTTCCAAGCCAAAGCCTGTGGTACGTCCCAACCAGACTGAATTTTGAGGGAAATTTTGTTTAAACTGCAATCCTGGGATGCAGCCAGGCCCCATGGTGCCTGGCAGGTGGAGGCCTCCTTCGGGGTCCCAAGAGCTGGGTGCTGATCATGCAGACCAAATGTTGGCATTTTCTGGAACTGGCTCTGCGACAATAGTTGGTTGTTTGTGGTGCTTTGACACATTTTCATTCCTAGTTTCTAGCTGCTTGGCTTACTGAAAAGTACATATTTTGAACAGGGTCTGGAACAGTTCAACAGCTGCTAGACCTCAGAGCTCCATAGATACTTGTTTTCTTTTTCAGAAGATATTATAACATTTGAGCTCCAGATATTCCTAAAGTAATGGACACCTGGATTCCAATCCTGAAGTTTTAAAAATTGATAATGGCACATAATCTAGGAAATTCTTGGCTTGGATCCCAGGTACTCATCAGCTTTTACAGTATTGACCAAGGGTTTTGATTTGTTCTGGAAATTAATTGAAATCGATAGTTCATATTAAAATAATATATACAGTTCTGAAGGTTTCTAGAGCTGTATTTTTGATCATGGATTTCTACTTTTCCTTCTCAACTTTCTGTCTCCAGTATAATTTAAGGAAATGAGACTTTGTTTCATTTAGAAAGTAATATGGAATAGTGATGTTTTAAAATGGATCCTGAGAGAACAGTTTTCTATTCTTCATTTTTTAAACATTGGAGGGGGACAGTCTTTAACAAAGTTGTTTATTTTTACTTTTTACTAAATTACTTTAGAACTTGAGTCTACTAATCCCAGATATAATATTCTTGGATTCTTATTCCAAATTTTGCCGTCTCAAATCCTTCTATGGAAATGGGTGGGCCGTAAATTATAAATAAATTCTACATTTTGAGGGATAAATTACCCTAAGGACCGATGTGTAAATTACAGCTTCATCTTTCTTTTTCTCCTCAGCTCAATTTTAAGAATAATGTTTTAGCCAACATTATCTGCATTACCCTTCGCTCAACATGAGAAATCCATTTCTGGTTTGCCTAACAGAGGATTGTACTGCTCTGCTTTTTTTGACAGTATGAAATCTAAAAGAAAAGAAAAAAGGAGAGGCAGAGTTTAGCTATAATGAAATTTCTAAATCTAGATCTCAATTATGACTTTTTAAGGAAAAATTTAAAAAGGCTACAAGTTAATTTTTTCCCATCCCATACATTTTCCATCTTAGGGTATTGAAAAATTATATGGTGAAGCATTTACTATATCTAGGGATATCAGGGAAGAACGTGTCCCTTGTAAGGAAATTCTTTGCCTTCTGAAATTTAATTCTTTAGGCATCTTTTTATATAATTTTTTTAAAGTTTCAGAAGCATTTTATATACTGTTATTTCTTATTAAATGGGGCACCTGGGTGGCTCAGTTGGTTGAGCGTCCGACTTCAGCTCAGGTCATGATCTCACAGTTTGTGGGTTTGAATCTCGGGTTGGGCTCTGTGCTGACAGCTCGGATTCTGTGTTTCCCCTTCTCTCTCTGCCTCCCCCCCCCTCAAAAATAAATAAACATAAAAAATTTAAATGAAAATACTAACTCAGAGTAGTATAGTCTGGTGCAGGGGTCAGCAATCTCTTTCATAAAGGGCCAGAGAGTAAACATTTTAGACTTTTCAGGCCATAAGATCTCTGTTGCAGTTGCCCAGCTCTGCCTTTGTAGCGTGAAAGCAGCCATGGACAGTATTTGAGTGGGTGAGCATGAATGTGTTCCAGTAAAACTTTATTTAGAAGACCAAGCAATGGGCCGGATTTGCATAGGGGCCATAGTGTGCCAGCCCCTGGTGTGGAAAGAATAGAGTTTTGTGGCTCACCTGAACATAGATTTTAAATCGCATTTCTGCTATTTACCAGCTGTGTGGCCTTGGGCAAACTCTTGGCATCTCTGGGCCTTGCTTTCCAGATCTATGTAAAGTAGGTTATTACATACATTTTTCATAGTTGTTGAGGAAGAAAGCCATAATGCATGAAATAACCTGGCACATCTCAGTGCACTGTGCCTATGACTATTATTAATTTGTGTTTGTTTCTTTTCTTGATCCTAAAATTATCTGAGAGGTGTTTAAGAATACACACACAGTATAATAAAATAGAAATACCAAATCTGCTGGGGTGCCTGGGTGGCTCAGTCGGTTAAGTGTCCGACTTTGGCTCAGGTCACGATCTCCCAGTTTGTGAGTTCAAGCCCTGCGTTGAGCTCTGTGCTGACAGCTCAGAGCCTGGAGCCTGCTTCCAATTCTATGTCTCCCTCTCTCTCAAAAATAAGTAAACATTAAAAAGAATTAAAAAAAAAAAGAAATAAGTAATCCACTTACACAGAGAAAGGGGATAAAAGCAGACTAGTAAGTTGTGGTCCTAGCCGAGCTGTGGATCTTAATAGATCTTCCGAAACCCTTAAAAATTGGACCTAAGAATGAGCTTTGAGATTCCTGGCAACCAAGAGAAGGAGGAAAATGACCTTCACGTTGCCTACAAGCTGGAAGCATGACAAGATCCCAACAGAAATGATTGTCATCATAGCAGCACTCTGCTGAGGATCTCAGAGGAAATGGCTAGACTCTGTTTTCTTTGCTCTTGCTACATCTGCTTCTCTTGGCGTTCGGTAGCTTTTCCAGATGACTAGTGTTGTCATAAGAGCATCCTGCTTCGAATGTACAGGTATGTTGGGAAGGTGTAGTGGGACATACTGCAAATAATGAGCCTGTGTGTTCTGTGGTACCAAAGTACCTCATCTGCCTTCTGCTCCCCTCCTTTTCTGTGTGTGTGTGTGTGTGTGTGTGTGTGTGTGTGTGTGTTTAACTTTTCCCCTTCACATCGTTATTTACTCAGTATTTACAATGGTCCAGGAACTGGGCTAGACGCCAGCGTTAAACTGTTTGCCATCTCACTTCTCTGCCTTATTTCTCTCGTAGAATAGTTGTGAAGCCTGAGGATTTTTTTGGATAGCTTTCCATGATGACTCTCTTCAAAAACATCCCCTTAGTGGAGAAGAATATTTATTAAATTAATTAGGGGCCACATCACAATTAAATTTGTCAGGAAAAAAAAATTCAGTGAGCCTTTGGCCATCATTAAGAGTCATCACAGCTAAGGAATACATGAAACTGTGTTCGGATTAACCACAACGGTGTTTGCAAAATAAACAGTTTTGATTTCCCAACAGAATTCTCGGTTCAGCCATCACTATCATGTTTCATGACATCAAAGTGATGTATGTTAATTGAAGACACACACACAAAAACTTCCCTTCCAGGAAGAATAAAAACCCAGCTTTGGAGGATTGATACAATTGCTCAGTGGCTGCCTTCTCCTACACTCACCATCCCACCAATGTATACATAGCTCAGGTTATGTCTGTAGCTCTAGTAAATAATATTAATTTTATTGACTGGTGTTCAACAGTGAACGCTTAAGTCACTGGACTAGAATGAAAGTCAGCAAAGCTTTTCCATCAAGGATCAGGCAGATATATAAATATCTATTTTAGTATTTTGTGAGCCTTTGTGAGCCAGATGGTCTCTGTAGCAATTAGTGTTGAGTGCATCTTGATTGTCGAGTGAGACCTTTGTAATTCACAAGTAGTCACTGAGACCTTACAAATGACTGGGTGTTTCTGTGTTCCAATAAAACTTTATTCATAAAAACAGGAAGTGGGTGGAAGTTGGGATTTGGTCTGGGAGTTGTGGCTTGCTAATTCTTGGACCAGAACCCACTGTCTCTTGAAATCGGACTCATTTTGATAGCATCTTGTCTCACTAGGAGAAATATATGCTGTTTTTCTTAGAAAATGGATTATGGTAGGCCTGATCAAGATAAATAAGTATATATAGCCGCCATTGGTGTGCTCGGTTAATTTCAAGTCTGCAGAAAGTACTCGGATACTTAAGAGGCTGGGAGAAAAGATAAGAGTTTGAATAGAGCAGCGTGCTGTGCTGAGGTTTGGAGATACGGCCATATGGGAAAGCAGGTCACCTAAGACAACTAAGTGTTGTTCAACCACTAAGATACTGAAATCCTAATTGGGGCTTGGAACCATATAATGATGATGATGATAGTAATTGCTCATATCTATCACCTATTTATTAGGTGTCAAGCACAATTAAGTACTTATATGTCATCCCATTTTATCTTCACTAGGACTCAGGGTAGGTCAAAAATGGTAGAAGAACGGCAGTGTCTTATGGTTCAGCCTAATGCAATGATCAGCCACATTTCATAGATCAAGATATCAAGGCGTAAAGAGATTAAGGACCTTGACCAAGGTCATGCTTGCCAGTAGGTAGTGAGGCTAGAAGTTGGTTCAAAATCTATGCTGCCTCCGCGCTTGGCTTCGACAGTCATTTGGAGAATCAGGAAGATCTGTCTCATTTGGGAAATGCATCGTGCAGGACGCATTGCCTCCAAGGGCAATTTGTCCCATTAATAGGATGGATGACAACCCCTGCCTACTGGGACAATTATTAAGGTCACTTCAAGGTTGAAGGAGATGCTCCTTCCAGCCAATTTTCTATCACCAAGAGGAAATTGTTTTGCTGAAATATGTGGAAAGGAGGTTAAGTAAGCCCAATGGAAGAGAGGCTCCTCCCCTCAGCTAAGGAAATCAGACTGTTTCCCACCCAGCATGTAGAAGGGGTCTTGTCTGCGGCGTCAGGGTAAGCAGAACTGGCAACTGTTTACTCTCGTTTGCAATTGTCTTTGTACATTTACTCCAAACGTCAGTGTTCATTTCCCCTTACTTCCCACTTGCCGTCATGATGCTGATCAGGTAGACAGAAGTAGACCAAAGGGTCATTTGGCTGTTTATGCATCCGAACTGCCACAGTGATCACTCTCGAACACAAGCCCAGCCCTGACACTGTCCTGTGGAGGAAACTTTCGGTGATGTCTTGCCACCTGAACTGCAAAGGGCGCGTTTGCTGGTGTGGCCTCCCGGGGCCCCTGGGGTCTGCCACCTGCCCTCCACCTTCATCTCCCATTGTGTCTTCCCTGCCCCGGCTCTCTGTATTCTGCTTACGGGTATTCTTCGAGGCTCTGCCTCCTGATTCTGGGTCTGTGCTCCTGACTTGAGCCCCTCCTCTCCTACCTGTCCACCACCTGCTCCCCAGACAACTTTGTCACATCCTGTATAGAGCCTCCATATTCCCCACTCTCACCTCCACACCGTGGTTGAATTGGTAAGTCATTTCTCAGAGGATCCACAACATATGCCATCATCACGCCTGAATACTTCGGGGTTGGTTTTTTCTCTATTGATTTTTCTGTGTGAGGCTGATCCCCACACAGGCAGCAACCTTGGCCCAGTTCTTCTTTGTCTTAGCTCTGGATCTCTGTTCCACACCTTACTCATGTGGGGACCGTAGCAAATACCTTAATCTCTCTGATCCTCAGTTTCTTCATCAGTAGAAGTGGGAGGTGATGGCAGTACCATCGTGGGTGGCTGAGAGGATGAAGTAGCATCACGTCTGTAAGACATAGTACCTGATACAAATAAACACTTAATAAATTTTAGCTACGTCATCACTGTTGCTGTCATTATCATCACCCTTTGCAATGATTACATACACTGCCATATAATAAGCTCACGGAAGTGGGTGGATGGGATGGGGGATTGGTTGGGTGGCTGGGAGGCTTCTCCACAGACTCGCCAACACTTGTTAGTCTTCTTCTTCTTAAATTACAGCCATCCTTTCTCATTGTCGCCACCCTAGTGGTCAGGAAGTGGTAGTGTTAACATATATTCTCTTGTAATCTGTTTTTCTTCATTTTGAGAACACCGTGGGAATTCTTTTTATGTCCTTAAACAGATTTCCTTTTTCTCTAAGTTTATTTTGAGAGAGAGAGAGTGCATGTAAGCAGGGGAAGGGCGGGGGGGGGGAGTCCATTTTGAGGCAGGGGGAGAGTGCAAGTAGGGGAGGGACAGAGAGAGGAAGAAACCCAAGCAGGGTCTGTACCATCAGCTCAGAGAAAATATCCCACGTAGTCTCCACTGCTATCAGCATGGAGCCCGACCTGGGACTTGAACTCATGAACCGTGAGATCATCATGACCTGAGCCAAAACCAAGAGTTGGATGCCTAACTGACTGAACCACCCAGGCGCCCCACCCAACATATTTCTGTAACTTGAATTTCAAGGGCTTTACAGTAATCAATTTCATATAAGTAGAGTTATTTAACCAATCATGAATTGTCGGATGCTAGGTTGCCTCTAATTTTTTTTGGTGCTGTTAGAAGCACTGTGGTAGGGACCTGCACATACCTTCTTTTGGATCTTTTGTTTCCTTAGGGTCCGTTCTTGCCAGGGGAGTTTCTGGACCAAAACATATGAATATCTTTTAATACTGCTGATGAATGAAGCCAAATTACCCTCCAGAAATGTTACATGTAACTTTTCCTCCTTTCTTCATTAAACACTAGGCAATTGCTATTAAAATCTGAAATATTTATTTAATTGCCATTGACTATTTATTATTGAATGCAAGGTTCTGTTCATTAGTCATTGAAATTCTTTTTTCAGTTGCTTATTCATGTCATCTGTGCCCATTGGACCCCCAGGGAGGAGAAACCACTTCCTGGTGGGTGCAGAAGAGACATCCTAGGTTTTCCCTCATTGGTGAGAATGCGCGGGGGAGCTCACTAGGGCAGAGCAGTCTGGGAAAGTGGACAGAGCACTGCACTAGGAGTCAGGAAGGACCGGCTGTCTCCCAGCCCTATCACTATCACCAGTTCCTAGCTCATTCCTTGTCGTAGATGGTGGTGTTCTAGGCTCCTCCTTGGGTTTTTTTCCATAGTAGAAGCAGAGCTCCGGCCTGTGACTCTGCTCATTTTCCTGAAACTTCCTCTGGCTCAGCTCTGCTCTGACATCTAAAAGCAGGACTTGCCACCCTATTAGAAGGAGGCCTTCCCATTGATTGAGCTACAACCTTTAAAGACCCGGACACCAAAATAGATTTCAATCGCAGGCTTCCCTGCGCTGTTTGACCCTCAGGTGTCTCGGACCAAGCAGACCTTTCTTCTCCCTTTCCCATCCTGCAGAGGAGTCCCAGGCTTGGTGGAGCTATGTATGAGGTTCGTTTTGTGTTACTTGTCGCTGCACTCAACTGTACTTCTGGAAGAAGCGTGGGCTTGCCTTGCCGCTCAGTACCTGCCGGGGGAGGCAGCCAGCTGGGTTCTTCCTGTCCTGCTTTTCGTATTGCTTGTGTCTTCCTGGGATGGTTTCTGAGAGCTCACATGGGTCTGATGCTGTTTCGTTTTAATAAAAGGCTTACCCGCTTTAATGATCTTTCAGGCAGATGTCAAACCTATTTATTTTACCATTATGTATACACAAGTTCTGTGACAGCAAAAGTGATACACGCCCATTGCAGACCATGTGAGAAAATGTGGAAAAGCATACATATGAAAATTGCCCATGTTCCTGGCCCTCCATTAATCTCTCTATATTTCCTAAAAGTTTTTACTTTGGAGACTTTCAAATACACACAAGAGAGAAAAAAGGTATAATGGGCTTTCCCTTATTATAATTATCAACATATGGTCCGTTTTACTCAATCTGAAGCCCCTCTCTTGCTAGATTATTTTAAAGCAAATCTAAGGCATTATAAATTTCCATCCAGGAACGCACTGTTCCTAACTGTTAATACTGCTGTTCATATTTCCGAATATCACCTTCCGTTTTGTTTTTTACTTTCAGTGGAACAGTAGGCGTTCTATAGGAAAGACATTCAATATGTATGTGTTTAAATATATATTTCAGATAGTTTTGAAAAGTTTGTTTCTCATATATGTTTTTCCCTAAGTTTTCTGTAATCATTTAGTTGATAGTAAATTAGAAAAATAATACGATGGGTTGTATAAAATACTGGGTCTAAAATATGTCAAAGAAAGAAAAAGAAAATAAAATAAAAATTTCCACCTAATCTTTTTTTTAAAAAGGGTTAAAATTTAGTTGTTGGGAAATAAGTCCAATCTGACATATTAAGATCTTAATAATAGGCTGACCTAGCGTCACAAACTGAAACCATTTAGCTTTGTATAATCGATCAACTGTCCAAAAAAAGAAAAAAACACTCAAAAAACCCTGAAACACCCAAACCACACAACCTTATTTTCATTAAACTCGCTATCTCTTGCTTGAGTCTTCTTTTTTGTTCTTGGTGGAAGTGTGAGGAAAGGGTGGATGGTGCCTGGAGAGCTGTTAGTGACAGCCGCCCCAGTTCACGGGGGAAGGAGCCCAACTGGAGGCTACCTAACTCATTCCGAGTGTCAAGGTAGGTTTCTCAGAACCCGAGGATTTTTTGTAATCGAGATAGAATTCGTAGGCCATAAAATTCACCATTTTAAAGTGTACAATTCAGGGGGCATGTGGGTGGCTCAGTGGGTTAACCATCAGACTCTTGATTTCAGCTCAAGTCATGACTTCACAGTTCATGGACTTGAGCTCCGCCTCAGGCTCTGAGCTGATGGTACAGACCCTGCTTGGGTTTCTTCCTCTCTCTGTCCCTCCCCTACTTGCACTCTCTCCCTGCCTCAAAATAAATGAAGATTAAAAAAAATAAAGTGTACAGGACAGTAGTTCTTACTGTACCCACTGGGTTGGGTGAACATTACCATAATTCCAGAATATTTCTGTCACTCCAAAAAGAAACCCATGCGCCCATTAGCAGTGATTTCCCACCTCCCACCACCGCTCCAGGCCTAGGCAACAGCTCATTTTTCTCCCTCTGCCGATTTGCCTCTTCTGGACATTCCGTATCAGTGGAATCATACAATATGTCATCTTTTGCAACTGGCTTCTTTCACTTAGCATAATGTTTTTGAGCCTTGGCATGATCAGTACTTCATTGCTTTTTATGGCCAAATAATATTCCATTACAGAGGCAGACCACATTTTGTATATCCATGCATCTGTTGGTAGACGTTGGGCTTATTTCCGCTTCTTGACTATTGGAAGTAATGCTGCTGTAAACCTTATTCCCAGTGCCTTGCCTTCTTGGAAGCAATCACGGTACTTAGGGGTGAACGGTGTTGGATGGTAGGCTGATTGGTACAGTGAAACAACTCTCTGGGGACCAGTATTCCTCCCATAACAATAAGACCCTTTCTGAGCCCTCTTGAAGAACAGCCCACTGGGACACGCCCAGCGGTCCTCTGATCTTCTAGAAATCACATCTCCTGGGGAGAAGTTTTCAAGTTCACCATCACAGCCAACAAGAGACCAAGATGTTATAGTCACCTTTTTTTAAGAAGAGAGCTGCTAGCACAAAGTGACAGGCCACCTCCAACTTGGGGCTCAATTATTTTGCAAAGCTTTTGTTTCTTTGACCTCTCCTGACCCAGGAAATAATTCCAACCAATGATGGTTGACTCCCTTTGGCACTGGGGTCTGGTTGCTTTACAGCTGATGACAGAGGGGCCACACTGCTACCGTATCGGAATTAATCCTTAACTCCAGAGCTGCGTGCTGTTTTCCGGCAAGGTTGTATTTCTTCATTAGCTATTCCCAGGGCCCGGGGAGTCCCAGAGGATGTCAGAGTACATTAATTTTTATCATAACATGGAATCTTTCAGGTCTGAATGGCAGCACACAGCTGTCAGGGGCTTTCTGAACTCGATTACAGCTCCATATATCTCTAGGCAAAACAGAGGCAGGAGTCCTCATTGGCAAGGGAATGTACAAAATGCATGAGATGTTTTATTGTTTGAGTAACTTGACCATGCACTTAAGCACATTCCCCAACTAATTTTTTTCCCTATTGTCCATGTAAGTTCCCCTCTGCTGCCCCACATTAAACTCCCCTCCCCTCACTGTGACCACATAAGGTATATTTTAAATAAGCTCTTCTGCATCGTGGTAATGAAATCATCATCTGGTATTTAGACAGCTGTGCTATAAATAGATTAAAAAATGAATGTTCCCAAGATTTTTCAGCAGAATTTATTTAGCAGATTGGTATCGCAGAAGTTTATAAATAATGGCTTGTAATGCCTAATGATGCTTTATGGCTACTAAATATAATTTTAATTCAAAAGAAGGCTAATCAATTTTCAGAGAAGAGATCTATTTCTTCATTGACTTTATATTCCTCACTTGTCCACAGAGTAGAATGTTTGGAGGGGTGCATTTTACTTAGAGAAAGATGCCCAGGTATTATTCTCACCTTGTCAGCAAATGCCAGGGATCCCCGATGAGCAAGGTCCTGTGTTACATTCACTGCTCGGCATGCATATAAGGACCCTCCCACAAGGAAATCACAGTCAAAGAGAGAAGGCAGGGTTTTCAGTTGTGAGGGCAAGTCGATTCTTAGTAGGCATGGCCAAGTAATTTACTGCCAGCTCTCGTTCCGTCACTCCAGTGTTCCAGATAATTCTGATTTGTTTCATAATGGACGTGTTTTCTAAGGCCACGTGCCCTCTTCATTTAGTCACTCCCACTGCTGGGCAGCCAAATTGCACGAGCTCTGTGACTCACAGAGCGCTTTTGCAAAGTTTTCCTATCCCTGTTTATGTATAAGATGGACACAGGCAAGTATTCTTTTTATCTTAACACATAACTAATTTTTAAAAAACTAAAACCAGAACAGCAACCCTCCGTAGCAGCTGATTTTGCAAAGGGCAAGACTGAGAAATACAGATGAGTGGCTTTCCAGGGCATCTTTTTTTTAAAAAAAAATATTTTTAATGTTTGTTTATTTTTGAGGGAGAGAGACAACACAAGAGGGGTGAGGGGCAGAGGGAGAGGGGGCCAGAGGATCTGAAGTGGGCTCTGCACTGAGAGCAGAGAGCCCGATGTGGGGTTTGCACTCATGAGCTGTGAGGTCATGACCTGAACCGAAGTTGGACTCTTCCACCCAGGCGCCCCTCAGTGCGTCTTTTTTAAAAAAGTGAATACAGGTGGTCCTTAGATTTGACACCTGTCAGGCAAGTGGCACAGAGATGACTGCTTTGTGGAGGAAGCCGACACGGAGACAAGCTCTCTGGGTTAAAACTGATCACATGCAGTGATTGAATCACACGAGCAAGGATGCGGAGAGCTGTCGCCAGCGATGTCTTACTTAGTTTTCAGGGATTCAGTAATTAACAAACTTCTCTTGTATCTCAGACGGGGTGCTGGGTGTGGGAGCATAGGGGTGACTTCAGAGACAGACTCAGCCCTTCAGGGGTTTCTGCCCCTGGAGTCACGTACTCCCTTTTATGTCCCAGAAAACTGAGTGCCACAGAGAGTGTAACCCGCTCCCTCTTCTGTAAATAATGCCAGCCCCGTCCTCCCTGTCCTCCTGCCTCCCCCTTCCTGTCTTTGTATGAGTAATACTCATACTCTCTGAGTTCCCTCGTGGAGTTTATTCCAGTCCACTTTAGCCTCCCAAGACTACTTGCACATCACAAGTGAATTTCTGTAGGACGTGACCATCATTCGTCACACGAACAAATGGGAGTTTGCCACCAGAGACTTTGGCTCATTTGCATTTTCTCCATCTGCGGGAGCTACGTTCAAGTGAAGTTACTGGGTTATGAGCGTGGTTGAATTTATTTATCCTTACTGTTCCCACCCTCCCGTCCTTATTGTGCTCATCATTGGTTGTCCAATATATTCAATATTCCCAGGGAGCCAGAACACAGGGCAATCAAGAGTTGAATGCAAAGGGGAGGAATGAAACGGAAACAGGGTTGAACTGTGACACCAAAGCGTCATGCCCGCATTTGAGATACCATGTCAAATTGACACATATTTCCTGGAGAGCTTTCTTGGAAGAAGATATAGGTACTGTCCTGTTGTACACCTTGCACCATTTAGAATCAGCAACATTGAGATTTTGCTGCTGGGCCTGTATGTGATAGCATGGGAAAATATAATCAAGGTAATGAACACGAGGCAAAAATTTAAGGAAATCACAAAAACAAGCGTGTTTCTATTTTCTGTTAAGTGTATGTACTGATGTTCTGGAATTCACTCTAAGAAGTTGTAAATGGTGCATGAAATGAAAAATTCCTGGTGGTCTCCAGGGACAGAGCTAGTGCTCTGCTCTATTCCTGCTGATTGGTTTGGATTATTTTCTTCATTCTAACTTAGGAAATCAAAGAACTGTAGCTGGGTTATCTTAACAGCAGAACCCACTCTGGGTTAATTATTACTTCAATACTTGATGGTGTCCTTAAATTCTTAAAACATGTGGGTCCTTTAAAATTTAAAAGCGCAGCTAGACCGTCAATGACCATCTAAACTGATGTTGATTTTATGTGTTCTTATTTCTCTTGCTCTACTTGCCTGATTTCCTTGCATATTTATTGAAGATCTCTCCTCCCAGAGACATTGGGTAAGAACGTGGGAAACCACGTATAGGTATTTTATAAATGTGGGGGACAATTATATACATATTTTTTATCTCTGAATTATTGATAGATAGCATGTCCCCAAAGTGTAGCCAAGGTCTAGGATTTAGGCAGCTGAGAAAAGATAGCCTGTTTTAGATACCATCCCTCTAAAGGCTGATGTTACATATTTTACATTTCTAATTTTCGCAAGTAACAAACAAGGTATGTATTACCACCTTCTGTTTTTTTTTAAATTTTTTTAACGTTTATTCATTTTTGAGAGATGGTAAAAGAGCATGAGTGGGGGAGGGGCAGAGAGAGAGGGAGACACAGAATCGGAAGCAGGCTCCAGGCTCTGAGCTGTCAGCCCAGAGCCCGACACGGAGCTCGAAACCATAAACTGTGAGATCATGACCTGAGCTGATGTTGGACGCTTAACCGACTGAGCCACCCAGGCGCCCCTGTCATTTCTTTTTATCATTATTCTCATTGTGAGTTTGAGTAGCTGATTACATATTTTTTCCAGTGTGTTACCATAAGTAAGCACTTTTTAAAAAGTTTGTCCATATGGCCCCCAAAATCCTCTTGACTTTTGCCGTCGGCATGCATGCTGCGTCTTGGACGGTTATGGTCTTGGTGGATTGATGGAGTGTCGAGAACCTTCCCTGGGCTTGAGGTAGCTACACGAGAGAATTGCTGCGTTCCGGTTTACTCTGTCATCTGTGAATTAAAAATCAACCAGCCCTAGCTCTTTGAGCAGAGATCCACCTTGCAATTCTACAGTAATTTTGTCCTCTTCCTTTTCTGGAAGAAAAAGAAAACCTAACACTTAGGAATTCTGAGAAACAGTTGCATTTGGGACTTTGGGTCCTTAGGCCCTTTTTCTGTTGAATTTCAGACTATTTCCAAATAGTATGAATTCCCGCAGCTCACTTGAGAAATGCCCCAGATGGTGTGACATTCTGTTTCAAGGAGGAATTGAAAAGTATTTCCCTTTACATAACATTACACTTAGCTCATTCTTTTGCTGTGTCTGAGATGGAATCCCCCAAAGCCGCAATTGTGTTAATATTCCGCGGGGTGTTTATTTAGGCTGTAAAGGTCTGTCTCGTTTTTTGGAGCATGTTATGATTCAGTTTACAAATCTTCATTGTAATTCAACCCCATGATGGTTGCTACTGCTGTTCATAGACTGTTTCAAAGCACCTTCTCAGTCTTCGGGTTTGACATTGTGTGTCTGGTTCTTTGGTTGTTTGAATCATGAGGGGCTGGTCCTGTCCTTAAAGCATAAAAAAACTCTGTCTTCTTCCACTTTTGCCCTCCTTCTTTTGCCATATTCTAGGTAACAGTATATTGTAAAGCATGGCTATGGAATATGGTTTATAAACCAAATGTCACTGGGAAAATAGCATTGATTCAATGTATTCATTCATTCATTTATTCATTCATTCATTCTGTACAAAAGGCTTCTTACTGCATGCAAACAAAGGCTGGACAATCAAAGACTTCTTTCCTATGGGCACGGATTGTAGTCTGCTGGCAAAGGTAACAGACAGACCGTGGCACAAAGATGGAGTCATGTAGGAATGGATACAACCCAGGCAGAATTGAAGGCCAAGCCTCCTGGGAGATGCTAGACCTCAGAAGCTGATTTTCTGCTTCCAGTAAACACTCCAGATGTGCTAGGGTTGGGTTGTCGCTAGTTACTGGTGGGCTTTCAGAATGGTTGGCAGAGTTGAGAATAGCAGTGGATGTTTGTGGAGGAAACAGACAGGCTGCTGGCGCTCGAGGGGTCAGTGTCAGTAGGAGGGGACTTGTAGGTCAGGGATCTTGGAAATAGTTGGGTCTCCTGTCCCATGCATTTATCTAGTGGTCGTAGGTCGAAGGACCTTGTGTCCCTTTGTTTTATCTGTCTTACCATCAATCACACTGTTGTTGGACAACCTTGGAAAAGGTGGAGGGAAAGTGTTGAGGAAATTCAGAAGAGGGAGACAGTGCTTATTGTCCAGATGAGGAACAAGGATTCTCCAAGCAAGGAAGTGTCTTCTGAGTAGCCCTTGGGAGATGGAGTGGATTGTGATGTGTACAATGGGCAGTTGGGACCGAGCGAGGGACCCCATTAGGTCCATCTAAGTGGACTGATGAAATGAGGCAGGAAAGCACCATGTGTCAGCGAGTGGGCAAGGATCGGAAAGTTGTGTGATAAAAATGTCACTAGTTTCTCTACTGTCCAGAAACCTCCACACCTAGCATTGCCACGGGTGAGAGCCAGTTTGGAGGCAGGCTGAAATGCTGGCATTTTATTCAAGTTTAATTTCTTAATGACACATCAGAGAATTGTTGTTTGTAGTCGTGCAGGGTGTGCACTGAACAAGTCTGGGGGCGCCCTTCACGTAGCCCACTATCTGTGTTCAACCCGCTGGCCCCACACAGCACGCCTTCCTACTCCCTTGTTTTCATGGTAAGACTGTGTGTTTTCATGGCTAAGGAAAGGGTTTGGTGGTGGATAGTCCTAGATTTCAGTTCTGGCTTCTTGAGCGACCTGACCAGAGACATTTGGAACCTTAGTTTTTCACTCTGTTGAATGGTAATGATGCGGTCTACCTTATGGGTAGCTATGATCATTGAAAAAGAATATCGACATTCCAAGAACCACCATCAATGTTTCGTCAGACTGACATCATAGGAATGTCCCAATCAAGGAACACATACAGGTCTCTCTCTTGGTTCATGTTTACTAGGTCTATGTGTTCAAATAAACAGGCACTTATTTTTTTTTATTTTTTTAATGTTTATTTATTTTCTGAGAGACAGAGCGTGAGCAGGAGAGGGACAGAGAGGGAGGGAGGCACAGAATCCGAAGCAGGTTCCAGGCTCTGAGCTGTCAGCACAGAGCCCGACGCGGGGCTCTAACTCACGTACAGTGAGATCATTACCTGAGCCGAAGTTGGACGCTTAACTGACCAAGCCCCCCAGGCGCCCCAAAACAGGCACTTATTGAACTTTCTGACCAACATCTTACGCCCCGTTTTATAGGATGACAAAACTGTAGAATTGCAGTCCTCCTGTTATAGCGCTTATAAGTAGAACACAAAATTTTGTAAGAAAGGATTTTTGTGATTGGTTAGAACTTCCAGGAAGCTTTTACTGAGAGGAGGTTAAGCAGTTGCTTACGGAATTACACAGATACTAAATGCTTTACAAATTCAGAGGAGGAGCCGTCTTTTTTTTTTTTTTAAATGATTGTTGATTTTTGGGAGAGAGAACAAACGTGAGTGGGGGAAGAGGCAGAGAGCGAGAGGGAGAGAGAGAGAATCCCAAGCAGGCCCTGCGCTGTCAGCACAGAGCCTGATATGGGGCTCGATCCTATGAACCATGAGATCGTGACCTCAGCCGAAATCAAGAGTTGGATGCTCAACTGACCCACCACCAGGCGCCCCATGGATGGCTATTGTTATGGGTGGGGCGGTTCAGGAAGGTTCCACGAGGGATTTGGGGTTTGAACTGGCTCTTGAACGAAACGGGGGGCAGTCAGCATCAGTGCCGTAGATGTGGGCCAAGTTTTCTGTTGTCTCTGCGCTGTTACGTTGACCTGTTCTCCCTGCAAGTAGATTTTCACATTTTTCTCCTCAGGTGTCTCCTGGAACCCAGGGCAAAGCACATTGTAAATAGTCCATGCATATTTTACTTGACTTCAGTCGGATTTAACAGTTTTGTTTTAATCAGCTGTCAGGTCCAAGGTGCTCTTCAGGTTGGTCCAGAGACACAGAAATGAATGAGGCCCAACTGGTGTGGTCCCACCGGGTGCAGTTAGCGCATAAATACACAAGTCGCTTGTCCTCGGGGGTGTGTTTGGGGCCATTAGAAGCACACAAAGCACTATTGTGTTTATATATTTTTGGAAGTTATATATGTTTTTAAGTTGTATTTTACACACAGTAAAATTCACCCTTTTAAAAATATGGTTCTGTGAGTTCTGACAAACACACAGTCATGAAGCCACCACTCTCAAGACAGAGAGCAGTTCCTTTCTCCCCACATTTCCCCTGTGCCTCTTTGTAATAATTCCACCTCTACACCCAGCCCCTGGCAACCATCGACTTTTTTTGCTGTCCCTGGAGTTTTTGCCTTTTCCAGAATGTTATATAAATGCAAGTATCCCTTCCGTCTGTAGCTTTTTGAGTTTGGTTTCTTTCACATAGCATGATGCATCTATTGGTTATCTGTTGCTGTTAAATTACTCCCAAAACTTAGTGACTTAAAACAGCAAACATTTATCACTTTACTCTGTTAGTTTTCTGTTGCTGTTGTAATAAATTACCACAAATGTATTGGCTTCCAACAACACATATCCAAGGTGCAGGAATATATATTCCTATCAGCTTTATATAGCATAATAACAGTATAATCATATTATAAATCTGCTGATTTCATTGGTAGGAAATATTTTAATTATTGCTACGGGAGGATTTTAACATGTTAAATCTGGTACTGATTATTTGTAATCTAGTTTTATAAATTTTTAAATATCTTCATCAATTTTTCTTTTAGACCCTTGGAATGTGTTTAACTTGACCCCAGTATGCACGATAGATCAAATAAGGCAGAAGGTAGAGGTGGGAAGACCACATACGGACTATTGCAGTGGCCGGAGCTAAAGACAGTGATTGTCTGAGCTTGAGTTCCCTAGAAATCAAGCATGGGACAGGCATGTATGTTCAGATGGTTTATGTAGGGGAGAGGGTGTTCTCAGAAGAAGGCAGGGAGGGAAACAGATTAAGTTCAATTGGAGACTAGCTGTAGCCTGATATCACAGGTTCCTGGGGAAGAACTCACACTAGAATTGGTCCCCCTTGTTCGCAGGGCATCTGGGTCTGGGACACGACTTTCCAAATGTGATGGTGCCCATCGGTCAAGGACAGTTTTCCAGAGAAGTCCATGCTCTCAGCAGTGGAGAATGGATACACTGGACCCATAACGGAGATCTAGACAGAACATCTTAATGCTCACTCCACTGGAAATAGAGGGAATTGGAAAAATATCAATAGTCTCTGGAGTCTAGAGATACTGGTGTTGACTAGTCTTAGAGACTCAGCATTTTCTAAGTGTTACTCATTGGGTGACCAGTTAGAGCTTATCACCCACTGTAGAAATAAGGCCATCAGGAAGGGGGGAAGACTTGAGGAGAGAAGATGAAGAGTTTAGATTTGAGGTAGGTAGGAATGGGATTCTGGAATGTGGGAGGAATATGGGGGCTGGAGCTGTGGGTGTGAAGTTCATCTTTATAGACATGTTGTTTGGAGTCACTGGGTGGAAGAGGAAGGGCCGGAAGAGGCAGAAGTTGGGGTAGTGGTGGCATCAGGAGGAGGTCCATTGCAACAGAGAAGTCTGTTTTCAACAGAGGGGAGATCGTTGGGTTTCTTGATTGGGAAGCCAATACTCTTCAGGCAGCCTTGAGAGTTTCTGGATGGTGATGGGAAAGAATTTGGTGGGTTTGGTGATAAGAAGTAGGTTTGGGGCAAGGAAAAGAGATTATGAGTGGAGACAAGTATTTCAAAAGTATAGTCCATAAATGGGAAGAGAGAGGCTAGTGCAACTTGAAAGAGCCCTGATGTCAAGTAGACATTTTGCTCTTTCCAGCCTTCTCTCTCCTGTCTGTCCTCCTTTCTTCCATTTTCTTTTCTCCACTTTGTTTCCTTTTTTTCCCGGTTTTCCCTTCACCGATGGTCCAAAAAATCTGATTAGCCTGAAAGGCAGCAAGAATGAGCCAGTGGAGAGGGAATGATTGAAAAGGCCAGAAAGACAGGGTGTAGTCAATGGATGGGATGCTTGAAAGGTTGTACACCTGAGACCAATGTGATAGGTCAGTTATACCTGAATTTAAAAAAGGGGGGGGGGGCGTGAGAGGAAAGCTTAGACATCAGCTATCTGAAAGCCAGTTAGTGACAGCCTTTGCACTAGGACCCCCTTCGATTTGTTATCACCATCCGATGCACTTTCCAGTAGGAAGTATCACTTAAGGCTACTCTGGCTAGGAACCTTTGCCTGTCATTACTTCCACTGATGTCAAGCATCATTACGCACCGGTAAATAATTGGAATGCCACTCTTCCTTACCACTGAGCAGTCATTCTTCGGGCCAAAGGAATGTGTTAGTCCTAATGGATGGGAGTGCAGTTTCCTAAGCATCATTCCCAGTGGGCACAGAGGATGCCAGGGTCCCCTCCACAGAGAGAGAGGGGCTCTTCTCAATGGGTAGATTAGAACCACAGAGAGGAAGTGCACCCCCTTTCATTGGAATCTTCCATTCTGTCCACTGAAGACCTCTCCTGTCCTCACTCACCCCTCACAGACCAGAATCCACCAAAGAAGAAAACAATCAGTCCCAGAGTGCTAACAGCCTCAGCTTTGGAATTGGAATGATACTATTTTTGTTTCCATTCTATCTTTATAGTTTGAACTTTCCTTTTGATATTCTGTAAATATTCATCATCTCAGAGCCTTTTGAATTGCAATGGCTTTTAGTCAAAACTGAGCAAAATGTGCCATTTGAATAATAAAAACCTCATTAAAGTGAGGCAAAAGGAATTCTTTTCCTTTTGTACAAGCCAATTAAGTGTCTTTACAATTAAGAAAAAAAAGTCTAGCACTTTATAGTTTCATATTCCATAAGCCTGTTTTTAATTAACGGAGGTGACAAGTTTTAGGTACAGGGTACATATTTCGCCTCTGGTGTTGTGCAATTAACATTAATGAAGAGTATTAAAATTTGGTGAAAGAGGAGAGGATTTCCCATGTCCTCTGTGGATTCATGCCTCCAGGCGGAGGTCTTTGGTAGCAAGCTTCTTGATGTGTTTTGCATTTCCTTGAGAAAATATGCAGATGAGGGTAAAGGTACTTAGAGAAGGCCATGTTGTTATCAAGAGGTGTGGTGTCAAAATTCTGAATGCCAGGGCCTGGAAGCACTGCAAAAATCACCTTTGAATAATTCTGTTTTCTCCTGTGGATAGAAGGGTTGCGTATAGAGACAAGGGATGTAATAATGATTTAACCTGGCATGTACCTTACAAAATACTGGGCTTTTGGCTTATCAGAACCTTGGGAGGGGTGTATGCTGCTGTTCTAAGTTTACAAGGAGAGGAAACAGGTTTACAGAGGTTAATTAATTAACTGGCCACAAGTCAGGTGAGTATAATAACACAGCGGAGCTGGAATTTCTCTCAGCACTTGGCTCTGTCCATTTAAGGGAGCTTATCTAAGAAAGAAGGTATTGTGTAGTAGCTCTGAAGTCCCACGATCTCCTTATTTTATTTTGTTTTGTTTTGTTCTTATTCATTTATTTTATTCTAGTTGTTTGTGACTCTTATTTTGACCATAGGATATTTGTTTCTAATCCCTTGTTTTCCTGTTTGTAAAATGGTAGTAATAATTCATGCCATCTAAGATTCTTATGTACACAAACTATTAATAAGTGCCTAACCCACACTTAGCACTCAAAGATAAAAAAGAAAAGAAAAATAAAGTATCAACAACTCTGAAAAAGTGAACCAAATATTTGAGATGAAAATTGAAAGGCATTCACATATAAGTCATTCACTTGGCCCCTTTTCCCTTTTCTCTCTCCCAAGTTTTTTTCCAACAGTCTTGCCTTGCTACAACATATGGTTTCTTCTGATTATGTGTGAGTAGATTCTGTTTTGATATGAAATAGGCTCTGATGAATATTGTAGGTAGATGAGATGCCGCAAAGCATTTTTTGTCCACCTCTTAAGAGACTAATGGGACTGTTGGCGCTGGGCATTGACAACTGTGGTGGGTACCATATGTGGAAAACAGGTGATCCCAATCAAACACAGCTGACCCTAGCCACATCACCATTTTTAGGTCTTAGGTAGGTTATGTGGGTTGGAAATATACCAGGCAACAGAACATACAGGACAGTTTTTCAACCAGACGAAGATTGCCAAGTGGCAATGAGATTTACATAAATACTGTTTTTTTTTTTTTGAGTTTATTTAATTTGAGAGAGAGAGAGTGCGTGTGTTTGTACATGTGAGCGAGGAAGGGGCAGGGAGAGAGGGAAAGAGAGAGAATTCCAAGCAGGCTCTGCACTGTCAGTGCGGAGCCCAACATGGGGCTCAAACTCATGAATCGAACCATGAGATCTTGACCTGAGCCGAAACCGAGAGGTGGATACTCAACTAGCTGAGTCACCTGGGCGCCTCTACATAAATACTTTTTAAAAAAACTGAGTTAATTCTTTTTTTCACTAGTGACAAATTAATTTGTGCTTTCTTCCAAGCATTTATTATCAATTCTTAATGAAATTATTTCCATTTAAATCATTAACAATATCATTAGTACTATGAATAACTAATGAACTAATATCGATTCTTCGCCAACTCTTCCAAAAAATAGAATAGGAAGGAAAACTTCTCAACTCACTGTGTAAGGCCATTATTACTCTGATTTGAAAACCAGATAAAGATATCACAGGAAGATTATAGACCAGTATCACTTAGGAATATAGATGTATTCAAAATATTAGCAAACCAAATGCAGTGATATATAAGAAGGATTATATACCATAGTGAGGTGTCATTTATCCAAGGAGTTCTAGGTTTGTTTAACATCTGAAAGTCAGGGTAATACACCATATCAGTAAAATAAAGGATATGTCAATAGACCCAGAAGGAGCATTTGGAGAATTCCAACACCCTTTCAGGATCAAAACACTCAACAGACTTGGATTACAAAGGCATTTCCTCAACCTGATAAAGGGCATCTACAAAAAAAAAACCACACCTAACCTACTTAATGCTATAAGATTGAATACTTTACCTTTAAGATCAGAAAACAAAACAAGGATATTAAATTTTGCCACTTACATTCAGTATTGTGCTGGAAATTCAGCTAAAGTAATTGGGGTGGGGGAGACATTCTGATTGGAAAGGAAAAAGTAAAACTACCTTTATTTGTAGGTGAAATGACCTTATGTGTAGAAAATACGAAGAAACCCACTTTAAAAAAAGTAGTAAACTAATAGATAATTTAAAAACAAACCCAAAAACTAATAGATAATTTCAGCAAGGTCGGAGGATAAAAAATCAAAATATGCAAAAATCAATTGTATTTCTATACACTAGTAACTAATAATTCCGAAATCAGATTAAGAAATCAATGCTGGGGCGCCTGGGTGACTCTGTTGGTTAAGTGTCTGACTTAGGCTCAGGTCATGATCTCATGGTTCGTGGGTTCAAGCCCTACGTCGGGCTCTGTGCTGACAGCTAGCTCACAGCCTGGATCCTGTCTTCGGATTCTGTATCTCCCTCTCTCTCTGACCCTCCCCTGCTTGTGCTGTCTCTCTCTGTCTCTCAAAAATAAATAAAAAACATAAAAAATTTTAAAAAAGAAATCAGTTCTAATTGCCATAGCCTCAGAAAGAATAAAGTACTTATGAATACATTTAACAAAAGATGTGATACATTTCTAATTTAAGAGCTATAAAATATTGTAGAAGGATATTAAAGAAGACCTAAAAGCATGTAAAGACATCCCATGTTCATGGATCAAGAGATTTAATATTGTAAAGAGGACAATATTCTCAAAATTGATCTGTAATTTTACTGTAAACCTTACTAAAATTGCAGTTGACTGTTTTGGCAGAAATTGAAAGCTGATCCTAAACTTTATATGTGTACACAAAGGCTCCAGGTTAGCCAACCGAGGCTTGAAAAAGAACAAAGTTGAAGGACTCTCATTTCCTGGTTTAAAAAATTTACTACAAAGGGGCACCTGGGTGGCTCAGTTGGTTAAGCATCTGACTATTAATTTTGGCTCAGGCCATGACTTCATGGTCTTGAGATCTAGCCCTGAGGTGGCTCTGGCTCTTGGCTGACTGAGGAGCCTGCTTGATATTCTCTCTCTCCCTTCCCAGCCCCGCCCCCATGACCCCTGTAACTTGTGCTCTATAGTGCACACTATCTCTCTCTCTCTCTCTCTCTCAAAAAAAAAAATTATATATATATATTTTAATTACTACAAAGCATTAGTAATAAAGACTGTAGTACTAACAATAATAGAATAGAATAGAATAGAATAGAATAGAATAGAATAGAGAGTCCCAAAATAAACTCTTAGAGGTGTTCAGTTGATTGTCATCAAGGGTGCCAAGACAATTCAACACAAAGAAAGAATAGTCTTTTTAACAAACAAAGCTACAGTTGGAATACCCACCTGCCAAAGAATGAAATTAACTTGCTTTCATTCACCATACATCCATGTTAGCTTACAATGGATCATAGAGCTAAATGTAGGAGCTAAAACTAGAACTCTTAGGAGAAAAGATAAAGCTTTTCTTTTCTGTAGCTTTGTGACATTGGGTTAAGCAATGGTTTCTTAGATATGATCCCTAAATATTTTGGGTTCCACCCACCCCTAGAGATAACTACTATTCACATTTTTGTGTATGCTTCATAAATATTTTGTGTGTGTTTGTGTGATCACACAATATTATATCTTTTGTTTTGTAGCATGCGTATTTTACAGGGTCAAAAGATCTGTCATTTTAATGGCTGAGTAGTATTCTATCATATGCATACATACAAATTCATTTCATGATTTCCCAATTCTATATGTCATTTATTTGTGATGTTTTGCTTTTATATTGTAATTGCAAACACTGTGGATAGCCTTGAATATATGCCTTGTTAACAATTCTTATTAGTACCTTAGGATGATTTCCCACAAGTACCACTTCTTTGTGAGGATTTTGATTCACATGATGAAAGGCTTACTTTTATGTTTTTTTAAAATTTTATTATGAAACAAATTAAATATATACACAATGGGAGAACATATAATAGACCTCCACTTACCCTTCCCTGGGCTCTCTCATTTCTATCATCTAGATGTAATTGGACCTCTGAAAGGAATATATTCAAACAATGTATGCCTGTCTCTCTTTCTCTTTTTTTAATGCTTATTTTGAGAGGGAGAGGGAGAGAGAGAACGTGTGGGGGAGGGGCAGAGAGAGAGGAAGACAGAGGATCCAAAGCAGGCTCTGTAATATGGGGCTCGCACTCCCAAACTGAACCGTGAGATCATGACCTGAGCCAAAGTCAGATGCTTAAACAACAGAGCCCCCCAGGAACCCCTGTGTGCCTCTCTTTTTCTACAGAGCACTTCCTCCTTGCTATGCCTACTCAGAACCTATAAATGCTGGTTCTGGTGTTGGTCTTTATATAGCATATTTTCTCTTTAATTTCCCACACCTACTTTAAGGGCTATTTTGATGTTATAGGTGAAGAAGGTAACAATTCGTTAAACTAAGATGCACAGATGAAATTAGACTTTGGACTCTGAGATGCATCCTGGGTGACTAGTTTGCCCGGGATGGTTCCGGTTTCAGCCCTGGAGGTCGATGTTCCAGGAAGCCCCTGTGGCCCCGCAGCCCACTCCCAGTCTCAGCCCTTCCCCCGAAGAATGGCGTAGGATGTGACATTGCGGGAGATCCCGTTTCTAGTTGATGATCTTGAAGACAGGGAAAGATCGGTTGTTCCTGTCAGGGCATGGGTTATCCTTGGTTTTAGAGTGTTTCTGTCCGCACAACAGTGGCTGTTTTATTTTGCAGATCCCTTCACATGCTTATATGCAACGCAGGGGTATTTGCTCTCCCCTGGAGCCTCACCAAAGACGGCCTGGAGACCACCTTCCAGGTGAATCACCTGGGACACTTCTACCTTGTCCAGCTCCTTCAGGATGTCTTGTGCCGCTCAGCTCCTGCCCGAGTCGTTGTGGTGTCCTCGGAGTCCCATAGGTGGGTTAGAATCTGATTTTGTTTTTTCTTTTAAAGGTTTGTTTATTTGTTTACTTATTTTTGAGAGAGAGAGAGCACGACAGTGGGGGAGGAGCAGAGAGAGAGAGAGAGGGACAGAGGATCTGAAGTAGGCCTCACACTACCAGCGGCAAGCCCTCCACGGGGCTTGAACTCAGCAACCAAGAGATCATGACCTGAGCCAAAGTCAGACGCTCAACCGACTGAGCCAACCCAGGCGCCCCAGAATCTGATGTTTTGTTCCCATGGCCCCTTCCTTGTGCCGGCCAGTGTCCCCTCTGCAAGGCTCTCTTCCTGAAAGTAATTTTCAGTAACACTACTCTGGAAAGTGTGGGTGTATTCAGCCTGGCTTCCTTCATTTTTCGAAGTCTTTCTGCTTTGGAGATCATGGGGGGAGGGTGACTTGGGGGTTTTGTCTCCAGCAACGTAGATGGTTTTCACACTCTACTTCAAGCCCCTCATTGATTTTGCTTCGAGATGGGATAATAATTGATTAAATCTGAATGCCTGACCTTTATTGATTTGTCATTCAACAACTTCAACACCTCACCAGGAAGAATGTGCAGTTATTCTAGCAGGAGAAACAATGCAATTAAAGACTGCAAGATGAAATCCAATTGTTTTATAATGAGAAATTAGGGAATTCAATGCAGACATTAGCCGTGTAATTGTAGAAAGGGAAGTACTGTAGTTAGAACATATTAGAAATCTGGCCATGCCTCTTTTGGTTAAAATTTCAATTAAAACATCAGATGGCACTTCTCTCTGTTACCATTAGGAGAATATCCAGTTGACTAAAAAAAGGCGTTTGAAAATTTCCTCCTATTTTCAGCATATTTGTTTCTAGAGTTGGATGAACAACTATTTGTCTGAAGAGAAGTAGTCCGAGAAGACAAAGGACTTGCCGGGCGAGGCTAGATTTAATGCGTGGTGGGGAGATTTTCCTGGCGTGGTCAGGAGCTTTCACTCTTAGCAAAGTAGCTGGGGAAAAAAAAATAGTGTGCAGGGGCCTATTTTTCCCCCCTTCTTCTTCGTCTTAAGTCCTGAAATGTTTTAGTGACCCAGAATGAAGCTTATTTTTTTAATCATGCTTCCATAAAATGTAACCCCTGGGAAGAGAGAGACCAGCCAAGGGTTAGTCTGAACCCTTTATCACTCCCAAACACAGGGGCTTATGGTAGAAGTGACACACTGCAGATAGATTTACTTTTACCATTTCACATTTATGAGGGCTGAAATGAAAGGAAAATGCCCGTAATAATCCTCCCCCGTGTTAAAAGACACGAAACATCTAGTAATTAGGTGGTAACAAAATCTGGACATCCTTATCTTTGCAAATCACACCAGGTTCGTGGAAAAAAAAAAAAATGTGGAGTGGCCCTGCTTGGGAGTGGGGGCCGGCGCGGAAGAGCGAGCTCCGGAAATAAATCTG
Source organism: Cryptoprocta ferox (assembly GCA_028646485.1). NCBI lineage: Eukaryota > Metazoa > Chordata > Mammalia > Carnivora > Eupleridae > Cryptoprocta > Cryptoprocta ferox. The sequence goes on from CM053563.1 coordinate 47,603,175, forward strand.
CCAGTCGCAATCGTTTGCCAGATGTGGAGGGCACCACGGGATATGTTTAAATGAGCTGGTATTTAATGGGAGATTATGTTGAATTGTAGCTGCTTGCTTCGCTTTGTAAATCTGTATCTCAAATGGTATTTCATGTGACGTCTTTGTTCTCTCCTTGACTGCAGTGTAATTCGAGCCTACCTTGGAGATCTGAATCTTAATTTCATTTAACAGATGAATTGGAAGGAAGGGCCTTGGTCTCCTGAATTAGACCCATTTTAGTTTAGAGACAAGGACTTCCTGAAATGCGTTATCAGGCCCACTCCTGTCTGGTGATTGGCCCTGGATTTCTGCTTTCTGGTCAATCCTTTGCACATGTTAAGGGGTATGTTTTATTTTTATTTTTATTTTTATTTTTATTTTTATTTTTATTTTTTACAAAATGCTAATTACGCCAAGCTGGTTTGTTTGTTACACTTGCTTGGCCTCCCGTGGTGGCCTAGAGGTAGTGTGAATACTGGGTGCATGGTCCTGGGAAAGCACTCGCTCAATGCTCAAGGACCTAGAGCCTTAAACCATGTTGTAAAATGGAAGTGTTGATATCTAATTACCTCCATAAACCTTGGCGGAATCTCTTCGTCGGAGTCAAGACCCCCTGTTAGGGGAAAAATAAAGTCCTATGTTTGCAGAAAATATTATGCCAGACTGCCCCCAGGCAAAATATTTATTAGCCTCCCCGTGTCTTCCCTGTATTTTAGTTACTTATCTGGAGTCTGAGCAAGTGAATGGAGTTTTTGCATACCTAAAATCCATCACATTAAAATGAGAACTCGACTTCCTTGCTGTGAAAAATTTTCAGATAACAATTAAAATAGAATGAAAAGAGCAGAGGGCTGGCAGAATGGCTACAGCTGTGTTGAGGGCCAAGTTGCACGCGCGTGCGCGCACTCACACACATACACACACATGCACAGCTTTGGAGGCAAATACTGTCTTATTCATTAAACATACTAGCTTTTGTCTACATAGAATCCAGCCTAATCATTTTTGGTAATTTAAAAATCCTCAGTTGAAAAAAAAAATAAGGGAGCAGTATATATAGAAATACAAGACAGAGGTCCCCTCAAACAGCAAATGTTAATGTCCAGAGAGCAAATGTTCACATTTTACTGTATTGGGAGGAGGATAATTCTATTAAGACATTATTGTGTGGCTTTGTCAATTCCTCACGTTGAAAATAGAGCAGGCAGCCTTCAAAGGGTTGTTTTACTGCCTCTTGAGTGGAGAGGTGAACACGGTCGTTTTTCAGGAAGCCTGCCCTGGCTCAGAGGAGTCCGAAAGCTTGCCCACCCTTCCTGCTTTCCGGAGGACTGTCAATACAAGCTAATCAGACCTGAAAAATGGGTTTGCTGCCCAGGGGATCAGCAGGGCAGAACATCAGAGATCTGCTCATGGTGGGCGGGGTGGGGGGGTGCTTGCAAAAGGTGGGCCTGCTGTTCACCAGCTGTGTTTCTCCAACCTGAGAAATTCCTTCAACTTGGTTCATCTAATTTCCCATCATGGTGGGTTTTTTTGTGTTTTTGTTTGTTTTTGTTTTTTGTTTTTTTGTTTTTGCCTTCTTTCTAGATTAAGGACTAGGAATGAATGCCTTTCCCCCTCTTAGGAGTTTAACAGACTCAGTGCTCCCCACATGAACTACTTCTGTGTTGTCCTTAAAAACCAAAGCAGGGAATTCATTCTAAACTTTAGAAGTGCCACATGCAAATATTGATGAGGAACATAGAGAACCCAAAGGTAATGCTAAATTTTACCTTTGGAGCAAGGCTCAAGGGAAGCTTGGCACTTAGTTTGGACTTTCGAACCCAGGATCAAACTTTAATTCTCTCATCCTGTATTTAGTCCTTGCTATGTGTCATGCACTGTGGTATGCACTAGGCTTACTGTCTGCCTTCCAAGAATTCACAGTCCAGCGGTGGGACCAGGTGAGCAAATGGCTTGCACTGTGGTGTGGTAGGACAGAGGCACAGTGTACGGATAAAATACAAAGATGGCATGACTTGCTCTGTTACTGATGTTGGGGGAGGGGTGCATGGGGTCATTGAATACTAGGAATATCATGGCCTGGGTCCTGGCGGGTGGGTACCTAATTTCCACGGAAACAGGTGTTTCTGTCTGCTTGGCATGGCTTCTTTCAGTCTGTCCCCCATTGCCACCCAAGAACTCATTGTGATAACAAGCAGTGGAAGAGCTAGTTAGGTAGCGCTTCCTGGAAGAAATGGCACTCAAGCTGGGTTAGGCTAAAGATGCCAAGAATGGTTTCCGGCAAAGGTAATGAAAAAAAAAAGTGGAGAGTAAGAGAAGCATGTTATTTTCATCCCATACCATTTAGATGTCTAGATCCTTGATACTATTTCTACTCATAGTAGATAGAATCTCTAAGACACGGCCCATACATTGGATCAGGGGGTTCTCAACAGTCTTTTTTTGTAACACTTTATTACTACATTGAAATAAAGTTCAGAAATAATAAAACTTCCCTGAATAAATGTATTTTAATTCAATATGCTCTTAACTGTAAGGGAAAGAAAAAAAATGTGAAACAAAATAACATGTTTCTTCACTTGAGCAGGGCTATAAGAAAGATAAGTAACGTCCATGCCTAGATCACTTCCATTGGGCTACTCACAAATGCAGACTATTAACAGGTGTGAGGCGCTGCAGACTGACATACTCCTAGCACGGAATCAAGCCTCACCTCCCCGAAAACGCCATGAAATCTGAAAGTGCATTCATTCCTCATATACATGGTTGTTAGACTACACTCTTGGAAACGCAGTGGTTGTCAAAACTGTGCATGTGTGTAAAACGCAGCCAGGCTCTAGGCTCAGATAATTATACACAATGTCTAGTGGGGCAGTCTTCACCGAGCAAGACTCCGTCCGCATTGCAGGACATTTACCAGCCCCAGCGCCTGCTGGCAATCATTATAACAACCAGCAAAAGGCCCCCATAAATTTTCAAATTTCCCGCTATGTTCCAGTGCTTTAGATGATTAAGCTCAGAAGTCTGGGCCCTTCCTGTGGTTTGGGGACTTGGAAGCAGGCAGCCAACACTTAGTTTCAAGGTCTTGTTGCTGTATCCACGATAACACTTCTGGCCACCAGCTTTGTTGATGACTTTAGAGCAGCGATGTCATTTAACACTAGGAATTGGATGTCACCGACGGAGTCCTGGAGAAGGGATTTAATTTCCCTTAACATATGAATTTCACCTGTCCCTGTGTTGCTTTTACCTTGGTCATAGCTTAACCTGAATTGCTCCTCTTCAGGATCAATCAGATTATTCCGTGATTTTCATTTTACCTTGTGCTTTTGTTTCTACAGCACTTACCCAGAGTACCCTCCTTATGTTTCCTTATGACTTGGTGCAAATGCCCAGAGTTAATTTAGGGAAGGAAACTATGAGGGGTCTTTAGCAAGGATGAGATCAACATCTAGCAAATTCCTTTTGTTATGAGCCCTTTTTTTTTCTTTTAGGGCAATCACTACTTTGTTGTTACTCGAAAGAAAGAAAGAGAGACAGAAAGAAAGAAAGGAGGGAAGAAAAGAAACAAACAGCTGGTGTTTAATGACTCCGTCAGACCCAATTATAAAACATCAACTACTTACTTTGATTTGTGTGTTTCTCTGCCATGGGTATACTTAAAACCAGTAGACTCTGCCAGAACTCATTCTGGCTTTGTTTACATTTATCTTTTAAACGTATAAGACTATTGATGGCACCTCACCAAGGTTATAACCCCTTTATAATCATTAATTTTTAATCTGGAAAAGAGTCTTGGGGGCAGCAAGACTCATCTATATTTACTTGGAGGCTCAAATGAAAATATACAGGACTCAAGCGTTGGCTAAAATAACCGAGGAAAGCCCCGTCAAAGGTTAGGAATGTGATATCTTTCTGCTTCCAAAAGCTGCAGCCCTTTATTTAAGATGCTTTTCCGTTTAATTTAATTATCCTTGAACTTCCTGTTGAAGGTTTTGAAAAATACATTCTGGAAGCAGGGGGAGTCGAGTGTGTTAAGATCGCCCCATTTCTGAATTTGGGCCCTTAAGTAGTCTGTCTTTGGATGCTGTCATTTTATTGTGTCAAATCACTGTCGTCCATTTCTAAGGGAGACTTTGTTTCCACGTTTGCACACTTGGGTTCTCAGTTGCCTCTGTGGTGGTCTCCTCAGATTTCTAATACAAGTAAAATGCTACTGTCAGACGTCAGAGATTGGCTGCTTCATGTCATATTTCCTATCTTTTTTTTTGTTTAGATTCACAGATATTAACGATTCCTCGGGCAAACTGGACTTCAGCCGCCTCTCCCCATCTAAAAATGAGTACTGGGCCATGCTGGCCTACAACCGATCTAAGCTCTGCAACATTCTCTTCTCCAACGAGCTCCACCGCCGCCTGTCCCCGCGTGGGGTGACGTCGAACGCTGTGCACCCTGGAAACATGTTCTATTCTTCCCTTCATCGCAACTGGTGGGTGTACACGCTGCTGTTTACGTTGGGCAGGCCTTTCACCAAGTCCATGGTAAGTGAATGGCTGCTTTCGCCGTCCAGACACCTTCGGTGCGCTCTTAATGGACATACACGTTTTCTTGGGCTTCTCTCCTACGGTGGTAATGAGCCCGGTCTCGACGGCCATGTCCTCAGACCCATTAAAGCCTCCAGTCAGGGCTCTCGAACACATTTCAGTTGGCGTAGCTCATATCTGTTGCTCTAAAGGCGTCTCAGAGGGCTGGATAGAAAATGTGGTTCTTCCAGTATCGCGTTAAGGATGGCTCGAAGTCTTGGTGGAGATGATTTGCTTTCTTTGGATGCGTTTTTATTTTTTTTTTTTTATTGCTGTTATTCCCTGAAAACAGTGTTCTGTGTCGGTAGGTGAAAAACATGGATTGGTGACTATGAATTATCAGCCGAAGTGATTCCTTTGTTTTAGTTGATAATCTGTATTTGATGTTCTCACTTCTTCTTTTAACGGATGCAAACTTCACCTGGTCCAAAGTGCGTTTGATTCTTTTCTTCCCCAAAGGTGAGTCCTTTTGGATGAATCACACTTCTGTGGTTAGATTTGGAAGTGTTCACAAAGGGAAACAGGACGTTTTTACATTTTCGATGGTTGTATAATAGCCATATCTAGAAACTTCTTCCGTGAGGACATTTCAATGGGAAGTCTTTTAAATGAGCCATGCACATTTTACACAATATATTTGGTATGATATTTTTTTCTAAACCACAGGCCTTTAAAATGCTTGAAATTAGTGCATATGAATATACTATTCCAGTTACTTAACATCGAATCCTCAGAAAGGCCCAACGCATTTTGGCTTTTGAGAGTATCACAAGGTGAATTCATCATTCTAGGAAAATGATCCTATCACCTCTGAATACAATCTGCCTTCTTCTCCAGTAGCCATTCCCACTTAACCGTGGGTAGGACCGCCAACCACTCTGAGCCTGGTTCCCCGCAACTAAAATGGCCGTACAGGTTGGTGTGGGGACTGCCCGTAGTGGACATGACATTGAAACACTGGGTATGGAGTTTCTGCAGTGATTCCTGTCCGACCGTGCAGTATTGTAGGCACCTCCCGTACGGGGCTATGGAGCCATTGAAAAGTGGCTAAATACAGCCAAGAAGCTGAATTTTTAATTTGATTTTGCCTTAAGTGATTTAGATTTAAATAGCTGCGCGTACCTCATGGCTGCCAGATTGGAGAGCGTGGTTAAATAATGTGCCTAGCATGGTGTCGGTGTATGGTAGGTGCGTCCTGGTTTGCACCTATTCCTGGTGTGATGGTGGTTATTCTTGTTTATATTACCTTTGGAGAGGATTATTCTCCAAAATGTCCTTGTTTGTGGTGCATATAAAGGTCACAGCACTAAAGTAGTCTGTAAACCAGGAGTCTGGTGGTGGTGGTGGTAGTTGGATGCACCTCTGTCTCTGTCCCAAGAGGCCCAAAGAGAAGGTTATTGGCCGAGTGGGAAGGGTATCCAGACGAAGAGAGTCTGGCCCCCACTATGTACATCTGGTCTCCCAGGAGCCATAGTAGAATGAACTTTCCATGTTCTGGTCCCCCAGTAACTGAAAAACAGCATCTTTTATATGCCATAAACGCACTTTTTTGGATAAGCGTATAGATGATGAAGACTGTGAAATATGTACGTAGGTTTAGATTTTTAGGACATTCTTTTCTCTAATAATGTTTTTATATATTTAGGTGTTCACTGGTATTCTTGGCCATCAGAGTGCTGTGGCTAGGTTTCTAAAGAGGTGGAATGGGAATTGATTTGTCAAACTCACAGCCAATCGCTTCTTCATAATATAAACATCTAGGACTGTGTGTACGTGGGAGGCGCATCGGCATGATGGGCGCACGATGGGTCTACGTCACTGGCAGGACAGAGCAGGCTTGCTGGAAAAGTCACCTTGTGTTTTATCCCTTCTGTACGTGGCTTGACACTACTTCCGTCACCATAAGACATTTGTTTTGTGGACGCAGAGTGTACGTCCTTCTTTTTTAACACACATTTATTTTTGGACATAAGCCACACAGTTGCATCCCCATTGTCACCCCCCTGTGAAAGCTGGATTCCTGAATGCTCAGGAAGAAGCTTAGCATAGATGCAGTGTCCTCGTCCCTCATCGGATGTTTGTGCTTTACAGATCTGTCTACATGTCACTCCAAAATTGTTTCCTTTTGACATGAATGTTGCTGGGGTACACATCCCATCGCACAAGGTCAAAGGATGAGGAAGTACAACCCAGCCTAGTGCCCGGAGAGCTCTGCCTTTGCTTCCCCACCGTAGCTGGCTCCCTTAAGTATTAAACAGCAGTATTCTAATATCAACGTCCCTTTTTTATTTGCTGTGACTTGCTGTGACTATGGTGATTTTAGTTACAGTAATTAGGTCACCCTTCATGGAGTCAGGCTATTTTAAGTGCCTCTTTAAGGAATATTGTTGCAGATCAGTAATTTTACAATTGGATGTTCTTGTGCAACTTTATTAAATGTAATCTGTCTTTTAAATGTTGCCCTTTTACAGTTATACATTTCTAATTGTTGCTGTAAATGCATTATCACTTTGAAATTAATTAATTTTTCCATTTTGGCCGCCTGCAGTATAATAATCACTAATGAGAAACTCACAGGGATTAATCTCAGCACAGCGACCCCTACTGGTAAAGCTTTGTCTTTGGGGCCTCGTCCCCTTAAGGTCTGGAGGGGAGGACAGGTGCGTGAGGAGTCTGGGGGGAAGCATTTGTCTCCTTTCCCTCCAACTTACATAAAAATAAAAATAATTTATACAAGTGGGAATAGGATTTTTTAAAGTAATCTTTATGCCCATTGTGGGGTTTGAACCCACAACGGCAAGGTCCAGAGTCACATGCTCTTCCTACTGAGCTTGCCAGGTACCTTGGGAATAGGATTGGTTTTCAATATTGTTTAAAAAATATGCAGGACTCTTTAGCTGCCTTTGAAACATCTTAAAGGAAACTAAAGTTTGATGGGAGCTTTTTGATAATGAGGTCACGTTCATCATGGCTATGTTATACATCGTCTTCCTGTCTCCCTAGCTTTCTTTTATACAATTAAAATACCCTAAAATTATATTTACTATGTGTATGCATGAATGTATACTGTTAGTATATATAAAGCGTTCATACATTGGTATTTCTCCAAGTAACTTAATTCACAAAACCAGGCCTGTTGCATGATTGGGTGAGAGAAGAGATTTCCAAGGGTACTTTTGGCCATTGGTGATTGTTGCCACTTGGTGACTTTCGGCTCCTGCCGTGCTCCCGGGTAGGATGTGACTTGGCACCTTAGTCCAGACACTGATGCTTTAGGCATCCAGGTGTGGCGCCTCGTGCCTTCCTCACAACGGTCGCACACAATGCTAGAATGATTCTCCTCCCAGTGTAGTCAACTTGCACAGAGAACGCACCCACCTTGCCCAGGAGAAAGGTACACCTGCTGTGGGCCCTAACCCGGCTCCTCCCAAGGGCCTTTGCCTTGTCCGATGCACCACAGCGCCCCTACCGTGTACATCTCCTCGTGCCCTTCATGTTTCCTTTTTAAAATGCTTGCAAATACCTTCATCGAACTTAACCCTCAGCCTTTTCTCCCCCCCCCCCCCCCCCGCCCACATAAACTTTCAGTTCTGGTAAACAACATATTAGCTCGAGTCCCTAGGTCCACGCCGGCCCTTTGTGGATCGGTATGTAAATTTGAGGCCGAGCCCTGTCATGTGCCTCTGAGGGTGTTTTGTGCGACCAAATATTTATGTTGGCAGGTAACAGTAGAAAGAATATCATGTGTTAGGGCAGCAAGAGCTTAGCAGATGTTTTAGGGAGCTGCGTTTTCAAATCATTTCACATTAAAAAACGGCTCGAGTTTGTCGAACTTCTGGAATGATTGAGTTACGTTTCCTGTGGCCGTGTAGAGGCAGTCATTGCGCTGAGTTTTAACAGATGTGTGGCTACCCCGCTAATGGATGGACCTGCAATGCCGGTCCTGTTGCAAAGTTATAAATTATAACTAGAAAAAGCACAAGATGTCATTCTTCTAACCTTCGCGAAAGCCAAGCTGGGTAATTCTGCCCTTGAATAACCCGCTGCAGGGTGATTTATAGTTGTATAATTTAAAACATAATGAAGGAGATAATAGATGTTGATTTGTTCTTTAAATTAGTGTTTTAGAAAAATAGTCTCCCCCCCTCCCCCTTAAATACCTGCAGCTGACTACACTCTAGATATTATCAAGGACAAAGCCCCGTTGGAATCTTTACCCCTGCACTGGAGGAGAATGCAAGGGCCTTTTCCTGGGCTGGGAGGAGGAGGAGATAGAGTTTTCAAAGTAGAAATCTCAGAATGTTCCTCACTAATGTAAATGCTGGGGGACTCCCGAGGGAGGGTTGAATTCTCTGGCTGCTTGGCCTCTGCCAGTCCAGATACGTTAGAAACCTAGACTCCTATGACCTCGCGGCGGTCGGGCCGCACTTGACCTTTCCTGCAGAACCCCACAGAAGGACCTGGCGGCAGTGCGCTTCCTGCTGAGGTCACGTCCCTGCGGTCTCACACATTCTGCTTACTTTCCAGGATTATAATTGGCATTGGTTTTATTAGTCACCTCTGATTCCGTCCAGAGCTTTAAAATGAACGGTGTTTGCTCAGTGGACAGCCCGAGGGCTATGGGAGAGCAAAGAGAGCAAAGGATTTAGAATCATTTGGCCTGTCTTCAAAACTCAACATTTCCACCTCTTCTAAGATAGAATTTTGAAATGATGCATCCTCTGTGAGGTTCATATTCTACATCAGTTTTCATGTTTGGGCTGCGAGTTATTGATACCCAATTAAAAATCTTTGGAAGAATAGAGGTTTGTTTTTCTCATCTATCCGGAAATCCAGGGGCTACCAGGGGAGTGTTTGGCTACTATATAGGCAGCTTCTTTGTGATTGTCTTAGCTTTTCCCTCATGCTTATAAGATGGCTGCAGTAGCACCAACCATTGCATCCTACGTGATGAGGTCTGAAGCGGCATGGGAGGGATGGAACCCTTCCTTGCATACCTCCCTTCTGTATCAAGGAAGAGAACATTCTGTCTCAGAACTGTCTTCTGTAGCACTTTTCCTTCAGCTCCCAATGGCCAGGATTCGGAGTGTGGAAAAGGGAAGCTGGGAGGGAGGCTGGGAAAGTGCATTTCCGGCATTTTGTGTCTCTAGGGTTGGAGGTGATATTGGTAGCAGAGAAAATGGATGGGATAATGGCTTTTGAGCATCCTCTGTTGAATAAGTGTGCCTATAGTTTCCCCATCTGTCAAGTGGGAGTGCTGTCTTTTTTACAGGGTCACTGTGAAAGCAAGTGAGAACTGAACGGAAGGCACCTGGCCTTGTCTGGTCCCTTTCTATGCAGCAGCTTTACCTCAAGCCACATGGAGCTGCATTCTCCTTCCTTCTCCAGAATGCTGAAGCGTACTTCCTATAGTCTAAAACCCTCCCTTTCCTCCAAGTCTGGTTACATTCTACTCATCCTTCAAAGCTCAATCCAAACATCACACCCCAAGGAAGCATTAGTTCAACATCTGGTCAAGACTCCCTTTCTGTGCTCTCCTAAGAGCTGGTGCTCGGAATACGGTCTGATGCATAATAGTCCTCCGTATACATGTGCCAAATGAATGAATGAAGGACGCCCAGAAATTCTCCTACAGAACACTGGACACAAACACAATTTAGAAAAACCATCTCTGTGGTTCCGTACTTAATGCCTTCCTCCCCCTCTGTTGAGAGTGCTGTTTTTGCATTCACACTGCTGTATCCCTGGTCCATAAAGTAAATGCTCAGTAAATATTTGTAAATGACTAAATGAAAGACGATTAGATGCCTAATGAATGACAGTCATTAAGGCATTCCTTATCATCAGTCTGTCTGAGGAGGGCAGGGCACTGGAGTTCACAATGTGCAGATAGAGGAGCAGATGAGGCGAGGGGCCCCGGCTGGTGTCCCACAGCTAGTACACGGAAGAGCTGGGACCGGAACCCAGGCCGCCGAGACCCCCGGGCAAGTGCCAGATAAGGGGTCTGCCAGAGGGTTGTGTGTACAGAGAAGCCCTCAGGAGAGAATCGGAAGGCATGGGCAAGACAGGCTTGTAAAGCTGGGTGAGACCCTGGCTCCCCCCCCCCCCACCTCTTGGGCACATTTCCTCACCTGATTAAGATTCACGCGTAAATCTAGGATGTTGGACCTACCTCACGGGCTCGTGTTGAGAGTTGAAGGAGCTTAGGAGCACATCACATCTAGAACGTGCTCCATGCTCAACAAACGCTAACTGGCACCACTGTTATTACTGACATGCGTTGAGGCTGAGAACTGAAGAGCAGGACGACGTAGCGTGCTCAGTGAATTATTTATTATTATTGTCGTCTTCGTTGTTGTCATCATTATGTTTTCCCGCAAGCGAAGGGTCGCTTCTCTTCCTCTCGAGTCGATGCCCGTCCTCCCAGCGATGGCTCTGGGTCTGTACCCAAAGGTCTCATGCCCCACTGCGAACACTGAGCACAGCCCAAGGGACACGCAGGGTTTCCGTGGTGCGTAACGCAAACCCTTCGGCTGCCTGTTTGAAGCCACCAACTGTACACCTTGGCTTTGAGGGACGATCAGCCCTTTCTTGTTAAAGACAAAGAGAAGGGAAATACGTGCGGCTTCGTGAGGCCACAGCCTCTCATCCTGGCATCTTCTCCGCCTTGCTTTTCAGCGTTTTAAGTCTGGTGAAGCCTTTGTTCCCGAATGAGCACCCGAGAGGGGGACAAAGTGACGATCTGACCTTAATATGTGTGACAAATTATTTAATGAACATTTAGCCAAGATTTGAAATTCCCCTAGTTTTATCTTCCTCGCCTCCCTTTCTTCTGCAGCCCTGCCGGCGTTTTGGTAACGCGCGGCCTCGTCCCGCTCCCTCGCTAGCTCTTTTATTGCTTTTAAGTCCGTTGTGCCGCCTTTGATCCTCCCCGCTCGGTTTCCTTTTCTCCAATTTCATGCTTGTTTCCAGTGGGTTTTGGCTGGAGTGCAGTGTAGACATTGGAGGAGGCCAGCACGATGAGACAGACGCCAGGAGCTCGCGTGGCCCCGTGACAGTGCTTCTGCCGCGTGTCCTCTGTGGACATTGATTTTTGTGTCACTCACTGGACGCACCGATCGTTCCTCAGGAGGTGGACGGCTCATTTGCCTTTTGAGCAGCAATAAAGAGAATTCAGATCTGGTGTTTGGAATGGGGCAGAAACTGAAACCCACGCCCCCCCCCCCTTCTTAGGACACTAAGAAAATCAGTTCGTGTGGTCATGTCACATGTGAAGGTGCCAGGCCTCAGGCTCCGGGGTTTACATCTTTATATACATTGTCTCACTTATGCAGTTTTAGAGTTTGCTCCAATCAAACAATTGTGTGTCTCTGAGCAAATCACCTACCCTCTCTGGGGCTGTTTTGGTATCTGTAAAATGAGTCAGTTGACCAATTTAGTTGTCCCGTGGCTTACGGGTGTTAGAGAACAGGCATAATTCGAAAGGAAGTAAGAAAGGGATACTAACGTAGATTCGTATTTTCTGTCCCAAACACATGAAAAGCAAACTGACCACCATTGACTGTCAGCACCATTGTTTAAAGAATGGGTGTTTTAGTGCCAAAATATCAACAGGACCCGACTGTAGGACAAGAAGCAGCCCTCACGATGGAATGTGTTTGACTTCAGGACAACTCGTGACGGTGTTGCTGCTGTGTCGTTGTTGAAAGTGCTGGGCCTGGGAATGACGGGCCCCGAAGACCCCAAGGGTCCAAACTTGCAGGAAAGCTAACTGCATCTCAGGTCATTGTCATGAGCCCGAGGTGAGACCGTCAGAAATGCAGACCTACCTAGACTCGCTGTAGTGGAGTGAAGCGCAGTGCGGGGGTGCGAGGTTTGAATCTGGGTGTGAGCTGACCTAGTGTAGACGGTTCTTTTTTTCCCCACAAGCACCTGTGTCAGCCTGTGCACTGTTATAAATATGGAGCCCCATCTACTTCCATCCTGGTTTCTGTGGGCTTAGAACATGCAGCCGGACATGGCTGCATGGGGCGCCCTGACTCCAGGTTGGCTCCCAGGCCGCACTCACCCTTCTCAAGGCTCAGCTGGAGAAGGGTCCACTTCCAAGGTCATGATGTGCTGACGAGCAGGATTCAGCTCCCTGTGACCCAGTGGACTGGGGACTCTTGGGCTCCTCCCTGGCTGTTTGCTGGATGTCTCTTTCTCGCTTCCCTGCTGCCCAGGCCTCCCCACCATGGCAGCTTGCTCTATCGGAGTGCGGAAGCTGCGGAAGAAGTGGTGTGTCAGCAAGAGGAAGTCCCAGTTTGAGTGACATCTTGCTACTTTTGCCCATTCTGTTTGTTCGAAGCAAGTCCCTGGGTGTGACCCACAGTCACAGAGAGAGGATTGTACCTCCGCGTGGAGACTGGGAGGCAGGGAGCACCGGGGGGCTGTCAAACTTTACAAGTTCAGTTTCGTTGGGTTTTTCCAGTGCCTTTTGGGGGTAGATTTACTTCTAGGCTCTGATAGTTCCTGGCCTTGCGCCGTGGCAGTCCTTACCGACACGTTGATGCCCGCCTCGCTGTTCCTCCGGCGTCCTTTCTGTGTTCTTGTCTCCTTCCCTCTTTCTGGGCTGCGAGAGGTACCAGATGTGCCCACTTGGTTTTTTATATATTTATGCATTTCTGCCTCATGGTGGGAGATAAGATTTAGTCCTTTAATAAGAAAGCTTATGGAAAAAATAAAGAAACGTGTGGATTATGTTTCGAAAGTCAAGTATTTATTTTCTTGCTGCTTTCGTAGAGGGGGCCATGTTAATCGATGGCCCAAATTTTCTTCCAAAAGAAACGCGTATTGCCGAGTTTTGGTTCGAGTTTCAAAAATTGGCCAGAGACCCTGGACTTTTTTTTTTTAAGGCCTTTAAGCTAGATAAAGTTCAGTGATCATTTCAAAGCCCACGTAGAATATTATTCTTATTGCAGCCTATGTATAGCCTCTTGGATTTGTTGTTTTGGTTTTGGGGTTTATTATCATTTTTTTTTTCCAGTAGGGGAAACGTAAGGGGAAAAAAACACTTTCATTTTGCTGCTTTCAGAAAATATTGTAGAGATTGATTTTGAATGTGTTCATGTTATAAAACCTCTCCTTCAGAAGATATAATAAGTAAAATACATTATTTGGTAATATTCTAATATTCCCCTGTGAAATATTGAGCTGCTTTTTTTTTTTTTTTGTACTGAGCTGGGGCTTTTGTTTCACCACACACCACCTTCTGCACCGCTTGAGACATTTCATCTCTGAGTTTCATACGATGGGGTCTCTTTAATCATTTACATTTTGGAAAAAAAAAGAAAGTGAAATATTCTTTAAGAAGCCAAAGTAATCCACGGGAATGTATGGTGTTTGTTCAGCTGGATATCTTATTTATTTGAAGTACTGAGAGAAATCTCTTCTGACTGCTCAGAAAAGGGAAGAATAAACAGTAAGAGTGTCCAAGTAATTTGAGCTAGAAGGTCCCTCCTTTCACAGAAAAGTTATAAAAAGTATATTCGCCAGATCCAAAAAAAATACTGTGTATCAACTACTGAGACCTGCATAATGTTTTCTTAGTATTCTCACTCTTCAGAAGGAAAAAGAAAACAACAACTGTAACATCTGGGAACTTAATTTTTTTTTTTTTTTTGATATTTTACTCTTCCTCGGCAGGTGAATACAGTAAGTCTGTTTTTCCTTCTTAGAGCATGGTGTCTCCTTTTGGCTTTTGTGTGTGTCAAGTGTCACTTGTGTTTTTTGTTGACTCTCTATAACCATAAATGACCACGTAATGAAATTTGTGGAGCTAACATGTCAGTGTTAACTCTGAGTACATTTCCTATAAAGAAGGCATTAAGAAGATGTTTAAAAGAAAAAAAAATTACAACGTATTTCAAAAGAATTAGATTCTGGAATGCATCCAGTCATGAAAATTATATAGATTTCTTCTCTTTTTGCACCCTCTGTTAAAACCATTAGGAACGAGCTGGCATATTTCTTGTGGATGAAATGTAGGGGAACGTACCGAATTCCTATATCCTGGACCTGGGAAGGGCCTATTCTCTGTCGCAGTTTGCTTTCCTCTTAAGCTTGTGTACCACACCTTCCAATGCCATGTTGTCTCACTGCCAGGCTCAAGGCTCTGTCGGAGTCATATTTGAACCCAGAGTGGAGGTGTTTTTCATCCAAAGCCAAAAAAAAAAAAAAAAAAAAAGGCTTATGTTTGCCATGTGTGCACCATTGACCCGCCACCATGTTAGTCTTTAACGTTAAGATTTGAAATGTGTTTGGTATATTTGAGAGATTCTCTGTGAGTTTTCCCTGGATAAGTATGTGTTCTGTGAATCTAGAGGGGAAAAAAGCTAATAACTACAAAACCACCACTCTCATTTATCAGGACTCACCTGTTCTCAGTACCTCCCATGTGTCCACTCATTTATTTTCTGCCGTCCACTACCAACAGTATGAGGTCAGTAGCACCTGAGAGGAGCGTGTTCATCTGTTTTGTGGAAGAGAAATGCATCGCGATGTAAGCACAAAGGCCACACCTTTGACGTTGAGGACACCAGGCTCCGAGTTCCCGCCCTTCCTTGTAGTCGGCAAAGCACACGACCTCTCTGGGCCTGAGGTTTTCATTTTCTCTTTGGAATGGAGAAAATTGTTCCCATGTCTTTGGGTTGTTTGTGGATTAAGTCACAGCTCAACCCTAGTAGACACTCAAGAAATACTGGTTTTCTTGTGTCTTGCCGGTTAATGTGAATTTTCTTGAGGTCTTACTGATTTCTAAAGACACATAAGAAGCTATCGTCAGGGATGTTGTCTATTATTTGACCCCAAAACAGGTGAAGCTCTGCCACACTGCATGTTATAGGAATGCCCTTGAACTCTGAATCCCAAGGTGAGCCCCTGAGCAACTACCGTTATATCTTCTGCTTGGTAATAAAATTATAGCGTATTGCTGGAGCACCTCATCCAATTTTGTGCCTTTTCAAACCATATTAATGCTAATGGTGAGCATATTAACTTCCTCTGGTTTTTAGTGGCTCTACATTTTGTTCCCCTTGTTCTGTGCCTTTTCTTTCTTTGGGTCACCTTAAATCCATTTTTGGAAGCAGATCAACTATGAATTACTCAAGTGATTTAGGTTGAAGTACAAGCATATCGCATTAAATCTGTTAATAATACCGGACCAAACGCAACTTTATCTTGATCTGCACTTTGGGGCATATTTCTGAATTCTTCATGCTCAACAGAAGACAGGATGCAACACCCTTTGACCAAACGGATCGTTTTTTTTTTTTTTAATTAATGTTTGTTTATTTTTGAGAGAGAGAAAGACAGAATTTGAGTGAGGCAGGGGGTGGGGGGCAGAGAAAGGGGGGAGACACAGAATCTGAAGCAGGCTCCAGGCTCTGAGCTGTCAGCACAGAGCCTGATATGGGGCTCGAACCCACAAACCACAAGATCATGACCTGAGCTTAAGTCAGCTGCTTAACCGACTGAGCCACCCAGGTGCCTCAATAAAACAGATCTTTTAATAAAACTATCCTGTCTTTGGAATTTGGGGAAGCTTTCACGTTTATTTCCACTTCTTTTTCCTTATATGATTTACATGATGCTAGATGTTGTTTGCTGTCAAGCAGTATGCCAGCTGCTCAGATGGTAAGCCTTCTAATCAGGTATGTATGTGTTCACATGTGTATATGCATGTAATCACAATTCTTCAAGGACCTAGTAAACATACATTTACTTCTTTTTTCGTCTTTTTTTTTCTATTTCTTGATTATTCTTTCTCCTATGCCCGTTATTCTTTTTCAGTTAGCTGTTTTTATCTTAAATATATCTTTGTGAAAAATGTATTTGTTTCGTATTCAGTTCATTCAGGATGGTTCTGAACACAACAGAGGCTAGCTAGCAATCACAGTGTGTGTGGACGCATGCAGACAGTAAGTACTCGATACACGGGTTCATTCTATCACGGAGATAGCCACCAACACTTAGAAAATCTACTTGGGGGCAAGGGGAGATTCAACCCACTATTGCAGCCCGCTCTTGATCCTTAGACTTTTTCTTTAACTCCGTGTTTATGAAGAAGACATTTTAATCAGAATTATATTAACACTGATCAATTTTTTTGTCCTGTGGGAGTCTAATACAGGGTGAATTCCATTAAGTCAATTAAATATCTGATCAAGTTTTTTTTTTTAATGTTAGCTTATTTTTGAGACAGAGAGAGACAGAGTGCGAACAAGGGATGGGCAGAGAGAGAGGAAGAACAGAATGTGAAACAGGTTCCAGGCTCTGAGCTGTCGGCGCAGAACCCGATGTGTGGCTCGAACCCACGAACTGCGAGATCATGACCTGAGCCAAAGTCGGACACTTAACCCACTGAGCCACCCAGGTGCCCCCGATCAAGTTTTTAAACTTGATGCAAAGATACT
Source organism: Cryptoprocta ferox (assembly GCA_028646485.1). Taxonomy (NCBI): domain Eukaryota; kingdom Metazoa; phylum Chordata; class Mammalia; order Carnivora; family Eupleridae; genus Cryptoprocta; species Cryptoprocta ferox. The sequence continues at coordinate 47,620,231 of CM053563.1, forward strand.
TAAGCTACTGCTTTAAAAATTTTTTTATTTTACTGAACTCCTTTTCACCAGGACTTTTCTCTGCACCCCTAGATATATCGTACGGTGAAGATTTCATCATCTTCTTTCTGTACATGCCAAATTTTATAGCTTTGGTCTTGTAAGATATTTGTGGCAGGTGTTTTCACCACGCCACACTTTTAGATTAGGCACATCTCAATCTCACCACGTGCAGTTTTTTTCACCAAGTCTTTGTGATGGTTAGTTCAAGCAGAAATATATGTTATTGAATCGATAAAAGACCTATATTCACTTCTCAGCTAATATCTAAGAAATTCCTCTGCAAGTCTGCTCCGACATTCTAGGGTTTCTAGTTATCCAGGACTGATCTCTGAGGATGTTGCCTTCTGTGTCTTTTATAGACTTCCAAAGAGCTGGATGATTTTGAAATGCTTGCCCTCTCTATGTGGTGGCCAGGGCAGGTCATAAAGGATGGGTCGAGATGTCCTGTTGTTGCTCCAGAACATTGTCTTTTAAACCTTTTTTTAAAATTTTGTTTTAATGTTTATTTTTGAGAGAGAGAGAGAGAGAGAGAGAGAGAGGCAGGCGGAGGGCAGAGAGAGAGGGAGACACAGAATCTGAAGCAGACTCCAGATTCTGAGCTGTCAGCACAGAGCCCGATGTGGGGCTCCAACTCAAAGACCGAGATCATGACCTGGGCCCAAATCAGATGCTTAACCAACTGAGCCACCCCAAGGCTTCTCAAATCTGTTTTGATTACCATGAAAGTTTTTTATGTCACAATCCAGTGCATGTATCCTTATATATACATCTATGTGTGTCTTTGTGTATCACATGCATGTGTGTATGTCTGAAACATTTTACGAAACAGCCCTCTAACTGTGGGCAGTGTTGTGTGCTGTTTTCTTCTTGATTATATTTCATTTTTTTAAAGTGCTGATTGTGACCCAGTTTTACCACCCACTATATAGCAATCTGTCCTTTGAAAATTGCCGCTCCAGAACTATTTGATCTGCTCCCATCTGACAAATGTTCATTGAGTGTCTCCTGTGCTGCCTCAGGGGGGGATAAAATGCAAAAGTGAGCAAGTCATAATCCTTGGCCTATGGGCACTTGCATTTAATGGGGCAGAGATGTAAAGAACATTGTCATGAGGAGGCATGGGGACCACTAGACACACAGTGTTTTTCTACTTTTGGGGTAGATATAAGAGTAGCCACATAATGCAGAATGGAGACAACATCTTTCTTTACCAAGCCTTGAAGGAGTTGTAGGAGGGAAAGCATGTAGTCACAAAAAGGAGAACATTTTCAGGTCCACTTTGTAGCAATGGTAAGGCCAATGCCAGTTCTAGAGGCAAAATTAAGGATATGCTAAAAAAAAAAATCAGTGATCAAGATAAATGCTATTTGAATGCAATATGAAAAAATTAATGCAAAAAGCTCATGATGAACAAAATTTCTAATTTAAATCAAAACAGGATCACTGTTATAGCAAAGGATTTGTGCTGAGCCATGCAGACAGTGTAGGCAACAAAACAAAACAAGGCAGAAGGCCCCGGTTGAAGGAACTGGTTGAAGACTTGGGATCTTACGATCTTCTATTAATATTGATGATGATGGCGATAAGACCATGATAATGAGGGAGGTGATGCAAAAATACCCTAACATTTATTGAGCGGTTACTGGCTTCCCGGACTAGTGTATATACCTTATCTCTTTCTCACTGTGGGTTTGGGAGAGTGGTATTCTCTGTTGTTATTGAGGAAGCTTGGAAGGGCAGTACCTTGCTGAAGGCCCCATACGACAAAGACAGTAGAGTGGAGATTCGAGCTCTTTCCAATGGACTCAATTGCTCAAGCCCCAAATCCCTACCACCGCTGGCCTCTACCAGCTCCGCTGGGTCTGGGCTTTAGAGAGGCCATTTTTATGGCAGTAAGAAAGCGAGTCAGCAAGAAGAGACTTTTTAGCCTAGAAACTAATACATAGGCTGAAAGAGTTGGCCTTTTGGAGATTTTGTGAGCCTAAATGAAGGCAGTATTAGGGGCCAAGAGATGAAATTTTGCAGAAGCAGGAGAAACAACTTTTGATGTGTTAACCGCACGTGCGAGGGAAGTGGCTAGGAAATACCTAGGGAATATATACATATGTGGGCGAGTTTGTCGATATGCCCACGGGTACATGCATGCATCAACAGACAGGTAAAGGAAGATATCTGACATTTGAATTTTGTTTAGTGCTTAACAAAATATTATCCTGTCTTGTCTTTTTTAAAGCAGTGGCATTACATTTTTGCCTTAGGGATATCGGATAGAGGTGATGGGAGACTATCGTTATCATAATTTTTAGGTATTTTTCCTTCAGATCAGTGTGTTGTTTATAAATAACTATGAACACCATGAGTCTGTGGTGTCTCAGAAACATCTCGATCTATCTTTTTGGTGGTGACACTTCATGAATGATGTAGGACAGAGTCTAAGAAAAGAATATTTAGAATACCCACCCGTGTCACTTCCATAACATGTATAAAAATTATCATGCCTATTCATTATTTAAATAGCTGTGGCCTTTTAGGGAATACCAACATTAACAAACCATGTTAACATGATTTAACATATGTCATGAAATTTGCAATGCCATCTGATGACAGAGCTATCAAATCGGCACGCGCGGCATTGACCACTCGTCCTTATAAAGAGCCGCCTGCACTGTGAGCAGAGAAGACGCACGTCCCCTCGTGGGGTGGCAGCATTTCTGCAAGCCTTTTCTTAAGTGATGCCACCGGCAGGATGGCTTATTCGGTGTTGAAATGTCATGTGATGTGTGCCCATCCTACGATTTTAATCTGCACACCTTGGGGAGTCGGCATATGTTCAGACCCGACTGGTAATGTTCTCTGATTGTGTGTGTGTGTGTGTGTGTGTGTGTGTGTGTGTGTGTGTGTACGCCTTCTTTTTATTCATTTTGTTACCATTGTCCTCATTAAGGGCCTTGGAAAGGCCTTCCTCAGTTGTCAGATGACGGTTCTTCCAAAGCAGGATTATCCAGGGTACCCCAGGCTCCCTGCAAATATGCCATTTCGCCACTTGGAGTAAAACAGTGGAAAGTTTTCTCGTTGAGTCCAGATTTGGTTCTTTCAAAGTAATGACTAGTTACAGGTCTTAGCGTCCAGAGCTAAGTGTGCAGATGTCACTTAATGTCCTACATGCTTGTCCTGAGCAGGTGAAGGTAAATTCAATCAGGTGAATTCAATCAAAGTTAGTGGATGGAAATACAAAAACTCTCCTTCTTCTTTCTTCTTTCTTCTTCTTCTTCCTCCTCCTCCTCCTCCTCTTCCTCTTCCTCTTCTTCCTCCTCTTCATCTTCCTCTTCTTCCTCCTCTTCATCTTCATTTTAATTCACAATTGTTTTTCCCCCAATACTAAGCTTTCTTTTGGGAATTCTTAATAGACCTTCCTATAAGACTCCCTGCTTTTACAGTATTCATGAAGCTCATGGAAAGTACATGTAAGAGGAACATGAACTTAGCAGCTTCTACTGGACTCAAGAGCTTTCTTGACTCTCCATGCTGGAGGTTGCAGGAGAGGGCCCCTTTTCTAGATGAAGAAACTAAGGAGTCCCCCCCTCCCCCAGAGATGAAGGGGGTGCAGCTCACTCTGGTTGAAATTGGTCTGCAGACTGTGTTTCAGTGTTTATTTTCTGCTCTTCCCCCTTCCCTGTCAGCTGATTGTTTTGTTTCATTGATACAGCATTGTTTGACCTAAACGTTTATTTAGTTTATCTCACATATACAACACGTGTCTATTTAACTTATAGGCAGCATTTGAAAAATAAACAGAATATAAATCACCTAGTTTTTTGGCATTAATACAAGAAAAAAACTTGACATTGAAAACTGTACGTGTGTTTACATTTATATATATATATATATATATATATATATATATATATACACACACACACATTTGGGAGAATGCATGGATAAACTTGTGTGAGTACTGGAGGCTGCTGATAGGTGGTGCTATATTTCACTTGTGTGTAGCTTGGGGGCGAAGAATGGAATAATTAGTACATCCTTATTGGACCCGGGGAGGGAAAAAAACCCAAACAAACCCTTTATTTCCCACAATTTTCATTCCCTGTGTCACTTCGGTATTTAATTGACTTCGCTTACACAAATACTTGAAGTTTTCCCAGGCTAGTTCCTACTATTAATTATAACCTAGAGGGATAATATTAGTAAACTAATGGAGGCCAGCAGATGACTTGGGAAGAACTGATCCGCGAGCATCTGGCGTGGTAGGATGAACTGAGTCTTTCTTCGGTAGTCTCAGGGGGCCACGGTCCTGCCACCACCTTGGCGATTATGTAGGCCAAGCCCGTTAGTTTAGAGATCAAGAAACTGGACCCTGAAATGTCAAGAGACTGTTTCAAGTTCAGGCCGAGAGAGTGTTTTCACTGTGCTATGAGCCTCTCACCTATTTCATGTTTTAACTGACGTGGCATTTCCATTTTTTTTGGAATGGATGCATATTTCTTGCATAAGTGCACATTTCGAAGTGGCCTAGGAGTTAAGCATTGTGGTATAAATTCAGTTCGTTGATAATCTGACTGAAAAGGGTATGATGATCCTAGATTTCATCTTTCATCATGAGAAGCAACTTCTTTTCTTCCTCCTCCTCCTGCTCCTCCTCCTCTTCTTCTTCTTCTTCTTCTCCTCCTCCTCCTCCTCCTCCTTCTCCTTCTCCTTCTCCTTCTCCTTCTCCTTCTCCTTCTCCTTCTTCTCCTTCTTCTCCTTCTTCATTTTCTCTTCTCTCCCATCATGAGGTCATGTGGGATACCCACCCTTTCACTTCCTTTTGCTTTTCTTCCTATTTTTTTTAAAATCTGTGTGTGAGTATCTCTGGTGCATGGTTTAACTCTAAAATATCCGGTATCAATTTGCTTTTCATGGGACAAGATTTACTTTTGCATTTCTGTATGCCTTATTAACTGCTGCTGTTTGCCAGGGGATGTTCTTAGAAATCATCTTCTAGTTAAAATGCAGTTAAGAATTTACAAATAATGTCAGTGACTTGTTTGCATTCTCAATCAGCCCAAATGTCTCCTTGTTTTTTTTAAGTTTATTATTTTTTTACTGATCTCTACACCCAACGTGGGGCTTGAACTCATAACCCTGAGATCAAGAGTCTGAGCCAGCCAGGCCTTCTTGATGTAACAAATGAAAAATTGCAAGACTCAACTTAAGAATCCCAAGATACGGTACATAACAGAGTAGTGAATGACTCTCTCCTGGACCGCATGGTCCATGGTAGGGCTTGTCTAAACCTGTCTCAGAGCAGCTCAGAACGATCTTTGATTAGCTTACCCTCTTTTCGGCTTTCTTATTAATTATTGGACCCCAAATTGAGCTGCATAGCAACTTGGGTGTGGCTTTGATGTGTATAGATCTTCATTGTTCAGTTCTAGAAACGATTTCATTTTGAAAGTCTTTACCTCTCAGGTGCAGTAATTTCTGGCTATTTAGGACAAAAATCCACAACTCCTGTACCTTTAATTAGGGTTGGTACCGAAGCTGCATAGGGGTCTGTGTTGGGGGTGCAGGTAGTGAAGCCTGGAGTTTCTTAGGCAGACTTTGCATCATGCATGACATCGGCCTGCCCTATACGTGTATTTTTTATAGACATTTACAGTTGGGGGATATTCAAGAAAGCACAATTTTTAAAAAGTATTTTGAGAGATAGAGAAATACCTAATTGTTGCACTTTATGTAAATCTGAAGTAATTTCCTCCTAGAAAAGCTCTCTCTCCTCTCTCTCTGAATTAGTCAAGTGTGGTTGCTGCCTGAACTTGCTCAGCTGGAAACCACCGGCTCGAAGGACTCCGGGCTCACGCAATGAGTTAAGCACAGGGACCCCTGAGTATGGAAATGACACAGAATATTCATAAAGTCAGGCCGCAAGGCTTCCTAGGAAGGTAACCCTGCAGTGTTCCTCCAGTGTCCATAAAACCCAGTCCGCACAGCAGCTGCATCTGTGGGTGACAGGGATTTTGCTGATGGTTTTACAATCAGGGATAGTTTATTATTATTATTATTTTAGGATATTTTAGTGCACGCTTTTATGCATGGTATTAAACTATGGCGTTTTCAGTGGGAACTAAACTGAATGCCACGGTTTCCCTGGATGTCACGCTGACCCCGTAGCTTTGGCCTCTCTGCAGTCCCTTTGTGCCTTCATTGTGACATTTTGTATAAATTCATTCTTTTTTCCTGGGGGACGGGGGTGGGGTGAGGGGATGGGGTGAGGGGATGGGGTACACTTGGAGCAAATGGAATGAGACTACAGATCATATAGGTGCTGTGTCAGTTACCAACCTGGGAAAGTGAAAGCCGCCCACACATTCTCAAGGTAGCCTTCGAAGTCTTCGGTTTGTCCGTAAGAAGCTGGCTTGGGATGGAGGCAGTGAGTCACAATTATCGCTTTCATGCTTTTCTGTAGGTTCTGGGTAATCAGTTTGTAAACGTGCATCTAAATGCACCCTGTTAGCTTATAATACGTCTCAATTCTTCACATACTTGAACTGACTCTTAAGGTGTGTGCGATGATATCAGATAAAGTCCTTCTTGGAATACAGTGATTCCCCAGAAAGTCCACATGGTTTTTCATTGCAGTCCTATTGAAATCTGCAACCATATTTTAGGACGGCCCTGTCTGTAGTGTTCTCCTTTGAGTATCCTTTGGATTATTTTCAGAGTTACACGGGAGGGTAGAGAGAAGAGACGTTTTGCTGAGTGCTAGGCAAGGGTCCGGTATGTTTTCTAGGTCATTTCAATTACTTTACTTCCCACAGGAACCTATTGCCTTGTAAATTATCATGCCTATTTTACAGATGAGGAAATCGAGGCCTTGCTCCCGTCGCACAGCTAGTAAGGGACAGAGCTGAATATCTGACGTGTGTGCCCTCCCCCACTGCATCTCGCTGCTTCCCTGCGATGCACCATAGGGCGCCCCAATGCTTTCACAGGCTCCAGCCCTAACCCCAGGGCTGAGTGTGGTTTCTAGGTTGGGCACCATGGATGGAACGTGGTATCGTTGTTTTTGTTGTTTGGGAACGTGTAGTCAGGAATAGGACAGCGGCACAGGGTAGGAATGGGTCGGGTCCTGCCCTTTGAGATGGGTGACCTGTGGCCTGGCGAGAATGAAGGGATGGAGAGTTTCAGTCGGCTGCCATTTTTGACCTTCCTGAGGGCCCCGGGGGCAGCTTGCACTTCCTCGGTTTCTTAGTGGTTTTCTACTAAAGAACCCACCTTGCACTGTACTCTTTCTATGCCCTCTCCTTTCCTCCTCAAATCCTGGAGCTTCAAGTGCACAGATTTCCCCAGCGCTTATGGAGACCAGACCAGAAGTCGAGCACACTAGCTGTTCCGAAGCTGCCGGCTCTGTCTGTAGAACATGAGCCGGAATAGCTCGGATTTGCATTTTGCAAGAGAGAACACTGACACAGCTGACGGTGGGCCCGTCCAGTGACCTGTCACGTGTTTGCTTTTGAAGAAGTAGAGAGTAGATTTGAGCCCTTTTAGAGTATGGAATGCAGTCTGTTCTGGACCCATTCAGGTGGATTAGCAAGAGTTGGTGGGACCAGAAGGTGGCACGGTCCTTGAACGATGCAATAATCAATACAAAAGGTGTGCTTTATTTGTGTTTTTAGTCTTTTCTATTAGGAAGTATCCCTTGCATCTCCCTGCAAGCTTGGAAAGTGTTTTTCTTGGAGAGGAATGCTGATCCCACTTATCAGTAAGGATATGGGTATCGCTAATCTCATTTGTCAAATTCTAGGCACAGATACAACCCATACCACAGCTGGAATATCACACCTCGCTAGCGGGCATTCAACACAGCACTCGTCGTGATCAAACCATCCGGTCATTACTGTATTGCCCTCTGGGGACTTTGGTGCTGCCGCCTGTGTGTGGATTTCCAAGTTTGGTGTATATTTCTTAAAACCTGATTAAAACGGTGCATGGGTATTTCTCTATCCATGCAGACTTGCAAGCTGTACCCTTCACACACACTTCTTGTAAGCCGGAGAGCCCACCCAGCAAATTCTAGTTTCTCCTGGCTGTCCTATATTTAACGCGGGCCCTCCTCGCATCTGAGTCACCATCCATGGCTCTTGTATTGTCACTTACCGAGATGAGGAGCTGATTAGGAAGGCCAGAAGGTGGGGGCGAGGGGTAGGAAACGGGAGTGTATTTGGGGAAGGCGGGGAGTTCTGGGGTGAGAAACCCATGCACACAAGCCCTGTGTGTGTATGTAGCTGGGACTCGAGATCTGATTTAATGAAAGAAGAAATAAAGACAAGCCAAACGGGGCCCTTTGCAAGGACCGCCACTTGGGTACGTCTAACCCAGTGACCGGTGAGATGTCCAGGAGCGGCGCAAAGCTGTTTTCAAAATCAGAGCCATTCACCGTCCCCCAAACCCTGGCAGGTCACGCCTGAATACCTTCACTGTGCCCCATGTAAAAATACACTTGGAGGAGATTGGACATGCCCTATGAATTATACCTTATTTATTATCATTGAGGACCCCCCTTCTTCCGTCAGGCTTTAGAATTATGGGCTGGAGCAGTTCTTAATACTCTATTTATTTTAGGGGAGGAAAATGTTTTTCTTCAACCACAACATTCATGCAATACCAACTGCCGGCAGTTTCCCCAGCATTTAAGGAAATATTGTTGTCAGGCTTTTATGTTCTCTACTTCAATCAGCCAGACCCAGCAGTATCCCAATAGAAGGACCCTCAACAGACCATTTTCAGCATTTTGCTACAATTAAACTCCTCTGGTTTTAGCCCTCAGGCAATTTAGTACCTTTTTACATATGCACATTATGAACTTTTGACCAGGGTCTAGCAGTCATATATTCGAGTGTTGCTCTTGAAAGCAGGCTTAACAAGTCCCTGGGAGTATTGCAGTTGGAGTCAGTCGTGGAAAAGGTAATTTAAGCAACTTGCAACGAGGCCATTCAGAATCTCAGCGATGACCCTAAATATCTCTCTCTCTTTCTCTCTCTCTCTCTCTTGCTCGCTCTCCTTTTTTTTTTTTTTTTCCTTGTTTCCTCTGGAAGCTGGTAGCAAGAGCTTTCAAAGTCTGTGATTGATCTTTTATTCAGTAGCTAACGAGGGCTGTGATTCTATTAGCGCGCTACAAGGCAAGAGAACAGTGATTTAATGAAGTGTCTAGTGAGCCGGCCATAGATTTATCCTGTTGTCGCTAATTTGCACTGCCGTTGTGAGCATAAAGGAAAACTGCACTCACACTGCTATTAAGCAGGTATTTCCTTAGTAAATTGTTGTAAGGTCAGGTACAGTTATCTCAGCAAAAGCAATGCCTTACCTCTTCAGTGTCTGCAGATGACAGCCGCCGTGCTGAGCGCCCACTGAGGTGGAACCAGGAGATCAGAGGTCCGTCTCCAAGTCGCCCTTAGCGGAGGCAGGAGCAGATGAACTGCCAAGCAGGAGTAATAGAGTCATAATTGGTGATTAGAACTGGAAAGGTACAATAACATCTTAATACAAACTGGCGTATGTTATAGTTACTGTCAGTTGTTGTAAACTCGCCCTGCCGCCCGGACTAGTTACGTTTCCCTTGATTAGCTCTGGGAAGCCAGGAGGCGGCGGTGGCAGGTGCCAGGCGCGCCCGCCGAGAGCATCCTGACCGCGCCGCCTCCCGGGGTCCTGCCCCGGCCCTGCTGGTTCCCGTGGGCGCCGGCACGCACCCCCGCGCGGGCCTCGCCACGGTAACCTTTTCCCACCACCCCAGGAGGACCGGGGTGGCGTAAGTGTCCTCTGATCCCCCCCCACCTCCTTTCCCGATGCAGTGACATTTATGCACACTGGCTTTGAGGCTCGTTGAACTTTTGTTTTATTTGCCTTTGCAAAGGGGCGGCGTTTGCCTCGTGCCAAATCCATCTCCCACCGCACCCCTGTGTTCACGGTAACAGACTTGGTCTCGCCACGCCAGAAGGAAAACAGGAAAGAAGAGAAGTACGGGGCGCCGAGGAGTTTTGCGCTTGACACTGGCATCCTTGCCGGGACGCAGGGGCGGATTTCAAGAGCAGGGCGCGTCCCGTGAGGCGCCCTTGCAGGCGTGGGGCGGGAGGGGTCCATCTGTGGGGAAGGCTAAGTGAAGAAACTCCTTCACGGTGCCTCGTGAGGTGCCAGGCTGACTTCAAGGACAAGCCTGGAGAAACAAGGTGTCCCACAGCCAGTGTGTACGCGGCCGGAGACTCCTCTCTGCTCTGCGGAGTAATTGCTCTTGAAATTCCTAAAAAGAGGAAGGAACCCAACATTGTCCAGACGCGCGGAGCAGCTGTCGTCATTGATACATCTAGGTGACCGGTCATTTGTTTTGTGTGGAGCGGGGGTTGGGGGGGTGGGTGGTAAGGCTCTGCAGGTTGCCTCCAGGGAACAAGGAGAAGGAGCCAAGGAGATGAAGGGCCCGGGCGCATTTTACTCGTCGGGTGCGTAGTAGGTTCTCAGCGAATCTTGTAGAATCTGGACAACCTCGTCATCCACTGCTCACCCTGACCCGTGACACGAGGCTGGTTCTCACATGTACTTACAGCCCCAGGGATACCATGTGTTAGTTAAGGTTTCTGCTCAAATATGGACTTTCGAGGAGTGTGTTCTAATGGGGCCCTGTTTGCAGACCACTGGGACGGTACAAAGGAGCGAGTCTAACTTCCTGCTTTCCCACCGCAGACCTCTGGGCCTCAGCCTGGTCACGTTTGGTTTGTCATGGCGGTGGGGCTGCCCTGCCATCAACGGGGTCCCCCTCCCACGGGATTGAAACCTCAGCTTTTCGGTCTGTAGATCAGGGCCGGGGACACACACAGGCAGCGGCCTCTCGTGGAGTGTAGACGAAGCAGACTGATCCAGAGTGCACCCGCCTCAGTGAGAATCTGGTTGGGGCCTGGGAATGGCTGTCACCGACCCATCCCCAAGGGAGGAGGCCTAGGGAGTCCCTGTAGACTCCCTGATTTAGCATCACTGGCATATCCAACACTAAATGAAATTGTAAAGGAAGGGAGGAAAGAAGGAAGGAGGTGGGAGAGGGAGAGGAGTGGGGAGAGGGAAGGAAGGGGCGAGCCGGAAAGGGAGGGAAGAGAGAGGAGAATAAAGCCCATGTCCACGTGCCCAGTCTTACAGTTCACACAAAGCACCACGACCAAGGGACTGCATAGGGACAGTAGTGCCCAGTGACTAGAATTTACTGAGTGCCTACTCTGTGCCCATATCTCATTTAATCTTCATGGTAGTCTTCATGATCTAGATGATAAGGATGTGGTTTAGATGCCACATCAGAAGCAAAGGCAGGGTTTGAACCCAGATCTGTCTGCACTTGCCCTTCTATCTGTAAGTAGGGACGTGCTCCCCATTTCAGTGCTCCCACACCCCATTCTTCCCAGGGAGGCCTCCTTCCTCTAGAGGTCTCGCAGTGGCTGTTTCCTCCCTTTCTATACAGGTCCCCGTGTAGTGCCCCTTGTTGGACAAATGGACACTGTACCTTCCATTCTGATTTGGGGACATGTTGTTGGACCTTCCATAAGGAAAATGAGGGAAAGGAGAAACAGTTATAATAGTTCCTGTTTCTAAAATGGGTGAATAGTCTGGGCTGGAAATCATACTGATTTAGGCCTCCAAACCACTCAGCCCACCCCACCATTTCCCTAAGTGGCCCTGAGGGAAGATTTGTTGAAGAATTGTCTGTTTTATCCCATGACCCAAGCTCAAAGGTTGAGGCAATATCCCTGAATAATGTGCCTTTTCACTAATCACCAATGCACCTGTAATCTCTTAATTTAGCTTGCTTTCCAGAAATGTGTTAATATTTTCCACTTTACACAGCCTGTTTTGGTAAAATCTCCCCTTATTAAAAAAATTAATGTTTTATTTTACTTTTTGAGAGACAGAGACAGAGCGCAAGCAGGGGAGGGGCAGAGAGAGAAGGAGACACAGAATCCAAAGCAGGCTCCAGGCTCTGAGCAGAGCCTGACGTGGGACTCGAACCCATGAACCGTGAGATCATGACCTGAGCCGAAGTCGGACACTCAGCCGCCTGAGCCACCAAGGCGGCCCTAAGCTTCTCCTATAAATGCTCCTTGGTAAATAATACCGATCATCAGAGCATACCAGTAATGTAGTCAAATTATGTTGTTTTAAAGTATTCTGTGTTTCATAGATTTTTTTGCTTTCTGAAGAACTGATCTTTAACATCAGAGTCACATTCAGATGGGCTTTATTTATGCTTTAAATGAAAGAGGCTGGCACATTAGATGCAAAAGGTCACTTATTCTGTGATTCCATTTATATAAAATATCCAGAACAGGAAAACAGGAATATCCATAGGCACAGAACACAGAGTGGAGGTGGGCAGGGCCGGGGTACAGGGAGTGACTGCTCATGGGTACAGAGTTTCTTTTTGGGGTGATGAAAACGTTCTGGAACTAGATACAGGTGGGGGTTGCACAACATAGTGAACGTACCAGATGCCAATGAATTGTGTGCTTTAAAATGGTTCATTTTATAAATCAATTTCACCTGCATAACGGAAGAATAGGGTAATGCATACAAAAGGCGTCTGGGCACACGGGGCATGTTAAACTCCCCCCCCCCCCAATTTCTCCCATCCGTACTAAACAATTCCATCATGGTAGCCCAGGCAGGAAAGGCTTGGGCTGTGTGTAACACCCGGGTAAACAGTCCCTGCCCTGCGTGAGGTTGTGCACAGAGCCTCGGAACCTCGTGCTTTCCTTATCATTTCTTGAGCACACTATTGATTAGTTATGTGTTTGCCTGTGTTATTAATAATGTATTCCTTGAAAAATCTATGTGCATTATAGTCTTTGATCTTGTCATGAAATTTCAAAGCTGAAGACTCCATTTTCTTTTTTTTCTTCTTTTTTTAATTTTCAAAGGGTAGAACGGAAATAATTTTAAAACTTTTCACATTTTCCCTTTCTAGTGGAGAACTTCCTACTGACCTCCATGTGCGTGCATGTGTGTGTTGTATACATACATACAAATATACACACACCTAGACATATGCAAGCATGTGGGTGCACGTACACATACACACACACTTTGAGGGGAAAACGATACATTTGCTTCAAGCTTACTGTATTCTAGAGGTGAGGAATATTTGAATACAGGACTTACGCATCTTGTAGATTAAAACAGAAATTAAAGACTTCAGACTAAGGCACCATCAAAAGCTCTCTCTTCATTGTTCTTTTATTGTTTATTGACTTCAAAAAGACTTTTTAGTTTAAACTGACTTTAATGTCTCTCGAATACTCTTTTGTAAGGTGGCTTTGAAAATTCGGGGATAATGTCTTCATTAAGTGGAGAAAAATCTTGGGGAAAAATATAACTGTAACTTGGCTTTCATTAGAGTAGAAAGAGAGAAAGCTTTGCTTAATTAATGTCTGTTTTCCCTCTGTTCAGAATTCTAAGGGAAAAGGGGGCTAGAATTAGTGCTGATAAAAGCTTGAAACAGACATAGCATGGCAACTCTTTTCTTCCCTTCTTAGAATTCAGAAGAGCACCCTTTGTCTCACCCCACGAATGGCATTGGGATATTCCAGGTGCCCCATCTTATTAGATGTACAGTGACTCTAGACCCAGTGACACCAGTCACCGCGGCTCTTTCCACTTTTGCCTTCATTTTCTTTTCTGTTTATTTGTTCCCAACACTTGTTTAGGACTTGATGGTTTGAGAGGAGATACTATTCATGTGTTTTCTTTCTTATTAAAAAAGAAAGATCCATCCTTTCCCTGCTGCCTTCTAAGCAACTGTTCGGATTCGGTCTCTTCACAAAGTCTGTTCTGATTGCCCCAGCCTCTGGGTACCGAACGATTCCTTTTTGCACTGGATCTTTACTTTTCTGTGGCTTTCTACCTGTTCCCTGTTGCACTTCTTCTCTCTGTGGAGCAGGTCTGCCCCTTAAGCTTAGAAATGCTCTTCTGAGCTGCCTTTTTTTTGTTTGTTTGTTTTTTGTTTAAATTCTGTGGGGAGCTGAATGCTAGACTCTTCGATGTCCGAGGCTGGCTGCTCCTACTGGCTGCCTTTTCCTTTTTTCCTAGATTCATAGCAAAAGGGAGAATTGCATATAGGAACACCACCCATCAGAGTTCAAACTCGGTTTCAGGATCCATCCTTTTGTGTCCACACATCCCAAGGAATGCAGTTCATAGAGGAGTCCTCTCAAGGTGCCTTCTTGGCTTCTATTGGAAGGGACGCTGGGCCTCCCTTTCTGGGTAGATATCAGCGATCCGAGGGCCTGATGGTCAGAGGAAACAGTATCTTAACGTGGAAAAAGCCCTGGGCGTTGGATGAAGCGAGACCTAGGCACAAATCCTGTGTCTGCTACGTACTAGCTCACTGACCCAGGGCAGGTTGCTGAGCCTGTCCGAGCCTCAGTATTCGCATCTAAAAAGTGGGGATAATAGTGCTTGCCTTGAAGGGTTGTGGATGGACCCAATGAGGTCATGTGAGGTGCCCTTGTAATCCACACTGATCTTAGCAAAACCCCACAGCCACCTCGTTCTGCATCACAGCACACCTGCTCCGGCTTCTTCTAAGTAGCTAATGCCTGAAAAGACTTCCCTTTTTACTTGTCTCCCCCCAAAGTATGTTTAAGAGGGCAGCTTTCAATATCGTGATGTCTTACGCCTAATAATCCTGACAGCTTAGCTGTCTTGATTGTGTCTCTCAGTAGATGAGCGGGTGGGTAGATTGGTTTTGTTTTAATACCTGTGCCATCCTGCTGGCCTTACTCTTTTTCAAAAGCTCAAATGCCACCGTGTCCTGGGTTTCCGAGGCGGACGTAAATACTAAGAGTTTTAAGTGGCATGGAGTTGCTGCGGGTTTGTTATGTAAACCCTCAGGGATATTTTTACCCTCTACTGAGAAGGGTGATTGAGCCTCCGAACCACCCACCAAGATTTCTGCCTCTAAAATATTTAAGGACTGGTACTATAAAGCCATTTCCCTTATGCAATTTGTTTTCCATCTAGGAGCAGGAGAATAAGGGGAAAGTGGCTCAGAGTAACTTATAAAAGCCAAACTCTTAAGCCACTAAATGCATCTGCTCACAATAGCACCTGGGGAAGGGCCGAAGGCAGACGGGAAGTAAGCAGAAGAGGGACCGGGGCTTAGGAACTGAGATGACAGAACTCCACAGTGAGGCGCTGTGATGGCATCATAAATCATCCGTTCCGTGTCAAGCTAGACGTTCCCTGCAAGTGGACCACGGAGGGTACAGAGGGCTTTTTGATAAAAGGGGCCAGTTAAAAGAGGTGAGAGCCTGAACTTTAAAAAGCATAGCAGGCTGCTAGGACACCGGTGCGGAGCCCACACACTGTGGCCGAGAACGTGGGGCTGAGCTTCCGCGTGGACGGCCAGGCCAGACCTTCGGGCCTGTGCTTTTGCGCCCGCGCTGCACAGAGTCTTGAGGATGCTCTCCCAGGGAGCCCGTCCCCCTGGAGGAGGGCGCCGCCGCAGCCTGGGTGCGGTGGTGCCGGGGGGCAGTCGGAGATGCTCTACAACAAGCCTATGTGCACAACCTGGGATTCGAACCAAAGAGGTGGGAAGGGAATGCTCAGGGACTCTAACAGGTGCGTCCGTTTCAGATCGATGGGTTACAAAAGGTGACACTAGCTGCCCACATGTAGATAGTGGCTCAAACATGGGAAACTTTGAGGGGTGCGCCTGGGTGACTCAGTCGGTTAAGTGTCCAGCTTCGGCTTAGGTCATCATCTCACGGTCGTGAATTCGAGCCCCGCATCGGGCTCTGTGCTGACAGCTTGGAGCCTGGAGCCTGCTTCGGATTCTGTGTCCCCCTCTCTCTCTGCCCTTCCCCTGCTTGAAGTCTGTCTGTCCCTCTCTCTCAAAAATAAACAAACATTAAAAAAATTAAAAAAAAAAAAACAACAAAAAACCATGGGAAACTTGATTGGTTTTACATCAGGTCCAAAGTGACTGTTCTGGAATACTAGGTGGCTCTCCCCCGGTGGTGACTCGCGGCCCCAGGCTCTTTCCATCTTGTGGTCCTGTGGTCCTCTACACCTGGCTTCCAAGGCTGCACTGGTTGGGTGCGTCACATTGGTGGAAGAGGCTGGCACGTGGGCTGTCAGGTGTGGGGGCATTTGAAGCACCAGGCTTGGGGGTGGCACGTGGCCGTGGAACACAAGAGGCTAAGAAATGTGGTCACGCTGTGCGCTCAGGAAGAAGAGGAAACGGGCTGGGTGAACAGACAGCAAGTCTTTGCCCTGGTTGTTGTTTGAAGTCACTTTGGATCCTCAATACTTTTTTTTTTTTTAACGCCGGAATTCTTCACATGGTTGACTCTGGGGATGGCCAGGCACGAATGGAGCGTGCTCCCTGCTGTCCACTGTCTCAGCCTCTTGGGGAAGCCAGACCCCATCCTAATGTCCAGTGTGCCAAGTGCCATGGTCTGTCTTCTACAAGCAAGGATAATACTCGCTCACCTCCACGGCCTCCCTAACAACTGACGGTGGCCACGGGGCAGTTCTGGTCAACAAGTCCAAGCAGAAACCCACCCAAGGCTTCCTGGAGACCTTCCATTCTCGAATGGAAAGGCAGGGTGCTGCTGGGGTTTTCCACCTCCCTTTCTTCCTACATGCACTGCTGATGCTGATAGGCACAACCTTTTCCTTCTGTCGTAAAGCAACTGACAGGAGGGGAAAGTCACAAGAACAGCAGGGAGTATGGCCGTCACTGCATAGGACCACGGCCTGGAGTCAGCAGCTGCATAACCAACCATCAGACAAGTGTCTTCGTCCAAGGTCTCCGTTTCCCCCTCCTGCCAGTGAGCCACCATCAAACATGGCAAGCGCTATGAGTATGGGATACGGGCTTAAGAGAGATTCTGGATAATAGTCAGGGGTGAAAATTCTTTGAGAATTTAAGTCATCCCTCACCCCGTTTGTCTGCTTGAACCTATGCCAAATAATCATTGTGTTTTGCTTCATTTGGGAAATACTCCAGTGCAGTGCTTCCAGAAAGTGACCGGTTTCAACACAGGAAGACTTTGCCGTTCAGATTTTTCTCAGCATCTCATTTCTGGTGTGGTGTTGTGGGATATGATCTCAGAGCTTTGCATCTCTGCGTGGAGTCCCCGAAGTGATATTTGAACTACTTGGCTTTCTTATTGTTATTGCCCCCTTTCCTCTGTGACTTTGTACTGAGACACATTTATGTTATGGTAATTGCCTCATGGTATTTAAAAATCTGTATTTGGGCCATGTTGGTTGAAGATGAAAATCTATAGGTGCTGGTACCTGAACATCATTTGACCTGAATTAGACTAGTTTCTGTCACTCATTTTTAAAAAAAAGTTTATTTGAGAGAGAGAGAGAGAGAGAGAGCAAGCGTAAGTACACAGGGGAGGGGCAGAAAGAGAGAGACTCTCAGGCAGGCTCCAAGCTGTCAGTGTGGAGCCCGATGCGGGGCTCAAACCCACGAACTGTGAGATCATGACTTGAGTCGAAATCAAAAGTCCGACTCTTAAGCGACTGACCCACCTAGGCACTCCGTTTCTGTCACTCTTAACAAAAATAATACTATTAGTAAGAATACTGCCACTGCCACTACTACTAATGGTTTTCTCTGCCAAGGAATAGTGTAAACATCATCACTCAGTAAATGTCCAGTGTATTAAAGTGAACTTCAAGGGCTCTGTATTACATCAATTTGCAGTGTTGGTTTTTTCCCCCCTTTCACCAAAACTATTCCAGATAACGGTTGTCATCAGTTTTTGATTCTACACATATTTGAAATATTACGGGTATGCCTCTCTAGAAATGTAATATTGATGCTCCACGTTATTTAGTAAAGCCATCCCTCTGATTATTCCAATTACTGTGATGCCAGTGTGTGCACCTGTTTCTCTTAGACGCCTCCGCTTGCAGTGGTCAAGGGCTGATGAAAACTCAAAAGTTGAAAGAGGGAAGAGTAACACTGTCAAAGCAGCCTCTGTGTATATTTCAAATGAAAATGCCAGCCATGTAGAGTCCCCACTGCCAAGGGTTGTGCATGTGACATTCGTATAACCAGCTGCATGCACGATGGAATGACTACGCAGGGCCAGAGGGCACGTGGTCGGCCTGGTAGCGCATAAACCAAGGCCATCGTGTCTCCAGTACTGAGCTGTCTGAGGGTATCATTTTCAGAAGGCTTTGTCCGTTTTTTTTTTTTTTTAAATAATGGAAAACTTTGGGGTCCTGATAATTGTTTCTTCAGCAAGAAACTCAGAGTTTGGAATGCGAATGTTTGTCAGCTGAAACTACGTCATCTGGGTGTTCTGTAAAGCGCATGCAGCTCGGAATGTACGCCGTCAGGGTTTGCTAGATTGAAGACAATCACAGCATTTTGTCATCAGACAGAGGATTGGCTGAACGCATCCCTCATGAGGACGGATTGCTGGTCTACCTCCTTCCTGGCTAGGCTCTGGTCTAGTGCAAGAGACAGCAGACTAGGGCCCGGGGCCAAATCTGCCCACTGCCTGGGCTTGTATAACCTGTAAGCTAAGAGTTCCTTTTACATTTTTAGATGGGTGGAAAAATATTAAAAGAAAAATGATATTGTGTGAGAGATAAAAAGGATATGAAACTTGAATCTGATTGCCCATAAATAAAGTTTTATTGCGAGACAGGCTTGTTTCTTCATTTAGGTCCTGTCCGCGGCTGCTAGAGCGTTAGAGCGGCAGCGTCGAGTTGTTGCCACAGATAACGTGTGCTCCACGAAGCTGAGAATATTTACTTTCCAGACGAATTTGCCAGCACTTAGTTCAAGCGGTGTACTTACCTGTGAGCAGAAGCAATTAAGGAGAGATTTTTGCCCCTTGTCTCCCGATGAAACGAGGAAAGGTCAGATCGCATCCCGGCCCTCAGTGCCGATCCGGATCTTAGGGCTACGTTTTGGAATTCTTTTTCTTCAGCAGGCCCCACGCCTAACTTTCCCTCCACCCCACTCTTTACTCCCGGATTTGTGCGAGTTAAATAGCAAGGCATTAGCTAAGGGCCGTCACAACCAGCTAGCAGCTCTCGGCAGGCCAGAAAGAGTCACCTCTAAGATTATTGAGCCATCGTGTGGTACAGTTGACCAAGCCCTAGCAGCACACAGACTGTCGTTTCTCTGTTCCGTAGTTGCAGAATAATTTAGGGATGATGGGGAGAAAGTGGTCTCTCTTTATCTGTTAATTCCTTGGAGGAAGTTCTGTTCAGAATGAATAGTCTTGAAATGTCTAATAAAGTTACCCATCAAGACCACTTTTACAGAGAGATTTAAATGTGATAATAAGAATAAAAGAAAATGAAGTGACATTGAGGGCGTCTTCTTTTATAACGGCTCTTGGTCGTGACTGTTAAGCACACTGTAAAATGACTTTTATACATTTATGGATGGAAATGGTTCTGCTGAAATTTTAAGTGTTAACATTGTTCAAACTTCCATTACTAACACCTCTCGCATTGCCTCAAACGGTTTCCTATTTGACATTTTGATCGTACTAACCTGGGACATTTTACCCTGATGCTTTTCATTTTGTGTGATAGGAAGGATCTGCGTATTTTGATTTCAGCTCCTTTCTACAGGAAGCCAATACATTACGATTGCACATCTTACCCCACTGCATCCCATAAACTGATCGTCACAGAAGATATTCTGGAGAGATAGAGAAAGCTCAAATGTTTTATTTGTCAGACTGGCATGGGTAGAAAAAAATACATATATATTTTTCAACCTAGTGCCTTCCTTTTCAGATTTTCTCGTTTGTTTTCTTTAAAGCTACTACTATTCAGACTGCAATTCATAACTGCACCTTATTTTTTTTATAACAGTCCTTACTGAGATATAATTCACATACCAAACAATCCCTCATGTAAAGTGTACAACCTAATGGTTTGTAGTATATGCCCTGAATTGCATAGCCATGGACATGATCAATTTTAGGACATTTTTATTACCCTCCCAAAAAAACAAAGCCTGCACCTCCGAGCTGTCACCTCCCACCATCCCACTCCATCCACCAGCCCTCGGCCACCACGAATCTACTTTCTGTCTCTGTAGATCTGCCTCTCCCGGACATTTCATATAAATGGGGCCGTGCAATACGTGGTTCCTGTACTGGCTTCTTTCACTTAGCATAATGTTTTTGAGGTTCTGCGCCTTATTTTTCAGCCCTTGGCTTGTGATTTCTTTCTTGTAAATATAACCTTTAAAACAAGAGAATACTTGCGGGCACAGGTATGTTTAACCTGTTGAGGCACGCGAGATCTGTTGGATTCCTTGTTGTAAGCCACCACACCAAGCGGCGGTGCCTGACACCTGCTTGCCATTCTACAAGTGCTTGCCACGTACGGAAGTGCAGGGTGGATAAAGCTGATGCTTCAAATCTCCCTCAGCACCGCGGCGGGCATACCACAGGGAAAGGCGGGCTCATAACAGGGTATGTGCGGAACTACGCTTAGGAAACACCGAGAAGCTCAGACGTCAGAAGCTGATGCCCTATCTCATAGGGAATCAGTCACGTCTTCATCTTCTCCACCCCGGGTACTGAGCTCGGGGACTTCCTCGTACTGTTCCGGGCTCTCCTTGGTCACCCAGCTTGGCTGTGTCAGCTGGTCAGCAGCACCTTTCCTGAGATGGGAACTTGGCGGTAGAAGGACAAACGCGGTGTCGTGAATATTTTGCTTCTTTCCTCCCAGAGTTTCGCAGAGGAGAGTAAGGAGCCCTTTTGTTACAAACTAGCCCTGATTTTACAAGGCTGACTTTGGAGGGGGATAACTTGAGCCCTGGTTTTCATCTTGATGAAAGGAAAATTCATTTCTCTGTCCATGAGAATCATTTTGCAGTTTGCCAGGAACGGCCCAGGGAAACCTGTCTAGTGTTATAGTTGTTACAAAACCTGGGCAAATCGTGACTGGGTTGGGGGTGGATCATGAACTTACTGGACAGAATTGGACCATCAGCTTTCAGTTTCATTTCAAGACCTGTCCCCCATTATCACAGAGGATGGAAAGTCTGTTTAAGTTAGAGCCAGCTAATTGCTTCCTTATTTGAAGACCTAAATGAGTTTTAAAGTGAAATGCATATCTCCAAGTGCTAAGTAGCCACCACACAATAGGCAATTGAGATAGCAAGGAGTAATTTAGAAAAGGTTGTTCTTTCTTTTCTCTTTCTTCTCTCTCTTCTTCTCTCCACCTCCCTCCCTCCCCTGCCTTTCTCTCTGCTCCTTTCTTCCCTACTCTCCCTCCCTTCCTCCTTCAGATCCTTCTTTCTTCTTTTCTCCTTTCATTTAACCATTGCAAATACTACGGCGTTGTGTCCGTAGGCTTTTGCTGGTAATTAAATAAATTATTTATACATTTAACACCATCTTGAATTACTAGGTGATCATCTTAGGCGCTCAAAAGTATAAGAGCCCTTGAAAGCAGTATCCAAGCATAGATATTCTATAGCACGCCTTACAATCTAAATATTGCTTTTAGTGTAATCGAAGCAGCGAGAGTAGTCACAGCAGTTGATGGACTATTTTTCAAATTGATTTCAAAAATGTATTTAAGGGGATGATCTTCTAGTCTAGATTACCTATTGATTTTTAATATGAAAAGCTCATTATGTAAGCAGTAACTGCATATAAAAACCTAGCAAACCTTTGCATAAATCCTTTAATTGAATTTCCAGAGCCCGTGGTTCTACTTTTTTTTTTAATTAAATCTATTTCTTTTTTTAAGTGTTACTGTGTAATTTGCATGCTGTGAAGAGGCCCTGTCCCAGATAAAGTGCCATTGATCCTTATTAAACCTCACCTCTGGGCTTGCTTAAAACTAACTGGAAAAATTAAAGTGTTCATGCCATGGTGCACTTACAGCTTGTGTGATAGGATTATGGAAAAAATAATAAAACTAATTTCCAGGAGAGAATTTATAATGTGAGATTTTATTTTTTTTCAATTTGATAATTAATAGTGAAATCGTATCATATATATAAATCATATTTCAGCCTATAAACGGAAATGGCAATTAGTAAAGATAATATACACTTGATGTAAAACCATCATGTTATGTGCGAATAATCTTTTGGCACTTTAATTTTTTAATTGCAGAGGGAAAGGATTATGAATTCAAGTCTGACACGTTAAATGGTGGGTTTCCTTTGAAAAATCTGATTCTTTTACTATGCACTATATTAGGAGAGTTTTAATTTTAGTGTGGGGAAGTAGAAAAGACACCGAGAAAGATATTCCGGTTATGTTTGTGCTAAAATGTATGTATTAGAATTACCAGGGGAAAGAAAAATATAAAGGCTCCAATAGGTTTTTCTATTTTTTAATACCTAACATTTGTTATTTTAAAAGCAATAAAATCCCCTAAAGAAATATTCATAATCAATAAGAACACAAAATATGGAATATATTAACTGAGTTATAAAAATGTTTGTAGTATAGCACAAAATGAAAAACACAGCAAGTTATGTACGGTTTAAAGTGTAATCAATTTCGAGGTTGTATACAAGGATATAAATGATAAACACAAGTAGTAGCGTTTTTAGTAAAGGCTGTTACAAAATACTGTATTTATGGCCTATTCCATTCTTTTTATAGCTCATTAATGTAGAAAACAAACACAGTGTATCCATCTTCTCAGACAGCTTAAAATTCCCTTAAATGATATTTTTAAATGGAAATACTGAGCTCATTTGATCTGTTTCTTCTTTGCACGTGTTAGTTTGAACAGGCGTATTTACCGGGGTTCCTTTGCAGACTCTGGAAGAAAAATGTGCTGACAGTGACACGCTGCCCGTCCTTGCACAAAACGGGGCTGAGTCGAACACCTTTACGAACAGGTTCACTATTATTTTGGTCCTCTCAAAGGGCTCCATGCCCACTCCCCAGGTTCCTCCCTCCCCCGCCCCCCCAAAAGAAGAACCTTCACACCTTTGGAAGCTGCATTAATTCTTCCGGGCCACAAGGGGGCTGTTGAGTTCCTGGTTCACTGCACTCGCTGGCAGGAGAGAGTTTTAATGCTGGTTCCAGAGGTGCTTAATTTCCTGTGGTACCTATGAATATGCATGTGGTGTGTGCTCAGCAATCTACCAGTTCAAACTAGGCAGCTGGTTCCGGTGGCGAGGTGTATATGTCTCTCCCTCTCTCTCTCTCTCTCTCTCTCGGTCTCTCTCTCCCCCTTTCCCTTGGACAGATTCTTTCTGAGTAAGCTGAATCTGTAACATAATTTCATAAACTTATTTTAGTATTGCATTCAATTTTGATGTTTCCGTCATGGCCTCTTTCTTTTCCTTTCCCTTTTGTCATTCTTTAGCAGTTACTAGCCTGTTATGATCGATGGAGCATAGTTCCATGACTGTAGGAGCCACGGACTGGGGTATCCAGCCTTCCTAAAGCATAAGTAGGATTTAGCAATGCTCTATTTGTTTCCAGTAAGGTAAGAGTGTTTGGAAAAGAAAAGAAAAACCTTTGTAAGAAGGGCAACCTACTTGAATTGTTTTCTTTCTCTCTGTTTGGATTAACATACCGTTCATTGCTACATAGTTCCATCCATTTATCCTTCTGTCACTACCCATCCATCCACCGCCCATCCACCATCCATCCATCCATCCATCCACCCACTGCCCATCCACCATCCATCCGTTCACCACCCATCCATCCACCATCCATCCATCCACCATCTACCCACCATCCATCCATCCATCCATCCACCATCCGTCCATCCACCATCCATCCATCTATCCACCCACCATCCATCCATCCACCCACCATCCATCCACCCACCATCTACCCACCATCCATCCATCCACCATCTACCCACGATCCATCCATCCATCCACCATCCATCCATCATCCATCCATCCACCATCCATCCAATATGTATTGAGTGCCTGCTGTGTGTCAGGCACTACCTCAGACATTAGAGATATGAATTTGAATTTGGAATCTTATTATCTAGTGGGGAAGACAAAAACACATGCAAATAAATTTAACAAAGAGAAACAGAGACCCAGCTCAGCCTTGGGCTAACTCAGCCTTGAGCTATAACATTCATTTTAATGTTAGGAGCTTTTTCTTTTCTTTTTTTTTACTTATAGCTATAGTTTATTTGGACTTCATAATTCTTTAATGTTTATTTATTTTTGAAAGAGAGAGACAGAGTATGAGCAGGGGGAGGGCAGAGAGAGTTTGAGGCACAGAATCTGAAGCAGGCTCCAGGCTCCGAGCTGTCAGCACAGAGACTGACGTGGGGATCAGACTCAAGAACCGTGAGCTCATGACCTGAGCTGAAGTCGGACGCTTAACTGACTGACCACCCAGGAGCCCCTGGACATTATAATTTATAAAACTAACGTTACTATAAAGAAATACATCTTTGTGGCATGACAGTATAAAAGAAGGTACTTTATCTAGTAAAAATGAAGAGGGTATATTCTTTCCCCTAGAATGGACTGATATTGGTCCGGTTGCCTCCAGAGAATTGCATAGCCATTGTCATAGGGAGGGTCAACACAGAGGATCATCTGTGGAATGTGGGCAGTCATCTTCAAGTTGAGGACAGCGGCCAGGGCACCAAATGAAGTGGTGTAAGTATTTGGCCTGTGAACCTGGACAGTGGCCACAGGCAGGATTCAAGAGTTCCACGCTAGGAATGAAAGCCAAGCTGAGCTAGAAAAAGCCCAACCAGCACAAATTAGAGGCCTCCAGTAATGTTGATCCAATAGTGCCCCCAATCACTGCCCCTTCTTGAAGACATACAGCCAATGACAAAGAAAATGGGGGCACCTAATCGAGTTGAGGGGCTTCAAAACCAAGAAGCAGGCTTACAACAGCCATATTTTCTCTGAGGCAATGGATGGATTTCATGATTGGGTCACATCTTCTAGTGTATCAGAACAGTCAACCTTCTGGAGCTTCTTTGTCCAATATGATAGCCCCTAGCCACATCTGGCTATTTAAATTCAAATTAATTAATTAAAATAAAAAACTTGAATGTGGCACTAGCCACATTTCAAAGGCTCGGTAGCCACATGTGGTTGGTGGCCACCATATTGAGTAGTGCTGCTGTGGAACATTTTGGTCATGGCAGAGTGCTCTATTGGACAGCACTGCGCTGAAGAATGACTCATTAGGGTTCCAAAAGAAAACAGATTCTGTTTATCTGTTATATTCTTCTATGTATCATTAAATATCTGCATGCATTTATCCAGTGGCAGGTACTACTGGTTTAAGTGCTTTCTATATATTTACACATATCATCCTTTCTAGTATCCTATGAGGTAGCACTGCCATTCATATCTTACAGATGAGGACACAGGCACACTGAGAAAGAGGTGGCAGAATCAGGATTCCATCTCAGGTGATCTAGCTCCTGATCCCGCCTCTTTTTTAAAAAAAAGTTTTAAATGTTTATTTTTGAGAGAGAGAGAGAGAGAGAGAGAGAGAGAGAGAGAGAGAGAGAGTGAGCAGGGAAGGGGCAGAGAGAGAGGGAGACACAGAATCCGAAGCAGGCTCCAGGCTTTGAGCTGTCAGCACAGAGCCCGATGCGGGGCTCGAATTCAGGAAGCATAAGATCATGACCTGAACCAAAGTTGGACGCTTGGCCGAGTGAGCCCCCCAGGCGGCCCTCCTGACCCCTCCTCTCAACTGCTGCATGACATTGCTCTCAGTGAAGAAGGAGTGATCTTTACACATATTACATAGAATGTTGACGTGTGTGCCCTCCCCAGTCCTTCGAGAGTTAGGAGCCGAATGCAAGGCATTCTGAATTGAGGCTGGATATTTCCCTTGGACATGGTGCAGCCTCTACTCCTTGTGAGCTTTCAGCATTGGAAAATGCATCCTGGTTTCCCCACGTGTGCTCAGTTACATGGATTGAGACACTAGATTATCTGGTTTGAACTAAACCATCCGGCACAAAATGAGCAAAAGCCTTAAAAAGATCTCTGCAAAGAGACCCATGTTTGAAGATAATACTTAGAATGTGAATGCAAGAAGTAAAAACTGACATCACTGGCAAGTCACCCCCTCTCATATGAAGCCTTCGTCTGTTACAAGGTAAACACAATGACGGTTTGATCAGATCTTAGAAGAGATCAGTGCAAAGCCCCAAAATCTAAATTAGCATAAAGAGATGTGCAATTGCATGCACTGTTTTTAGTGGTGAACGTCATCCTCATCCTCTATCCTGCCTTGTAATCAGAGCTATAAGAATGATACACATTTATAATTTGTAAATAAACAACGTAGATCTGTATTGAGGAATCTGTCTTGAATATTTCTAACTGGTCAAGGTGCATAATGTAAGCAGTCTGGAGCCTTTAGGGTTTGAAACAGAATCTGCCGCCTCTGCCCATCTTGGTTTTCACTGTTCATTTGGGTCCTGCTCTGTTTGTCCTCTGCCTATTAGAAGAATATCCTTTCAGTAAAGTTGAAAATCATGAAACGAAAGGTATTTTCTAAGGGGGGAAGAAGCCATTGATCGAAACGAAGAGTCATAACTCAGAGACTGAACTTTTGATGGGAATTTTGCACTAACTGTGGGAGAGCTAGTCTCACCTTCTCCCCCCCACCCCCACCCCTTAATTTGAAGGTATTCAAGGTTTCTTTCAAATATATTCTGGTGCCGGTGCGTAACTGCACTGAGCGCAGTTGACAGAAGCCTGGAAACTTGCAAAGATAGAGGTTTTCCCCTGAATCCTGGAACTATTCTCCAGAACATTTTAAAGCACGCGGAACCTTTTGCTCAGGGCAGGGGAAGTGTGTGTGTGTGTGTGTGTGTGTGTGTGTGTGTGTGTGTGTGTGTGTTTGTTGTGAAGGTGATAGAGAGCCATATTTGTGAAAAACCGCACAGAAATAGTGTATCTACGAGCCTTTGCTATTCATCTTTCTGGCGCTGTTACTTCACACTGTCTAATTTCGTGCCAAAACGGAACCCTTGCTTGCTCCCGGATTGCTTAGCTCTTTCTGTATCCCTGGTTAATGCTGACCTACCCAATGTGTACGTTCCTGACCTGCTTTGTTTTCAGATGCTTTCTGAGAACTTTCCAAACACATCTGTGTCTAAAGAGTAACTTAGAACCGGCTTGTTACTGCCGCGCCTGCTCGGAGCAGTAGGTAGATAGGACACATCTATTTGGATGGAATATGCTGGAACTGAGGGCGCCATATTTTTTAACACCATCATTCCATAATCCCTGTTAGTGAAACTGAGGTGAAAGAGGGCACTTGGTGTTTCCAATGTCGCATAGCTCCACGTTTTTTTTTTTTTAATTAACCCACATCTATTGAATGCTTACTGGGCCCCATGCTACATGCTTATACGTGTGATTTCTCATCCCCTGACCACCTTGTGAAGTGGGTACTCTTATTAACTCACTTCTAACTGTAAAGAAACTGAGGCTCAGTGACGTTAAGGAATTGGCTCAGTGTCACATAGCTGGTCAGTGACAGAGCATGTATGAGCACCACCAGCGCCCATCAGCACCAAGACTGTTTTCCAGGACCACGTGGTATGAGAGTCCCTGGTGCGACGAAGAACATGTGTGTCATTTCCATGGGAAGGGGGCCTGTCTCACTCGTCTGGTTGGCTGTACTCTGCAGGAGTGCCAGGCCCACAGGAGACGTAGGGCACACTCTGTTGGGAGAAAGGCCTGACAAAGACAGGGCCATTCATACGTGTTCCTGGAAGTGGGTTGGAGGTGAGCATCCCGGTCTGTGGGACCCGCAGCTCTGCGTGTCAGGACCCCCCCCCCCTTCGGAGAGGGCAAACCATTCTGCGCAGAATCTCGGAGGGAGCCCATGAACGTGACGGGCACGGACGCTTACTCTTGGTCAGCGTCAAGGTCGTGCCAAGGCTGAAATTAACGCACAGCCAAGATGGAGATGCCCCCCACACACGTCAGTGAGTGTTTCATTCCTCCCTTTTAGTCTACCCTTTCCAGGCACTCAAATGCAAAAGCCACTTGCACATTTCTGATTTGGTGTCAAAGTCGTGTGAGAAATGCTCCAGATTTGTGCATGCCCCCTTCCTCGGGAGAGTCCAGCCAGCCCCCAGGAAGGGAGGCTCCACTTTCAGGGGGGTCCTCCACCTGCAAAACATACTCTGAGTTGGGAGACTTTGCAAACGCTTTCATTTTTACCCCCATCTGGGTAGATTTTTTTTTTTCCAGTAGTTTCTTAATGGTCTTTAGTGAAGGAAGTAAGTGGCACTGATCAGTGAAGGTGGACAGTAAGATTTATAATGTATTTGTGCTAGCTGATTGCCAGCAAAACCGGCCTTTCCCAGCGGTGCTGTCCGCAGACTCGGAAAATCAATAGGGATTAACCTCTGCCCTCCTTCACATACTTATACTGTGGGCTGCGTCGCTTACCAGTATTTCATCTGTTTCACTTAGGTGCTGTTACTTACTCAATAATGTGTGGCCGGGCTCACAAGATAACTAATTAATTTTTTAAAATGCAGCATCACTTGTAAGTGTGATAAAATATCACACCTTTGGAAATCAAGGCCCTTTTGGTTTATTTATTAAACCCACATTAATTAGTCTTAATTAAACAACAACAACAACAAAAAAGAATGGGGAAGGGAGAGAGCTGAAACTCTAGGGTTTTGCTTGGCTCTCAAAAACGCCCTTGTGGTTAATGGTGGGGGGAGCTGCTTTGGCTTTAACATAGCAGGTGTCCCCGGATCATGGGCCCCCTTCAGGAAAATTGCTGCTCTTACCTTTTAGGCATATATATAATACATAGGGACATTTGCAGATGAATAGATAGATAGATAGATAAGCAAGCTACCTTGCAGTGAAATGAACCCAATATATACTTTTTCTCAGGAATCAAAATTACCTTGAATAAATTCTATCTGCAAATGTATGCAAAAGTTGGTGCGAACATATGTTTGTATGAGCTGCTCTTAATTACGACTACATAGGATGAGAAAGGAAGAAATTTGTAGTAATACGCTTTTTTTTACCTTTCCCTTTAAGCTTTGACATGTAATAAAGCGCTCTGCGTTTGTCTTAAAAATTAAAATTGTTGTAGATTTCCTTCAGCCAAGACCCTTTTGTTCGCAGATTTTTTTTTTTGCAACTATACGTATTCCCCAGAGTTTACTTACAGTTTGCTATTGATCCGGCAGCTAGTATTTGAATTGGTCGATGTACTCTGTAACTTGTTTAAGATACCCTACCTGAGCTATTAGTTTAAATAATGTATTCATAAATTGATTAATCATTACAGTAAGACTTATTAGCTGCATTTATATCTGCGTGTTATCCACAATTGACTTGTACTCTAATAATCACGCATACTTAAGCAGAAGTTGGGTTTCACACCACGATTTAATAATTATCAAGGTGGAAAACAATAGTATTTGTGTGTAGAAGTGGAGGCAGTGTTTGAAAGGTTGGGTCTCCACTCCCTCCAATGGCCACCTCCGGGGGTTGTCTTTCCACTGGCTTTTCGGGGTGCCCAAAGAGCTCATGTGCCTGTAGGACACCCACGCCCTGCACTGCCCTCCAGGGAGGCTGCCGGACCCCAGCCCATGCGTGCGAAGTAGCAGTGGAGTGGGGTGGCCTCGGACTCGTGGTGCCCCATGTAATAGGCTGGGACAGTTGTGTGCAGACGTCACGTGGGCTCCCAAGCAGAGAGGAAACAGGCCAGCTGAATATAGGGCTTAGAGCTATGTGCACTTTTTGAAAAATACATTTTGGGGCGCATGGGTGGCTCAGTCGGTTAAGCATCTGACTTCAGCTCAGGTCATGATCACAGTTTGTGGTTCAAGCCCTGCGTCGGGCTCTGTGCTGACAGCTCAGAGCCTGGAGTCTGTTTCACATTCTGTGTCTTGCTCTCTCTCTGCCCCTCCCCTGCTCTCATTCTGTCTCTCTCTGTCTCAAAAATAAATAAACATTAAAAAAAATTAAAAAAATACATTTTATTCTTTTAGAGCCGTTCTAGGCTCGCTGCAAACTTGAGTGGAGGGTGCAGAGAGTTCCCATACACCCCTTGCCTTGCCCCCCCACACGCACAGCCTGCCCCAGCCACACACTGTAGTCAGACTGCACTTTTGTTCAAAGCCGTCTCTTGGGCAGCGGATGGTAAATCATGGCTTTGCATTGGGGTCCGCCCCACCCGGCCATTCCTGACTCCTTGGGCAGCTGGGTTTAGAGTTTCTCTTTGGGCGTGGGATTCTGGGAGGCTCTTTCCACTCTGTCCTCCCTGGAAGCCAAGCCCCCTTCCTCCTCCCGTTGGGTTGGAAAGTCATTTTGCCTCACCGCATGATTTTTCTACTTCATAAATCCCCCTTCCAAGCCTTATTCAACAACCTGCTAAATTAATATATACAGTGTTCCTTCGGTGACGGTGAGGGGAGCCTGTCTTGTGGCGTGCATTTGTTCAGCTGTGTTGGAGGAGCGCTGCCCACCGCGTGAAGGACATCTGCTCACAAGTGAGCAATTGTGCTTCTGGTGCGGGGCAGCACCTCCGCCTGGAAGCGGGCTCCAGATGAAAGAACAGATTGCCACGGAGCCGCCTTCCCGAGGACCCCGCTCCCCAGCATGGGGCTTCATACATTATTGAGAGCAAACCTACTTTCTGCCGCCGCCCCTCGCGACTCCGATTTTGCCAACCTTATTCAGAATGTCAGCATGGATCACTTTTCTACAAAGGCAGAACGGGCCGGCCAGGAAGCTTCGGCAGATAAATTATTTACAGTGTTTAATTATCATCGTACAGATTTATTAAACTTCTTGGTTACCTAGGAGCCCGTGGAACTGCTGTAAAGAGCTTGCTAAACTCTGAACAATAGACGCATTATTGGAAAACAGAATCCCTCTGTGAATGCCGCTACCATGTACCTCACGTGTGGTGGGGGTGCCGGCAGGTGGCTCCCAACCTGTTCTCGGGAAGGGCAGCAAGCTCCGATTTTCAGCGTGTGCTGATTACTGCAGTGTAAATACGCCACGGCCAGAGGAAAGTTCCAAAACACGGGAGTGCACGCTCCCATGTCATTATAGATACTCTCTACATGGTTATTTCCACTCTACAGACGTAGTAGACACAGCCTCAAGACCATGGTTAATAGGCAGGCACACTAGAATCACTCACAAGTATTGAGTTTTGAGTATTTCTTACCTTTGTTTTTTATAGAGCTTGCTTAATCCTGAGTGTATGTAATTTAATGTTAAACAATGGGTGTGTCCAACAGGCAGTTCATAAAATGCCCGGAGATTTAGCAGTTGGCTCTCTGGAGTCGATCAGACCTGGCTGCAAAGCGTCACTGTGTGTTTGACTGGCTGCCACTTTTAAATTGCAGTCCTGGATTCGGATGAAGTTCATGATCTATTCCTAATTCAGGCTCATTCCTAGCAGGGTATCCCTGCACCTTTCTCCGCTGGGGTGTGACGAGCCAGTTGGCAATGCCGCTAAGTGTCCTCGACAGCAAGCAGACACATGTACCCTGACTGGTACATCCCAGACGAGTCTGTTGTACTGATATTAAGGACAACAGTATTTTGCCAGAAGCTATAACGAGATGATTCTGTAACAACAGCATGGTGACACCAGACTATGTTTTGCAATTTTCTTTAATATTTATGCTGGATAAATAATTTATCTGTTTTTTCAGGTTTTTTTTTTTTTCATCTCGAACATGTTGATATAGACAGGTGCTAGGTTTTCCCTGAATGATTACAGCAAGGATGTGGTTATTTTCTCCCCCCTGAAAAACAGATGCGTCAGCGGAGTTGAGCCTCTCTGGGAATTGTTTCCACAACTCCGCATCCCATCTACTAATATGAACTAATGAGATCTATTAAGGACCGGCCCACACGTTTGAAGGGAGTCACTTATTAATGTGACATCTTTGCATGGCATTATAACATCAGGACTGCCATTCGCTGAGGTATTGGAACGCTCAAAGTCACGGCTCACCTGTTATCTCTTTGAGACTTAACCGGAGAAGCTCCTGATAGCCTTGGCATTCCTTCAACCTCAGCGCCGTTGACATTCAGTGCCAGACCATTCGTTGTGTGCGGTTCTCTTCTGCACGCTGTAGGGTGTTTAGCGGTATCCCAGCTCCCTCTTTCCAAGTAGGGAAAATCACAAATGTCCCCAGATATTGCCAGATGCCCTCTGGGGGTGGGACAAAACTCGTGTTCTACAGCCTCAGTTCCTAAGCATTTAGAGGGTACAGGAAAGGAAAAATAGGGATTGTCTCATTGCATTTAATCCTCTCTCCCTCTCTGGCTTCCAGGAACCTACAGCTCCCCCAACGCTACAATTAGGAATAAAGCAACCTTATGTGACCAAATCAACTTCTGCCCTGGGGCACAGTGGGTGAAACGGGGCCTTTTCTTTTCCAGACCACTGCTTGCCGTGGCCGCAGACTGCTGTCCGGGCTCCGGGGGAGGCAGCCGTCTCCCTGGGGCCTGGCGAGTGTGCCCCGAGGAGGCTCCCACTGCCCTTGGCTGGGGAGGGAGGGGTTACAGGGAGTGAGTCTGTTCAGAGGATACTCCGCATCCCAGTAACCTTTGACTTTGACCCAGGCTGAGCACCTAGTGCAGAACGAGTTTCGGGAAGGCTCCGTGGATTCTCTCACCTCTGTCTCAGGAGCAGCTCAACTCTGGTGGCACCCTTCATGTCCTAGTCCAGGATATGAAGGTGCTCCTGGAATTGTGCCGTGTTTGGCCTTCACAGTGGTATCCCCCAGCCCTTTTTTCCGCTCCAAGAGGGCCCAGACTGACCTGTTCCTGGTTTTCCCACTGCAGACATAGGCTTGCTGGCTTTCCCGTGGGGTCTGCCAGCGTGACATCTGAACATGATGGGCTCCGGTCCTCGCTGGCCCTGCCTTGAACCTGGGTCCTCGGGTAGCTGATCCGAGAGCTTTTAGAGCTGCTAGGGGAGTGGGGTGGGAATTCTGGGCTTATCTGGCATCATCTGAGACAGTGGGTGCGGTGAAAGGAGGCAAGCTGTGAGTCAGGTGAACCTGGAATGTTCTTTGTGGGTTACTTAGGCACTGTGTGACCCTGGGGCAATTGTTTTCACCTTTTTTTCTTTTTAAGTTTTTAAAGTTATTTTGAAGGTGGGGAGGGACAGAGAGACAGAGAGAGAGAGAGATCCCAAGCAGGCTCTGCACTGACAGCACAGAGCCCGATGGGGGCTCGAACTGATGAACTGTGAGATGGTGACCTTCTCTGAAATCAAGGGTCGGATGCTTAACTGACTGACTACCCAATTTTTTCACCTTTTTGAGTCTTAGTTTCCTCATCTGTTAAATGGACATAACGATGTCTCTGTGGCAAAGTGGCTGGTGATCAGATTAAATAATGACCATTTGCATCTTTCTCAGCTGGGGTCCTGCAAAGGCCTCAGACAGCTTCCCCCGCTGTTGCTGTTCGTTTGGTCTTACTGCCATTTGGGCATTCCCTCAAATAATGGTACCAGGCTGCCTTGTCCCCTCCTGCCACCAGGACATAAAACCTGGTGTCTTCAGAGTGCCTAAATCCTACTCTGAGCAGGCCCTTTCAGAAACAGTTAAGGAGATCAGTAATTATCTGCTTACCTTTCTGGTTGAGATGAGATTTCATGCTTGTTACTGGCCAATCATTAGTGAAAGCACATTCTGTTAAGTTTCTCTAGGAGTCATTAATCTGCCCCAGCCTCAGTTTCCCTCTCTGCGAAGTGAGTCTCACCAGGGCGATTATGAAGCTAGGTCAGGTGAGGCTGGGAGTCAGGCACCGCAGCCGGCCGCGGACGAGAACACGCGACTTCCCGGACCCCTGGCTCTTGGACTCATGCACGGGCATGTGGAGGGGCTTTTCTCTGTTCAGTTGGCCAGGTACCCTCCTAACACACATTTCAGGATCTACAAAATGCCGTCTGAGAGAAAGCAGTGGGGAGGCACCTAAGCTCTTCTTTTCTTCTCACTGCTTCCTCAGTGACACAGTCTCGTTCCTCCCTTGGAAGACATCCTCAAGTATGTATATGCATGCATGTGTGTAACGTGGGTGTTACATCTTTGAATGTCTGAACTGAACGTGGACCGGACTCCTGTTTCTAAAAAGTTCTAACTTCGCTTCTCCGTGGGCTCCTAGCCCCACTCTGTAGGGTGAAAGAGTCAGATGGAAATGACCTTGGGCTGAGCACCCAAACTGGGACTTGGGATGATGCCACTCTGTGGTCTTTGCGATGGTCGAAAGGGCATTTGGAAGTCCTCTGAACAGGTCGTCTACCATCTGAGACCACAGTTCCGGCCGGAGCACTTGTCACCAAAGCTGCTGCTACCCAGAGGGTGTCTTATTGGTGTGGGTAGCAGTTGTTGGAGGAGGAGGGGGCTGACGGATAGTCTGATGATTTTAATGTTTATATTCCACTGGGGTAGGCTCTAACAAAGACCTATCGTTTCCCAGTAACCAATTCTTTTAAAAGAACATCTGTTGAAACTGGCAATTTACATTCTTCTTAAAATACGGAGCGACATAATTAACCCTCTGGGGAGACTAATATTAGTTTATTAGAGACAATTTCTAGTTCTGTTTATTTTTACACTAAACGATTTGTTCAGATTGGGAAAAAAAAATTTTTTTCTTGGTTGTGGCGTGAATTTGCTTTTATTTGGGGTTGACTTTTCCTCATCAAGGACACACAAGGTAAATAGCCAGGTGATAATACATGGTCACGATGATCATTGGCTGTGACCGAATAGAAGCGTGCTGATAGTGTGTGACATGTTAATAACTTGGCATTATACTAATGCTCAGGTCTAATTAGTCTATTTTAAAGTGACCTGGCCTGTTATTAACGTGCACGTATTTGTGTAGTTCCCTTTGTCATTGCGTTGGGCTCCCTTGGCAGTCAGAATTGGTGGAATTGTCATCTGCTCGTGGTTGCCGTGCCTGCGAATTGATTTACGCTCTCCACAGGAAGATCCCAAACACTCGGTTGTTTCCAACACTGGATGAATTTCAGACCACTTCTTGTTGTGGGCAGAAGAGAGACAAGACAGGGCCTTTTGACATTGTGTAGAGGCCACGGGAACCACCAGTCCCTCTTATTGTTCCCTTGAACTGAAACAATAACCCTTGAACTGGAAGGAAGCCACTGGAACATCCAACCATTTGCCCTCAGTTCCATATCCTGCAGCAAACTGAGTTGGTTCCCGTTTTCCACATGATGAGTCCTCAAATCCAGGGATTCCCTTACCCAAGTAACCTTCTACTTCTCTTCTCCAATATAAGCGCTCAGTTATGCCATGAATTCAGTGGCTCAGAACCTTCTGCCATTACCATGTGCCCTACTGCAAAGCGGGGACTCATGATAGGAGCTCATAAAAGAAAAGTACGAGTCATGGTAAACTCCTTGGCTTGGTTCACAAACCCCTCCCCTGGCCCCGGGTACTTGCCACAGCCTCCTTTTCTTCCCCTGCCCTGGCCAACTTAGTGCATTGGCCAAACTGAGCTGAGCTTACCAGGCTGAATCATTGGGACCAGCTGTGCCCTCCCTCACCACTGTCACCCTCCCTGTCTGTTGGCAAACTCCTGTTCATCCTTCAAAACCCAGTTCTTGGCATCATATCTTCCATGAAGCCTTTCCAGATCTTTACTCACCTAGACAACTGGTCATCCCCTTCCCGGTGCTGCCCTGACACTGTGGGTGCGTCCCTGCCATGACTGCCCAGTCACACAGTCATCTCCCCCTTCTCATGACTTGCTTCTTGCAGAGAGGATTGTACTTTATTCCATTTCGAACTGTGACAAGGCTTGCATCTACTAGATGATCAATGAATAGTAGTTGAATTTATTTACTTAGTATTTTCTTACCAGTAGTTGAGTTTAATTCTGTCCCTTCTCTGATGTCAATGATCTGTGTTTAAGATCTAATGCTGCTCGGTGTCTTGTTTTCATTGACATATAAAAGGGTGCATTGCATGTGGGTGGGAGTGATTATAAAATCCAATCAAACTTGGAATTGCTCACTCACACCTGGAGTTTCTTTGTTTGCAAGCTGGAAGATGAGGGCTGAATTTGAATCCCCAGGAGGAAATGTCAGCATATGAAGCTATTTTGAATAACTTCAAAATAGTTTGGGGGTGGGTGGAGCAACAGACACCTCTGGGGACCCAAGAGCTACCCCCTAGCCATTGGGCTTCCTTTCCATCTTTCACTGAGATGCTGCAGCCCGTAGTTCTGCTGGTTAACACCCTCATCTGGCTTTCTCTCTGCGACTGGACTGGCTTGAGCCTAGCAGGTGATACTTCCCCAAAGCACCTAGTGGGAAGGCTTGAGCCCAAGGCCAGTAGAAATGGGGAGAGACACCTGTTATCAGCCAGTCAGAAAGGAAACCTGTCTTCTGAAGGTGTGTGTGTATGTGTGTGTCTTCACATCAAGTCACTTATTTCTTGTTTCTTTTTTATTCACTAGCTATTGGGCACATTGACCATGACATGGTCCACTGGAGGGACCACTTCAGTGACCCTTTAGCATTTGTGTCCATTCCTATAACTCCCTAGCCTCCTATTTATCATCGTATATAAAACCTCCCTTACAGTGTGTTGAAATCAAATATATTCAACACCCAGTCCACGGTGGGTTGAGTTTGTATAACGTAAGAGACTTTGCTAACATCTAGAACCATGACAATGAGTAGAGATGGGCTCTGACCTTTGACCTTGGTGTCACAGCCCAGGATCTCTTACTTACTAGGAGGTGATTACAGAATTTATGTTTCCCTTATAACTTCCCAAGTGAGACTGGATTTATATTGAAATGTTCTTTATATATTGGCTTAGGGAAATTTTATTGTGGTGTTTACGTGCCCTGAATAATTTGCAATAACTTACAGAGTTATAATTCAGGAAGTAATTGGTTCTGAGAGAATATGCATCATCATATCAAAATGTGTTTCTTCCCCTCAGTCTGTAGCCTTTTGACAAATAGCCAGGAACTTTATCCCTCATATACTGCATACTCGTACGCTGTGAGCGTGGGAATGGTGAGAACCTGGCCTGCACGCATTGACGTCCCACAGCCGGTGCCCATGACAGACATCACTAATCAATCCTGCTCAGCGCGCTGCTCTGAGTAACCACTACTGGTCATGTGGAGTCAGTGGGAGATACTGTTTATCTACCAGCCTTTTGATAAAAGCATCGTAGTTCTTCCCGCAGACAGAGACTGGCCCCCTATGCAGTTGGGAATGTTAGTGATGCTTTCATGTCAGAGCTTGGCCTTCCTCCTAGAAGAAGTCTGAAAACCTTGGAGCCGATTGCCTAATGGAATAATATATGTTTCCCATTTCTGTTGTCTGCCCCGACCTGATACTCCTTTTCCAACCATAAGAAAATGTCCACTGTTAAGGATTTGCCTGTTGAGACAGGTGGCTAGCATCGCTCTGGTCCAGAAACTTCCCTGAGACAGTAAGGATTCATTGCAAGATCATTGGGACGGCACGCTTACCCGTTTCACTGGAAGTATAATTTGGTTTACACACACACGAAGTTTCAGGAACATGTCTGTTGCATCAAGCTATGTCCACTTCTGTGGGGAACTGATGCATACGTGTCCTTTATTTCCTTTGAGAGAAGAGAAGAGCGATTGCAGCAGGTCATTCTTGCCATGGTGTCCGTTGGCTTATTTGTAAAATATCTTTGGGGTATAAGTTCTGATTAATGATGTGACACTGGAAACCACCTAATAAATACAGCCAACATTTATATAGGACCTAGCTAAGTACTTGTATGTATGTAAGTATATAATACACGGTGCTTTTTCTGCATGCTTTGTATAAATTAACCCCTTGACACGATCTCATCCCCATTTTTGATATGAGAACACTGAGGCACATAGAAGGTGAGTAACAAGCCCAAGAACATACAGCTGAGATAGTTGTCTGACCCTGTAAAATCTGTGCTCTTACTCACCGCATGTTTAAGTGGCCAACCCTAATTTTCTCTCTCTTTGTGTAGATTACTGGCAACGCTTCCTTACCGAGCAGGGCCAGGATTCCAGGCTTTTTATGGTGATTGGAAGGCAACAAAGTTGGGGCCCAGGGGCTTAGGGGAGGTCTGATTCTCAAGGCCATGTCTTTCATTTTGCATTTTGGCTGGGTGAATAAATAAACATGGAACTGACACAAAGCAACAAACAAACGAAAGCAAACAAACCAGGAACAAGTCACTTTGGAGCCTCTTGAAAATTCTTTTGTTGGCCAGAAACGCTGCAGAGGCCTTCCTGATGTAAAGGCCAGGAGTCTTCTGCATGAGCCTCCCACATGTGCTCTGCTTGGAAATACCTCATCTCCTGGGTTTGCCTGGTCACAGCTTAATGGGTTGTACATAGTGGCTTTTTGAGGGAAAGAAACTTAAGGCTTGCCCATAGGTCCGTGAGTCAGCTCATTGAACTTTTTGTCAATTAGCTCCCCCCTCCCCCCATCTTTATGGTATGGCCTTTCCTGTAATTACAGTCAGGATCCTATAGCCCCAGGAAGGCCTGTCAATTGAGTGAGAGGCTGATGTCCATTGCACGGTGACAGCCGATTCTGAGGGTTTTAGGCCTGTCCTTAGAGAGGCTTGTTATTTCCTCCTTAGGTACTTTGCCTCGGCTCAGTTCACCACCAGCACGCGGATGGAGGTGTCTTATTCCGTGGCCGAGACCGGGAGGTCAGGCCCCTCGGACATGACGTACTGCAAAGTGGACATGCTGCATTGATTTGTATTGTTTTTAATTAAAAATCATTTTTTAAATATGCATCTGTGTGCACATAGGAAAAGGGCTGGAAAGATGTGCAGCACGCTACCCCCAGGGAGGGGGCTCGGGTAGGAAGCCATAGAAAAACGATCATTGTTTACTGTAGACCAATCGGTACTTGATTTTTTGTTTTTTTAATGAACATGGATTGCTTTATAATTTCAAATTACTATGTAGTTAAAGAGTCAAAATCGATAAACATTTCTGGTGATCAGAAATTCCCTAGGAGAGGAAGGGTTAACTGGGACACCACACAGTCTTCTAAACCCCCAATGGGGGTCCAAAGCTGCGTTATCCATGTGCGTTTTGTCTCTCATACCTTTTGGCCAGTTAGAGCTCACGCTTGATTCGGACTCTTTTCCGCGTGGTGTTATTCATCTTCCCTGGCCATCCACACCCCCACCCCATTCCCCATCCTGTTCTTCTTCAGGTTCCCAGACTCCCCATGCTAGTTCACCCTTCACCCCTTCTGACTACTGGACATGTGATCTCTCTCTTCAGAAGGTAGGGATACTCTCTCCCATTCACTTTTCATTTCCCTGTCACTTAAAAGAAATTGAGCATGTTTGCAGTCATTGTTGGTGTTCCGCCTTTTGAAAAAAAGTTTTTTTTAAAATGTTTATCTATATTTGAGAGTGAGAGAGACAGAGTGCAAGCAGGGGATGGGCAGAGAGAGAGAGAGAGGGAGACATAGAATCAGTAGCAGGCTGCAGGCTCCGAGCTGTCAGCACAGAGCCCAACGCGGGGCTCAAACTCATAATCTGTGCGATCATGACCTGAGCTGAAGTCGGACGCTTAACTGACCGAGACACCCAGGCACCCCCATGCCTTTTTCAAGCCACATACAAATAAGTACCGAGTGGGCAAAGCATATGCAAAAGTCACCGAAGATGTCCTATGGTTGGCAGGGCCTGTCAGAGAGTGTCACATCTATGATGATCTGAAAGTAGAGTCAAAGGGAGGAGTCACATCTACTAGTAGGTGGTTGGCATTCTGTGCGTCAGGTCCACTAACGTGGCCACTCTCCTAACGTGAGAGATGTCTGTACCACTCCACGGCCATTGCATCTCCACGGGCGTGTCGTGGCAAATGGGTTTGTCTGTCGTGCTCCCCCTCAGGCACTTGGACATTAAAGGCGAGGACGTGCTCTACACACCCCAAGTTTTCGGTTTTCTACTAACAGAGGCCTCTTCTGACCATATTGCTGACAACACTCTGTGTCGGGCCAGAACAGTAGCTTTCATTTCACACTGTGAGTTTGGGGATGGGGAGCTCTCTGAGGGCCAGGGCTTGAGATGTGGACATTTCACTCTGGCCACCCCATCCCGCACCTTTCTCCGGGCCATCGTCATGGAAGGAGAGAAGTTGCTGCTGACGACAGACGCCCTCACTCACCAGTGGTTCCCCCTGTCCCTCCCCCCCCGCCTCGCCCCGCCACCGGCTCTATCAGACCACTGAGAAGGAGAATGTTTAAGTACTCAGAAGTCAATGAAGCTGAATTTTGCCATGAATGATGTTAATGGCGGACTTTGGAAGGGGATGTGCGGTGGCGCTGTGGGGGTATCGAATGCTAAGGCCCAGTGCTCCCTGTGTGTCAGCCTTTCACCTTTTAGCATAAAGTACCTGCCACACCTGTGCCAGATCCACTGCCACTAGCACCCCGAGTTGGGGTGCCTGGGCATACGCAGAGGCATACACACCTGGGGAACCTGGACCAAGGGACTCCCCGAAAATACAGATCCATAAGAAAGGCCCATCTTGTGCTCTGACAACAGGTTTTCTTCCAATATTATTCAGAATTTGTTCCTTACTGAGATTTTTTTTTCTTTCATTTTTTGTATTAGACTACTCTTTAGGGCAGTTTTAGGTTCCTAACAAAATGGAGTGACAGGTTCAGAGTTTTCCTATATGGCCCCTGCTCTCACATATGCACAGCCTTCCTCTCCATCAGCATCTACCCCAGACTGGTTACGATCGACGATTGGTTCTTGGGTAATAACCAAGGCCGGAATCTGCCCCTGGCAACACCTTACCATAGCTCATGGCTGGTGGAGAAAGCTTGGGCAAAGCCAGCCCGTTCTCTGGTCTGAGTGTATAAGCTCTACATTTATCAAGCCAAATAATTTTAGGCTGTTTGTGGTTTATACCAATGGCATTGGTTATTGAAATAACAAATGGGCATTAGGCTAATTGATTTGTGAACAGAAATGGTAAGTTTATATGGCCCCTCCCACACCTTATTGTATGTTTTTTTTTTTAATGCTTGTTTATTTTTGAGAGACAGAGCATGAGTAGGGGAGAGGCAGGGAGAGAAGGAGACCCAGAATCTGAAGCAGGCTCCAGGCTCTGAGCTGTCAGGACAGAGCCTGATGGGGGGCTCAAACCCATGAGCCCGTGAGATCATGACCTGTGCTGAAATCACGAGTTGGCCACTGAAGGGGCGCTCTGGTGGCTCAGTCGGTTAAGCGTCCGACTTACGCTCCTGTCATGATCTCTTAGTTCATGGGTTCGAGCCCCGCGTTGGGCTCTGTGCTGACAACTCTGAGCCTGGAGCCTGCTTCGGATCCTGTCGTCTTCTCTCTCTGCCCCTTCCCCATGCTCACTCTGTCTCTCTCTCTCTCTCTCTCTCTCTCTCTCACAAAAATAAATAAACATTAAAAAATTAAAAAAAAAAAAGAGTTGGCCGCTTAACTGACTGAGCCACCCAGGCGCCCCAACCGAAAAAAGAAAAATTTTAAAAGCAGACTATGTACTAGAGGTACTAAGATTTAGGAAAAACATTTTTTTAGAGAATATCAGGAAATCAT
Organism: Cryptoprocta ferox; assembly: GCA_028646485.1. Lineage (NCBI taxonomy): Eukaryota > Metazoa > Chordata > Mammalia > Carnivora > Eupleridae > Cryptoprocta > Cryptoprocta ferox. The sequence continues at coordinate 47,661,874 of CM053563.1, forward strand.
CAAAGTTGGCAACACAGAGGGGAAAGAACGAATCTCGTTAGACCTCCTATTTTGTGCTTTGTGGTTTCTTCTTACTCCTCCTTAGAACTGTCCCAATGTCATTAGTGGGGCCGACCCTCCTGCTTTGGGGGCTTATGGGGTGTGGGCTGGAGGCGACTAGACTCTGCTCCACCGAACTTCTCTAAACTTCTCCCGTGCTGCTCTTAAGGGTGGACAGTACACTAAAGGAGCCCTTTGTGCTGAGTGGCCTCCGCTGGAGCAGTGGATGAGGTAGAGGCCCAGGGAGGGCTGAACACATCTGGCCTAAAGGGAAATTCGTAACCTACAAAAACTGGGAACTCTTCCTGATAAAAAAAAACTCACAAGGATGCCACGTCGCTTTATTGATTCAGTAAAAAAGCGTGGAAGTGTTCATTGATGGCCATTCCGAGTCCTCCTTCCCGAGAACGGACACGCGGCTGCCCCTGTCCGCTTCCCTTGGTTGGTGTCGGGAGATAAGCACAATAATGATTGAGTTAAGGCAGAATATTACAAAGGCTAAGGAAAGGTTTTGAGGACTTTTAGTCTATTAACTCTGTGAGGCTTCTTAATAGTTTGGCTTAAGGCAAAAATGATTTTATTCTTGTTTCATCGTTGTTGAGTCAATAATTAACTTAACCGAGTTTGATTAAAACTGAATTTTACTAAGTATGAAAACCATCTGGGCTTTCCTCCTTCCATAGGAGGAAAATGGCGAGGGCACTTGTCCCGTTGCCGTTCAGGGTGTCCAGCCTGGGGGCGGGGCTTACGGGGATCATCGCTTCGCGTGGGGGACGCCACGAGCCAGACGGTCTTCTCCATGTCGTCTTGGTCCTGAAGGGAGGGCGGCACACGAGGCAGTCTTTCAGGATGGCCTTGGTCCGTGGAGAAGCCCTGGCTGTCTGCCAGCCCCTTCGTAATGGTCTCTATTTTTATTCCTTTTGGCCCCTTAACCTCTCTCAGTGACCAGGGGAGGGGCTCATGGGGACTTCCTGTACTGGGTAACCGGCAGATACTGCAGGTCACTCAGTGCTGCATCTCAGTCCATGATGCTGGCTTCCAGAAGGGCCCCCTGTGCGCTGGCGAGAGCTCCTTCGCCGATGACCATCAATGCGCTCTGCTCCTACCACATAGTAACAATGCATTTGACTTTTTCCCCCACCAGCCTTCGTCTCTTCAAGAGTAAGGACTGGGTTTTATTTTTTTATCTGTGGCCCCGGGATCCAGCCAGGGCTTGACACCGGCCAACGTGATCTCCATCTACGGAATGAACTAGTGAACAACAACAACAACAAAAAGTAAAGGTCAAGGCAACGTGGGTCCCTTTGTCTCTGGATGTTGAGAACTTGAATTTCATGCCATGGGGCCCCTCCCTGACATTCCATCTTTATGTGCTATAAATAGACATTCCTGCTTTTGGCTAACTAGGATTAAGTAGTACCAAATGCTCCTTTACCATTTTGAGGGCTCTCTGCTTTGAGTCATTTAGAAAGGAGGTAGAGAGGCAGATGGGGAGGAAGTGGGTCGAAACCTGGCTTCTGCACCCGGGGAAAGAAAAACAAAACAAAACACCGAACCAGAAAAGCAGGCGGGAACGATGGTGGGCACACGTTCAGGGTTTTGGTGTCCGATGCCAGGGTGGGAGCCCACGTTGAACCAAGTGGGACTTTTCAGGGCAGACTTTTGTCAGCCTAGGGAGGCTCCTGGGAGTCAGGGCAGTGCTAATTGTTTGCACAATTGCATGTGCAGTGCGGGAGAGATGGATCTTTAAAAAAAACCGTATGGATTGCTTGGCGTTTACTGTGGGTGTTAAGTCTGCATTCTGGTTGCCAAGATTAAATTAAATTGTCCCATCGCTGTTCAGTCTTACTCTGCACAAAACGTACCCGGTTCCTTTCTGCAGTCCTTTCTCCCTTCATCTTCTTTTTTTTTTTTTTAAACATGCTGTATGCTGCCTCACTGAGTCAACCGTGGTCGCATTTCACCACATCGAGTAAGGAGTGCCAGGCACATGCTGTCGGAACACCTGGCCGAGACACCTGAGTGTTTCCGTGTGACTGGGGGCGGGTAGGCCGCTCACTGCAATTTACAAGATGGGGGGGAGGGGCTCGGCTTGGGTGTCATCTTGATGATTTCCGAACAGCCTTCCAGCTGGACTGGCTTTTTGGGAACACATGTATGTTTGTGCTGGAAGCCCCGGTAATATCATCTAATCCAAAAGCTTTTTTCTACGATGAATTATTCAGGCAGTGTTTTCCAAAATTGCCATTGATCAGTACAGACCCGGAGAGAGCACATACAGCAGCGCGTGTGCTGGGCCCGTTAGGGGTCGATATTTTCTGGCTCAAAGTAGTTCCAAAAGAGAGAATTCAAAGCCAGCGTGTTTCTTTCTCTGGGCAGTAAGTGATGCAGGTACCACACTCCGGTTTACTGATGTTTAGCTTGGATTAAAACCCAGCCAGGGAAATAGGCGTAGCCTTGCTGGGGTGGGTGGAGACGGGGGAGGTTTTACCCTTAGGCATTCGCCAGTGAAAAATGTTGGGTGAGACACGGGGTCAGCTGAGTCCTAGGCACCGAGGTTCTCTGTTTGTGCCCACGCAGTTCTGAACTTTGGACGTAAATGCTCTCCCCTAGACACAAAGGTTGGGTTTTTGCTTTTTGCGTTTTTTGTTTGTTTGTTTATCTGCCTGTTGTAAAAAAGCAGACAAGTTGGTTCAGACATCTTTGTTTGTGTAAACACTCTGGCATTCTTAGCGCAGATCATCCAGGGACGAGCCCAAGATGACCACAGCCCACCTGCTCAGGCTGCACACAGACATCTGCGGGGGGTTCGCTGTGTCCATGGGAGAATGGGAAGAGACGGGAAGTAGACTGCCCAGCCCTCCCTTTCTCTGTGTACTCTATCTTTTCTCCCCCTGTCTTCCTAACAGCGGTCCTCAGCTTTGGGTGTGCATGAGAATCACCTGGGAAACTCTTCAGACCTAGTGATGGCCCAGGGTAATTAAATCCAGGTCTCTGGTGAGTGAGGATGTTGGGCTTTCTTCCGGGGGAGGGGGAGGGGGAGGCAGGGAGGGCTGGAAACTCCTGCAGTCCTAAGTGCCCCATCACCAGATTTGGGGATCTGGGAAGAGATCCTTGTGGAGTTCATAATGAAAGTCTCTGGGATTGTGGAGTTGGCTCGAATCTTGGCCCATTGCCCAAGTGAGACTGGGGTTCCGGCTTCACCCAGGGGTCTAGTGTGCTTCTCTGACACCATTTCCTCTACTTTCTGTCCTTTTCTTCCTCCTCACAGGGACACTTCCATGTCTATTCGAGCTTTGTGGGGTCCTTCTGCCCTTAGCCCTCCAGTATCCTTTCTTCTTAAAAACAGCTTAATTGATGTATAATGCAGCAAGCATACAATTCATCCTTTAAAAGTGTACAGTTCACTATTTTTTAGTATATTCACAGAGTTGTACACCCATCAATTTTAGAACGTTTTATTAGCCTCAGAAGGTACTCTGCACCCCGTCGCCATCATCCCATTTGCCCCCTCCTTCCGCCCTAGGCACCCATGAGTTTACTTTCTGTCTCTACAGATTTGCCTCTTCTCGGCATTTTGTCTAAACGGAATCTATACTATGCGATACTTTTACTTAGCGCACTGTTTTTGAGGTTTATCTGCACGGTAGCCTGTATTAGTACTTTCTTTTCCAAGCTGAATAATATTCCATTGTATGGATATACCACATTTTATGTATCTGTTCGTGAGCTGATAAATATTTGAGTTGTTTCCATTTTCTGGCTATTATGATTAATGCCGCCAGGAGCATGTGTACCCATAAGCCTGCAGATACTACTGTATCCTTTCATAGTATGTCTTGATGACATCAGGGAAGTGTTTTGAAATATTTTGCATTCAGAACAAATCATTCTTAGCAAAGCAGGCAGCCCCGGAAGGAGGGGACCAGGGTACTTGGGTCTGTTTTCACTCAGCACCTGCTGCATGACCTTGAATTGTTAATGGCTCATCTTCTCAGGTGATGAGGTAATGCAGTGACAGTTCCTGTCCTGGGCCTGCCTGCTTCCAGAGATAGCAAGAGGTGAAATGGGCTGCTTGCTGAGAAAGGGAGGTGCCGCTTGCTTCGATGACTGCGAGGCGTCTGAATTGTTTGTATGATTAATGAGTCCGCATCTCAGACTTTCCCATTTAATGTGTTGGTGCCTCCTGACAACATCGCCTTTCATGTGTTGCTGACCGATTTTGAGATTTATGAGGCCTAACTCACAAGCGATGTGTGTCTGGATTAAGGGAACCCGAGAATCACTATTTATGTCTGACCCGAGGAAATTCCCTTTAAGCCGCTTATCAGAGGTGCGTGCTGAGAGCATGATGGGAAGATGGAGTCTTCAGTCCCCTGGTAAAATCTGGAATCTGCTCGCATTCCATTTTAACTCAAGTGACAATAAGCTAACAGACCCATAGGTTGCCCGTGAGTATCTGCTGACGGCTCCACTCATGTAAACTTAGCTTAAAAAGTACATATGCTGCTCTGTTTTTTTTCTCCAATACTCCAGTTCTTCAGTGTGAAATTAAAATCTAATCCCTTATTGTAAAAAAAAAAAACAAAAAACAACCAACAACTTTGATCAAGGTGGTTTAGATAAACTAAATACACCTTTAATTTCACTAACATCAGAGTGGCTGTTTTTTTAAAACAACATCAGCACCATATTCTTTGCATTTGCATTTTAAAACTAAAAGAAAATGTCCACATTATTAAAAATGAGGTCTCTCTTAAAAGTACTCAGGATGTGTAACGGCTTACAAATGTTTGTGCATTATTTCACCACCAGGGGGCATTGTGGTTTGACTGTCCGTTTAAACGGCTTGCATTCTATCAGTTTACCCAGAAAATAGAAGGCCTGGGCGTATTTCTGATTCCTTCCAGGAAGAAATCATATCTGGAAGAGAACAGATGTCGATTCTTTTTCCTTACTAGCAAACAGTAGTGTTGTCAAATTTGCTAAACTTAGCCAGTTGAAGATTAACATGTAATATATAATATGCATGTGCCTAACTGTACAATAAATAGTAAATCACATTTTTATGCTTTCTCTGAACTTGGAAGCTGCAAGTTATTTTTTTTTTATTCCCTGGGTGTGATGAAATAAATAACATTCAAATACATTTTAAAGATGTCAGTCAGAAAAAAAAAGTGCTTGGCAACTGTGTTTGATAGATTTCTTTTATGATTAATTCC
>CM053563.1:47667234-47757234 GCA_028646485.1 Cryptoprocta ferox
CTCGGTTCATCCTCGGAACATCTCTGTGTACCGAGGAGGCTGGAGGAATTCATTCTGGTTTGCAGAGCGCAGAAGGGAGGCTGGTCAGAAACAAGCGGCGTTCCCGTGCGGGGCCCTCCGTGGCGGGCGCAGCTGATTTCTTTACTTCCTAGAACATCTCAACTCGGATTCTTAAGTTGAGCAGTTTGGAAACCAAACACACGTTCATTAATATGAATAATGGCTGGGAAGATTTGCAGGGCCCCCAAAGAATGTGTAAATGGTATGCGGTTTTGTATATCCTTGTGTGAATATTTTTGTGCCCGAAAGGGGATAAATGGTGTATTTTATCCAGTTCCTTCTCCTCACTCAGGACTGTTGCTATTCCTGAAGTTTCTGAGCCCCCATCCCATAAGAGGTACCATTTGGAACCCTCCCACCAGGCAGCCTGCCCCTGCTCCTTTTAGATCTTCAAAGCTAAAGATCTTTGAAACCCACAGAACTTACTTTTGAAAGCTTTTGGCCCATCCCAAATGAATCCTGGGCCCCAGCCTGGAGTGAGAAAACAGGGAATATTGTTCTTTTCTGTTTATATTATTTCATACTGAGTTAACACACTTGCCAAGAGTCCGAGGCAGCTCCTGGGTTGACAATGCCTTATTTAACTAGCCTAGTTTCTAGAATAAAGCCACGGTCCCCCAGGCCCTCTCAGCAGTGCTCAGGTCACTTCTGAGCTGGAAGAGACCAAAGCAAATAAAGCAAGTCCGTTTCCCCATGAAAATCATCTTACTTTTCTAAGGGCCGGGACACAGATTTGGCCTCCGCAGCCAGAGAGCCTGGTCCAGTGCTGGATACCCGGATCCTCCCAGGTTGTGGAGAATTGGAATGCTCAGCTGCAGAGCTCAGTGACCTGCCTCGTGGGGCCAAGCAGCATCACCGACAAATAAGGCTTTCTGCTTGCTCCAAACTCCGGAAGTTGCTGGAAAGTCTGGTTAGCAAAATCCCTCACTCCCAGTCCTGGCCGTATCTCGGGGCGCTCGCTAGCACACGGAGCACGTAGGCTCGAGGCTGGAAGAAACCCCAAGCATTTGGCCGGGAAGAGTCGGCCAGTTCCAGCTGGCCCAAGCGCGTGCTTTAAAAATTACCCAGATGAACTGATTTTGTACAGCGAGTGGGTGGAGAGGACTCCAGGGCCACGGAGGAAGGTTCGGCCTTGCTCTCCCTAATCGTGAGCAATGTGATTTGGAGGGAGAAGCAGGGGGTTGGCTCGGCAGCCCACATTTCCTTGGCTGAGCTCCAGAGGAGACAAACGATCTAGAGGGAGGGCACACCGCGTCCGGTCAGGCCCCCCTACGCTGCTGGGCCTTCTGCTGGCTCTCGGAACCAGTTCTGTGCCCAAAAGATGGTCACTTGGCCCAGCGGGGGCTGCCTAGAGAGGGAGGCAGCCGGCCGCAAGGTCTGGGGGCGTGGCTTCTGTGAAAAAGCTCCATCGGAGACAGGAGGCCACCCTCCAATCGTAACTTGGCCTCCCCACGCTCCCTGTAGACCGACAGGCCGAGTTCTCCTGGCCCCGTGCCCAAACGCTTTCTTGGCACACGCCGACATCCTCTATCGCTTTTGCCTCAGAAACGGATCTGGTCGGTGACTTAGCCACTGTCTAAAATGAAGAGAAGCGCGTGCGTGCTTCTACGATTTTATTTCAACCCGAGAAAGAGAAGAAACCATGAAAAGGGAAAGAGAGTCTGAGCATCCTTCCTTTATCCCGTCCTCCCCCAGAAGATAGTCAGAATCTCCTGCCATGTGTCCGCCCACCAAAATGTTTAGGGGCCAGGGAGAGAGCCTACGTGCCTCTCCTGCACATGCCTCATGCCCAGGCCCAGAGATACCGCACCAGCCAGTTGGAAAGGCCGCTAGCATGTCTGCCCTTGTTCGATGTTCTGTGTTGGCTAATATGACCTCCCCAGGGCCTGTTTTATGCTAAGCCGCACTGCTTTTAGGTCCAGGTGCCTTCCAATCTGTGCTGTTTCTGTAAACATTGGAGAAGCAAGAACTTTCTAGAAGGGCAACATTGGCTCGGATAAAGTGATCGACGTTGACAGCGTTCTTATATTCAACCAACAGAGAGCCAAAGAAAGAAGAGAGTCAGAACCAGCATACACGGACGAGAGAGAACAGGAGCGATTTCTCTGTATCGACTCTCTTCTTAAAGGCAAGATTAATGGTAATATAGAAATATATATATTTCTGGCCAAGCGCCATAGACTCCCGTTAGAAATGTAAACCGTGCCTGGGAAACATCGATGTTTATTTTAAGCAACTGACTCTCTGGGATAAGAAATAAAAAAGGAAAAAAGGAAACAAACAAGCCGTGTTACTGACAAGCGATAGGATATTCTATTTTATATCTCGCAGATATTTTACAGCCCCGGCATTTCCAGGGATCACTTTGGAATACTTCTAGTCCGGTGTGTCCATAAAATGCCGTCTGTGTTCTTACGTCTTGACAATACGTGCAGAGAAGCCCCCAGCACGTCGTATTAGGGATCTGTGCCTTGAGGAAGCAGCACAGGGCATCAGTGACCCCCACGCCTCCCGGAACCCTTTGAGAACTGTCCCGGTGTCGCCTGTAGCCAGATCAGCGTCGCGCTTCCTGATGTATGCACACTCCGCACTCCTGTTTGGGGCACGTTTGAATTATAATGCTGTAGGGGAAACCCCGGCTGGCCGTGTAGTCGTCTGCTGATGCCGCTTCCCGGTGTCCAGGGAGCTGAGCTGCCTCCGCAGCTTGTCCCAGAGCCTTACCTCGCTTAACAAGGCGTGGGGGGCCTCCGAGGCCTCCCCTGTTCAGACAAAACAAAACAACCCAGCCCTGTAACCGTAGGACGCGCTGAACTGCTCTGAAGAGCAGGTTGGCCAACTTGGCCTCGACGTCAGAGTGCCTCGTGTGTCCTGCCAGGCGCTACACCCACCCCGGGGTTTATGTCTCCCATCTGCTTTTGCCTCGGAAGCAACAACAGGATTCAGATCACAATGTGGCTCATCTCCCCTGAGTACCGGGAAGCTGGCCGTGGCCTCCGTGTCACGTGAACAGAAGAAGACAAGCCGGCGGTCCCAGTGGAGGCTGGGGGAGAAAGCAGAGCGTAGGTGCTGGCACTGCGTCTGCAGGGGACCTGGCTCCCCGGGGCTGGTGTCAGGGCTGCGGCTCCCCGGTCACAAGGGGGCAGTGCCCTTCCCATGATCTCCTGTGTCTCTGTCAAACCCCCCGGTCTTCAGGAACTCGGCCATTTAATTATCAGCTGCCGTTCCCTCTCCATCACAGATCTCCTGACTGTGTTCCCAAGCCTCTCCCTGTCTACGAGAACAGTAAGCGGCTGTTGTCAGCACCATCTCTTCCAAGAGGGTGTGCACGCATCTGTGTCGACCCAGGGCTCGGCGGCTTGCTGGAGGGGGCAGAAATTGTGTGACCCCAGTTGTTAAACACCGACACTGCTGAACCTCAAATTGTATAAACGTACCATCGACGAAATTATATTCCACACAAACTTATTAAATACTCAAAGCTCAGTACTTCCTAGTCGTTTTACCACCTTTGACTTCAATTGCCGGTGCTCTTGAGGTCAGCTGAGATCTGTTTGTGTCCGTATGGCAGGAATACTCCAGAATGGAAGGCACCAGCTTTACTCTCCCAAGCCCTGCATTCAGCGACTGCCCCCCCGGGGAGCCTGAAAATAGCTGTGGTCCGGAGTATTTACACCACGGAAATAGGCAAAAACTACAAATCCAGGCTTCACTGTTTTGTTTAGATCATCTTGGCTTGGGAAAGTAGTTGCATAACATTCATAATGCATTTTACATTTAAGTGTCTGTAGTCATCACGTTATGAATGTTTATTTTTTAAGTGAGGATGTATTGCTTCTGTATATTAAAAAAAACCTGTTATCTGATTCAGCAAAGAAATTGCTGATGCCACTGAAGAATGAATAAAGTTCCAAAGTATGTCTCTCTCGATTGTTTCCCTTCTGTCTTACCGAGTAACTTAAAAATACCAACCCATATTTATATCAGACATCACTTACTCATCACCTACAACTGACTGTGGATGTGAGAGTTTGGCAACAATCAACGAAAGCATTGGGTGAGAATCAGTGGGCTCTGTGGCCTTTGTAATAAAGAATATTGCAGAGTTTTACTTGCAAACTCAGCTCCGGCACCCTTCATTTCTACCAGTAGGCTGTGTAGTGAACGAACACATGTGTACTTATATGTGCGTGCTTGCGTTTCCGGAGAGCCAGCTGGTAAGCATTGGCCAGAATACTGGTTCACGTAGGTCGGCTGCTCACTTCTGGAAATGTGTTTGGAGTTGTTGAAACGGCACACGCACGTGTGCCTGCCCCGGTGCCTGGCGCAGAGCCGCCGAGCCGGCAGTGTCCGTCGGCTGCCACTGTTGCCTTCCCTGCCGCCATCAGGCGGTGCACGATGGTGTGTGTCGATAGCAGACTCACCCCTGCGTCGTGGCTGCCCCGTGCGCCTGGTTAGAGCTGCAAGTCTGTAGTCCCAGGATGTTAGTTTTCAGAGCGTAAAAATATTCCATGGCCAGCAAACGGTGGGGCCTCGCCTTTGCTTTGATATTTCCGGCTCTTCCCCCAGCCTGTACAAAACTCAGGCAGAGGCGGGGGATGGGTGTCCTCAATGTCAAGGTGGCTGGTCATCCCCACCCCCACCCAAGCACAAGCCTTGTCTCCGGATACAGTCAGGGGCTGTGTTTGTTCCCTTAAATCAATCCTTTGAGCACAGTTTACAGGTGCGACTTCTGCTCAGACACCCTGACCTTTCAACAAGCATTTGAAACCTTTTGAGAGGCTCCCAACGATGTGCACCGGAAATATCCACCTGAGCGCAGACAGGGAAGAAGGCGACGTGTCGTCGTACTGGGGGGAAGGACCCAGGGACCTTGCAGAGCTCCAAAGACACTGCGGGCACGTCGAATTTGAAGGTCATTCGTCCTTGCGAGAGCCAGGTGGTCTCTCTCCCAGGCCTGTGGCCTAAGACATGCCCTGGCCCAGTGAAGGGAGTGGCTTCAGGGTGATCACAGTCCTCCCCACTTACACATCCTCATGCATTTCTTGTTATTCTAGTTGAGTACTGCATTCAGACGGAGGTTGCCAATAAAGTTTATTGTAGGAGCAAAGTGTCAATATCTGTAGTACCCCCCGCCTAGGGTGCTTGTAATTAAAATGCCACGGATAGTCCGGGAGAGGCATGAAAATTTGATGGCAAATTGATTTCAGGTTCATCTTGAAATTTGTCCTCAGCTGGACTCGATACTCCTGGCAGACGTGGGATGGCTTTTGTCAGGAGGGTCTGCTAGGATGAGACAGAAATGTCTTGATCTGAATATTAAATACAGCATGCTGTTTATGACAGATTATTCGTTTCGTGCTAAAACACAGGGCTCCTTCTCCTGACACAGTCTTCTCCATGGAGTGTAAGATAGGATTGCATAGATCCGCTTTGCATATGAAAAGAAGTTGCATGAAAATTTGCCCGGCACAAGAAATAAAGAGTTTTAGAAACCCTGGCTTCAAACGCAGGGTGTTCTATCCAATATTCTAAACTTGGAAATGCTACTTGCATCTAATTTAAGAAAGCTAGAAAAAGAATGGTGATCAAGATAGTGTAATCAACTATCACGGCCTTAACAGTGTTTCCTCGGAATAGCGTTATTACAGAAAAGGGGGAATAAAGCCATATAAGTGAAAAAAATCCCAATATTTAATATACTAAATTGCTGGTTCCTGTAAACTTGCATTTATGCATCACATTAGAAAAGCCATTATCCTTAGGTATTGTTCATGCAGAAATGCACTGTGATGATAATATAATTTTAAAAGTATATCTGCTTTCAGAATTTAATTTGAAAAAGGTTTGAGGGAAAAATAACGTTGAGTTTTGAATGTTCTCGATTTAAAAAAATGCGTTGTTCAGTTGAATTAAATCTGTTCAGGAAAACCCGTTTTACAATCTGAAACTATTTATTTGGCAATTAATCGTATTTACGTTCGAATTCAAAGTGTGATTAGAAATGGGATTTAAAAGAGCAATACTCAAATGGAGTGCATTCATTCGTTCATACAGCAAACGTGTGCGGAGTCCCTGCGATGTGCAAAGCGAGGCCGGATGACCAGAGATTTCTAGGTGGAACGTCTATTAACCCCCGCCCCCCCATCTCATGCCACAACTGCGTACGTGGCATACAGTTAATTTTTGAAACATCGAATTAGCCACGTGAAAATCTGCCCCGGCTGACTTCAAAATAAACGGAGGGGATTTCGTGCCATTCCTGTGGAAGCACAATTTTAAAACGAAAACAGCAACAGCTCCCTTTACCTCCTGACGCAGCGGTCTGTTTGGAATCACTTGCTGGGGGCGGGGGGGGGGTGTCTAGACCTGCATCTTGCTCCATCTTACAACTCAGGCAGTCACAAGTACTCAGGCCCATCAGCAAAAAAAGAGCCCAGCATATGCTCTCAGGTCATCAAAGTCGCTCCTTTGCACATTCAGGAGATATTTATGGATCTTTTATTAGGACAGTTTTTATGGCCCAAGATTAAAAGTTAAAGTTAAATAATAAAAGTAATGAAGATGTGTCTTTGGAGGCTCCAAGTGGTTTGTGTTTTTCACCCGTTTGTCAAGGCCCATTGAATTTTGATGGTAGCATTAAAAACAAAAAAGCACAGAAACCAAAAGGATGCCCCGATTCATTTTTGGAAGGAGACGGGGTATGAATGAACAAGCTAATAAAGTAACTTAGACTCCAGAGATGCTAATTTGTATCTTCTCTGTGAGTATAGGAGGCCGTTCTCTTCCGACGTGGCTCCTTTAGCATTCTCAAGAAATATATTACGGGTAATGTGTGATAAAAGATTTAATTGTTTGGTCATAGCCCTTAAATGTCAAGACAGAGCGTCTTCAGCCCTAATAAGTATGTTTCTGAGAGAAGCAATCAGTAGAAAATAATGCTCCTTGGGGCTTATCCAAGAGTTTGTTTTAGATTCTCAAGTATATAGTATTGTGAGGTTGTTCCTTTTGGACGGAGACCTTGGTTCAAATTCAAAGTGAAGTTTCACTGTAGGGTGAGTTAGTCATCCAGTGGAGCTAGTCAAATAGTATAGTCTGACCTTGCACTTGGATTGTCTGTTAATTACACTGACATTTATAGCACCGAGGGAGTGAAAAAAGAAGGATTCTGTGGTCAAAACTATTTCAGAAACGCAGTACTTATCAGAGCCTTGTAAATGCAAATGTGTTTTCTACCTCTCTAAGAAGGAAAAGAGTAGTAGTATTTTCCAAACTTCACCACTTGTCACCAGCCCCCACCCTTTTTTAAATTTTCTGTTTTATGGGACAGCCTTAAACGGAACATCCGGGGAACAGGTGAATATTGTGTTCCAAATATCTTACCACTTAGCTTCTACTTTTTTCCCCGATGATCATTTTGTGGGACCAGCCTACTTTGGAATATCCCCTGGAAGACTTGCCTTCCTCACAGGAGTCTGTTGTGGGTCCCCATTCACACCACATTATTAAGATGAATCATGGGACACGTTTTTCTCCATGTAATATATACTTCTTAAAAATTCTGTTAATGGAATGACTCGGAATCACCCATTCCGTAACATCACTGTGGCGTTTAGGAAGACTCTTCCCTGTTTACACATATCCGACAAAAAGAGTACCTTTCAACACGTAGCAAGCTAGTCTCTCTTGTAGATCATTCTAGAAGGAACTGGTTTCAGTATCTTTACTACTGCACTTGCTTTGACTTTCTTCTTTAGTAATTAGGTAATTACGTATAATTAGCACATTAATTATGTGCAACAGCTGCCGTTGAGTGTGTGCGAGTACAACTGCTTTGAAACAGCTTGTGAGTTCACTCTCAGACCCGAGACATGTTTCTTCTTGGCCCGTTTTCACTAATTTTTTTTTTCCATGTGTGGAGGTAAAGAGCAGTGCAGGGAACTAAAACGTAACAAGGCTTGTTATATATTATTACGTGCAATGAGTGATTTAAAAAACAACATGTACAGGATAATTTCCTTGTTATATAAAAATGCGGGCATAGAAAATGGATTTACATAAATAATCGTGCTATAAGTTTGCTGCCTGCCTGCCTCCCTTTTCTCAACAAATATTGATGAGATACCGATTATGTGCCACTCACCGTGCTGGTCCTGGAAATACAGCACCCAACAAGACGGCCCTTGTCTGTGTTTGGGGAATTAGAGGCAATTTCGTCATTCAAAAAAAAAGCCTTCCTGTAGTTGACCACTTCCTGTAATGAATTTGTCACTTTTTTTTTAATGTTTATTTTTGAGAGGGAGAGAGACAGAGGTGAGCGGGGGAGAGGCAGAGAGAGAGGGAGACACAGAATCCAAAGCGGGCCCCAGGCTCTGAGCTGTCAGTACAGAGCCCGACACGGATCTCGAACCTACGGACCGTGAGATCATGACCCGGGCCGAAGTCGGATGCTTAACCAGCTGAGTCACCCAGGAGCCCCGTCACTTTTATAATTAGAAAGAAAACCCCCTCAAATCGTGTGGGAAGTTTAAGATAATTCCATAAAAAGCATAGGGCTAGGCACATAGTAGGAGCGCAGGAAACACGTATTGAATTAAATGCAGTTGTATTTGCATTTGAAAGCAGCCCTGACATTAAACACCAGCTCTCTTTCTATATCTCTATCTGTACCTGTACCTGTGTCTGGAGAGCTTAATGATTTATTTGGCCTGTCATTCATTTCCCTGGAAGATCCCCCCAGGAGGGACGGTGACTCGCACATGGCGTATGGACTTTCTTCGAAGACCTCTGTTGACACCACACAGGCCCCGTATACCCACCTCTGGCCAGACCTGGCAGTGCTGAGGGGAAGTGGAAGGCGTCCATCCCATCCGATCACATCATGGTGTCTCCCCGTCTCCCCACCCACCTCCCTCGGCCACCTGCCTTCGCACCTGCCGGACTCCTCCATGCCTGCACGCTCAGCTCTTCCGTAATAAATTCTCCCATAAAGGTGGCTTTGCAGAGGGCAAAGTGTCCTCCTCCAAGTAAGTCAGCGCATTCACTCGAGAAAGAGAGAGAAAGAGAGAGAGAAAAGAATAAAACTCCAATCTTGTCATCCCAGCAAAATAAAAAGATTCCTGATGGTGAACCATCTTTGGCCAGCAGGAAATTTTTGCTTCGATAGGCTTCTCTCTCTCTCTCTCTCTCTCTCTTTTCTTCCTCCCTCCCTGCTCTCCAACTCCCTCTTTTATTAATTTTTTTTTCAAATTAAATGATACCATGTGCTTACCACGATCAGTGAAACCATGCAAATGAATAGCAAGAAAAACAGTTCATGCCATCCCCCTTTCTTTCTGCAGTCCCCGGGCTGTCCATGCAGCCCACTGACCATGGCTAAGAGTCTACCAGGAGCCCCTGACACCTTTCTCTAAGCTTTTCTGTCCTTAAAGGGACAGCTATTGCAAATGTAGGGGAGATTTTCTGGTGGCCTTTACAAGAATGCCGCCCTGTTTATGCACCAGGCACTGCTTATCTGCCTGACCAATGCATCATGGACGTCTCTCCAGGTCAGTAGATAAAGAGCTACCTCATTTCTTCTAATAGCTGCATAATATTCCACAGTGTGGATAGTCCATGATTTATTGCAGTTGGACTTCCATCTATTTTATATTCTCATGTTCATAGCTTTCTGGACATTTGGAAGCATTTTAGAAAACTGACATCATCTCTGTAGACATACAGACTCCAGTTCCCTCTAGCATGTCCGGATATTGAGACTGTCCTGCACACTTGACTTGTATGGGCACTCGCGTTCCCCAAATGTCATTCTCTGTCATGTCTTCACCTCACATCCCTCTCTGCCCTTCCTCCATGCCTGCAGAATATGTATTTTTCGCACAGGCAAAAGTCCAGCCGAAAGAATACTTATTTAGCATAATTTAAACATGAGGGTTTTCTAATGCTACTTCCATTTAAATAATTCACAAATCCGTTGCAAGGTGTCTGAATACTCTGGGAAGAGAGCTGTTAATGGATATATCATCGAGGCCGAAGACAAACTGTGTTCTTCTGTCTGCAGTTGAGAAGTGTAAGGAAAAGATCAAGATTAACATTGTCATTATTGGTGTTACAATATTTGAGTTATCCGCTCGCTCCTTTCTGGAAGCATGGATCTGAGTTCTGAGAAATCGTTTTCACCCCTCTTTAGGAACGGTGAATTTCAAGTGGTTTTAATTTTAACTGCATTATTTGTTTGCTTTATGTATTGTTAAAAGTTTTATGAAAAAGTCTTACATGCGTTTCTTATTTATGAAATCAGGGCAGCCATCCTTCAAATTTGAAGCAGAGATCTCAGAATATTAAAATCTTGGACTGCGTTTATAGCAGCATGAACAGTTCTCCTGAAATTGACATATCAAGGAGCTTCTCATCTATTATTAAATTACCTTTTCCTCAAACAAAATATTTATCAGATGTAACTTGATACCCAAATTCCTTTACTTGCTAATCTAGAAACTATGACACACACACACACACACACACACCCCTTTATTTTTGTATTCTTGGTTTCCTACTGTATTTTAACATTTTAAGCATCCCTAGAAATATAATAGAATGAGCAATAGAAAATCGCCAGAATTGAAATTATTTCCAGCTATGTTTAAATATGAATGTCTTGTTCGACTCTTAGCATATGTATTTATGGCTGTGTGATATCATTATGTCATTGTAATGAATGTCTGCTGAATTATGTGGGATTCAACGGGGGATACAAATGGATTTGAATTCTGTAACTGTCATGCTGTGGTCCAAAGAGGCTGGAAACTGAAATATCCCCCTGCATTAACACATCTGTCAAGCGCCCTCAGCGCTCTGTGTGACTCTTGTCTGTTGGAAGTGGAGGAGATGCGGCTGGCGTAGCCTGGGCCCTGAGTACATGTTGTAACAGGTGTTAAAAGGCAAACACGAGTCACATCATGGCTCTGCTTAATTTGCTTTGGGTTTGCTTTCCTTTGGATTAAGAACAATGTTGTGTAGGTTTTTTCCCCCCTTCTTGTTCTGAATGCCTAACTTTCAATCGAGTGATAGCATACCTTATTACTTGGCCTTAATTGTACTAGTGAGTGAGCATATGTGTGCAGAGCGTGGAGACAGAATGAAAAGAGAAGGAAGGGTCTGGAGTGTGAATCCCAGTGCCTTCCTCACTAGCTGTCTGCCCTTGAGCCGGGTAATTAGACTTTGCTCAGGTTTCCTGGCAACGGATAACAATAGGTACTTCCCAATATTCTTGTAAGATTCACATGCAGTATACGTACAGGGTCTAGAACTGCCTGTTAAATAGGAGCTAAATATGTGATAGTTTGGCAGCGCAGTTTCTGCTGTGGTTACTATGATTCATGTTATCTTTATATAAAACATAGTTCCTTAGGAGTAATTTTTCCATTTTCACACAGTGGAAACTTAGTATTAGCGGCACCTGTTTACTGAGCACCTAGGTTTCATTCATTTAAGAGGCCTTTACTGAATGCGCACTATGGACTGGGTGCCATGTCAGCCCCTAGGGGGACAGTAGCCGGCTGCAGCTGGCAAGCCCCCTCCCTGGCTGAGGAGTGGATACAGATCCCCACTGGCCAGCGAGAAGGATTCTGGCCAAAAGATGAGTGCGTCCCTGCTTCCAAAGAGTGTCCACCTTTGCCAGAGCCCAGCAAGGGTTCGGCTTCAAGACAGGACTTCCCTCAACAGGGTGGTGGCAGAACGTGTCCCGGTGTGGCTGCTTACAGTGGACACTTCTGCCCGATTCGCGCCCCGTGAGGCCGTCCTGGCCCTTCCAGAGCGTGGCCTCAGCTCACGACGCCATCACTGTCGGCCGTGCGGAGTTCCAAACCACTCAGCCGATGGGTTAAGTCCAAGTTTTGCTTGGTTGTCTTTCCAGTTAAATCTCATCAGTGAGATTATAGACACGGGTGTTGTCTCTGATGCGAGGCTGCTCAGCTCTGCTTACTAGCCCTGTGGCTCTTGGGCCTCCATTGTCTCCTCTGTATTATGGGATCACATTATAAATAACCTCATCAAATTGTAAGGATTAAAAGGTGTTTTTTTTTTTAATTTTTATTTATTTTTGAGAGAGAGAGAGCATGAGCAGAGGAGGGGCAGAGAGAGCGAGACCCAGAATCCGAAGCAGGCTCCAACCTCTGAGCTGTCCGAACTGAGCCCAGTGCGGGGCTCGAACTCACGAACTGCGAGATCATGGCCTGAGCTGAAGTCAGACGCTCAACCGACTGAGCCACCCAGGCACCCCAGGATTAAAAGTTTTAAGTGTTAACATGCTTCCATACATCTAGGGCACCATGAGGGCTATGTGACTCTGCTATTGCTCTTCCTTATTTTTAGCAGTAAGTGCCTTGTTCTGTGAATATTCAACCTTAGGTGGTCGTTTTTGTCATTTTTTTGGCCTTTCCTCCACCCTCTCTGTCATCCCCTCCCTGCACCAAACCCCTCTACTAACTAAGGTAAAACATACTAGCAATCATAAGTGCCTTTACAAAAATTTTTTTACCCTCGTATTTTGTGGGTCTCCTACCTATGGATGTATACACAGATGTACGTACATACAGATACATATTTGGGGCTTTTGGGGTGTCTCCTTTCTGGTAGTTTTCCTTGACAGTGCATGGAATCCTTCTTTGCATATGCTGTTCTGTACCTTTCTTTTCTCGTCCGACTATAGCATGGTATTCCATGATGCGGGCATACCATGATTCATGCACTTCTCCTGCATCCTGAATGTATTAAAGGGCATTCATCTGGATTCTAAAGGTTTCTGCCTGCACTACCGCCAGGCCTCAACTAGGGAGACAATGAGCATCTTTGTTCGTATGTCAGACTGATGCTTTTATTTCTGGGGGACGGATTCCCAGGTGTGGGATTGCTGGGCCAGCCTCTACATTTGTAAAATGGATTTTTATCAATCTAATGGATTGCACTGAAGAGAGCCAAAAATCTTGATAGAAATAGTCAACTTAGAGCAAATTTTTTAGATGTAAAAGTGGATGGTAATTAAGAGAACACACATTAAAAAGAGTCATTTGACCAGCATATCACAGTATTAATTGATTTTAATGTCTGGGAGTCTTCAGATTCCAATATCTGAGGATGAAGAAATAGGTAGAAAGCCCACCAGTTAGGCACGCGTATTTTGCACCCGGTATTAGGAAGTAGCTCGCTGACCTTTGCTCCTGATTTTGTAGAACAGAACTTTTTCCACGGAGAGGAATGGGCTGTGATGGAGCTCCTCCGGGGGAAACCAGCATGGGGCATGTGGGGGAGGAAGAGCTGGTTTTGAGGCATGGCCCAAGTTCGTGTTCCGGCACTGCTGTCTACTGGCGGAGCGAGATTGGGCGAGTCATCTACTGTTTAGGCCTCCTCCTTTGTAAAAACTGGGCTGAGTTCTGTTTGTATGACAGGCTCTCATGCAGGCTAAACAATTAAATGTATTAGTGTATGTCACACAAACCCTGAATAAGTATTAACCCAAAGAATGGGAGTCATCATATTGGTTTTTATATCATTTCGTTGGTATTATTAAGATACCTACCTTCTCGAGTTTTTTTTGTTTTTTGTTTTTGTTTTTGTTTTTTGCTAGTATTAAAGAGTTCTTCTCAAAGTATTAGGTAGTGTTTAGTCAATGCTTTAAGAAAAGAACCTCAGAGCACATGGGTGGCTCAGTCAGTTAAGCGTCCAACTCTTAATATGTGCTCAGGTCATGATCTCACTGTTGTGAGATCGAGCCCCATGCCAGGCTTTATGCTGACAGTGTGGAGCCTGCTTGCCATTCTCTCTCTCCCTTTCTCTCTGCCTCTCCCCTGCGCTTGCTTGCCCTCTCTCTCTCTCTTCAAATAAATAAACATTAAAAAAAGAAAAGAACCTCACTTTTAAAAAATATAATAAGCCCACACGAAAATGCAATTTACCCTGAATTCTGCATCTATGAAAACTGATGTGTGTGTGTGTGTGTGTGTGTGTGTGTGTGGTGTTTAGTTTGTAGGGTATGTGGATATTCGTATTTTATTTATGTGTATATAATTTTGGTGCTGGAGTTGGGGAAAGCGAGCCTTTGAAACCCACAACAAATTCTGCAAATTTTCAAGAACCCAAGGTTCAGAGAGGGTAAATACTTTGCCAGCGAGTCACCTTGTGATGAGCGGTAGCGCTGGTTGGGAACCAAGGGTTGTCTGCATCTGAAGCCCGTGCTCTTTCCACACCGAGAAGACTGGGGAAGTGAAGGGAAGCCATAAAAGGCATTTTCCAAAATTTGGAAGTTGTTCTGAGATTCTCTCATCCTTTCCGTGCTGTCTTGGGTAAGGCAGGATGTAGATTCATGAGACCCAGAAGGAGTTGAGAAATGAGGGTTGGAACAACAACACAGAAATTCTGGTTAAATCAGGATACCATTCTGGTTTATTGAAGGCCCTCTCTGTATTTCAGAAAAACAAAAACTTTATTCTTTGAGTGTCTGTGAGGCCTAAGCTTCTTCCCACCAGTCGCCTCCATTCACATTTCTGGAAGTTTCTCTCTGTGCGGAATGGCAGTAACTCACCCAGCCCCTGGGCTCTGGCTGCAATCTCTTCTACTCCGATGTCACTCTTCTTTGCCTCCTTCAGAAGCTATTATATGACTTCCAGATCTCTCTGTGACTCCCTGTATTACCATTAGAAGACATCTACACTGGGAAATCGCTCAGTTCCTGTTTTTGATTAATATTTTATCAGCCGCAAGAGGAAATGGTATTCTATAGCAACACTAATAAGTAATTGAGCAGATGAGATGCTCCTGCTCGCTTTGGTGAAAAGTACAGGCAAGGTTACCAGTGGAGAGCTCAGGATAATAAAGTCAGGTGTCCGAATCGAATATCTGATAGGGTTAAAATCTTACGCTGGCACGAGCAGAAATCAAGCGCGAAATCCCTTTTTGAGCAGTGGCTTGCCAATCTGTATTTATTGACTATCGTAATAATAACGGTAAAAATTACTACCTTGATTTAAAGCTGCATATCTAAACCAAAGGACCCAAACTGCTAATTTTGTAGTATTTAATATATACTATTATGTACAAGTTCAAGGTGATTAAGTAGACCACTAGAGACTGGCTCCCGTAGTACCCAGCAGATGCTGAGAATCTCACCCACCCTGCTGTATTCAGATGGTTCTAAGAGAGAGAGAGAGAGAGAGAGAGGAAGCAGCAGAGCCATCAGTAATAATACCATCCGGTAATTACCGAATCATAAATGTTTGGGGAGCTGAAGGTCACCGGCTTAGTAGCAACCCTCGTCTGTCCTTGTGCATTTTAAATGCTTGTATTCTATATCCGGGTGGTGGTATTTTATTTCCCACTGGAGGGTCTGAATGGGAAAAAAAAAAGTTATTCTTCCATAATTATTTTTCTTCATCATGGACGAAAAGACTTTTTTGTTTTCCATAATGTGACGGCCTTCAGTAAGTGGAAATGACGTTAGCACATCACAGCCCGTCTTCTTTGTAGAAATACACTACGTGTTCCTTCATACATGGTGTCCAGCACGGGGTGTCTGATTTATGGGAACATGACCCTTGGGGGCATCAGGAAACAGCTGCATGCGCGTTCCCTGCAGGAGGCCAGGCTCTCTGGAGAGGCCCAGAATATGGTCAGGAACGGGAGTTTTCGGGCAAGAAATTGGAGGTAAGAACACAGCACCGCTTGAAGAAATACCAGTGGGTATTTTTTTCTTTCCTCGAGTATTTTATTAACATTTGCTACCGTACTCAAGCACAATTCACTTAGGTTTGTATTTCTTGTGTTTCACACGGGAACTTTCATTAAATTGTGGCAATTCCAATTTGTGTGGTTATCACATCAACATCAAATAACGTGAACTGTGTTCTTAGCCTGTAAACCTCGCTTTGTAAATCTCCGATGCACTTGAGTTGATTCCCTTCTTTGGCCTTCCTTCTCTTTATAAAGTTAGCATTTTTATTGCTAAGGTACTGTTATTGTTGGTTTTTAAGGGAAATTGTCATAACCACACCTGCCGTGGGCACATTATGGACAATGCAAACATGATGCTCTCTTCTTATTGTTGTTTAAAACTCTTTTCCAGCACACAGTCCCTTCTCAATCTCTCTTCATTATAATCCAACTTAATTAGTAAAATTTAATTGATTCCACATTTGTCTCTTAGCTAATGAATTATTAGCATTTTAAGAAATAATATGTAACATCTATTAGTGGAGATTAAAATACATGAGTTTAATGTCTTCTGATAATACATATTTTTTATATAAAGTCAAATAGAAAATATTTGCCTGCAAGAAATAGTTCTTGTGGTTCTTATTTTATAATCAGAATTGAGGAGCAAAATGCTTTAGCGCCTCCAGCACATTTTGTAGGGGCCACTGATGAAGAAAATGGCAATACATTTTCTCTCTTTTTAAACAATCTTCTCTACCCCTGGGAGCCAAGAGGGAGCAAGGGCAGCAGTGTGCATGGAGAGAGCCTTTCGCTGCCTGGAACCTAGAACCGGGGGCAGACACCGCATCTTACAACTCCTTTTCTTCCCTCCCAGTTCGTCCCCAGTTGTGTTGACTCTGACCCAGGGCATCCAGGCTTGAGACTCGCCCGAAACTTTAGGAAGGTGAACACTACTTTAAGAAGAAAGTCTGAGGGGGAAAAAGAAGTATAATTCTTTTCCTTCCAAACGGAGATATAAAAATCATATAAGCATGATTTATCACTTGATTGGAGCATTATATTTTATGGTTATAAAGCACATGTATCATCTGGTCTGCCTCTGACATCTAGTAAGCCGTTCTGGCTTTTGTAATTTTGAGGAAAGAGCTCCCACAACAGTATTTTGGTGCATCCACGGCCCTGGTGTTCTGGAGCTAAGCTGGAATGGAGGAGAGGGTTCAGAGTGCCCAGAGGAAGGGCCCCATTCCATCAATCCTGGAAGGTGGAGGGAGAGAAAAGTAGGCATTGCTTTGGGCCCCTGCCGACCTGATGGCCTTGAAGGTGCTGGTGGTTCTGGATCCTTCCACTAGGAAGCCTAGTGGCACTGAGACATCTTTCCTCTGACTGTCGTGAACAAGGATGCTAGTGCAAGGGCTCTAATGCAAGTGACTCCCTGATGGCACATGTTGAAATGGGAAGGGTCCCAACCAGACTGTACAATAAGCCAGACATGGTGCAAAATGAAAAAATGTGAGGCTCCAGCAAGGGGCAGGAAAGTTCATCTTTCCTCTCCAAGGGGCTGCCAATCCAATCTTGAGTGGACAGGTGTCCCCCAAAGGGTTGCAGCCTTCACTGTGGGACATACTTGGGACCTGGGTCAGGGCGCACACAGGTGTGTTTCTGCAGTCACCAGCCGAGTGCACTAGGGTCCGGCCAGCAGGTCCCAGGAAAGCTCACTCCCATGCAGTACTAATGGGGAACGTTTCCAAACCACGGCTTCCAGGAAGCCAAATCACAAGCTTGTGAATTTAACGGAAACACTTTTGATAAAGACTGTAATATGTGGTCTCTTCTTATTTCAAAGTGAGTTTGAAACAAATCAAAACGTGAGTCGTCCCCCCCACCCCCTGCTCCTAGTGAGGTTCATGTGTAAACATTTGTCAAAACACATGGAGACTGTATGCTTTCAATGGAGGCGGCTTATTATATGTAAATGATACTCCACCAAAGTTGATTTAAGGAAAAAAAAACACAAAACCCGGCTCTGTAGGGATGAAAGACTGCAGGAACTGAGGACAGCATAGACTCAAGTTGGTGGCAGGAGTGTCTTTTCCATTTGGTTTGTATCCCCTTAGATTGAGCAGTTGTAACTGCGTTTAACCATGTATGTGTCAGTCCCGCCGTGCACCTGTCAGCAGGCCAGGCATTTGCAAAATATGTTCTTCCATTGTATCTTTGTAATAACCCAATGCGGGGGTTACTTACTCTTCAGTGCTCTGGTCCTCCATCGGGGTGGTTTGGCTTGCCACGGGACATTTGGCAACGTGTAGAGACATTTGTGGTTGTCGCATCTGGGGCTGGGGGGTGGCGCTGGAGGGAAGGTGCCGCTGGGCATCTTGAGGTTGGAGGCCAGGGATGCCGTTACACATCCTAAACGTACAGGACGGCTCCCAACACAAAATGCCAGGAGTGCCAAGGTTGAGAAACTCCACTTTGTCCCATTGCGAAAGATTCAAGGTGGTTATGTCGTGGGACTGGGAACTGGGAGGGGTGGAGACATTAGCACAGCCACTGCCATTTCCATCTCGTTTACTAGGCGTAATTAGTGAAGAATTAACAGCAGAAAATTGATCTCACCCATGCCTACCTAGAAAGCCCTCTTAGTCAAGGTGCTAATTAGAGTATTTTGTTGCCAGTAAAAACAAGAGTCAGATTTCATGATTGATTCATGATCATTTTAAAATTAATGCTGCTATTATCATACAAAGTAGTGGTAAGTGGAGGTAAGAGAATTTTTGCTTTGGGATACTAAGTCAACATTACAGTAAACACACAGCAAACCCATTTATCTCGGGCTTAATGCTTTGTTGTTTCTTCTAAGCACTTCTTAGGTGCCTTTGGGCTTTTTAGCATTCTTTGGCAGTTGTAATTTATTAATTGATTTTTAAATTTGGCTTGCGAAAATGAACTTTAGTTAGGGGTTTGAGGCGAACGCAAAGGCCTGTGTGTGTTTCAACGGCTGGGTCTTCCTGTTCAGCGTTGGGGATCGGCAGAAACCAGACAACCTGGGGACCAGACGGTCTGAGGCTCCCAGCCTCCTCGCATTGTGGATGAAGAGTCAGCCGCTTAGGCAAGGTCTTTCCATCATGTAAGTTTCAATAAAAATCAGTGATACTAAGTGGTTCTTCATCAAATGCATCTTAATAGCCTCCTAGAGGTGAGTGCTCCTGTTGAACTGTTTGGCTCAGGGGTTCTTAGGTGGGTTTCGTTTCATATTCAGTTTGCTTGGTTTTTTTGTTTTGTTTTGTTTTGTTTTTGTTCCATGGCCGGCAGTCTGATGATGCCTTCTCAGAACGGTTTTAAATGTATATTATAACATACCTGGGAGTCTAAAGGCCACCAGCTATTCTTAAACACAGTTCTTTGCCCCCCCAAGGCATGTGTTGAAGCAAAACCAACATGTGATGCTAATCGCAGCTTCTGAAATCTCGCTCTGGAAGAGTTCTGTGGCTGTCTCCACGTTGAGATCTGAAATTCTTGCCCCTGTGAATTTCAGTCAGATGAGCTCTGCATCGAGCTCTGAGCCAGATAGTGATGATGATAATTTTTAATATCGTAGACTACTTAGAATATTCTATAATAGTCAAAATGCTAAGCATTTGGCAGCACACTATATCATTTAGCCCCCATACCTGTGTGAGGTAGGTTATGGTCAATTTGACAGGCAAGAAAACAGGCTCAGACATTCACCATCCAAGTTCCAAACCAGTACACACTCTTAATCCCCTCCCAATTAATTGTCTCCGTTTCATTAATATGGATTACGTTTCAATTTGGCGTGATTCTTTGGAGTCTTACATCTTATGAGTCTTGGCATATGTTTGGTAGAGACACTTCCTGGATTCTCGCAATGCTGCTAGTCAGAAATTAGGCAAACTAAAACAAAGATCTCAATTTGGCTTCCCAGGCTAAATGTAATCTTGGACATTCAGCAATTCTGGGAATTTGCCTTGAGGGACAGCAAAAGCAAGGACAGCATTGTCACTCTCCAGGATGGATCATTTCATGAATATTTTCTTTTTGTTTTTCCTGAGGATGACACTGAAGGGAGGGAAGCCCTTTCCCAGACCTCCCCTCGGTCAGGATGGTTCCACTGTTTAAATTCTGCAGGCTGTTTGTTGCAAACAATAAAAAAATGTGATTATTAATATTACTGTCTTATCTAATACATCATTATCTTACCCCCCAAACTAACAAGTGTGTTTTGCTACCAATTCTTCTAATTTTTCCCAAATGGGTGAAATTGGATAATCAGAGACAAATGGTTTAAACCCACCAATTAAAGCAACTTTGTCAGTCTCTTATTGTCCAGACCTACTTGCTCTCATTAATTCTCCTGGCAAAATCAAGTAACGGACTTCAGTTTAGATGGCACGTGTAGGTGTTCCTTTGGACAAAATTGCCAGCAGAATACACATGAGTGTTTAGTAGCTGATTCCAAAAGGACATTGTCTAGTTCTGGTTTTACTCTTAGGCACATTTTCAAAACATGTTGTCCTTTCCTCAAGCGAACAAAGCACGGCTGAAGTAATATATCGATCTATCAGCCACTCAGTCCCCAGGTCAACCACGGAAAGAATGTTTTGCACACGTTTACCGTAAGTAATGCTAGACCGGACCTGTATCAGTGCTCAGTTAAGGAATGCTGGAATTTTTTTGTGACTAACCTATCCAGGAAGGCTTCCTAAGGTTATTTTGTTTGTGAGGAAGGTGTTGTGAAGTGTGAAATGCCCAGCACTGTACTGTCAACTGTGGGTGTACACGGTAAACACTTTAAAAAGATATGCTTGCAAATGCAATCAGATTAATACATGCTAGTCAAAAGAACACTTCAAAGTGCAAAGAATATCGGTCAAGATGCTCATTGCCCTCCCTACCCTGCACCTTTCAAAGAAAATGACCTTGAACTCTGGCAATGTCTGTTAAACTTGGATTTAAATCGGAATCAGGACCCCGCAGAGGTGCTTGTTAGAAACGCAGATTTCCCCATTCCACTCTGGGTCTTTTGAGGCAAAATCTCCTGGACTTGGGACTTAGCTGTCTAGTTTTTCAGCTCTTACCAGGCAATTCTGTGGCCATGCTGAGTTTGGGAAGAATTGCTCTCTGAGATAAAACTTTGGGAGACAAGGGGCATTCCATTTAGACACCTCCATGAAGAAATGGGTGGGCAATCAATACAAGTGCATATCCTGGCTTAGCCTGTTTAATTTTCTTAAGAGGATATTAATTGTCCCTCTGTTCATTTGGTTGCCAAATGCTCATGGGTTCTGTCCATATTTGGCAACAGAGACTATCCGCACTGGCAGTTCTTGCCAGGGGTTGTAACTTCAGGTCCGTTCTCTCCAACATTGATCAAACGTTTGCTGTACTCACTGAGCATCCATCCATCCCTTTTTATATTCTAAAATTTGTCTTCAAAACAGACAAGATCACCAGGACGCAGGATGGTTGGGACTCAAAACTGGTTGTCATTATCCATCGACTCTGCGTGGAGAATGAGCCAGGGAGGGGGACTGATGTAAGGAGTCCCTGTTGGTTTCTTGGGGTCAATGAGCACAAGTTTCTGGACTATGGGTGAGGCAGTCCTGGACCAGGTGGCCCCAGTGGCTGGGAGCTCATTGCCTTGTGACCCTTCCCCCCTTTTGAACATGCAGAAGGGTCTGTCTTCATCATGCACATTGGTATCTGGGATTTCAAATGAATCAGTAGCAAAGCGAATATGTTTGCTAAGAGATTTTCTAAGGTGAGCTTGAAGACTTCTAGTGAGGCAGGATCATGGGTTCTTCTGAACGGCCGATCTGTCGTTCTTCTTCTGCTTAGAAGTTGCCCTTTGTCCACGTTATCTGCAGGCCTAACTCCACCTCATCCCTGGGTCTCCGCTTCAAGGTTATTCCTCCAGAAAGCCTTCCTTGGTCTTGGAGAATGAAGTTGGATGCTGAATGTTCCCTCAGAACTTTCTAGATCCCCACTGCCCTTAACACGCTTGATCATCCTATGTGTCTGTCTTCTTCAGGAGCCCGACAAGGGTGAACGCTAAGAGAGTTCATAGAAAGAGGGATGTAAGCCAGTGTTATAATTCAACTCATACTGAGAAAATGAATATTAGAATTGTTGAATCCCTGTGTTAAAAGGAATTTAGAATTAACTGGCTGTTTTTTATCTGTAGTGTGGACATCCTAGAGGTATTGGCTGTGTACCCTTGGGCAGGAGGCTTTCCTTCTCTGAGGCTCCTCCAGTACCAAAAATGAAAAACTCCTATCTTCCTCAGGATTAACTCAACCGATCAAACACTAGCTGTTCTTTGTTATTATAAATCCTGCTTGTGTTTTTAAATCCTGAGGCCTCTTTGACACAACCAACGAAAGCCCTCAAGAGACTCATGGTGAGAGGTGATGATTGTAGTTTCCCTGGAAACTCCATTTTGATTTAGATGTCCACAGCATCTAATTTCTACCATTAAAAAAGGAACATTTTGAAAATGAGAGTTTTGGCATGATTGGACCCATGGGTGGGAGAGGACAAGCCCAATGGCCCAAAACACAAAAAAACATACTGGCATCTTAGAAGGAAGTACTAGTGGAGGGCTGAGGGCCCTAGATGGAGGCCAGGTGTCTCCACCCTTTGGTCTAAATAGTGATCATCTCAAAAGCACTTATTTGGGAGAGTGCCCTGCAGCGTTGCTTTATATTGTGACTATAGACAGACACCCCCAAGTTCATGTCAACTAAAGTAGTTGCAAAGCTGATTTATGTCCCCTTTCTCCCTGCGTTGAGACAGCACAGCATGGAGCTTGTCCGCACACCACAAGCAGAGGCCACAGACAGACAGTGTCTGTTCAGGGAGATAATATCACCTGCTAATCCTGTCTCTGCCATCAGAGTCTGAGTGGTCAGTGATGGAGACCGAGGCTGGATTAGGTCCCCCAAGGCCCCCTTTCTGAGTCTGGGAGATGGATGATATGGGGAATCACTCCCTGCTTTATCTTTCTCCATCTTTTCCTGCAGCTCCAACGGAAGCTAACTGTAGGACTCCGTTTCTCCAAAGAGAAGTCAGGACAGGGATGTAGTGTACACAGAGCCCTGCAGCGCATTCCCATACGCCCAGCCCACACCCTGCCTTGAAACTGAGGGCGAGGAGACCTTAGTGGGCTGTGGAAGTGAGACTTCATCTGGGGCTGATGCCGCAGATGTTCAAATCACTTTTGAAGAGAAGGCCTAGCTCACTGGCACCTTTGGACTGTTGTTCAGTAAGAGAGGTTGAGATGATCCCTTCTCCCCTGGAATCGTCACACGTGTGGACTTCACTACAGCATGCCTTCGGGAATTCTGACACGCGATTTCCTTTGGCTGCTGTCGTGGAGAAAGACCAGGATCAGACATGGGCTGGAGGGAGTCCCATCTCCTGCTTCCCAGAGGTGTGAACTTGAGCAAGGAATTTAGGCTTCCTAGGACTCAGTTTCCTCAGTGGTGAGGTGGGGATGATCAGTTGAGAGGGGGCAGGAATTCCTGTACGCACAGTGCCTAACGCAGTGGCTGGTGGGCACTAAGCATCCAGTGATTGTCAGCTCTCAATACCCTTGATGTTGGCAGGGGCAGCGGGAGTCCTGATGAAGTCACTCAGGTGTTTAGAGCTAGCATTTGTAAAGTGCCTGCCACTCTGCCTTGTACACACTCGGCATTCATCAAATGCTGGCTAGCGCTATTGTCGTGAAGTTTCAAATACGTGCTCCATGACCTTGAGTGTGATTTTTAGGCGACGTTTTCTCCCAGGGTGCGTGCCTGCATTTGGAAATGTCATTGGGTATAATTTGGCACCGTTCTCCCTTCTGCCTCCTCTAAAATGAGTTTTTAGTGTAAACATCTTATCCGTCATGGAACTGTGTGTTTTCACTGACAGTTGATTTCAGGGTCTGAGGTCCTCAGCCAAATGGTTCATGATAGCTTTCCAGAACGAGGGTGATCAGTCCCATGGGACGGAAGCTGCCCCCACCCAGTGGGCCCATATTGCTGGCTGGTCTGGGAGGTTGTACCCCTTTGTCATTTGAAGAGTTGGCTGCCCATGTGACCCTTGAATGCAGCTTTGCCCACTGAGCTGTGCAATCACTCCCTGCTTCAGGCTTGCTCTGATTCTTTTCCCTTCCAGCAACTTCCCAGTGCCAGTACACATCTCAGTGCGGACAGTGGCCAAGGACAGTGCCATTCGAGCCTTCTCCATTAGTACGATCGCAGCCAGACCAGGGTTTTACCTGCCTAGCCTGTTAAGGCCTGGCTTCCCAGGTCTATGACCAAGACGGGGAAGGGAGAGGAGGGGAGGCTGATGACAGATGATGAGGGAGAGGCTTATGTGTATTATTTTTCCTCTTAATTTCCACGTCTCCATAGTCTGGTCAGGGTGCCCAGTGTGACAACCGAAGCCTTTTATTGAGCACTTGCTGTATCCTAACTGCAGGCTAGGCCTTTTAAATATCCGTGTCCATATCCTTCCTTTCCTCCTGCCTTCCCTCCCTCCTTCCTTTTTCTCTTTCTTTCTTCTTCCCTCCCTCCCTCCAAACATCTACCCTACTAGCATTCCATCCATCCATCCATCTGTCCATCCATGCTTTCACCATCTATCTGTCCATCTATCCAGTAACTTAATCCTTAATCCTGAAACACCCTGGTGATATATGATGTACATCTTCAGGTAGGTAGCTGAAAGTTTAGGATGATGTAACCTGACTTAAGGTAGGGCTGGCTTTCTCCCTGACTATGGCTGCTGAGCCCATAACTGCCGCACCTGCTGCCTTCCAGTCGTTGTTCTCATCCTCCTCATCAGCATCATGTGACTCACCTTTTCTCTTGCTGACATGCTGGGGCTAAACCACGTCACTTGCAGCTAGAAATACACCTGCACATTAGAGCCTGTATTCATACACAAACAAGGGTGGGGACTTCAGTCATGCTGTTGTTACAGCTGTTTGGGAGCTGGGGCTGGAACCTGGGCCCCCACTGCCACAGCGCAGGTGGGGGTGAGGGACACGCGGAGATGGGGCAAGGTTGCCTGTTGAATGGTGAGGAGGCCTGATCAGGGCAGCCGGTTTGGCGTGAGCCCGGAGGGAGGGTGAAACTTGTCCGCCGTGCGCACGCACTCCAGGATGGCAAGCCCTTGGCCTCGGCCTTCCGAGGAACATTGTCCCAGGAGCGGGTCGGGGCTTTCTTTCCCATTGCAACAGCCCTGCTCTGTCTCAGGAGCCTGCTGATAATCAGCAAATGAAATTCACCTTTCCCCCCAATTCCTGAAACTGAAAGATGAGGGTTGACTTACAGGCCCCATCAGGAACCCATTCTTACTGGGACACGGAATCTCGAGCCGCACAGATGGGGGACGTTATTTTATTTGGGAGAACGAATTTAAGTTTGGCAGTTACCTGAGAGAAAATTAAGTTGCTGATTGCAAGTCCAATCCTCTGGCCTTCGGAAGAAGATAGATTATAATCTTTAATTAATCTATCACTCACACCAAAAAAAAAAAAAAAAAAAGAAGAAGAAGCAGGTAGGGGTGGGGTTGGCGGGACCCGTTCCTATAGCATTTGGTTCGGATGGCCGGGCCCGCACCAGGAAGCCCAGATGGCAGTACCAGGGCACCGCCGCCTGCACGCTGTGCGTTTACTTTTGTTTAGCATCGTCTTCAGCCTCCGCGCAGTGGGCAGGTCCAGGCCTGGTGTGTGCGCTCCGGCCACACGCCCGCCCGTCGTAATGAAGACGAACTGACTCTAAAGATGACCTTTCTGTGCCTTTGTCTGGAGCCAGCGCTCTTTAACTGAACACCTTTCCGGCGAACACGTTCTGAACTCTTGAACCGCTCATTCCCTTCTCATTGCTCAAGCCGCAGTGTATCATTATATGCCTCCAAAGACTGTGTTTCCTACGTCTGACATCAAGATAGAATTTTTCATAACCCTTTACTGGTCATAAATTTGATTGTTAAGGGACCGGGTTAATCTTATTTCTAATACCAGCAGCTGATTTTTGAAACCCTGATTTAGGAGCGTTTTTCTTTCTGCTACCTTCCTAAAACACAGGGTGGAAAAGTATAAAATATGTCACCTGATATTGGAGGATTGTTTATTTCTGTTCATTTTGTCCTGAATAGTACCTAAGAGATGCATTTGGAAACTTATCTTGTTTATATGTTTCTTCTGTTGCAATTTCTTCCATTACCTGAAATAGTCGCTTTGGACAGCAAGCAAACTCTGCCCTTTCCCAGCTGGGGGGTGAACGGGCAAAGGGGGCGCCCGGGTAAGGAGGCAGTTTGGAGACCGAGAAGCATTTCGAGATAGGAATGATCGTTTTGCGTTGCATAATATATAAGGAGCTAGTACCCCTCGTAACTCATGTCTGCCTTTATCATTTAACCGCGATGGTTTCATCGATTTTCTTGGACCTTCTCAGTGTACCACACATAGTAGGTGCTCCATACACATGGGCTGAACTGAACGGTGCTGTTTGGATTCATACTTAGGTGCACAGACAAGATCACAGTAGCTCTGTGATGTGCCGACGCGTCTCTGAGCCTCGGTGAGCACTGTTCCACTCCGAAAGGAATTTTGTGAGGCTTAATTGAAATAATTGGCGAAAATACCCAGCGCTCTGCTTCTCTGCTTGGCATGTGGTAGGCACGCTTGTCACAGAACCTATTGTAGTTCTGGAAAGAAAACTTAAGAGCATCACTTAGGGGGAGAAGGTACAGTGGAATTTTAAAGAGCATATTTCTCCTCCACTAAGCCATTCTGCGTTGATGAAAATTGGGCACAGAATCAGCACGAAACATTTCGTTAATTCTTGTTGACAGAAGTAGGACTTCGGGTCCAAAGACGTTATATTTTCAGGTGCACACAGATGCCTTATTTCAAATTTCTAACCTGTTCTCCTCATACGGACAGATTTGCACATGCGATGTCTGTACAAATTGTACTGGCAGTGGCCCCCGGGAGATGAAATTTCTGTACCTCACCGAAGCATGTTTTCCCTCTAAAGAGAAGCAGCTGGTAATTACTAATGCTAATGTCGGGGTGAAGTGCAATAGATAATCTAACACAGGCGATGGCCCCCTGAGCATTTATACTTGATGCTAGAATGTGTTCGTTTTCTTTATCTTGCTATTAATGCACCTCTGTTGAGCAATTTACTCTCCCTTCATAGATAGGATCAGGTCCAATATAAATTTATAACACTGCACCACATTTAAACAAGGGCCTTTCCCAGTTCCCAGTGTCTGTGGCTTCCACTTACAACATACCGCACACACGCATATGCACTCACACTCAGGTGCACACGCACACGTGCACACACATGCATACGTGCACACACACACGCACACTCACATTTTGCTGCAAGCCACACATCCAATCTCGGAAGCAGAATCGACAATCCTTGTTCCTTTTTCCAAAAACAGTTTCTCTGGCTTCTGATCCGTGGTCACTGTCTGTCAAGGGGGAGGGGAGCGTGTTGTATTCATCCAGGTAGATATGGTAGAGAAAAAACACAAGCAGTAACCACAGAACCCTGCACAGGAAAAATGCCCTGCAGCGAAGAACAACAGCGAAAAGAGAATCACAGATCAAGTGCTTGATCCACGTCAGTTGTTACGGGCGAGCGTTTATTCGTTTATGCATCATCTTGATGCTGAGCCCTGGTTCCATACATGATGGCAGCATCGCTTGGACCCGGGTTCTCCCACATATGTGCCGCGCATGATAGTCTGAGACGCTCGCTGGTTGTAAATATCACAGTCCCTGTTCGTGGGTATAATTGGTGTTCATGAGATCCACTGATTTTGGGTAAAAGGAGGAAAGAATTGGCTTTGTTTTTGACATACCAACAAGAGGTCATTTGCCAACTGTTCATTCATGCTGTCGTTCACTGTGGGCCTGTGACCGTGGAACGTGTCTATGTCCATAGCTCTGACTGTGGAACGTGTCTGTGTCCACATCTGTGGAGAGTGGCCACACTCTGGGCTTCTGATTCCCTTCCTGAGCAGTGAGTTTCTGTGAGTTCCTGTGAGCCCCTACTTATTTTATCCGGTGGAAATCTGTATGAGAATTATGTCCGCCACTAACACTCAGTCGGTCGTGGTCAGCTGAGTTGGAGGGGTGGTGAGTAGATGTAATTAATTTAGACTTCCAGAGGCCTTTGAAAATCTGCAGAGAACTCAACATATTTTGAGAACTTTAAGTGTGAAAGCAGCTTGCAAAATTGCATGTACTATGTACATCTACTTTGGTTACACACAGACACACACATAGGCACGCACACAGAAGACTGAAATACACACCGAGATACCTACTGTGGGCCTGGCTACATAGGTGTCATTTAATTGTTCAAGGTGAATGTAATGAACTTGGTCAAATAGCTGTGGATTCAAATTCTGCCTCCACCACTAACTGGCTGAGAGACAGGACGTCAGGTAAGTGAGTTGGCATGGGTGCATGCCTGAGTCCTTATGTGATGCGCAGCATTGACACCTGCCTCCCAGGCTTATATGTGAGTGGATTAGGCACAGATCTAGGAGCTCAGGGAGTGCACAACATCTTACTTCTTACCAGTTCTGCTTTTTCCTTCCCTTCTTCTCTGATTTCTCTTCTTTTGCGAACACGTGTTACTTCTGTAATATGAAAAAACAAAAATGTGGTCAAAGTTTTTGTTTTGTTTTGAAGAATCCACCAAGGGTTGGTGGGACTATTTTCATGCACTGACATCTTGCTCGAAGCCAGTTACCAGAGGGCCTCTCTAAACAGAGGATAGAAAAAGTGTGAATCAGGCAGACCCCTCCCCTCCCCCCCACTATCCACCTGGGTTTAATTTTCATGATTTTTCTCAAGGAATGCTTCCCAGGGAAATCTTTCACATTTCCTCTGGCACCAAACACTTCAGGATGTGAAATGGAAGCTAGCAGGAATCCCCATCAGGGCGTCTCAGGCCCTCCATGAACAGCAGGCTAGATGGCCCTACTCAAGGGTGCCCTGGCGCCATTTTCCTGAATGCGGGTACTTGGTAAGGATGGGGCTGGAAGAAAAAAGAGGGACAATATGAACAAGACAGAGTGCACATTGCTGGAACTTACCGTAGGACTGTTTCTTTTCTTGAGCCTTGACTTTCATCCCAGGCTGCCTTACAGCTAAGTCCCGAAGTGAACCACTTTGCCCCCAGTTGTCAGGGAATGCAAACGGCATAGCACAAGCCACTCTGCAGAGGTGGATGCTTTGCCTGAAATGGAACCAGCGCCTGCCTCACAGGTCCACACTCGAGGCCTGGGTGATCCAGAGAGCAAAGTCGTACTCCAGTGTAATTTTACACCAGACACAGAAATGCATTTCGTATAGACCGTTCTTCCATCCTCCCCCCAAACCGGCATAACCCTGACTCGTAATTCAGTGAAGGCATTTCTGTAAGAAGCAAAGATAATAAGCTCCAAGTGCTTTCATTTTCTGTCTTTCCTTCTTAATGCAGGGAAAATCGAGATGGGACTGTCCATTAGAACGCAGATGAGGGGCCTGGGAGTCATCACCATCTGATCCCTGAGGACATTAGCCCAGTCTTACTCTGTAGCCAGAACCAATAGTGAAATGAAAGGCAGATAGTAGAAGCAACATAGCAGGACATTTTTTTTTTCCTTCCCTGGTATGAAAGTGTATGTGAGTGCCACGTGTGTGTAGATGAGGGGTGTGAATGGGGAAAGGAGGCTATTTAAGCGCAGTCCACGCACGTCACTCACTGAGGGAGGCAGGTTGAGATTTCCATTGTGTCACAGCTACACCGTCTGACACATGTGTTCTTCTTGTTCACCACTGGAGTCGTTCTTGACAGCAATTGTATGCTTTGGTCTGAAATGCCACGTGTCACTTCTCCTCACCTGCCTATTGGTCAGAACCAATCACGTGACCTTGCAGTAGGAGGGAATGTATAAATTCCCCATGGGCCTAGAAGGAGAAAACGTGTGTGTGCACACTCTTAAGTCTTTACCAAACTGATGCGCCTTTGGCCTACAAAGAAAAGAATTAAGGGACTATATTGTTGGTTGGTACCATCGGCCTCGGAAACAAAACAAAAGATAGGCTTATTGAAGGAAGTACCACCACATGCAGGGAATAGGGAGCTTACGAAACTCATACTTCAAAAGCATTTGTGAAAAAAACACTTTTGAATAAAAGTAAGATGAATACATAAGTGATGAGTTTATGGTGAGATGATTGTATATTCCTGATCTCTGGAGGTGGGATCGAGGAGGAAGGATACGTTACCCAGACAAAGGATTTCTTGTTGCCACAGATGGGAAGTAGGGTTGGTTGGTCAGCAGGGTCTGGCTCGGTGTAACTTATCCTTGGTCTTAGGCATTGCAAGTTCCTGTTAAAGTAAAAGAAGCATTTGAATCTGGAACCTAAAGACTTTTGGCAGAAGATGGAGAGTTAAAGAGCCTTTTAAAAATGTTTATTTTTGAGAGACAGAATACAAGCAGGGAAGAGGCAGAGAGAGAGGGAGACACAGAATAGGGGGACTCGAACCCACAAACCATGAGATCATGACCTGAGCTGAAGTCGGATGCTTAACCGATTGAGCCACCACCCAGGAGCCCCTAAAGAGTCCTAAATCATGTTATAAACATTCCGAGCCAGTATTATAGCCAATGCTGAAGTCAAATGAAAGCATCAGACATCGTGCATAGCAGAAATGCCGCTGTCCCAGTTGGTGCATGGCTCACCTGCATACACAGAAAACCCAAAGCATTATTGACTTAAACACATAGAGTTTATCCTTCCACTTCATGGAAGTCCATGGCTAGGTAGCTAGTCCAGGACTGACTTGATGGTTCTATCAAGTCATTGAAAATTCCTCCATTTTTCTGTTCCAGCATTCTCGGCCATTTGGTTTCTATCCCCAAAAGTTCACCTCTTGATCCAAGATGGCTCTTGGAACTTCTTCCATTAAGTTCTATTTGATTTCCAAGCCACAGAAAACAAAAGGAAGGGGGAGGCAGAAGGAAGGATGAATCTTCCAGCTGAGTCCGTTCCCTCAAAGGACTTTGCTGGAAGTCCCACTCAATACCCACTCACATCTCATTGGCCACGACTTAGCCACATGGCTACCTTCAACTGCAAGGGAGGCTGGGAGATACAGGTGTTGTGTCTTTTTTACCTGAGGGCCTTACTCCACTGTATCATTAGCCTCTGGATACTAAGGAAAAGGGAGAAATGAATATTTTCCATTCTTTCCTGCTATGCCTCTCACAAGAGTCTGGTTAACATCCATACTGAGAACTGCCACCTATATATCTGCCCAATGCCCTTCAGAATGAGCCTCCCACCCCTCTCACAAAATATCCTCAGATATCCACAGAGAGAGACTGAAGTTAGGGGAAGTTTCTCTTTTGTATCTCTGTCCAGAAATCATGTACCTTTCTTGGATTCCTCCCAGGAATCTAACTGTGTGATTTCCAAGTCCTGTGCCATAGTGTGTACTAGGCTCATGCTTCTGACAGTATCCTATGCTCCCAATTTGCCATTCCTCTCTTTTTTATCACCCTGACCCTCTGATCTTCGATAAGAAGAAAACAATAATCAAATGCAACCAAGTTAAATTAGGATGCCCACTCTTGCTACTACTCACTTGAGTATTTTCCACTTAGAAAGTGAGTATTTTGTGTACTTACAGGTATTAGGGCTAATAGAGGGGAATGTTTTTTAACATTGGAGGAAAGGTGGTGTCATATTAAGAAAGGGAGCCTTTGGTTGTGAGTAACAGAACACTCCATTCAAAGTAACTTGAACAACAACAACAATAGCAAAATATATTACCTCACACCAAAAGAAGTCTGGAGCTCAAGCAGTTTCAGGTTTGGTTAACGCAAGGGCTTAAAAATACTGACAGGAACCTAGATTAGCTCTGACTTTCTGCTCTGCTTTCCCCAGTACATTGGTTTACCCTCTCAGGCAGGCTCAGAGTCACAAAATGGTTGCCAAGTCCCAGGAATCACTTGCACATAGTAATGACCAGAGGCAGCAAAAGATAAGAGTGTGCCTGTCTCAGGTACCCTTTAAAGAGTGAAGAACACCTTTCCAGACGCCTCTGCCAGTAGAACCCCCCCCCCCCCCGCCCCGATGATGCATTGGCCAAAATGGCATCACATACCTGTCCGTGTCTCAGCAAGGGAAATGAGACCACCACGACTGTCTCCCAAAAGTCAGGATTTCTTTTCGGCTGGGGGTGGGGCCTGGAAATTTGTCATCCAGGATAAAGGGAGGAATAATGGATGTTGAGCAGGCAGCCAACAGCATCTGTCCAGGGTCCTCCATGTCTTTCATATTGGCAGCCAATTCCCTGCATGTGAGAACGGCCCCTCCTTTTCAACATTAACTAGGAGGGTCATTGCTTGGTCATTGGAACTTCTACCCAACACCTTGGCCAGAAGGCCCGGACCCTCTCATGGAAACCTTCCAATGGTTGCCAAATCCTGTCCTCAGTACTATATTGAACACCAAATTCTGAAAGACCTGGAATAGAAAAATCCGGGGCCAAGGGCAGTTCCCAGTATTAAATCCTTGGTGATAATGGAGGCTGCAAACCTATAAGGCTGAGACCTTACCTCTCTTGTGTGCTCCTTGGGTTGTGGAAAGAGCATCCATCCTCGAAACGGGAACCTGTCAGATGCCTTGGATATACTGACAATACATTGATGAGAATTGAATGCCCATAAATTGCATAGCCCCCAGGGCCCTGTGGGTGCCCTGTCTCACTGCTTATGATTCAGAAACCCTGTTTATTTGTATCAAGGACAGTTGATACTTTAATCATCAATAAACTAACGTTCTAGCAGCCTGCCATAAATTTCTTGTCAAAGCAGAGATTATTATTGGAGCGCTGCGATGAAAGATAATCTCTACCTAGACTTACATTCGTTACTTCCAAAGCCTCCAGTCGTGGGGCTTGGATGCTACTACAGTAAGCAGAAGCCCGCGTTTCCCACTTTCAAAATACCCATGAGTTAATTGGCTTGCATATTTTGGCCAAGATCTAGCACAAGCTCTTTCCCCTGAATAAAAAATTGAGTTCTGCGAGCAAATATTTTGGTAAGGAAACAGAACTAATACTAGTGTTCTCTCTTGGTTATATTTGTTAAACAGTAGACATCTCTCAGTGATTGCTAACATTTATTATATTAATTATTAATACTAAAATCTGACTCCTTAATAAGAATACAATCATCGTTACAATTTATTGGCAGCATGGTGCTGAGCACTTTGCGTCCCTTATCTTATTTAATCTTCCAACAGCCTTATCGAGTAGACATCCTGTCTGTTTTACTAAGTAAATGGTTGCTCGTTTGCCGGTGAGGAAACCATGGCTGACTGAATTATGTGACCGCCTAGGTCACCGAGCCGATAAGTGGCAGAGCCATGGTTGACACAGAAGGGCGTGGCTTCTGAGCCATTTTCTAGCTCACTGCAATGCATGGTGGGTTCAAATGAGATTATTAAAAATGAGATTATTTCTCGAAAGAGACCACAAAGTAAATATGAATTACGCTCCCATCCTTACCTTAAGGATTCTCTTTCAATCTAAGCAGATACCCACAAATTACCAGTGTTTGCTGAGGCCCCGAGACAATCGAGTCTTAGCTCCCTAGGACTCCAGAGGGTGGTTTGAGTAGGAGGTGACTTCCTTCCCACTGGCCGCATTCTGGGCAGGGCGGGGCAGTTTACCAGAGTCAGAAATTTTATAGGAGAGCTGTTTACACTAAGTGACGGTCCAGGTCCCAGCTCAGGGATTCTCTGTTGGTCCCAAGCCCTGCTTCCAGAAATCAGGTACTCACAGGACCACCAGGGCCTTCTGCTCATGGGATATCGTTGGATTGTTTCTTTTAATCCATTCACAAGAAAGTTCAACAGTCTCATTTCCCCAGGTGCAGGGAGAGTGAAGAGAGCCCAGTGAGGCCTCATGGTCGCGGTTGGCCATGGTTTAGCTATCGATTCCCTTCTCTGGAACAGGCTCTGATTAGTTTTCTCGGGCTCCCACAGCAGAACACCACAGACTGGAGGGTTTAAACAATAGGAACTTGTTTCCTCACTGGTTTGGAGGGAGACTAGAAGTCCAAATTCAAGGTTGTGGCAGAGCTGGCTTTCCCTGAGGCCTCCCTCCTTAGCTCACAGATGGCCACCTTCTCCTTGTGTCTTCCTTTGTGTTCTGTCTGTTGACACATCCCTGGTGTCCCTTCCTCTTCTTACAAGGACACCCGTCAGAGTGGATTAGGGATCCACATTCATGACTGAATTTAGCCGTAATCACCTCTTTAAATATTTTGTTTCCAAATACCATCACATTGTGGGTTGGGCCTTCACTGTATGAATTTGAGAGGGACACAGTTCAGTCCATACCATGCTCCATGCTGGCCATGGGTGATGTCATGGTGAATAAGGAAGAAACAGTTCCTACCTCCCATCAGTTTTCAGGGAAGAAGAGAAGGCAGTCTTAAAAGAAAAAAATTCACTGAATTAAATAATCAGAAGATGGTTAACTCTGTGACGAGGGGTGTAAGGTCCTTGTGCAGCTTAGAAGGGGTGACTCTAACTTTGTCTAGGGGGTGGAGAATGCTTCCCTAAGGTGGTGAGTTTGGGATTGAGGTGTGAAAGAGAGAAAGAGGAGTGTAGGCAGGAGGGGAAGGACTTAGGGCGAGGAGGAGAGCCAATAGTAGGTGTGACCAGAACTTTAAGGCCTGGCCCTGTTCCAGCCAGTTCCAGGAACTGAAAGGCGGCCTGCATGGCACGTTCTTGGAAAACAAGGCTAAGGGATTGTCCAAAAGAACCCTGGATCCATAACTGACTCCCTTCATGTAATCATATCTAATGTTGTGGAACGACAGTTAATTTGCCCAAAAAGTGATGTTATGTGATCCCGAGTTTCGTTCTTGTTTGTTGAAATAAGAAATTCTCAAGAATTCTGGGTTCCTAAGACTCCGTTTGGAAGTTACTTAAAAAATATCCGTTCCTGGGCCCTGCTTACCAGTCATTCCGATTCGATACATCCTGGATGGGGTCCAGGAATCTGTATGTTCAGCAGACCCTTCTGGTTCTTCCGGTGCAGTGGCTCAGAGCCTCAGTCTAAAGAGACAAGCTGTTGACATGTTACTTAGAAATGCCTAGAAAAATTGAGTACTACCAGACCTTTCGGACTGTCTGCCAGATCCAACCCACGGGGGTGGGGTGACACTAACCTTTACAGACCCATTACCCTGGGGACCCTATGGGGAGTGCTTTGTGTATGTGTGTCAGCTCTTTCAATTTAATACAACCGTCATCTGAAAGGGGGCACGTGAGGATCCCCATTTTATAGATGAATAAAGAGAGGGACTGAGGGGCTGCAATTTCTAAGGTCACACAGCCCGTCAGTGACAGAGTAGATGCCCAAACACCAGGTTCGAACGGCCCTCCAGTGCATGTGCTCTCAAGGTGTAGTCGCCAGCACTCAGTGCCCCGATTGTGGAGCCTGGACCAGGGCTTCCTGCACTTTCCCGTCCCGTTCGTTAGGTGATCCAGAAAAGCTTGGATGCTGGACCTGATTTGAACCAAGAGTCAGCTGTTGATTCGCTCTCAAACACCTGGCCGAAGCCCTTGGCGCTCATTCCTTCCTTCTACTTGTCATATGTGTTATTTAATCTTCCTCAAAAAAAAAAAAAAAATCCAGATTGCTTAGGAAAATAAAATGCGGAGAACTCAGGACAGAATCAGAATTTTCTAAATGATGAACTTTTCAACATAGTTTTTATCTCAACCCCAAGGCATTCTAATCCCAAATTTTTTTTAAAGTAATAATAAAATAAAACAGAGTTTATTTTCAAAAAATTGCTTTGCAAACTCCTTCGGAGCACATCACCGCCTTATTGGATGAATCATATTTTTAACTTTCACTTTCCAGCAATGTAAACATAAGCTGTCAAGGAATTCATGGACCAGTTGACTGTAAATGAGTTTGCCTTTCATGCAGTGCTGTTCCGTCCGCTTGCCACAGAAATGATTCCAGGTCATTCCAATATATTTAATTAATTTTGGAGATGAAATTATTTTGCCCAATAACTGGAATGCTAATAGGACTTATTGTAATGGTTCTGTTCAGGTTGTTGGTTCAAAAATAAACGCCTTCATTTCAATATTTGCCTTTTGGTTGCAGCCCGTTAACCTGTCACACACCGTAGCCTCATGAGCATCGTGGCTTAATTGTAAGTTAATGTGCACCTAGTTTTTATAAAGCAGAGTTCTATCTTAACTGTGAAGTTTCGCCTCCCAGTCATACCCCTAAATCGGGGTTTCGAACAGATGGATGGATTGGAGTGACATAGGTCATACTTCTGAACATAATAGCTTTATTGGTGCCTGAGTAATGCAAATTTGAACTGATTTGGGGAAGTTAGAATAAAGTGAGGGAAATAAATCTTAGCTCATGAGAGCATAATTGGGGCATTGAGATTTTTGGAGGTGTACTATATTTGTAGTGGGGAGAGGTTGCCAGTAGAAAGGGAGGGATAATAGAAACCCTACAGAATCTAAGGCGGAATTAAAATCTGCATATTAATAGCTTTCCTGCCAGTCACGAATAGATTCATTCTTCACATCTCAGATATATAAAGCTTATTTCAAAATAAATTCTGGGGAACGTTCAACCTGATTGAATCTGCTGTAAGCTCTGTTAATATATTTGTTCGAGTCACTTGCGCTCAAAAGCTTTTTAGACAGAATATCACTTTTTTATATTATTCATGGTAATGTAATTCCCCCCTTTAATCTCTTCAGGGTTTCCCATTAAGTCATGATATGCGGTTCAGAGAAAGTTGGATCGACCATTAATCACACTATCTGGACTTCTCTGTGTCTACTTTTTGTCCATCTCTTAAATCAGTCCCTTGGCAGCAGCAGCAGCAAGACATGGGGCCACTCCAGACCATCTGATCGAAGAGCTCTTGTCAGGAGATGGGGTGGCTAATCTGCAAGCCAGGTAATGGAAATCATTCTGGGCAAGGAAATAAAACCGGACAACACGAACAAAATCACTACGTATTATAGGAATCAAGTACATTCTAAATGGCTTAATCCTGCCGTTTGGATAGCAAGCCTACCGGTAACATGTACTACTTCGTAGATGACTTAAGTGATCCAAATACCTACAATATGTATGCATCACCCGTGTCAGGCAGGACACCTGTCAGAGACGGGGACTCTTTAAAGCGTTTTTCAGTTGACCAGGCAAAGTAAACAAGGACATAATGGATTGGAAAAAAAAAAAGAAAAAGAAGGAAAGAACTGAAATGTTTCTTTCCTCACAATCAAGAGAAATGCCCATTAAAAGCACCCGGATACATGATGCATGTTCAGTAAATATTTGTGGTTGAATTCAGTTACCTGGTATATATCTGATTTTTATTTCAAAAAGAATAGTTATGAGTCTTTAAAAGTTCTTTGACTTTCTCTTCTTTCCTAACCCCCAAAGTAATAATTCATTGACATTGTCATTTAAATGCTCTTATGTGATCATTTTATTTAAAATCAAAAAGTGACAAAGCCAGCCTAAGAATTTGAGGGTCAATGAAACTGATTTTTGGTCTAGGACAAGGCCTGGACACTTTGTCTGCACAGGCCACTTAGTAAATAAATATTTTGGGTTTCGTGGCCCGTCGGGTCTCCCATCACCACTGCTGAACTGCGAGGCATTGGAAGAACAGCCACAGATGCGTGTAAACAGTTGGGCGTGGATGTGTGGCCAATAAAACTTTATTTACAGAAATGGGTGGTGGACAGGATTTGGCCTGTGGGTCATAGTTTGCTGGCCCCTGGAGCCTGAGTTTGGGAGATGTAATTTCAAAAATCATTTTTGTTTGATTTTTGTGGTTTAAGAACGTGCTATTTCCAATCTTGGATGAGTGCTTGTCTTTTGGATTTTCATTTCGTTCTGACATAACACAGAGCCCTCGCTTTGGGATTTCTTGTTAACCGTGGCACTTCTCGTCAAACATCTCACTCCGTGGCTCCTCTGGGGATGGCACCCACAACCGGAGCCAGTGTGGACATGATACTCTCCACACTCAGGCAACTTGGGGGAAAAAATCAAGAGTTTGGCATAAGGATTTGGAACCAAAGGACTGAAGGCTGACCTCATTTTTTTTTTTTTAAGGATAAAGAGAAAAGAAAGGAATAGGGGAGATGGTACGCCTCCTCACTTGGCTGGAGGCCTCAGGGTTAATTGATGAATCTGTTAGAAGGGAGTGTCGTGAAGTCTTTTGAGGACAAATGCTGCCTGGTTAGGGTTCAGAGTAACCGAAGTATATTCCATGATGCAGGCATTAAGGAATCATGCTATTGGTTTTGGAAGAAACCTAATAAGGAAAACAGAAACCTCAGTTTTTTCCCTGGGCGTTATTTAGGTGGCCTGTCTTCTAAACATGGCTCGTGGTCTTAAGTTTTTCTAAGAGAAGAGGGCTAGGGGTCATTTGAACTCATATTTCTTTGTATATATTGAAAATGTTAACCCTCAAAATTAACCCAGCGTAGTAAGGGAATGGGAGATTGTCTCCCTGCTTTCTTGGAGACCGGGGCATCCATCATATTGTTGCAAGTGCTAGAATGTTCCAGGGAGGCAGGGCTGAGGCGATCTGTTCCTGTCACTCTTTCAAAGCAGAGGAATACCCTGAAGCCGGATGAATACATGTGGGGTGGCTGTTTGCTCCCAGCAGCTCTGCTTTGGACGGTGGCTGCCTTCAGCAGGAAGCAGACACTAGCCACCACCACTCAGGTCCAGAAGCAGTTAGTGGCCCGTCCTCCCTCAGAGCCCTGAAAAACCCAGCTACGTCTCCTTCCACCAGACCAATGCGATTGCTCTCCATCTGGTGCTCAACATCAAAATAAACGGAAACCACTTTCACCTTTCCCAGTCCAGGGGCAGGTGCCCAGACAGGTGGTGTGTCACTCTTGTGGTTTCCCGTCTGCGAAGCCACCTCTTTCCATGTGTGGCAGTGATCATGGGGAGACGCCCAGGATTGCGAGGGAGAGGGCTCCTGGCTGTATTACTAGTACCAGCTCCTAGTGGGGGCCTAGCCATCCTTGGCCTCCTGATGTACTTTGTGACCCATTCCCTGGGACTCCCTCTGGAAGGAAAATGATGGGCTCACTGGTGGGGTGACCCACCGATCAAGGCACTCCTTAAATGGACCTGAAATTTCACATATAAGTGTGACCTCCAGTTAAAGCCAGATTTTCCTAACCCTGGTCCCCCCCCCCCTCCGAAAGATTATACCATGATACCGTTCCGATGAAGTCATCTTACCCCGTAAACTGTCATGTGATTTACAGAAGGCCATCTGTTCCCATACAGGGTGTTTTATTTGGGATCCAGGAGGGGAAGGCGCATCTGCACCCTCCGCAGCCTCTGAATCTTAATGAATAAAAGCACTGAGCGTTCTTTAAAAAGGACTTGTATGGGTCTGTTTATAGTGTGATAGTATTTTGTCATCTGCCTCCACATTGGATGTTCACTGTCAGCTGTACAGGAAGTGAGCTTCTGTGCTGGTTTCCTGAGCAAGGCGGCTGTGGTCGGAGAAGCAGTGAACACGGGGTCTCGCACGGGAGGGTGGACGGGCCACCCGTGTTTCCAGTGTGCACGTCCCCCGTCCAAGGGGAAGCTTCTGCAACTCTCGTAGTTGTTTGTCTGCAAAAAGAAAAGCCAGTTTGGAGTTCCT
The DNA here is from genome assembly GCA_028646485.1 of Cryptoprocta ferox. Taxonomy (NCBI): domain Eukaryota; kingdom Metazoa; phylum Chordata; class Mammalia; order Carnivora; family Eupleridae; genus Cryptoprocta; species Cryptoprocta ferox. The sequence goes on from CM053563.1 coordinate 47,706,787, forward strand.
TATTATCCATCCATTCTTTAGTCCTTCTGTAATTAACTTCCTGTTTTCTCTTCTCCCTCCTTCCCTAGGTCCCCTGTCCTTTCCTTCCTGTTCTGGTAGGCTTTATCAGTGCCCAGGTGTGGAGGTCAGGAGACTACTGTCACCAAATAGATGGTTTGTTAAACTCGTAGATCCCAAGAGAAAGGGGACACGTGGTGCTTTGGGGTCACACGGGTCTGCTCCAGGAGGCAGAGGGAGAGGGGACCCTGGGGGCAAGAGCCTTCATTGTAGTTTCTGCTGGAAAGACTGGAGAAGGAGGCTAAGCAGGCTTAGGACTCACTAGTTTGCATACCTACTTGCCTGGTACCTGGCCACAGGGTGATCGGGGCAGGTGGATGGTGGCCAGAGTGTGGGAGCCCGATGGTGGAGGTGGAGGGTGGGTGGGCTCTAGAGCGGCTGTTTTGCATTTGAAAAGTGTGCTGATGCAGGAGTTGTCCCGCATTTCTAGGAATCTCCTAACCCTGAGAGGGCTCTGTGTCTGGACAAAAGACCCCCAGGACCATCTCATTGGCCTTTAACATCCTACCTGTGAATGGGACTGTCCAGGGGACCTAAGGCAGTCCTCCATCCAGTGCACACGGATTTGATTATTCAGCTCTTCTCTTCTTTCTTTGTGGGTCACTCCCAGAAGTGACTCCCAGACGTGATGCCCACTGCCCACCCAAAGCCCATGATGCTGAGTGGCAGCCCGGTGCTTCGAGATGACAGTGGCGGCCCTGGTGCAGGGAGCACCCGTGGATTGCACAGAACTTGGAATCCTTACCCAAGCATTAATTTAGCTGCATAAGCAGTCTCTTCTCCCACAAAGCACTGACTAAGAAGAAAAGGGGCCCAGAGTACCCAGCAGGGCCAGGCTGACAGCTTGTGGCTCCCTTGCCATGGAACGTTCTGAGGAAGGTGGAGACACCAGCAGGAGTGAAGGAGGATTTGGGAGGAGCGTTTTAGTGGCTCATTTTCTTCCTTCCCTCCATCCTCCTTCCTTTTCTCCTTCCCTCCTTCCTTGTTTCCTTCTTTCCCTCTTTCCTTTTTAATGATTTTTAATTATAAACATAGTGAGTGCTGTGAATTTGCAAAACATTAAAAAACAATCTTCTGGCTTTCTGTAATCCTCTGGAGACATACATACTTCTAAATTTAAATGGACCTTCCTACCCTGTCCGGAGAACGGAAATATTTTTAAGCCAAGCTAAAAGAAAGGGAAGACATTCCCTTTTATTTTCTTGCCAATTTTTCAAAGCATTTTTCTTATGCTTTCTTTCAAAGTTTATTTATTTTGAGAGAGCCCAGGGGAGGGACAGAGAGAGAAAGAGAGAGAGAGAGAGAGAGAGAGAGAGAGAGAGAGAGAGAGAGAGAATCCTAAGCAGGCTCCGCGCTGTCAGTGCAGAGCCTGACGCAGGGCTCGAGCTCACGAATGGTGAGCTCATGACCTGAGCCTAAACCAAGAACTAGACGCTTAACCAACTGAGCCACCCACGTGCTCCCTTGTTTTCTTAATATTGTACATTTGGTGCAATTATTATTGAAATTTGTAAAGCGTTCAGAACTGGAATTTTGGACTCAGTGACTTTGGGCAAATTACTTTTTCTCTTTGGACCTCAGCTTATTCATCCGAGTAAAGGGGATGATAGCATTATCTACATCTCAGGCCTTTTGTGAGTCGTCCTCAAAGTAATGTATAAGAGGGGCCATTACACACTTGACACTAAAGGAATGCCACTCGTCACTGCCCCTATTATTATTACTCATTCCCTTCACCCCTGAAGAGCCTTCAGGGAATGAAGGCTCTAGACGGAATGGGGGCATATTCACTCTTTGGGAGGAAAAAAAAAGTCTCACAATTTCAAAGGACTTTACGTTTAGAGTGATTTTCCTGGAAACTTCAGAGAAGCCTCCTGTTTTGACTTTGCCCACAACTACCAGAGGAAGACTCTTTCGAGCTTTGCCACGGTGAAAAATGAGGACGCCAGCTTAAATAAATGTTATCCCAATCTCTACAGAATCGCGATGTGTCCGATTTTTTAAAGCATCAACTGCAGGGTATTTATTATTCAGCGATAATAATAAATCTCTGCTTATGAAATCCGGGGACTCGAGTGTCCTGGAGGGAGGAAGCAAAGTGCAGAGAGAAGAGCTTCGAGAGGCAGAGGTCCAGCCAGACCCGGGCTATTAATCATCGCCCTCCATTATTTCCTGAAGATTCATTCATTGTTCTGTAGGTATCTAGAGGATCAATTAGAGACCACAGACAGGCTTTTTCAAAGACACAGGAGGGTCAATTAGGCCCTCCTTATAATTTTCTGCTTTAACAGCAAATGCCAGCCTATTGCAAATCAGATGCAAGGCAGTTTGGAAATAAACAGGGTTCTTTCCTACCTCCTCCTTTAAAAAGAAAGGAAGGAAAAAAGGACCCAACAAGGTATGGCAGCCATCAGCTCTTGGTAACATACGGCTCGCTGTCAGGCTCTGGTGCGAGTGAGGCCGAGGGGACCTTATCATCGAGACCTGTGGGGAGCCGACTTCTTGCGGGGTCAGAGCCCCAGGAACGCTCAGGGAATTTCTATGATGGAACGGTCTGTTCCCATCTCCGAGGAGATTCATTTATCTCGGGTGCGGTTGGAAGTGTGCTGGTGTGAGGGTACAGTCATAAAGTGTCCGAAAGGGTCCCCGAAATCAATGGAAGCAGCTATTCAGTGCCCAGCACGTGTTGGGGAGAGATTCCAGGTAACCCCACCTTAAGTATTATTTTGTGTGACACTGATTTTTTTATTTGTTGCCCCTGGGATTGGCAAAGTTTGAAACACATTATAGTAAAGTCAGAAGAAGCGAGGAGTTGTCCTACGTGATGGGAAGGTGGAAGGAAGATTGTCAGAAGCTCATGTACCCCTTTTTCCTCTATTATTTTGAAGTCAATCGCTAGATTTTGATTCTACCTATTCTGAATGCCTAATCTTGTTAACAGACTGAAGGATGTATTTTTTGCCTTTTAAGATCCTGTTCTGTCTGTCTACCATCAAGTATAGATCCAGAGGCAAAAGAGAAGTTCTTCTAATGTGAAAAAAAAATCTAACTTAAGTGATTTTTTTTTTTCTGAGATCTCACTGCTAACTTTCCAGCCCCAGCTTGTCCATCGTCCTCAGATGTTTGTCGAGAGCTGGCTAACGTGTAGGCACTATTCTAGATCCTGGAGACCCAACAGACAACAAGGGAGACAAAAGCCTTCTCAGTCCCAGCATGTTGGAGCCCAGCCCCAGGGCCTCTTTCACCTTCAGGTCCTATAGCTTGTGAGATTTTCAAAAAAGGGATTAAGACTGAAGTTGGACTGCCCCCCCCCTTTTTTCGTTTCCCTGAAAAGAGGCCATGAATGTGCATTTCGTCAGGGCAGGGAGTTTGTCTGGTTTGCCCACTGTTAGTTTTTCTGAGTCTGGAACAGTGCCTGGTACATGGTAGGTCCTCGATGAGTGTTTGTTGAGTCAGTGAACGAATGGCCAGCAGTGGCGCCAGTCTGAGGGGCCAGCCTGATTCCGGTCCCCTGAGCTGCCCCAGGCCCTGGTTGCTCCCACCTCCCTAGGAATCAGCGTTTTCTTCCCTCACTTTTGCTTACTGATCCATGAATAAAAAGCAAGAAAATCTCCCAGCACTTGGACGCTCCATCCTCATTTCCAGCTCCTATCCCAAAACGTGCCAGTGTGTGGCTTGCAGATGTCTTTTTGAGGGGGAACTACTGGGTTTTTATTTCCTTCATGGAATGATTTAGTTGCCAGCATTTCACAAATCGAGAGACTTTACATCACAACCAGGATTTCCTGCTTCACTTGAGAAAGCAGGGCTGGCATCATTTGCCTGTGCTTGCGAGTGGGACCAGCAGGCCGGATTTGAGCAGGGCTGCCTCTTGCTCGCTGGGGTACATGCCCACTGGTTTTCCATAGGGCTCATCGGGCCTACTTCTCTCACTATAGAAACTGTCTGGCCTCCCAGGCTTTGGAATCTGTAACCCCTGCATGGCAGTTACACGAATCCATGAGCCGCCCTATCTCACAAGCCTCCCTGACTCCAGGCCTCTGATTCATTGAACTGTCCACCATCTTGGTTCCTTGGGGTCAGATCTGAAAGGCCGCTCTTATTTATACAGATTCTTTTACCTACAGTGTTCTTTTTCCCTTTTCCAAGTAACTTTGACTCTTCCAGAAGACGTGCCTTGAACCCCGAAACCCCCTCTCCCTGCAAACTTGGAGTGTGGGTTAGGTACCCCTCCATCCACCATTGTGCTCATATTATCCTCTACAAGCACGACTGTATCGTGGCTGGTTACCATTCTGGGGCCACCCCAGGCTGTCATCCCTCCAAGACAAGGGATGCTCATCGTCGCTTCCTGGGCATCCTCAAAATCTGGCCCCTGAGGGAGAAGACACATGGATCTGGCTGGCAGAGCCTAGCGTGGGAGAGGGATGATGGCCACCCTGGATTTCCAAGGATAACATCCCCAGATGCCTTGGGAGTAACCCAGCAAGGCTACGGATCTTATCATCACGGGAATGGAAAGGTCTGGGAAGGTTTAGGGATACTGGGGTATCCTGCAAATAATAAGGGGACCAAGGGTGCATTTAGAAGGGGCACTCTGGCTTCAGTGAGAAGGATGGACCCATAAGGGGCAGGACTGGTAGCAGGCGGGCTCTTCTATAGTCCAGGCTAGTCATAGTGGAGATCGAAGCCAGGGAAGGATGTGGAAATAAGATGTGGCTACTGATTGAGTGGAGGGGGGTGCAAATAGATGACATCCTACTGTGGGGAACGGGGGAGTAAGACATCATTCAGCCAATGAATTTATGAGAATAGCTTCACTCCATGTTCCCCCCTCCCCCACCAAGCATCGGCCATATCACCTTGGTGATATAGTCTCTTAGTGAAGCATGCAGAATGCAGAGACTGTGAGTGTAGCATGTGATTTTAAAGCAGGACTATTAACACACATCCAGTGGCTTGGTTTTTAGTGTGCATACATTTTTGTGTATTCCACGTGGATTTCCTCTGCCCTTATTTTTCTTCTTTTAATCCTCTTCCTTAAGGGAGACCCCATTCTCTTAGTAGCTTCTTGGTCGAGTGTTCTAACTAATGACTTTAATCGTGTGAATGTGTAGCAGAAATGGACAGGAAAATCCTCAGCCCATTTATCTTGCAGACCCCAAGTGTACAGGCACAAAACCACAACTTCCACCCTCTTTTCCCCTCCTTTATTTCATACCTTACCTCAATTTATGACTTGGCTTACAATTTGTTGCAGAAAGCCCAGCTCCCAAGCTTCCTCCTAAATCTACATTTTTCTAGTTTGTCTAAAACAGCCAAGGTCTCAGGAGTTTGCCGTTACAGTGCTTCAGAGACATTGGTGACATTGAAGGGCTCTCGTGTGTGTGTGTGTGTGTGTGTGTGTGTGTGTGTGTGTAAGTAATTTGGGTTATAAGAAGAAATTTGCAAAGCCTTTTTCTATCTTCCTATCTGTGCAGTTCAGGGGATTAGATTAGATGATATTTGATACAAAAAAAAAAATACACGGTAGGGCCTTTCTTCATGTAGTAGCTTAGAATAAATGAGTGCCACCAAAACAGGGTACCTTTTGTAGCATAAATTCTGAGCTCTATTTGGCCTGAAAGCTTTCTTACTCAACTTTGTGTAAGATATGGCACAGAAAAATCATTTCAGTAGTTGCTGATCTAGATTCACAGGCTGCAGTGTCATATTACTACCATGAGGAATACTAGTGATGAGTACTATCTTGAACTAAGTCTTTAGTAATTTATTAAAAAAAAATTAAGACAGCCATGGTGCTTGAGTTCCTGTGTTAAGAATTTTATACTCTGGGGCACCTGTGTGGCTCAGTCGGTTAAGCAGCTCAGGTCATGATCTCGTGGTTTGTGGGTTCGAGCCCCGTGTCGGGCTCTGTGCTGACGGCTCAGAGCCTAGAGCCTGCTTCCTATTCTGTGTCTCCCTCTCTCTCTGCCCCTCCCCCGCTCATGCTCTGTCTCTGTGTCTCTCAAAAATAAATAACGTTAAAAGAGATGTAAAAAAGTTTTATAACTTGCATGCATAGTGACTGAAAGCCAAAGAAGTAAATGGAAGAATGTTTTAATTTAATTTAATTTTATATTTATTTTATTTTATTTCTTTAATTTTTTAAATATTTATTTTTGAGAGAGAGAGTGTGTGTGCATGTGGGTGAGGGAGGGGCAGAGAGAGAGAGGGAGACACAGAATCCGAAGCAGGATCCAGGCACCGAGCCATCAGCACAGAGCCTGATGCAGGGCATGAACCCACGAACTGTGATATCATGACCTGAGCCAAAGTGGGTCACTCAACCGACTGAGCCACCAAGGCACCCCAGAATGTTTTTATTTTAAAGCTGAATTGTGATATATGCTGCCATATTTGTTTTCCATGGCTGTGTAACAAATTATCCCAAACTTGGCAGCTCAAAACAACACCCATGTATTAGCTCATGGTTCTGTAGGTCAGGAGTCTGGACACAGTGTGACAGGTTTTCTGCTCAGGGTCTTGCAAGGACAAATTCCAGGTGTTGGCTGGGGCTGCATTGCTTTCTGGAGGTCCTGGAGAAGAATCCACCCCTAAGATCATTCTGGTTGTGGGCAGAATTCAGTTCCTTGCAGTTGTGAGAATGGGCCTTCTATTGACTTTTCTCTCTGTTGCCTGCTGGCCAGTCCTAGCTCCTGGAGGCCACCCACATTCCACCATGTGACTGCTCCATCCCCAAGGCCATCAACAGAGACTGTCTTGTGCATTGAATCTTCTCCATGCTTGGAATTTTACTTTCTCTTTCTCTTTCTCTTTTTTTTTTCTTCTGACTTTCTTTGAATCTGACATCTAGACCCATATTTAAAAGGCTCATGTGATTAAGATAGTCTCCTTATGTTAAGGTCAGCTGATTTGGAGCCTTAATTAACATCTGCACAATCTCTTCCCAGTGGTACCCAGATTAGTGATTGATGGAGTAACTGAGAAAGGCCAGGGCCCAGGCATCTTGTGGGCCACCTTAGGATTCTACTGACCAAAGCCACATTTTTTTTTTTTTTAATAACAGAAAACAAAGCCTAGATCTTTCCAGAGACTTTTTTCAGAGGCACAAGGTAGAGTATGAGAGAAAGGGGGTACTTGAAGAGGATCTAAAACACAAAGAAAGGAAGCTTAGGTAGAGCCTCCGGGTGGAATGAGAGATTTGACCAGGGACAGTCATACCTTCCCTTGTGAGCCACACAAGACAAGTGATTTTGCCTGAAGAGGTAGAATGGGGATTTGGAGAGAGGGGTTATATGGCTCCGGATCTTTAGTTACCAGCAGATGGGGCTGAGTCAGAAAAGTTTGTTCTCGTGTAAGCCCTGATTCTTCCCTGTGCCTCGATGTCCCCACGTCTAATCGGTTAATATTCAGATTGCTCTAATGATTAGGCAGCAGTAAAGGGCTGTTCAATCATCAGCCCCATTCAGGCATACAGTAAGCGCTCAGTTAATGCCCCTCCCACCATTGGTTTCTCTGGACAGAGAGTCAGATCAAATTAGATGGCAAGCCCCAAGTTTGCTCCAGGCACTCTAGAAATTACAGGCGTCTTAAATTCTTCCATAGCAAACGGAACACAGGCCTGGGAGCGTCTGGGAGCGTTGTCTCCATCTCCAGCTCCGCACGCAGAATTCCTCTGGAATCTCATTTTATCGCTAACACCCACGTGAAGCCTGCGTCCTGCTCTCTGAGGCAGCCATGCTGTAGTGATAGTAGTGGTTTAATTTACCCGGAGGCATCTGTTTTTCACCAGGGCCAGGAATAGGCAAGCCAAACACCTAAGGTGTCCAAGTAAGGAGTCATGCCTCCCTGGGTTTGTGCAACTGCCGTCTTGTGTGCTGGACCCGCGGCTCATGTGGCTGCTTACACCTTTGCCCCGGGACACATCACAACACTGCCCGGCAGCTGGAGGATAGATATTCAGGCCAAGTCAAGGTGCCTTCCTTTGGGCCACTGCGCTCACCGAGGATGAACTGAGCGCGTCACTCCATGGGATGTGAGGGTGCGCGCACGACGCATCATAGTCTTCGACACAGCCTGCTGGGAGTGATGGACCTGAGCGTCCTCACAGAAGAGCCCGTGTCTGTCCTGCATGTGGTCATCACATCACGCACCTCGGGAGTACAGACAAGGAGCTGACACAAAATCGGTTAAGGGCATGAGGACACCACGAGTGAATGCCACAGCTCTGCTCCTTACCCTGGTGCGTGCCGCGCAGATCCCTCTGAAAAGGACTACAGATGTTCTTTTTTTGTTTTTCCTTTTTCCCCATCCCTCCCCCTAGCTTTTTCTCTCTGCACCCACGGCGCTCTGCACTTCAAGCTAAATATAATGTATCTGATTCCCCATCATACATACTAATCAGGTTTGAAAGTTGTCTTGTGAGGCTTTAAAAAGCTAGCCAAGAGCAGTGCGATTTCTCCGAAAGGATGTCTGCAATCAAGGTGATTACGTGGGAAAATAAATCATAATTTATATTGCTGGAAATGGCAATTGCAAAAACACTCTGACAATACTTCCCTTTCAGTCTGTTTTCCCCGTGAATGGGGTAAGTGCTGCCCTTCCGAAACGTTCTTTTTCTTTTCTTTTCTTTTCTTTCATTTATTTTTAAGGCACCGAATACCATGGAAGCCACCACGGTCCCGGGGCAATGCATGGCGGTTCTGGAACAGAACCACCAAGCATTAATGCCAAAAAATTGAACAACCCCCATGTTGAAGAGAGTTCGAAGAAACTGTATCTTGGATACATGCACACACGTACGTGAACACACGCCCATGCACACATGTATGTGCTTACTTTCTCTGATCATTATTCTATTGAAAAATAGCCTAAAGATGGACTCTTCGAACTGAAAGACTTTTAGGAGGCCACCTCTCTCCTGCCCACCTGCCTTCGGGTTAAACAATAGTAAATAATCCCAGAGACCTGATGAGCGATGGGATTCAATAATATCCCTTGGTGTTGGGCACTGTCGCTCAGTGTCTCCTGGCCGGTGGATAGCACATCCACCAATGCCAACAGTTAATGCCTGTGGTAGATGATAGAAGCGGCCATCAGTTCTTCTTTCTCCCTTGTATGGCTGTGCCCTAGGCACCCCTCCCCCCAAAGCAGGGTCAGTTTCTCCACACCTCGAATCAGCACACGTCGTGGAACTTGCCTGGGCCGTGGGGCATTGTGTGAATGTGACACAGGCAGAGGCTTGCAAAGTGCCTCTGTGTGGGCTCTTGCCCACTGGATGCTTCTAGAAGCTGCCGAGTCTGGGTGCCAGCAAGCCCAGGCTTGCCTGCTGGGTGAGGAGGGACATGCGTCCATGTGGCCACATTGCACAAACCAAGAGCCAGCTACCAGCTAGGGGCAGGACACCCCTGCCCAGTGGAGCTCAGCCCAAACTTGTTTTTTTGCTTTGTTGTATTTTTAAAAATTTATTTATTTTTAGAGAGAGAGAGCACATGAGCAAGGGAGGGGCAGAGAGAGAGGGGGAGAGAGAGGATCCCCAGCAAGCTCTGCACCATCAGCACACAGAGCCCTACATGGGGATCCAACTCACGAACTGTGAGACCACAACCCAGGCTGAAACCAAGAGTCGGACACTTAACAGACTGAGCCACCCAGGTGCCCCAAGTAATGGTTGTTTTTAGTCACTAGTTTTGGGGATTTTTTTTTTTCCCACAGTAAAAATTAGCAGAGACAATACTTAAGAATTTGACTCTTTACAAGCTATTGGAAAGGCGCAGGGTGAGTGGTAGTTTACCCCTTTCCCCAGGGGTATAGGCGTGGCTTGTAGGAGGACAAAGTTCCTGACTGACCCCCTGCTGATGCCCCGGAGCCAGTGTTGTCCAACTCAGGAAGCAAGAGAATTCCATGGGGGAAGTTCCATGCCCTATAGAGATAGTCATGAAGGTAACTATCATTGGCAATCTGGTCCCTCTCTCACAAGGGTCAGGTAGTAGTGTCTAAGGGGAGGAATAGAGAGTGGGCGTTCGGACACGGAATGCTCCAGGGAGATCTTCCTCTGAGGTCCCATGACAAGAAAAGGTATATTTATCCACAACAACCAACTTCTTTTTAAATGTCACTATCATATCTCATAGCATTTCCGTCTTTGCTCTGGCTACCAGGGAGCTCGAAGCCAAAAAGTTTTAGTGTGTTTTCCCTACGTTCAGCAAAGTCATAGTACCGCATAGTAACTCTCTGGGAACTAACTTTCCCTTTTACTTTATCTTAGTGTTATTCTTCCTTTTGCCTCATTTCTGTATCTATTCTTCCTTCTCCCTTTTCTCTTATTTTGTTCCCTTTTCTCCTCAGTCTTTCACATTTTCCTTATTGTTTATATGCAGTAGGTATTCATGTATAATGTCTTAAAACTCCCTTCTTTTTAACAAGGCAGAGAGAGGTTAAAAAAAAGAAGGAAAAAAGAAAAAACAAGGACAAGAAAAAAAACAGATACACCATGAGATTGTTCAATCTCTGGGACGTGAGAGAGGAAGATACCCAGGTTCTTGGGTTGTTCCCTTCCCGTCAACTCTGACTAGGGGAACCTCTGCTTTGTCTTTTCTTTTCTTTTTTGTTTTTAAATTTTTTTAAGTTTACTTATTTATTTTGAAAGAGAGAGAGAGAGAGTATGAGCAGGGGAGTGGCAGAGAGAGAGGAAGAGAGACAATCCCAAACAGGCTCCACTCTGTCCGTGCAGAGCCTGATGCGGGGCTCAAACTCACAAACTGTGACATCATGACCTGAGCTGAAATCAAGATTCGGTCGCTTAACCGACTGAGGCCCCCCAGGAGGCCCCTTGCCTGTGTTTTCATGCATTTATCAGCCGAGGCGTGCGGAATAGGACCATCATAGACTCTGGAGTCCGCAGGCATTTCTGGGTTTGAATTCTGTCTCCATCGCTGTCTTAGTTTCCCCTTGTTGCTGTAACAAATTATCAAAAACGTAGCACCTTCAAGCAACACATGGTTATTCTCTGTCAGTTCTGAAGGTCGTGAGTCCAAAATCCGTCTCCCTGGGTCAGGGTGTCAGCAGGGCTGGGCGCTTCTGAGCCTCCAGGGGAAAATCCATTTCCTGCCGTTTTAAGCTTCAACGGGCTGCCTGCATTCCGTGGCTCATGGCCCTCCTCCATCTTCAAGGATGGCCGCACGTCATCGTGTCTCCTTCACTGACTCTGCGTCCCTCGTCACCTTGTCCTCCCCTGATCTGACCCTCCTGCCTCTTTCTGAGACGGACCCTTGTGATTAGATAAGACACATGTGGATAATCCAAGGTAATCCTGCCGTCTCAAAATCCTTCACCACATCCGTCAACTGCCTCTCGCTGTGTAGGTTGACCTACTTACCGATTCTGGGAATCGGGACCCAGACATCTCTTGTGGGAGGGGCATTATTCTGTCTACCACAGCCACTAGTTGTGGGCCTCGGTTTCCCTTGTCCCTAAGGCAGAGAGAGCAGCATCCTACAGGCCACCTGGGGAAGTGGAAACATCAGCTTTATCAGACAGGGTCACACAAAGATTGGCGTCTCCTCCTAAATTGTCCTGAGGTGTGTTCTTCAGCCGACATACGGGTGAGACCATTACCTTTTCAGCCACCCAACATTCATTGAACGGAGACTTGTAAATTGCTTCCCATCTTGGTCTGCCCCGGCCGCCATAGCAAAACATCACAGACGGTGGCTCAAACACCAGACATCTGTTTCACACGGTCTGGAAGCTGGGAAGTCCAAGATCAAGCTGGTGACAGGTTCGGGAACTGGTGCGAGCCCACTTCCAGGTTTCAGATGGCCGTCTTCTCACCTGGTGGGGAGAGGAAGGGCTCAGGCCTCTCCTTTTTCTCCTCAGGTCACGAATTCCATCGTGAGAGCGCCATACTCATGACCTCATGTAAACGGAATCACCTCCCAGAGACCCCCACCTCCTCCTACAATCACAATGGGGGTTAAGGCTTCAACATAGGCACTTTGGGGGGCACACAGACTTTCAGTCCTTAACAGCTCTCTCGCACCTCTCCTCGGCGACTCAGAAAATAGCAGTGTGTGGTGGAGAAACTGTGGTATGAGAGCCAGAGGAGAGCCGTGTGGCTTTCCCAGGTCTGCCAAGACTCAGCTGCGTCATGCTGGGGCTGTGGCTTCTCCTTGCTGGTCTTCGGTGGCCTCATCTGTAAAATACGGGGCGTGCACACCACGGCTCTCTGTCACCGCGAGCCCAGATGCCGGACAGCTGCCCCCAGTCACGGTCCCCACCCCACCCCCAGCCTCACCGCTGCTCTGCCCCTGGGCATCTTAGAATATGGTTTTCATCAGCCAGTAGTGCAGGTAGCAGGCTGGGGAGTTTCAGCGGCACCCACGCCCGTTTGACTTCCCCCGCCTAGAAGTCCTGCCTCAGAGACAGAAACAAGTAGCTAATATACTGCGAGTATGCAGATTGCTTTCTGTGCTTTACTTCATCTTTCAGTCAAGGGATCATGGCCGCCTTCAGTTTACAGTTGAAGGAATTGAAGATCAGAGTGACTCGTCTCTAGATGGTAGTACTAACGGTATTGATGACGGTCATACTCGGTATTAAAATCATCATCGCTAGAGTTCTCGTAGCAGAAGCTCACATACGTTGTGTGCCTTCTGAGTGCCAGGCATCGAGCTAACATTATACATTCATTATTCATTGATCCCACCCTGCAGGTAGGTGTGCTCATCGTTCCTGGTTTCAGATGAAGAAACTGAGGCTCAGAGAGCCCAAGGATCATCTCAAGCCCCACCTCAGTGAAGGGCGTGATTGGCAGAGGCCCAGTTTGCATCCCCGTCTCCTGCCTTGTTCACAAGGCTGTGCTGGCTCTCAAAGCCTGTCTCTTTAACACCCAAGAAGTAGGGTTTGCTTTGGTCTCAAAGGTCCCCAAGCTCACCCTTGCTCCCCACCACCCCAGACTGAAATATTAAAAAAAAATTTTGATGTTTATTCATTTTTGAGAGAAAGAGAGTATGAGCAGGGGAGGGGCAGCGAGAGAGGGAGACACAGAATCTGAAGCAGGCTCCAGGCTCCAAGCTGTCAGCACAGAGCCCGACGCAGGGCTCGAACCCACAAACCTTGAGATCATGGCCTGAGCTGAAGTCAGACAATGAACCGACTGAGCCACCCAGGCATCCCAGACTGATGTATTTTTAAAGGGTGGCCTTTGCTGCAAAACTAGGACAAAAGAGAAACAACCGGGAGCCCTGACCACGGAAACTTCCACCTGGCCCACCCACCTTTGTGGCTGAGTTCGTGGCTGAGTCAGGGGATAGAAAAGGAGGAGGTTCAGCGAAGCCCCCAGTGGGTGGTCTCGCCCAGGGCCCATTACCAGGCTGGAGTGACAGAGTGTGGCATGCCTGTGGCTCATCCCGTGTCTAATGGAACAGAAATGAGCACCTCACTGCCCTTGTTTTCCAGTGGCTCGTCCGGGGCTCTGCGAGGTTTATTAATCTCAGCGTCTAATGGAAAATGTGTTGCCATGTTAAATCCACAGCCACTGTTCACTGCTCAGAGGATTGGAGGCGGCAGGAGTCTTTGTCTTATTTACAAGCAGTGCATGGGAGAGACACTTAGGGCAGAAGAATGCTGTCGTAAAAATCCGTGTGGAATTTGAAAGTGTGCATTAATGCATGTGACCAGATGGTTCTAAAATATGCCACTTTAACCAAAAATCATCCTCTGAAAAACGCTTCTGAAGAACATTGACTGCGCATAATAACTGCCTTGAGTAGGGCCATAATTGTAGAAAATGTATGAGGTACAGGATGAAGATGAGGGAGGGAAGTGGTTCCTACTTCTCATTACAGGGTCCCTCTGAATGCCTGCCTGAAAAAAAAAAATCACCCAATGCAGGGAACTGTGGCAATACTTAGACCATTTAGAATCACCATGAGTTATTACCCAGAAATTGCTAACCACTGCTTTCTAAGTTATATATTAAAAAAAAAAAAAAAAAAAAGAGAGAAGCTTCTAAATTCTGAAACTCCAGAAGCAACCAGCTGTTAGTTACATGTCACAATATTCATACTGGTGTTTGCAAGTATATTCTTATGTTTGTTTTCTGCTTGTGTCTTACAAGTTTTAAGGGCCATCAGTCGAAGCGTCTAATAATCTTAACACTGTTGTATTTACACTTGAGATCTTATTATCCTCTCCTTAGCTATGTAAACAGATGAATAACCTGCTTCGATTCTCCCAGATAGCGCTTGTTGCAGACTTCCAGGCACAATGAGAGGGAAGGCATCCTGTGTCAGCCTCTCAGGTTTGTTCATTAGGCAGAAGGGGAGAGAGCGTCCCAGATAAGCCATCACTGGGGGGCAGGTGGGGTTACCAAATAGGCCCCTTGATCTGTCTTAGGAGCCCTCAAGTTTTGCACACCATTGTTTAAAATTGCAAGAGGCCTTGGGACCTTTTTTTTTTTTTTTAAAGGCATCATGCAAGCGGAAATGTGACTCTCCTTAGCAGAAAGGAACTGTTCCCCACCAAAAAAGAGCCAGGAAAACGTTTCATCATCTCTCTATATTGTGATTAAAACAAGCGGTGCACTTTTCGTTGCATTAAAACAGGATTTTCCTTTATTAACCCTCCTATTTCATATCGCCATTCAAATTTGAAATCCACCTTTAAGTTTGCTTAAAATTATTACCACTTTGTTGTCATTCACCTAAATGCTTCTCAGTGGGTGTCACCTTCTCATTTGCAATATACCTTTTAAGGAGCAGTTGGGAAAAAAGGGAAAACAAAACAATATACCTTTTAAGGAGCAGTTGGGAAAAAAAAAGGAAGAAAAAAAGGAAAAAAATGTTAAATGTTAATGATTTCTTTCCTCACTGCAATTTTTGTCAGCTCCGTTTTGTACGTATATGATTATGAAGCAATTTGCATGAAATTTACACCTTTTCAAATTTTGAAAATTGCCTTGTTGAAAAAGGATCGCTGCACTTCTCAATACCACACTGATTAATCACAGTTATAGAGTAGACATAACATTTTTATTAAACTCTCAGTGAGCAGGAAAATTAGCACTTCCTGCAATAATCATACTAATTTCATTAGTGAACGTTTTCATTTATAAAGTGCCTCTTCCTTATCTTGAACCTTTTATCCTTTCCTTATTGACCAAAGAGAGGGCATATCTCTGGGAGCTGGTAATAAAGCATCTTCGTAATACGATGTGACCTCATCGACAAGCTGCTGCTTCTAGCCGATCATCTTCCTTGATCATAAATAGCCATCGGCACCTTTTATCACATGGGGCTCTTGGAACTTTATTTTTGAATTTCAAATATGATGAGATAGTTTCCATCCTTAGGAGCATGCAGTGGGATGGTTATTGGCCAGATTAAAACTCTAAAATATCAGGTGGATATAAAGATAAAGAAAATGCAGGCTTTTGTTGATTCGTTTTCATAGAACTTCTTTATTGGGTGCTTATGATAAAGGGGAAACAGGAGGGAATATAGGAAAAGGCTCGTGGTCCTGTTTGACTTTCTAGAAATTGAACTTTGCAGGCAAACTCAAGGAGAAAGTAGTGAAGTGGAAATAAGGTCTGCCGGGTTAGGGGCCTGGGATCCAAGCGTGTTATTTACATACAAACTCATATAGAAGTCTCCAGTTCCGCCACAAAGTTCTTTCTGAATTGTGTGGGTAGCCGAACTCTTGCGATAATTATTTATTTTCCATCACCCTACTAAATGCCAGGTTCTGTGTCTGGTGCTGAGGACACAAAGGTGAACCCCCAAGGCAAGTCACCCGCCTCCCCCTGCAAAGTTCACATTCTAGTGGGTGAGCCAGTCTAGAAGCGAGTAAACAGCTGGATAAAATCTATTCCAGCAGCAACGCCTGTTCAAGAAGCCAGCAAACATGGCGTCTTCCAGAAAGGAAGGTCAGGAGTGGATGGGGGCTGCCTCGAGACGGGATGGCCAAGGGACACTGAATTCGAGGCTTCAAAGATGAGAGGGACCCAGTAATGGAAAGAGCCAGAGGAAAAGTGTTTCAGGCAGAAGGAACCGAGAGTGAAAAGGTGCCCCGTCAAGGCAAACGTTGTCCGTTGTTGAAGAAGTAGCATTGACTAGAGGGTTTGTTCATGTGCCCTGTGATTTTTAAATTTAGAATTGAGGTCAGTGCTTGATGTGAAATATTGATCCTTTCTTTGTGTCTTAAGTGCATTGGGAAAGCTGTATATATTCAAAGTAAAAGAGAAACATACATTTCTGAACACCCAGTTGGGGAGAAAGGGGCAGTGGCAGCTTCTAAGTGTTAGGAACACAGGTGATTTTCTCTTTATGCTTTTTTATTTTGTATTTATTTTTATTAAAAAATTTTTTAATGTTTATTTTATTTTTGAAAGAGAGACAGAGCGTGAGCAGGGGAGGGGCAGAGAGAGAGAGTCACAGAATCTGAAACAGGCTCCAGGCTCTGAGCTGTCAGCACAGAGCCCAACACAGGGCTTGAACTCAGGAATGGCCAGATCATGACCTGAGCCAAAGTTGGATGCTTAACCGACTGAGCCACCCAGACACCCCTGTGTGTCAGTTCCTTAAAAAGCGTGGAATATATGGCTTTTTATGTGCCAGTTACAGCTTAGAAAGGGACATGACTGCCAAGGTCATACTGCCAATAGACTGGCAAGATAAACCGCATAAGGCTGAAATTTCCCAGTAAAATATACATATATTCATTAGATGCATTATGCTTTAACATCACTGAAAACTTTTCATTGGCTTATGTCTTGTTTTGTCATCTTTGTATATAGATTTTAAAGGGCAGTAACTGTCTTATAATTCTGAGCATCCTTAGAGTACCATGTTACTGAAAATATGCTCAAACTCAACAGTAAGCAGACATTGCAATGAACACAAAAATGAAAAATTATTTCATCCTCACCAGATTGGAAAAAAATTAAGTACTCTCGCAATACCAAGTATTGGCAAAGATATGGAGTAACAGGAAGTTTCATGCATCGCTGGTCAGCGTATAAATTGATAAAGCCATTTTGGAAAATACTCTGGCATTACCTAATACAGTCATCCATAAGCTATATAGTTGCACTCCTATGGACATGCCTTTGAAACACACTTGAGAACTAGAAAAACTTCGAGAATAATTCTGGCACATTATTGATGGTAACAAGAAACTGAAAATTCCCCAAAAGGTATCCATAATAAAATGAGTAGATAAAAGGTGGTATACTGGGTATTCATAGAGAGGAATACTAGTCAGCAGTGAAAATGAATGAATGAATTCCCATAACCTGAATCCACATAGAAGAATCTTGAAAACACAATGTGGAATTTAAAAAACAGTTACATAGATTATATACACAGTATGATTCAACTCAAAGTCCAAAACGTAGATAGAACTAAACAGATTGAGGATATAAGAATATGTGCTTCATGCCATAAAGAAAAGCAAGTGAATGCGGATCACAAAATATGACCTAATGCTTCCCCATGTATGGAGTGGGGTAGGTGGGGTGGAGAGGGAGAGAGATTAATGTCTTTGAGGGGGGCCCATGGGGGAAGTATCGCAAAGTTCCATTTAAGTCGTTCTATTTACCGTTGTTTAAACCACACATAAATTACATATATGAACTCTTTTATTATGTATGCGCATTGCACAATATTGAAAGATGAAAATTACCCTGGTACCTTGAAACTGAATTAGGTGTCAGGCACTTGGCTCATTTGTTTTTTCTACTTCTTAGTCTTGACCCACTGTGAGATCTCTTGCCGGATGAAAAAAAAAAATGGGAGAGTGATATTGCCCCACATGACTCTAATTTCTTCATACTCCGATCTATCCTATGTACCAGATGCATTTTTCAAAAACACAGTCTTTACCATACTGCTCATCTGTTCAAAAACATTGAATACCTCTCATGGCCTCCAGGACTGAGCCCATGCTCCCCAGCCTGTCAGTTATTTTACCAGTTTTTTCTCTGCCTCACCATTTTTTCCCCATTATTTCAATACATTTTCTTGTACATAATTCTGTGGTCAATCACCAGACCGGGCATGGACACAGCAGCGAACCCTTAACCCATGGCTTTTGTTGGGCCCCTCTGCTTCCTGTCCTTCCAACATCATCTGTTCATTCTTGATCTCTCCTGTACACACTCCAGTTTCTGTATTTGTGCATCATTTAGTATTCTTGGTACACAAATGCACACAAGTTTTGCAGCTTAATGTAACGCACATTTAATATTCCATAGTTTTTGTGGGTCAGCCATCTGCACATGTCTTAGCTGGGTTTTCTGCTTAGGGTCTCACAGTCTGCCACAGTCAAGGTGACAGCCTGGAAGTGTTCTCATATAGAAGCCCAGCTAGGGAAAGTTGGCTTCCAGAGTCACCGCCACACCTTCAAGGTCACAAAGGCCAGTTCCTGGCAGACTGCATTTTCTTATAGCTGTATGACTCAGGGTTTCTTGCTGTTAGTTGGTTGTGACTGGAGGACCCCTCAGCAACTAGTGGTGACCCTCAGCTCCTAGAAGTTCCTCATCATATGGGCTTTCCCAATATGACAGCTTACTTCATCGAGACCGCAAAGAGAGTCTAGAACAAGTTGGCTGGCAAGACAGATTCTTATATAATGTAATGTGATCACAAGCATAACATCCCATCAGCTTCTGTTGGCTGGAAGCAACTCACAGGACCTGCCCACACTCGGGGGAGGGGGGTGGCGGGGGGATGATCCAAATGAATAAGCCCCAGGAGTCAGGGATTATGTGGGACCTCTTT
Source organism: Cryptoprocta ferox (assembly GCA_028646485.1). Classification (NCBI taxonomy): domain Eukaryota; kingdom Metazoa; phylum Chordata; class Mammalia; order Carnivora; family Eupleridae; genus Cryptoprocta; species Cryptoprocta ferox. The sequence goes on from CM053563.1 coordinate 47,725,626, forward strand.
AGCATCTGTCCACCCCAACTTGTATCTTCTCTTGGCTGCCGGTGAATGTCTGTGAATCCCCTAAAACTGAATCCCATTTCAAGTTGTCTGTGATTGCTCCCTCCCTGGGAGCAGCAGGAAGACGACCTTGAGAATCTAAAGGCCAGAAGATCTGCCTTTAAAAAGCTGCCATCTATAGCCTTCAAGTTAAAGAAGGAAGATTTTGAAGAAAGCCTTTGCCTGCGTTAATTTCAGTCCTGAGTCACTTTCAGCTGGGAAGAGAGATAGCCTCTGGGCTGGTTCCACCCTTGAAGGTGGCAGTACATCAAAAGTGTTTTGTTTTGTTTTCATTTTCAAATAGCAGTTGTTAGACCCCTAAAGATTAGGGTTTCTCAAATACTGATCAGAATAGGTGTCTAGGAAATATTTGTTTAGAGGACAATAGCCTCTGATAGGCTTGCCCTCCCGCTGTCAGATGTCCTGAGGATGTGATGCCCATCTTCTGTCCCAATATTCTGTATAGCCTTTGAGGGATGCTCGGAAAGCCAAGACATTTCTGCAATGATGACAAGAAGACGCAGACTGTCCGATTTTACCCCCTCCTCAGATCCTGTGGCATCAGCTTTGATTGGAGTGGGGCATTTGATTTTCTCCGTTCCTTCCTCTAAGCCATGAATTTGACAAATATTTAGTAAGCACCTACCATGCTCTTGGCACTGGTATAGATCACAGCGCCATTTTGAAACCATAACCTGAATAATGGACAGCACACCGACAAAGCCACCGTCTGGTCTCGATTATTTTTAACACCGTAAGGAAAAACTTCATTAAATCAAGTCGCAGAAACTCCATTTACTTTTAACCCCACATGGTGAAGTTATCAATGTGGGATGCCTCTAAACTCACAGATGAAAAATGCCTAGATAAATACTGCAAGGGACATTTTTAAGCATGTAAAAAAATCAATTTTCATAAGGTTACATCTTTTTACCTCTTTATATAAAACATGCTATATTAAAAGAGAGATTAAATTTTACTCTGTGGAGTAAAATGCAAACACAAAATTATTTTTTCATTTTTCAGAGCATGTACTGGATTATCATTTATTTATGAGGCTTTTTTTAATCTAGAATATATGGAAATCTTTTCTTGAAGCACAATATAATATTGAATTGGGAATGTTGTCTGACAGTTTCCCTCTTACAGTTGCATAGAATGATTCTCCTGTATGAATTTTTAAAAGAAACTTCAATATACTCTGCATCTGAAAGGGAAGAAGTCATCGCCATAATCTTGAGGAATCTTTTAAATGGCCTCCATGCCACTTCCTCTGTGTTTCCCCAACTTTGCTGCAACAGATAATGCTTCTACAATTTTCCAGAGCTCACAGAATGTCCGGTTTGCTTTCTTGTGTCCAAAAGGTACACCCAGCAATGGAAGTTCACCCCCCAAAGACAGTGTTATTGGTTCAGAATAGAGCTGTGACATGATTTCTGTTTTTCCTTTTGCACCCACCTCTTCCTTGCTTGTAGGCTCTGGGCTTGAGAGGGCACTTGTACCCTTCATTCTCCATGAGGCCCATGCCTTTCCACTGCAGGCCCTTCAAATCACGTGCTAAAGCCACACAGCCGTGAGATCAGGGACACATAAAAATGTGGGTTTGGGCATCAATCACTTCTGAAGAATCCCTGTAAGATTTGCCCCTCCGAACCTCCCTGTAAACACTACTGTCAACTCACTTTTATATGGCTTGATCATGTGTTTCGCGTCCCGTTCCCACTTTGTGTTAATGTTGCACAGCGCACCACCCCAAAATGGAGTGATTCGTCTAGATTGCCTATGGTGGCCTGGCTTCACCGGTCTCCTCCTGGGACTCAGGCTGTACCCTGATCTGTTATGGCACACACTTCCCATGGTGGGAATTGGTAGGTGGCAGTGGCTTGTTAGGGCTAGACTCAGGTCTGGATTCACATTTCATTGGCCAAAGCCAGTTATGTGGCTCAGCTCAACTTCAGTTGGGAAATTTTACATCTACCAGGGAGGTGTGAGGATGTAAAGTGAGTATTTGCTGAATAGACTTTCTACCTAGCCTTTGGGATTTATTGGAGTTAAATAGAGATATATTTATGTATCTCTCTCTCTGTCTCTCTATCTCCAATAAATATATTTATCTCCAGTAAATATATATTATAAATATTTCTGTGTTTATATATGTATATTTTAATTATAAAGTGTACTTTATAAAATTAAATAAAAATGTCTCAATAGCTTGTTCAGATTTTAGCCTCCTTCGGAATAGCACCGCTAGCATTTGCATTTGTCCCTTACGTTGCATGAGTAAGGCGGCCCTGACCCCTAGTTCATCATTCAGCTGGCTCGCCTTTCATCCAACCCTAGATTCCACCAAGAAGCACTGGGTCCACAATTCTCAACATTGGAGCCAGACCAGCTGGAGTTCAACTCCAAACTCCTACTCCCCCGGCTTTGTGACCTCGGATAATTTACTTAACCTTTCTGAGTTTCAGTTACTAAATCATGGAAACGGTTATGGTTGTACCCCTATCTATATCCTTTGCTCCTGCATCATGACAATTTGGCTCCTCCCCAGCTAATATCTCTAGAACGCCGTGTGCTGGCACTCTCTATGACCGTATCATCCGAGCAGTCTTGGAGAAGCTGCCACCTTGTGAAGAATCTGTTGCTAGGGAATGTCAATGGTATGACTTTCAATTCAGCACATGCACAGGCGACCTTGTTTGGGCTTGTGCCATTGGTAATTCACTTTAGGGATTTTACTTTGACAGAACGTATTCAAATATGGCTTTTTCTGTCTATCAATTGTATCCTCACGGCCCCAGTTCTTTCAAACAACCAAGACTTGCTAATTAATATTTTCACAAGAACATTTGTCACGTGGGCGCCAATTTCAAAAGAAAAAAGTATATGACCTTTGTTCTTCTAGATACTTTATAACATAGTTGGGTGCGCACCATTTTGACCACCTGCTCCGGAATGTACTTAGATACCATCTGACCTCAACACGGGATGGTTGAACTAGTTAATGCTTTGTGCCTTTCTGCCAATTAAAAATAATCTCACACCATTGAACTGGTCTTTCATCATTCGATGATATGGTGTGAATATATACACCTAACCCAAATATATAGATAAGATTGATGGATAGATAGGTAGAAAAGATAGATCTGTAGTTGTTACGAACAGTGCAAAAGAAATTCATTTCCAGCGATGGGTCATTTGGAAAAAGATCAATATGGCATATCGACATTATAAATAAATGAAAATGAATACGACCCCGTGGTTTTCTGAAAGCCTGGTTTTCTGTGTGGCTCCAAGGACTACATCTCTGACACCTGAAACATGTATTATCTGTTACAGAACACTTGCTTGTGAGCAGGTTTAATGATGAGGGTGCATCTCCATAAATGAATAGCATTTGTAGCGCTGTTACAGCTTTGCTGATTGTTAATATTACTTGGGACATGTCTTGCTTTTCAGAAACCAATACAACAAAATATTGATAATAATAATGTTACATCATACCTCTTCTGCATTTTCTTTTTTTTTTTTTGCCTTTTTCAAAGTTTTAGTGTCTTTCTCTCTTTTTTCATGTTGTTAGCCACCCGTGTTCGCTCTTTCATTCTCAGTCCTACTTTTCTTCCTGTTCCTATTTTTTGGAGCTGTTAAAAATCCGTTTAATGATTTGGCAGTAATTATGAAGCTCCAGCTCTATGGCTGCTACTTTATTAAGTGCTAGGGGTAAAAGGACAGTTTTTGCTTCAGTCTTAAGAAACTCACAGCTTAGTCAAGGAGAAAGATACTTAAATAAATTGCAACAGAGTGCAACGGAACTATGTTTCAGGTATGGAGGACACAGAATAAGAAGTAGGAGAGAGAGGGGAGGCTGGCTTCAAGGATGAGGTGGTATCTTCCCAAAGTTGAAGGTTCAGCAGAATTCAGCAAGCAGGCAAAGGAAGGAGGGTTCACCTAGACAGAAGGATCAGGGGAAGGGAAGAACATGGGATTTTCAGAGCAGGAACGCATTTATTCTTAATTGAACATAAACCAGGGAGTAGGCAGGAGCAGAAGATGGGTCTGGCTGGGGAGAAGGGCCTCAAGACGGATGCAGTGATGTACAATGGTGGAAACATGGAGGTAGCCTTCGAATTTAGAAGAGGAAGCCAGCCAGGAATCCCCTAAGCCTTGGCATGGAGACTTTGAGAGTCGATGTGGTCTGGGAGGGTCTTTCTTTCTACCACATTACAGATGGAGCAATGGGCTGAGAAATATTTGAGTTTCCACCTCTTTAGAAAACAAATACCAGCAACCGACTTTGGCTCAGGTCATGATCTCATGGTTTGTGGGTTCGAGCCCCATATCGGGCTCTGTGCTGACAGCTCAGAGCCTGGAGCCTGCTTCAGATTCCTTGTCTCCCTCTCTGCCCCTCCGCCACTTGTGCTCTGTTTCTCTCTGTTTCAATAATAAATAAAAACATTAAAAAAATTAAAAAAAAAGAAAACAAATACCATCTACCTTACAAGGCATTGCGTGAGAAATGGAATAAGGTAATAATATCTTTAAATCCCTTGCAGTGATACCTGGAACATAATAGTGCTCAAAAAATGTTGAAGTTTCTCTTCTACTCAAAATTAGATTGCCTCGAAGGCTCCCTGAGACCCAAGGAAAAGTGTCATCATTTCACTGCAAATCATAGGCTTCACTTCTCAATATTCAAACCACAGGGCATGTGAGGGACTCCTCCAAATAATGCCCAGTGTTGAAGGCACAGTGGCTCCCAAAAGCTTGCTCTTCTGGGTGCACGTTTCTCCTGCATGGTTTCTCCTGCAGCCAGCAAGGTCTTTGAAAGCAAGGGCTCAAATTACTGTTTTCTTTGCCCACAAAAGATTCCATCGGTGCTGGTGCTGATCACCATTTACAGATTGATTGGCTCCGTGGTCCCAAATGAACAACACCTCCTCAGAACCCGGTTGGCCCATCAGACACAAGGAGTCCTGACTAAAAGCCAAGGTGGTGGCCAGTGGTCCTACCCCAGACAGATGGCCAAATGGAAGGCTTAAACAAATGGCACAGAAATAATTTCTTGAGCATAAGTCCACTTTTCTACAATATTAACTTTATATTCCAAAAGCTCTGGTTATTAGTGAATTATAGAAGCAACTTGTGACATTATCTGATTTGCAGAGTATTTGAAGAATTTAAAGCTCAGCTCCATGGCGGCAATGGGGAGAAAATGGGGAGTAAGAGCATTCTTCCGTGAAGTTTTTCTAATTATTATTCATTTCATAATGCCGTTTATTAGGGCCTTGATTAGAATGAATTCTTCTCTTAACACCACCCCAAAGATGCCTTATAATTTCCAATGGTCATATGTGCCAACCCAGGTGGTAATTCCTGGTTTTGAGACTCGTGTAGTAGATGTTCAAAGGATATGCGGTAACTTATTATATGAGTTTAATCATATGAAAATGAGCTACTGCCTATATTAGAATTGATTTCATGCTTAATATATTTTTTTATATTTAAAAGCTTTCTTGGCCATTTTTTGTTTTTAATTGCTGTTGTATATCCTTAATGCACAGGATATGGTCAGGATAAGTATTTAAAAATATTTACTATTCTGATGTTATAAAGAAGAAAGTTACATATGGTCATTTGAACTAATTGCTAAAATGACACTACATTAATTAGATAATTAAGGGTCTTGAGCATGTGGCTATTGTATTCATTGGGCTGGAAGCCAACGTTTTCTATAGCTGAGAAAATGGGTTAGCATAATTCAAAATTCAATTGCTGTACCCTTTTTCATATGAATAGATAATACAGAATGAGTCTTAAATCTGGATTGGGAAAACTAACAGGAACTGGTTTTATTTTAATTGAGTTTTAAAGCACTTCTAGGCCTTCTCATTGTCTTTATAGTTTAACCCTTTGTGGTTTTGACCGCCTGCCTTTTAAGTCTTGTGTCCCACACATTCATGGTAATGATCTTTCTAGATTTATTGTGAACCCCTAAGGATATGTTCTTCGCCCATAAATGCCTTGAGACATGAAACCAACATCTTTTTGGCCTCTGTCCCCTCCTTGCTGAGAATAAATGCTGCTCATGGTTTGAAGTCCTTTATAACAGTACATTTTCTAGCAGCCTTAACATATCAAGGTTATTTGTCAGGAAAATTATCTCTTGTAACACCAGGTTCCCTACCTTCAGATGACAGGACTTAATACAAAAGTTTTCCCCATACCAACTAGTAGTGTAAGTTGATTTCATATCCTTTTATTTTATAAAGTTTTGCTTATCAGGTTTGTCATCCTCTATTTGAAATTAAAATGTGTGGTCTCCAGGTGACCTTAAAGCAACTGACCCCCAAATCTAATCACTCCCAGCGTCTGTGAAAATCGACAAATATGTCAGGTATAACTCGTGGCATCAAAACATTGTTTTAAATATTTCATTTGTAGGCAAGGCAAGGATCATTTTCAGGTTAGTCCTCTGAGAAGGATCGCTGGGCACACGAACACCTTTGGTTTCTCTGCTCTATAATCGACAGTCATTATCAACGGGTTGTATGAGCAGAAAATGTGCAGTTATATGTTCTGCACGAGTGAATTATTGATTGGATTTATGGCCAGAAGAATGTTCCTAAGTGGTCAATACATGGCCAAACTATGTCAGGTGAAGGTAAAAAGAATGTGAGATCTATACTTTTGATAGCAATTGCTGTTGGGTTATATTACATTTGTCATTTGAGGTTACCATTGGACGTAGATGAAAATGTTAATTACGTTAACATAGATGAAAATATGGTGTCCAGCAGACCCCTTACAAATAGGGAGTGTAAGTGTTTGTTTGCATGTTGGGATTTTTTTTTTTTGGTCAAAAATTATATTCTATAAGCTGACATTGACTGGCTTGCCAAAATTGTCTCGGGTGTGTAAGGATGACTTAAAAAATGTGGAGGGGTTTATGAAAAACTATATGCAATCCTTATATTTCTCAGTATTTATTGACCAATGACAACTTCACAAACATGTCATTAGTCCATTGGTTGTTGATTAGTCCCACTTCAACTCTTACATGTATCTCTGCTACGTCATTTCTGTTAGATGACCGAGGACCCCTGCCTGCTTAATAGTGAACTTGTTACTCTACAAAATTATAGTTGTTGGAAGTGCTTCATCAAGTTGAGCCAAACTATGGCTCCCCGCCCGTTCCACCTGCGGATTCTTCTGCCCCTGATCGTAGAATGTCCTGGCAACCCCTTATTTGGTGGGTCAGTTATGAGCGGGTGTCCCACTGATGCCAAGTGAGAACCTGCCGTGCACCAGAGCTCTACTAGTTCTGAGAATAATTGGAGATGATGAAGAGGAGGATGTTGCCATTGACACGGCACGGGCTTAAGCGCAGGTGCTTTGCATACTGTCCAGTACACAGTGAACCTACTTAAGGCCAACTTTAGGCAAGACGAACAGGTGTTCACATCATCCTAGTGATTGTCTCCATTCCCCGCACTGAGCAGGGACCTCAAAAAAAGGTGGGAATCTTTTGTCCTCGAAGTCTTTGTCCCTGTGAGCCTCTTGGTGGGGGCACCCTGTAATGTGAAGTGTTGAAGGCTGTGTGTTCTCTAATCACCTGGACTGTACACCCAGGCAGCTGTTTTACCTGGTGGTTCAACCAAAGGAAGGGGGCCATTCATGCGCTGTAGCAACAATTGGCTCTCTTGGTCCTCTTAAGCCAGCCAGAGGAAATTGTGGCATCTCAAGAGTAATTCTGACAATATTCAGGTTTGCTTCATGCACCAACTCGTGAGTGTAAGGCGAGACGTCACCCCTACCATCAACAAAGGGATTCAGAGTCACAATGAATCCATTAAGAGGAGTTTCATTTTCATTTTCTCTGAGGCAGAATCCCAGGTCATAAAATGGAATATGGATCGTAGGTTTTGTGGGGAAATGCACTTGGCTGCAGTTCCTTCCTTGAAACGAGGCCTAGAAATACCAGCGTCCCATGCTCATCTTCCCAAGCTGCAACTGAGTCAATGATAGCCTAATGATAATTGTGAGTGCCTTCAGTGTCAGAGCATCCGGCAGTGGGTGGTCTGGCCCGGGAGCAGATGCCCTGATGTGGTGTTGGTAATCCTGAGGTTTTTGAGTTAAGTGCTTTTGACATGCAGAATCAAGAGTCAAGGGCAAAGCTGCTTTTTAAATGTTCTCTCTGAAGCGTCCACCTGCAGATGTAATTGAGCCTCTCAGGTGAAGAGCTTTCTTAGAGCAAAGCTGGTTAGTATTGCATACCTATTGGGGGGGAATATTTTAGGCATCTGCAATAACTGCTGTGTGACATTGCTGAAGGTCCAAGCCTTCCTGTCCTCCAACTGTTCACGAAGAAAAATGCCATAGTGGACATGTTGCTTAAGCTCCGCCATTCACTGTGGTCCAAAGCAACCCTTCCCTTCATAATCATAATTTACCATTATAAAGTTGTTTATGTGATTATTGTATGTCTTCCACACCAGGCTGTAAGATCCATGAGGCCCAGGACCATGTCTGTCTTGTTTCTTTCTGCTTCTCGAACATTAACACAAGTCCCAGTATAATTACCATCATCACCTTGATCATCATCATCACCATAGCTAATATTTATTGCCATATACAGTGTGTCAGGCACCTTCAGAAGGGCTTTACGTGAATTATACCCTACCCTGGAGCCAAGAATCAAAAGCAAATGGGCCAAGAAAGAAGAACATGGATTTTGGATACCAGACCCTTGAATCCATGATCCCAAAATGTTGATTTCCAGCCTCAGGATTTTGCCTCAGCACCAGGTCACTTGATCCCTCTATGCTTACATTTCCTCATGAGTAAAACTAGAAGAATAACCCCCATCTGCCAAGTTTGCAGTGAGAATTAAGCACGAGGGTTGCTCTGAGCCTTGCACACAATGGACACCCAGACACCAAGTGAGCAAAGGTGCTGTTTGTATACACATTAGGGAGCCTGAGAGTCAGGCTGAGAGTCTAGTGTACACACTATGATCTAGGAAGGAAGCTAGGGTATACACTATGATCCCATTTATGTAAAGGTCAGAAGATCAAGACTTCTCCATGTGAGAGAAGTCGGAATAGTGCAAGGGGCAGTGTTCTTGAAGGGGGTGGAGGGCGCCTTCTGGTGGGCTGGAAGGATTCTGTCTATTGACCTGGTGATACAGTTCCATGGATGTGGACATATGTGAAAGCTTACCAAACTGTGCACTTAATGTCCGTGCCCTTCAGTGCACGTAAGCAACACCTCAAAAGAAAGAATTTGAGCAATTTTTCCATTAATTGAGAGAGTTTTCTTCCTGCCTCTGTCAAAGCACAAAGGAGATGCCTGGAAGCCGGGTGGTGAAGGTGGAGGAAGGCCGAGATAAACCACGTGGCCTACCTCTGGATTTTGCTGAGGCCTATTCAGAGGCAGTTATGGATCCATCACTCAAAATCCGAACCTAAAAAGAAATTCTTGAGCCACGTCCCTCTGAACTAAATATAGTCTCAGACGTATAATGTGGCTCTAACCACCCCCAGGCTATTTCTGACCATGGGGACAGCCTAAATGGTGTGGCCCATAAAAAGTCATCTGCAAGCTCAGGCCAAATGTTGATCTATTTAGGGCCGAGAGGAGACCAACCTTGGCAGCGGTTCTCCCCGAGGTAGAATCCTAAGCCGAATGGAGATCATTACCCCAGCTGCTGGCCAGGAACCTGGGGATTCCTTAGCATTCTGTCTCTTTGGGGACCAGCTTTTTAGATGTGGGGCTTCTTCATTCTGCTCCCCAAGGAGCCCACTGATGGGCTCCCAGCTGCTCTTTTGCTGGCCAGGGGGACTTGGCATTAAGTCAGGCAAGCCCAGGCTCCCAGCAAGCTCCCCATTTCCTGTATCACTCCCTTCTCTTTGCCACGGCGACCCCACCACAACTCCTTGACTTGATTTAACTAGCATCCTCTTCAAAGTCACTTCACATCACCATCCTTTTTTCTTTTTTTTTTTTTTTTTTTGGCCTGTCTCAGGCTTGGCTTCCACCGCAGAGGCCTGGTTCCTCTCCCTCTTTCTCTCCTCCCCTTCCCAGACAGAGGCCGACTTCCGGTTTTGATACAGCTCAGTCTGATTGCATTGGCCCTGCGTTATAGTTCACCTCTGGGGTGTCCTGTCCTATGCTTTCATGCAGGCTAAAGGTTTTCCTTGCTCTCCAGAGATTTGGTTCCAGGCCCACCTATGCAATAATTGCTCCAGGTAACCTGAGACAAGTTAAGGCTCTCTGAGCCTCTGCTTTCCTTATTTGTAAAACGGAGAGGCAAGGCTAGCTTTCTTCTCTTCTAATTTTGTTTTTCTAGTTGAATTCTATTGTGACATGGTGAGAAATACGTATATTGGTCTCTCCCTCTGGCTCCTTCTAATATTTTTGGTCTTTGGCCCTGGTTCCTGACGCAGAGCTCCTCAAACTCTTGCTATTTCCTGGGTGAGAGGCATGTCTTTTGTCCTAATGAAGCAACTGGTGGCAGGATCCTGGTCACCCAAAAGACCAAGCCGTGAGTAGAGGCTTGGGAGGCTCACCCCCACCTCCCATGCTCCTGGAGGGAATGAGCAGCTGGAAACTAAGTTAATAGTCGATCATGTCTACACAGCGAAACGCCCATAAAAAGCCCTGAGGTGTAGGGTTCCGGGAGCCTCTGGATGGGTGAACACATCCAGGAGCTGGAGGGTGGCCCGCCCCACTCCATAGGGACAGAAGCTTCTGTACCTGGAACCCTTCCATGCCCTATTCTATGTATCCGTACATCTGGCTATTCATTTATAACCTTTAAAGGAGCCTCTGGAGGAGGTTGGCAATCATAAGGAAACTGTTCACCTGGGTCATGTGAGCTGCTCTAGCACATTATGGAGTTTCGGGAGCAGCTGGTCAGTCCTTCAATGTGTATCTAAGTCTGGACGGAAGTTCTGGGTAACCTGGGGCCTCAAACTTGAGAGATGGGCTTCAAACTTGAGATGGGCATCTGTGGTGGGGGCAGACCTGTGGTCCTGAGGCATAGCTCATGGGATCTACTTGAACCCTGCTCCGTGTCAGGAGTGGATTGAATTGCAAGACACCCAGCTGGGGTCAGAGAACTGGTCTGTGTGGGGAAAAAACCCCGCACATCTGGTGTCTGAAATATTATGGGTGAGATGAATGGAAAAACAGTGAGGCTTCCCCATACAACGATTTATCATTTTTAGTACCTACCATGTGCCACTAACAGCATTAGATGCTTCTTTACTCATTATCTAATTTAATACCCCAACCACACTGCAACATAACTTATTCTTTCTATTTTAGAAATGAGAAAATAGTGACTCAGAAAGATTAAGTAATTTGCTCAAGGTGACCAAGGCAGAAGTTTGATATTAGGAATACCTAACATTTATTGAGTGCCTTTTTTTATGTTTGAGACTGTGGTAAACCTTTCATACAGATAATCTCATTTCCTCTTTACCACAACCCTAGGATAGAGATGCCAATATCCTCTCTTTGACATAGGGAAATTTCAATTTTGAAAGGTTAAGTAATGTGCCCAAGGGCATCTATCTATAATTGGTGGGGCCTTACTTACAGACTCAGGTTTGTGTGAGTTTGAAATTCATGCCATTTCTATTATATATGACATTGGATCCCTTCATGCCCTCGATGGGGAACCCTTGCCCCCCTTTTTTAAGCCTAAAAGATATTACTCCATAATTCCACAGCATCTGAATTTGAAAACTCTATTAACTCCTGAAGAAATCTAGGTATTTGATAATGGCATAATATAGTGAGTACTGTTTTTAAAATTTGTATAACATTTCAAGTAACCAATGGAATGGAGGATAACTCTCTAATAAAGAATTAAAAAAAAAATCCAGTAACTCTCTGTCAGACTTTTATCATCATCCCATTCATAATTGATTTCAAAGTTGTATGAATCTTTCAAGATAAGTGTCTTATTGATTATCCTGAAAACAAGGGATCACCTGCCACTTCCCTCCCCTGATTACCGTAAACAGAGATGTTGATCAGAAGAAATGTCATTTTCTTTGGCATTGGACCCATGGGGCATTCTGATGCATTGGTGTGGGGAGTAAAGGAACTATGGCCCAGATCTGCAGGTGCTTGATCATGGCCATTGTCTTGTTTTTGAGGAGCTGGAGATAGACATCCATTGGTTAGCCAATGCAGTCTTGACCTGTTTTATACCCTTGTGCTGCCAGACTTATTCCTCGTAAAGATGCAGCGTGGCCCATTGAATGCCAATTCATTGCTGCCAGGACACAGTAAGTCTCTTAAGTGACGTCCTTTTTCTGTGTGTTTACTGGTGGTTATGTAAACCAAGCGGGACTTCATCTTGGGAAGGATCAGAGTGTTTACAAGGGACTCTACGGTTTCTTCTGTAGGTATAATTGGTAAAACACTTATATGGCCCTGTGGTTACATTTAGCATTTCATGTCTGCTTCCTGTGTGGCCACGATTGTGCCCCTCCGTAGAGCTGGCCCCTGCTCTCATTGCTGCTGAGCCTGGCACGTGTGTGGGGAGTACCAGTGTTGGCAGGGGAAGTGCAGAGTTTTCCCTGGTGGCTTGGTTGCTCCTACTGAAGCCCTTGAAATACTCTCCAGGTGACAATAGCTCCAGACTCAAACAGGTTGAGGTATTTGGACAGAAGGAGATCTGACTCATGGCTTTCGGGTACAAACAATGAAGATTCAGGCCACTGCATCAAATTAGCAGCCTGATTTCCCGAGGCTGCCATTGGTGAAATGCTTAGCTGACATCCTGGGGGACGGGATGGGGCTACTCTCTACCCAAATGAGCCTTGCTCTTAACAAACTCTTGCCCAGCAGCAAAATCCACCCTTTCTTTGACCCTGAAACTTATTTGTGAAGTGGCCTTGTATCTTGCTTGAAGCAGGTCATGAGCAGGAGAGACATTCTCATCACTAGAATCATGGAATATACAAAAGCCACTGGCAGCACCGGTTTGTTCGTTATTTCTAGATGAGGACATGGAGGTACAGAGAGGGTTGAGGTCATTCTGTCTGCTGGGCCATTGTCTAGTGTCCATTCCTGGTGAGATGTCGTGGGTGCCACTTAGTGCCTCTACCACCTTATTCATTTAATATCAACTGATGGAGCACCTACTGGGTACCAGAGATGCTGGGGATAAAGAGATGAATCCAGAAGGTTCCTGCAGAGAAGCACAGGTTTCCTTGTGGTGCTGGTAATGGTGATAATGGTGGTGGAGGAGGAGGAGGAGGAAGAGGAGAACCTTGGCCTTCTCAGGAAGAAATGGCTCCTTTCTCCCTCATCTCTCATCTGTACTGTTTAGTAGCCAATCTGTAGTGCCTCTTTCTGGGAACCTGGCCACCATATTGAGACACTTACTTCCTCTGACCCAGTGCTATTCCAGACACACAACCGATAGGATGTAGGGAGATGGATAGATAGATGATAACCACATAGATCGGGAATTGACTCACACAGTTGTGGAGGCTGAAAAGTCCTCCAGTATGCCCTCTGCAAGCTGGAGAAACAGGAAAGACTGTGGTGTGGTTCAGTCTGAGTCCAAAGGCCCGAGACCCAGGAGGAGTAGTGGGGTAAGTCCAAAGCTAGAGGCCTGAGAACGAGGAGCTCTGAAGTCAGAGGACAGGAGAAGATGATGTACTACTAGCTCAACAAGAGACAGCAAATGTCCTCCTTTCTTTGCCTTTTTTGTTCTACTGGGCCCTCAACAGATTGGATTCTCCAGTGCCTCCCCACTGCCTCCTCACTAAGGCCTCTGGACCCTGCAAGGAAACTGCAGCACAGACACCAGTTGCTTAGTATGGGTTTCTGGTAATGGCATAAAGATAACCAATAATTGGATGATAAAGTGCCCTAATTTCCTGTACAAATACAGACTTGTGAGGGTAAAAATGGAAGTATAGTGTGTGACTCTTCACTTTCTTTTGGTTTCCCCTGGTTTAACCATTTCACAACCTGTCTGCTGTCCTTTTTTTTTTTTTTTTATGTAGAATAAGAAATATGGGCATTAACCATGATGCTGCTTGGAAGGTAAGAAAAGATGGAAAACTCTAGGGTAAAAGGTCTTCCCATAAGAAGTTGGTATTTGCTGGAATTTTCTAAAAGGATTTCACTGTATGTGACATCTCTTATCTACCTGAAGTCTATGATTTTTGGTGAATTCTATGCTTTTTCTGTGTGTCAGGTACTGTGATAGGTCCTAGGGTTGCAGAAGCAAAATGAAATATGGTACCTGCCTTTATGAAGAAAAATGAACATAGAAAAATCTTACAATGCTTGGTAGACACTAAGCAATAAGCTGAGGGCTAGTGAATGGTTCTGGTGTGTTAAATCCTCTTCTGAAAGCAGACATCAGTGTCTTTAACTGGTATGGAAGGTAGATCCAATATGGCGGTTATAGTCAATTCTACTATCATTTTTGCTGCTCACTAAAGACTAAGTCGGATTATCCCAGTTGAGGAGGAGGAAGGGAGGAGGGTAAAGAGGTTGGACATGGAGCATTGAAAGCACACAGAAGCCATGCGATAAATCACTGTGCTAGATGTAGAAGAAACATGACCTGTGGCGCCTGGGTGGCCCCGTCAGTTAAGTGTCCGACTCTTGATTTCAGCTCAGGTCATGATCTCACAGTTCGTGAGTTCAAGCCCCTCATGGGGCTCTGCACTGATGTTGCAGGACCTGCTTGGGATTCTGTCTCTCCTTCTTTCTGACCCTCCCCCGCTTGTGTGCTCTCTCTCTCTCTCTCCCAAAATAAATAAATAAACTTAAAAAAAAGGAAAGAAACATGACCAAGTGCTCCTGCAATTTATATGTTAGGGCAGAGAGAAATGTCTTGTAACTCAGTTAAGTATTGAGAGCTTTCATCTTATATGGTGCATACATAAAGGAGCTGCAAGGGGGTCCATGCCAGTTCTGGTGGGTTCCATCTGCAGGACTTGATTTCCAGTAGATCATGGTGTAAGCCTTTAATGGGAGGTGCGCCCCAGGTGGTTGAAGAGGAGCAGTTAAGAACTCAAGACCGACTGAGACAGTCTAGTTGCTGCATTCACATTCCTAAGCCCGAGTTGCTTCATGTCAGGGATAAAATGGGACCTACTTATATCAGTTGAGACACTTTGGGCTGTGCATAGCGGGAAATTCAACTTGCAGGGATTTCAGTGGTATTAAAAGGTGTTACACCACTTAATCTGAAGTCCAAAAGCAGGTGGCCACTTTGGTGACATGCCATGATCTGGCTTCACTTCTCTGAGATTCTTTATCAGTTGTTTCCTCAGAGTCTCCCTCATAGTTTCAATATAGCTTCCCCAATTCCAGACATAACCAGAGAGCATAGTGCTGGAGGACAAAAAGTACCTTCTCTTCTGGTGTGTGTCTCTCAGGAACATGGGAACCCTTTCCCAGAACCCCTCACCAGATTTATCCTGATACCTCATTGGCCAGAACCACATAAAATGCCTATATCTAGACTCTAGTCACTAGTGAAGCCTTTGGACCTGCCCTGATTGGGAGCTTAAGCCATGGAAGATTCATAGCCCACTTGTAGTCATGTGGCAGAAGGGGCTCGGTCATCGGGGGAAACGGAGGATGGATATCGGATGGATAACCAAGTATCTGCTACATGACCTTATAGGGAAATGAGAGTTCATCAAAATAAGGCTTGTGAGGCACTTAACAAAGCACATGGCCACATGGTCACAACTCACCAAAATTCAGCCATCACAGTGATAATGATTGACAGCAATAATGGGAAGTGGGCTCATAGAGATGTCTTGGCCACTCTTGCAAAGTAGTTGTTATGGTCACGTTAAGAATGTTCCCTCTGCAGCAAATAGACCTTTTCTCACCCCCTCCAATCTTTGCTCTCACCCTTCTCTGACATGTCTCTCTTCCACCTTGAGTCTTCATTCCATAGTTCTTCTCAAGAGACTGTGAATGCTAGAAGGATACCAAAGTCAACATTGGATAACTGGGTTTTGAATTCAGGGAACCATCTCTGTCCTATTTATCATCTCTCTCATCTCAGATGAGTCTATCTCATTCTCTGAGCCTCAGTGTACCAAGATATAAAATGGGGATAACCATGTCAGTCCTTTCTGCTATGAGGAAAACAGACTGAAATTACCAACTTAAACGCTTCGTTCAGTAACTGCTTCCTGAAGTTGGAGGCTGAAGCGCTTCCTTCCACCTACAGACCAGGCGAGGTCATTTCCCTAGTGCGGCGCTAGCTGGTGAAAAGTCAGTCACTGCAGCCTCTGTGAACTACCACCACTGCCCCTGCTTTTCTAGAAAACAATCAGCGACCGCTCACTGTACAAATGTGCTCAAGCGACTATAACCACGAGTGTTTGTAACAATGCGCCTATTGACTTCTTATTTCAATAGATATCCAGATTTATTATCCCTCAAGGTAAACATCGATTTTACCTTTGTCTCAGTCAATATTTACCTCTGAGGTCAATACATGTGGATATTCACCTCAGCTGCAGTCAATATCCATTTCGTATTACAATATATGATATACATATGTGAACATAGAGCACACCATGGAATGTGAAACAGTCTGGAAGACAAGGAAGCTTCTTGCAGAATAGGTGTGTTCTTTTTGTTCTGTTTTTGTTTTTGTTTTTTTTACTGTATCACTGTTTAGAGGTCAGATTTGAATTCACCAAATAGAAAATATGTATGTTGTGCGGATGGCTGGTATTTGGGGAAGGAATGCATGGTATCAAATAAACATTCAAGCAGTCACTTAATGGTATTGCCCTAAATATGGTTTCTTGAGAGTTTCTAAGTTAAATGGGAGCCATAAGGATGTAGGCATGCAGGCAGATTATAAATGCAGTAAGAATGGAATTATATACATAGTTAGGACAGGGCATTGTTTCTCCAACCCCTGGATCCTCAGAGACTCTGGTTCCTGAAGCAGGAGCATGAAGAGGAGGAGGAAGAAACCTCCAGGGAACAGTCGTTGGCTGCCAGCTAGAGCTGGGAAGCCCGGCCTGGAGAATCATGGCAGGGCCTGCATTGGAGCCCAGGCGTGTGAGTCAGGAACTGCATCTGGCCCCTGGCCACAAGGGTGGTAAAATCTTTCACACAAAGCAAGACTGGAAATGAATACTCAGCACTGGGGTAAGCCCCTCCACAATGGTCAGGTACCCAGCCTCCTCCTCTCTGCTTTGTCAAGCTGCCTCCATCATCACAATGACCGCCTGTCCCAAATGACCAGGAACCATGAAGGAGAAAGGTAGATTGGAGACTGCCTCCATTTCAAAGAGCCTCAAAGAGGCCCCCCAGACACTTCTGCTTGCTTCTCATGATTAGCCGTGATTTAGTCATTCGGCAAAACAGCTGCAAGGGGGTGTGAGAAATGCAGCCTTTGGTCCAGGCTCCAGTGTGGAGAGGCTCTGGGGCCAAGGAAGAGGGGGAAATAAATATGTGGGACACACCAACAGCTTCTGCCACACCAGACACCATATAGAGGGAATGTTTGTGCCCACCTAGAATCCATATGGTATTAAGAGGTGGGGCCTTTGGAAGGTGGTTAGGTCATGGGGGTGGAGCCTAATGAATAGAATTAGTGCCCTTATGAAAGAGACCCCACAGAGTTCTCTGTCCCCTTCCATTACGTGAAGACACACAGTGAAACTCCATTTCACTGAGTTCTGGTGAAAACTAGTAAGCCTGAACCTTGTTCAAGGTTTGAAGCAGAGGCAGGCCCTCACCGGACACTGGATCTGCCAATTCCTTGATGTTGGACTTGTCAGCCTCCAGAACACTGAGATGAAATATATTTCTGCTGTCCATCAGCCACCCCAGCTTGGGATTCTGTTACACCAGCCCAAGCAGACTCAGGCTCTAGGCAGCACTGCCTCATCCTACCTTTTTCCCTTACTGTATCCTGATTCCTTCAGAGATCACAGGGCTTCATCCTGAGTTCGTACTGTTGTAACTGAAGTTGTGTCTGCCCAGTATTTCTTTCCCATCCCATTTCAACTACTCACAGTGCTCTGTTTTCCTGTGGGAAGCTCCTAGCTCACTCTTCCTGGCAGAGATGGGGGCTGTTGATCTCAAAATAGCCACCATGACCCCCAGGCACAAGGATGGGCACGTGACCCAGACCTGCCCAATCACAGTTGCCCTCTCGTGGCCACCCTGCCCGATTGAGGACTGAGCATACACAAAACCAGGACCCTCCAAGTCCTTCCATGGACTTTTCTGTGACAGCTGGCAAGGAGGGCTTTGTATGCCTTTGCCCCTCATGGCTAACCCAGTGGCCCCGCTGCTTGGCCCCAAGTTCCCGGGTGGCAGAGAAGGAGGCTGCGTACTGCAACAACAAAGAAGAGGTTTAGAAAGTCCCCAGCAAGGGCATTGTAAGGCCTCTCCCTGACATCTCTTTCCCCTGCCTTAGTAATGCCTATACTTTAACCTGTCCTCAGCTTCATCTTCTGGAATCCTTAGGGCTTTTTAACCCCATATACGAAGCAAACCCATGTGCATATGTGCATACATCAATTCATATCGCCCCATGCAGCATTGCAAAGACAATCCCCGAGATTTCCCCGGACTCCTATTTTTAGCAATCTTCTGTAGCAGCAGAACCCAAATCAGCTCATTATATTTGCCGGAACAAGATTTGACCTCTCTTCGTGTTCCCTGACTCTTGACAAAGAGGGCCAAGGACAGACCCCAAGGTTGTCCTGTTGTCTTTTGGTTTGTTTATACCTGCCGGAACACAGCTCACCCTGCCCACCCAGCCACAGTCCAAAACCCCTAAGAAGAGTCTCACTCCTGGGTTTGCCATGACTCATCATTTTCAGATCATATTAACCATGGCACTCCCACCTCCCTTCTAGAAGGGGCTCGTGCAGTTCTGAGTTCTATAGAATGCATGAAGGAACCTCAAACATCACACCTGGAGCTTAGGACCCAATAAGTCATCCTGGTCCACACCTGGCTCCTTTGTCCCATTTTACAACTCCTAGAACACCTCCAACTTATTTAAGGTTTTATTTATTTGGCATTCTGAAAACTCTACAGCCTCCATCCCTGGGGATATAAATTAAAGCAATTTCGTTTTCATAGTTTTTCTGTTTGAAATCCCTCATTGTTTATTTAAATAGTAGCTGATGCATTTTGCAAGTAAAGGACTATAATTAAGGGAACAAGAAGGGCTGGTCTCTCAGGGAAGTAATGGTCTCCTCTTGCAGTAAGCCCATCTTTACTGTTGAAGTTGCATTCTTGCTCCCTGCAAAAGGGAGCTGGCCCAGGGAACCAGAGTTTGAGGAAGAGCACCTTGTCGGCGGGGGGGGGGGGGGTGGTGGTCATGGGCTCGGGGCCCTGGGTAGAGGCAGTGCACACGAGACTGTTCCAACAGTGGTAGTTGCAGGAGAAGACATTGTAGAGGTTGCCAAAGCAGCCACGGAGGCTGGGTAGAGCCATACTTCATTGCCAACAGCTGCTGCAGACATAGCTTGGGAGTCAGGTATCTTACTCCCAGCAGAAGGTCCAGCCATGGTGGGACAAAGGAAGCCACAAAGACAGCAGCTGTCTGAAAGGCTTCCTTTCCTCTTTCCTGAAGCTGGCTGGAGCCATGGCTCGTTGCTCCTGGCTGAGATCTGAGAACCTTCTCTTTCTATTAATCCCCTCAGGTGGCAGCCTCATGACTCCCATCTCCCTCTAGCCGGTAACGTGCAGTTTTGGTTGGGACTGTGCATTGCTCAAGGCCATGCCACATCGTTACAACAAACCTACGTGCTCGTGACTACCAATGGCTACATACGAGGCTGGCCCTCTCCACAGTGGTCCTTGGTCTCTGCCGCCTGACCCCATTACCTATCAGAGGTAAATGATGGACTCAATCAAGAGAGAGCAGGCACGACCACCAGCCAGTGAGGATGCCTTGATCTGTGAAGCGTCCTCAGAATGGCCTTGGAATGCCTCACCAGTAACTGCTGTCAGAAATCAGACCTCAGTAGAGTAGAAAAGAACGTCGTGTTCCAGGGAGGTGAAATGTATTCTCATGGTGAGAAAAGGACTAAAATGGTGGAGAATTTGGTTAGTTTTTCATTCTTCTTTCCACTCATTTTTCTTGTCCAATTTTCTTCAATAATATCTGCCATGTACACATACTAGACACAATACATGGACTTTTTTTTATTTTTTTTAATTTGAAAGTGATATAAAGCATGGGATGATCTCTGCAGCCTTCCCGTAGGGGTGGGTATTTAGGACTCACTGACTTCATTTGCTCACTCGTGTCATGCAATCAGTATATTTTGAGATCCTACCCTGCCAGGCTCTTTTCCAGGGCCGAGGGTGCAACGGGAGGCGGGGGGCGGGGGTTGGGGTCTGTCAAGATGCTGGCCCTTCAAGAGCTGATCATCTGGTGGGCGAGGTGTACAGTCGTTACGGTGTCACTGTTGTTATCGTGGTGAGGACGTGGGGCCCCATGGAAACCCACGGCAGGACTAGCTAGTTGAACCTGGGGCAGGCACATTTCAGGTGCTGAGGTGGCTTTCAAGAATGAAGACACTGGGGACATGAGGGAGGAGCAGGGCCGGCCAGCTAAAGAGGAGGAGACCACGGAACTCTTGGCACGTGCACTCCAAGGTGACTGACATCAGGGCCCACTTGGGGGTAAGCACACACTGTGTCACTGGAGGCCAGCGATGAGATTTGGTTGGGAGGTAAAAAGAACCTGGAGAAACCGTCTTCATTAAGCGAGTGAAGCAAGTGTGGTGAATGCCCACCCGTAAAAAGAAAATCATAAAAACCGCAGGGTTTCAGCCACTCTGATCTTTTTGCTCTGATCTCAGCGGTGATGAGGGCTTGCTTTGAGGGGTGGGGATCACGCACCCTACATCGGCCCAGTCTCCAAAGCACCCCCGCCAAGCTTTTCCCAGTAAGCATGCAATTTAAGCAATATGCACATCCTAGCTCTGCAGATGGAATTTAAAGACAAATCCTTTGGGCCCCCAGCACCCCTCCTTCTTCCCACCTGACCGCTGCCCTCTACCTTCATCCCGCATAGAGATTCTGGAACTGCTTGGAGTCTGGAAGCTACTTTGTGAAAACCGCTCCTGACCTAGTACTTCGTTTATTTTAATCGGCGGCTGACTTTATGAAGAGAAAACAGCTTAGCAAGCACTCAGTAGAGTAGATTCAACAGTCTCCAGGAGCTCATGTGACATGCATAGGACCTGTCTCCATTGCTTTCTTTCTCCTTCATATGTCAATCGATCTGTTGATCAATTAAACAGATACTTATTAACACCTCCTGGATGCCAGGCACTGTACCTGGTGCCGTACGCACTGCCTGATTTATACTTTGCAATCTATGGCTGCTTTGTACACACTGCCATCATTTTGTAGACAACTTTTGCCCGCGTGAGGGAGGGCTTTTTTCCTGCACCATTTTCAAAGCAATGTCCCCTATTTATCATCAAGCATTTCCCCCTCCCCCGCTACACACGTTGCGTTCTTCTTTCAGAAACCGTGCTGGTGACCTGCTTTAAGAAAGGTTAAAAAGCCAGCACTTAGATTTTCCTGGAAACCTTTCAATTAACCTCATTAGGCCTGCTTTATTTATTTTCTTTCATTTCTCATGCTTTTATGCCTTCCAAACCCCTAAATTGCGGTGCTATAGTGATCTTCTATTGCGTGACTCAATAGTCAATACATGTTTAATAGGAATCGCAGTATATGAGTTTATAATATATATTTTTCCACGAATATAGTGAATGTTTGCCAAGTCCCCCCCCCTTTTTTTACCTTTTTAAATTCAGAAATTTCTAGCTGTGTTTATTCCTCTCGTCAGCATACTTTATCATATCAAAGCCTTTTCAGACACTGTAAAACTACTGAGTTATGTTTGGGTCATGTTTTGCGGTATGCCCTTTAATACTGTAGCTTTAGAAATGCAATTTTCAGCCTCTGCTTATTAGAATATGATAAAGTATTCCTGGTCTATGTCCAGCTCCACTAATCTCCAGACTGCGCTTCATGAATTAAGCATGAAGATTTTAGTCAATGTGCTTTCAAAGACCAATGTTTAGGGAATCATAGATTTTCTACAAGCTGAGGGAGAAATCTATAATAGGAGGAACTGATTTTCAAACATCATATTCTCAAGAAGAAATGACCAGTTCTGGCCCAGAAACAGAAAATATTTCACTATCAGAATATTCTAGAACCAGTTAAAACCACATTGTGCGGTTTGGTTTGTTAAAGGGACGGTGTTTTAAAATGTGTAAGACCGTCTATCACGTGGGAGGATTTCAAATGACTGCTTATTTTGGAAAGCTCATGTAGATTGGCTTAAAATCGAGAGGGGAATGCAAATTGAATTTATAAGGTGTTATTAACTTCACACCCCACCCCCTGTCTCTCCGCAACCCCTGTGCATGTTGGTTCATTTTGCTCTGATGCGATTCAGCAAATAGCCAGAGATCTCTCTCATGTGTGAGAGATGGCCCTTGGGGGAGAGACTTTGGGGACCCATGGATGCCTTAACCAGGCTAGCTCTTGAGTGGATAATGTCTAAGAACCCAGAGCGTCTCCTGGTTTGGTGCGTTTCATGGCCATCGGCAGCAGACATTATTTTTTTATTCTTTTGTAGTTTATTGTCAAGTTGGTTTCCATATAACACCCAGTGCTCATCCCCACAAGTGCCCTCCAGCGTTTTGAAATCGCTGTGCTAGATGACACGCGGGCCATCTCTCCACTAAAATGCAAAAGGCATGAATATGTGAGTGACTATGAAGCCCCCTGAAAGGGCACTGGGCTACTTCATCTGAGTTTGAGCCGCCCCTGAAGTCTTAGACTCCGTGTTTGGAGAGTTCATAACTGGTGTGGTCACGGTTACCTTCATAGTAATAGACACTTTTAGTCGAGCGTTGGTTCTGTGCCTGACGTTGTGCTCAGCCATTGACGTCAGTAGCTCACTCAAATCCCCGTTTCTCAGCGGGGACACTGAGGCACAGGGCGTTTCAGTGTCTTGCTTAGGCGGAGTCAGCCTGGAGGCCCAGACTTGTTTGGCCCCCTAAATGTAAACCACCACACCCCACTTTGTGGCTACAGAAGCAGGCCCATGCCTTGAATGCGGTGGGCAAGAACCTGGACCCCTTGGCTGCTCGGGCTCGACTCCGTTGGCTGCTGATGGAGGCTCTCCCCCTCTCCTCCAATTCTGACATCAAGACAGAAATGTAAATCATCTCCAATTAGGGGGCTGCTTCTTGAACATTTTCCTTTTGAGGAAGACAGGAAAATTCTCAGCTCGTCTAGCTTTATCTGTGAACCTATGGGATCTCTCAGGGGCTTTAAATTAATCAATCAATCCACAGACATTGAACTGAATCTCTACCTTGAGCAGGAGACTCCGCAAAGTGCTTTAAGTGGGAAAGAAACCAAAGGGCCGGCCGCCCTGCCCCCAGCCATAGCCCAAGGCTGCCTTCCATGGCTGGGGGATCAGCCTGTCAGTTCAATCACACAGCCCCTGTGACTGGTGTTTTTGAGTAAGCTGGCCCCATGGACAGCTCTGGTCGTGTGTAGACACAGCCTCAGGAGGGGGGAGTACATCCGTCTCTTTTGAGTCCTTGCCATTTAATCATTACTGACACAGTTTTATGAGAAATACAGCAAAACCCAGCCCTGTCAGTCACCATTTGCTGCCCAGTCTCAGAGCAGCACCTGCAGAACTAGGTGTGCAAGGGCGTGTCCCCGAACACCTTAGGTTTGTGAAGTAGAGTGTGCAGACCATGAGGGGAGCAGAAGCGTTGTCCCCAGGTGACCCGGGGGTGCTGAAAAGAGTATTTATAAGGTTACTCACTTTCTGGGTCTCGCAGACGTGCTCTGGGATGTGCTCTTAGAAAAGGACACCTGTTATCTACCTGACAGTGACAGAGCTGTAGCATTTTTAGGACTCACAGGTGCTGCAGGCGTCCCCTGTGGGTTCATGTGAATAAGAGAAGTGAGCCAAGTGGAGGCTCGAATATAAGAGTAACAGTCTTGGGGCGCCTGGTGGCTCAGTCGGTTGAGCAACCAACTTCAGCTCAGGTCATGATCTCACGGTTCATGAGTTCGAGCCCCGCGTCGGGCTCTGTGCTGACAGCTCGGAGCCTGGAGCCTGCTAAGGATTCTGCGTCTCCCTCTCTCTCTGCCCCTCTCCCTCTCATGCTCTGTCTCTCTCTCTCTCTCAAAAATAAATAAACACACACACAAAAGAGTAACAGTCTTTCTTTTTTCTCAGTTTATTTTTGAGAGAGAAAGGGAGGGAGAGAGAGAATCCCAAGCAGGCTCTGCTCTGTCAGCATGGAGCCCAACATGGGGCTCGATCCCACGACCCTGAGATCATGCCCTGAGCTGCAATCAGGAGTCTGATGCTTAACCAGCTGGGCCACCCAGGCTCCCCTAAGAGTCACAGCCTTGTGCGCTGGCCCTTTGTTGCTGAGGTTGTTTTCAAAGAGAAACGGGCTCAGGGGTTTACTTGGCATCTCTCTGTTTATCAGTATTGACAACCAGTTTACTTTTTTGTTTTTTAACCCTCGGAGGTTTTTTTTTTTTTTTTTAATTTTTTTTTAATTTTTTTTACCCACAGAGGGTGAGCCTCTGTGCCTGAGGAATGGAAGCCAGGTGCAGGACGCTGGTGGTGACTGCCTTCCTTGCTTTGTGCCACTACAGTCCTCTCGAGGTGAAGTAGCCAATGGCAGCTCTGAGCCTAGAATCTTCCAGATTTGTCAGTAAATGCTGTGGCTGAAGAAACGCCCTAAAATTACAGCAGGACCATGGGGCGTTAAATACATGAGCCCTGAACACAGACCACCTAACAGTTCGAGATCTCAATTCTTCCAAACAGCCACCTAGATAGCGTTCATTTCTCTGAACCAGAGATCTAGAACAGATTCAGAAACCACTGTAGGGATAGCTTGGGTCTAGAAGCCTCTCCCCAAGGTGTCTGCGGGGAGCCTGCAGGCCGGCCCCACGGCATCTCCGTCCTCGCAGGGGCATCTATGGCTTGGAACACACTTGGGAGGAGGGTGCAGCCACCCTTCTTTCCAGAGCTTCTCCCGTCCATCCGTCACCATGAGAAGCATTGCCCACACACACCCTCACCGGGGGTCCACAGAATATCTGGGAAGTGGACATGAAAAGCCTACTTTTCCACATAAGGCACCTAGGGCTCCGGGGAGGGGACAGCCAAGGTCTGTCGGTTCCCTACAGGGAAGGATGGAGAGGCAAATCCAAGTTGGCTTCTCTCTAGACTCAAACAAAACTTTCTCCATCACCAAGATCCCTTTCTTTTTCTTTGCTACCTACTTCCTTTTATTCGCTTGGAGGAGCCTGGGCCCCTCGTTGACTCTTTGGGTTTTTGTAAAAGGTGATTTGGAAATTCTGCATTCCACAGACAGGTGGAAGGCCACCTGGGGATCAACACCAGCTCAGCTCGGCATGTCCCTTCTCAAGTAGAAGGTTGAAGGACAAAAGGGATCGCGGAGGGCTGTCCTGCCCTCTTGACCACGGGATAGGAATCCCCCAGCAGAGAGGAGAAAACTAGGAAGGCAAATAGAATATATTATTTCCAAGCAGTTATCCACACTCACCCCCCCCACCTCCGTTTTCCAAATTGTAAGTTCTTTTTATCTAAGCACTTTTCGTTAAAGTGGAAGAAATAGCTTTACCTGGGTGTAAAATATATACTTTCTAATGTAAATCAAGGAGCTATTAATCCGGTAATAAGAACACGGTAGTATATTAATTGATGGAAATTGTGGAGTGGAATATTCATAATCAGCGGCGGTCTTTTCTTTGGAAGGAACAAAGGCTTAAGTTAGGGAGACAGTAATGGTATTGTTAGCAGGCTATTTCAATGATTTTCTCCGCAGAAGAGCAGAGAAAGGTGAAATTTCAACTGGGAATATTAGACTATGCAGATCTCTACCCAGGGGTATTCCGCTCTGCTCAAACCTCCGTGCTGTGCTTTGCCTTATGATCCTATTGTTTTATTAGCGGAATCATTGCGTGTTTCATTTTGCTATAGTAATAGCACAGTGTCTGTCTAACAATAAATTACAGAGTCAGGCAAACAATGGTTTTGTATTTGGGATACAATGAAATATCTTATTAAAATGCAGACTTCCTTAGGTCCCCGAAATTAGAGTCTTATTTTAAAATGATTCCACTGGGCTTAATACACTGTTTTGAACTAATCACACTAACAGAAATCACTCTTTTGTCAGAACGTCAAGAACTCTGGGAGTTACCTGTTTCCTTAGTATTTCTCCATTCATATTTTACTCTCAAATTCTCTTCGGGGTAGATCTCGCTGGTTCCACAGTGGAAGGTGTTGTGCTAATGGCATCACTGTTTTGCACGCCGAAGACAGAATGAACTCTAAAGATGCCATATCCTTCCTGCCATGGTTCTCAAACAGAATTCTGTCCTGAACGTCACCACGATAGTGACGGTAATAGTGATAACAACGCATAGTTGTTTAATGATCACTTTATGCTGGGCACTGCCAAAAAGGGTTTCCATGAGTGCCCTTGTAGGGTCCTTGCTCAGACTGATTAGAAACAGAAACCGTCATTACCCCCATTTCACAGATGTGAAGACTGCGGTGTAGAGTGACTGAGTGCTTTCCCCCATGTCACGTAGCTTGGTCAGTGCTGGCCCTGGAGCCCGAGCCTCTGCTGTCTGGTCTGTCACACTCTGCGTGTCACGGCTGATTCATCTTCATTTCTCTTCCCATCGCTGTGATTAGAACCCTCCTGTGTTCTTGAATTCATCAAGACTTAATACTCTTTGCCTCTCCAGCACGTTTTGGGAGGTGGTGAATGGGGTCGGGGCGGAGCAATAAACGCAGTCAAAGGGTTTCTTTTTTCTTTTTCGGTTGCTGTTTATCAAGTCCCCCTCGAGGGACCAGGCTCCATGCTGTATGTTTTATGTTTGTCATCTTCTCTCACCCATATTATGTGCATTATACGAGGTGAGGCGTCAGACGTTCAGAGGTGTTTTTTTTTAAATGTTTATTTATTTTGTGGGGGGAGGGGGAAGGAGAGAGAGAGACAGAGGATCCAAGCAGGCTCCATACTGTCAGTGCAGAGTCCCATGTAGGGCTCGAACTCACGAACTGTGACATTATGACCTGAGCTGAAGTCGGATGGTCAACTGACTGAGCCACCCAGGCGCCCTTGAAGCTCAGCATTTTAAGTCACTACTCAGGCCTCTCTGACCCCAGGGCCTGCCTTCTTCTGAGCCTCAACTGTGTCATGGAGATCCCATCTGTTGGTCAGGAAATGGAATGGTACCCAGTGAGTGGACATAGGAAAATGTGTACATTGAAACAAACAAACAGGGGCGCCTGGGTAGCTGTGTGGGTTAAGCCTCTGACTCTTGGTTTTGGCTCAGGTCATGATCTCACGATTGGTGAGATCGAGCCTCGCATCAGGCTCTGCACTGACAGCATGTAGCTTGCTTGCGATTCTCTTTCTCCCTCTCTCTCTGCCTCTCCCCTGCTCACATTCTCTCACAAAAATAAATATATATTTTTTAAATAAACACACAAAACTTCTGAGATGGAGTTGAAAGAGATCACTGACAAAGAGCCTCTCTTTGACCAAGCCTCAGTCAGGCTCCTTGAAATCCTCTTCCCAATTAGGCCTTGGCTTTTGGACTTCCGTGTCCTTTCTTTATGTGGCCCAATTTTAGCAGGACTCGCCCTCCCTCAGTATCTGATCATCTTCCTCAACCCCCACCCTCCCCCCTGGTACCATCTGATCACCCCGGCCTCCTTCCAGCAAGAATCCTGTGAGGTCAGTTAGCCAGAATTGCCCTACCCACTTAGTAATCTTCCATGGACCCTCTCCACCCTGCTCCTGAGCTGCCTGAATTGTATGCAGAGCTGAGTCCAGTGTCCCTTCCCTACTACAAAGTCCCTCTGCAGCAGTCCCCACATCAGGTGAGGTAGTACCCGTGAACCAAGTCTAAGTCAGTCTCACCCTTTCTCAAGAGTGTCATGAATATGTTCTTTAACACCATTTTGTTGCTTCTCTGTTTGGACCCATTGGGGCTGGGATGGAAATACCAAGCGACCACCCTCCCCCTAGCTGAATCTCCATGGACAACCTCAAAAATCAGAACCTGCGTTTGGAGGATACTAACTGACCTTCAGCTTCTGCATTTGGGTGGGCCCAACATATTTGCTTCCCGTGTGCTCCAGATGTTAGAACACCTGGGGAGGCCCTTCTTTATTTTCTCCACCACACCAACGCAGTCCTGGTCTGCCATACTGTCCTTTCATCCCTGCCTCCCCCCACTCCATGAGCGCTTTCCTTGGCAGATGTTCCTTTATAAATATGGCCCCTCCCTTATTCAGTAAATATTCATGGTGCTTATGTGTGCCAAGATGGTGGTGAGATACTGTGTGAGGATGAACGGAAGACAATCGTCATCTGTCAGATCCCCAGAGCCCATCTGTGACAAAATTTTCACCAGGCTGTTTGAAAGAGAGAAAAATATAGACAAAGTAGTGAGTTTTCTCGTAAAGCGCCTCGCATCTATTTTTTCAACTGTCATTTATTTTAGAATTGTATCTTTCACCCACCCCTTTTTTTAATGTTGTGTCTTTTCCTTTAATAAAGATGACAGAAAATAGCAGTGACTTTTTTTTCTTTTTCCTTTTTTTAAATGGTCTTCCTCTTTGTTTTCTTTGTAAAGTCTTAAGTGGCTAAATGAAAAGTTGAGAAGTTTGTGTCAGCGGTCCTCCCCTCCCCTGCCCCTGCCTTTTTTTTTTTTTTTCTTTTTAATTTTACTAGAACTTAACTTGAAAAGTCTGGGAATGTCTGATGTATCTGTATCCTGTAAGCTTGCCACTTGATGACACTTGATACTCCATTGTTCCCTGATGATTTTTTAAACGTTAGCCCTGTTTCTCCAGCCTTCTGCTTCTTCCGTCTCCCTCAAGGTGTGTAGTGCTTAGGCAGGCTGTAAGTAATCAATACTTGGTGATTTGACTTCTTAGTCCAAAGAAGGAAAAAAAAAAAAACCTCTCCAGGTGCAGAACACAAAGGCCGAGCTCTTGTCAAGGGATTCCTCGCTTTTCCATTCTCAGCCAAGGGGAGGCAAGGCCACTCCAGACAGCCTTTTTTTTTCCCCCTTTCCCTTGGCCCTTGTGAAAAGGGATAGCCAGTTTTCTATGACCATTGTGCTAACTGACGACTCAAAACTGTGTCTGGAGTTTCAGAATTGCCCAACGCCTGTCCTTTTTTTTTTTAGAGCAACCTCATTAACAACCCCAGATTTTAAATTTTATTATTTAGAGACTCAGCACTCTCCAGAATTACAGCCCTGGCCACTTGTGCTTAGAGGCGCTGTTCTGGTCTGTTCTTCGCAGCGTTTGTGAGTGTTTACAGCTGATGCAAATAAGCAGCTATCTTTGCTCCTCATCAAAGAAACAGGCAGAGGTCCTGATGAAACAAGGTGGAGGCGCTCAGTGGTTAAATTAAACTCTCCTTCGGGTGGAGCGAGCGAGCAAGAGTGTGTGTGTGTGTATCTCTTTTTTCAGTATCCATATTTGATCCCCTGACATGCAAGTTCCGATGCCTCTGAGTGGAGAATGAAGCTAAAACAGGCACATTTCTAATAGACTCAGCATCTGAATTTGATGTGCAGCTTTATTTCCTCGCAATATAGCTACACGAATGTTTGTTGTCCAAATGGATCCTAGTTAGGAGACCCAGTCTGGTAAGAGGGGTATTTAATCCACCCCCCAAAATAATTGAGCATATTGTTCGCTTTACATGGAGAATTTATGGCTATCAAAGTAATAGTCCACGACCAATCATCATGGGTTGTTTAAGGAAGTCAAAATTTACCGCTGGGCCATTATTCAAATATAATGTAATTAACTTTAAAAACAGATGATTCTTTTTAACCCAAATTAACCTTTTTTGTAGTCTCCTCTTTTAATGCAGTACTTTCATTTAATAGAGAGTTTGGTGCATTTAAAATTTGATGTCAAATTTTTTACCAATTTTTTATGTTTTATGAAAAGGATGGCATTCACCATAAATATGAACATACATACCAGATAGTTACTTGAGACTTACTCTTTTTGCCTTTTGGAACATCTGAACATGAGGCTGTTTGTTTTTCACAAGTCGATTACCAAAAAAGAAAGAAGGAAAATAAGGATGCCGGTGCCTTGTTCCTGCCATGTCGGGGAATTTCTTGTACCTTTGTATGAGCCTGTACTGAACAAAAGCAGATCCTGTTGACCTCCCAGCTTAAGAACGCAAGAAATGTGGCAGCCTCTGCCGGAACAAGGTGAAAGAGGACCATGGAAATTAGTTACTCCGAGGTGAATCTGGGAACGGGTCCAGGGGAAGTGTGCAGCTTGCCTGGCCGTGCAGAGTGAAAGGGCATTTCTCCAGAACTGCATGATTTTTTTCCCTTTTTTTTAAAATAGGGGACGCTATTGTCGTGCAGAAACCCCTAGGCTGTTCTGAAAAGAGGCAAAAATCAATAGCCCACTTGTTGAGGCTAAGTGAATTAGTCTGTGTTGAATGTAACCGAGTACCTGAACACTTGAGTGAGCAGGGCTTGTTGGGAAGAAAAGACAATTGGAAGGATTGTCTTTAAATGTCCACAGCGGTGCACATCACTGCTTAATTACGCCCAATGATCATTTTTGTGCTGGACTAATGTGAAGACTCTGTATTTGTTTTTGTCTATCTGCCCGTAACCTGGCGAAATGAATAGAGCTCCCCACTTCTCAAAACCATCCAACGGGTGGCAAATGGGCTGCCAGAGAGCTGGGAAACATGAATGGGATAATGCAGGTGGGATGAAAAGTTCCTTTCATTAACCAGCGAACAATGGAAAAATGAGAAAACAGAAAATACAGCAAATAAATGCTTCATAAAATAACATCATATTCCAAACTGGAATAACATAAATAAAATATTTAACACAAACTATGTTCAACGGGTACCCAACATAAACAGTTCTAAGAATGCCCAGCCTGGCACGCGCGTACATGAAGTATGCTCACAGTGGGCTCCCTGCCCCCCTCTGGTTTCTGACGCCACATTTCTGGAGTTCTGAAAGTTACACATGTATCTTTGCAAGCCTTTGTGGGTCCGGAGAATTCTTTTCAATGTTTCTGTCGATTCTGAGGGCCGGGATCTAGCAAGGGCTTGCCCCTGAAGCCACCCCAAGGCTCTTAGAGTGTGAACTCTTGTCCTTGACCTCACTAGGGGACTGCAGGCATTCATCTGGCCTGGTAAGACTGTCCAGGGCATTTTTTTTTTTTCCTTTCCTTGGCTGTGTGCACAGAAGGACACAGGGGCCCTCTTTAAGACAGAAATAGGAGGGCGGCTTAAGTATGTGTGTTTTGGTCAAGAGCCGTGCATTTTGTTTCCAGATGCCTCATTTCCATAACCTCTATTACTTCTCCTCTGTGTGTGTGTTTTTTGTGTGTGTGTGTGTGTGTGCCACAAAATAGGGCTGGTTTGCCTGTGAAGGTACAATAGAC
>CM053563.1:47762234-48167435 GCA_028646485.1 Cryptoprocta ferox
AAAGACACTTGAGGCCACCTCACCAGGACCGCCAGTGCTGGTACCCAGCACCCTTGACCACACTGATGTTTTTTCCCAAGGCCTCGCTCCTGATGCTCCCAGTGCTGCCGAACCCTCAGAGGCTAGAGCGGGAATAACTCTTCAGGAAATCTCAGGGCATCTAAGCCCCAGTGTGTTCCCTACAGCCCTGGGGAGTAAGTACCATGTCCCCAAGCTGTGTCACACTTGGTCATCTGGACCCTGGAGCTGCTTGAATGCTCCCCTGTTCTAAGGGCTCCGCAGGAAAACAGATGGATGTCTGTGAGGGTCATCTGGGAAACCTATCTTTAGAAAATTGTTGTCCTCTTAATTTCCTCCCCTTTCGCAAGGGGCGTGCACCCTCCTTCTCTCCCTGAAGAACCTGCATGCAAGTTATCCTGTGGAATTTGACCCCAAGCAGGTGCTCGGCACCAGCTCCACGCACCTGGATTCCAGATTAAAGTGGAAATCACCGCTATTGTTGCCGTTTGAGTATTACAGCAGATGACCAAAAAGTACTTAGGGAGACTGGCCAAGCACTGATTGGAGGAGAGTCCCAGCTCTTTGTGAAGCACTTTCCTGCAGAGAGCACGTCCCATAATTGGAACTACAGGATCACAGCCCTTTGTCTGAAACCTTTGAGGCCAGACAGGTTTCAGAATTTTTCACAATTCAGAAATGCGATATGCTTCACGTTCTGTGTACTACACAGGTCAGCAAACTTACAGCCCATGGCTAAATCTGGCCTGAAGGTTCTTTTCATAAATAAAGTTTTATTGGTACACAGTGACACCCACTTGTTTACCTACCTTCCATGCTTTCAGCTACATTGGCAGAGCTGAAAACTCAGAGACCATACACACACGAAGTCTAACATATTTACGATCTGGCTCTTTACAAAAAAAACTTGTTTGTAGGGCAGCACTTTGTAATTAAACATATAAAAATCTCTGCATCAAAATGAATGGATATTCACACTCAGTAAGATGAATAATTTAGAGTCAGCTCTAGACAGCTTTTTTTTTTTTTTTTTAAAGCAAATGCTCATGGAAAGAACTTTTCATGATCAGAACCTTTTGGGTTTCATAGGGTCCTTTCCAACTTTGACATCATGGCAAATGCATAAGCAGCAGGAATGGAGCAGAATGAGATGACTTATTTATATGTGTATTGTTTTGTTATTAGTAAAATCATGCTTATCACATATTTAACACATCATTTGCTTTGACTCCAGTTTGTTGCCTCTCAGGCTAGGGCCTCTGTAACCTGGCTGGTGTGGAAGTGGCAGGCTCCCTGGGCAGTCACAGAGCCACCTTAATTTTACATCAGTGGGTCCTGCTGCACATCTTTCTACATTATTCCTGAAGTGATCCTGGGGAGCTGACCTGACACGTGTCAGTGCCAACATCTTGACTTCAGGAAAGCACGTATGTCTTTGTGCCAAAATAGGCAGGGTGCATGGCAAATGGACACCCCATTCCCCATCACCTTAGTCTAGTGAGGGGCCACCCTTCTTGATACTGAGGCTGAGTATGGCAGAGTTGGGGTACCAACAACAGTCACTGCTTTGAAGTATTTTATGTACGCCCCAGAAATATTGGCATAGTTGTCTTTTAAATCCATTCTTAGTTTCTTATTTTCCACGGCTCTTTGCGATGCTTTGTTTAATAGGTCAAGTGTTTAATCAGCTCTAGTTCTGGGCTGGGCGTCGTCAACGGTATTGCCCTAGTCTTGCAGGAAGGTGAGGCTAATGCATTGACGTTTCAGAAATAGGGAGCGCGTTCTGAGTTTGGGGTCTCTCCTGTGTGATTCTAGTTGTAAAATCATTTTGGTAAGTTTAGGGCTTTTAGTTAAATTTAAATTTTGAGATTTCTACCATGTTTGGAAGATTGGAGTCTGAGTTTATGACATTATGGAAACATGGTCCATACTTCACATTTCTTACATACCATCCCTGTAGCCACTCTAGAAGGTGCTAAAAGGAGCTCCAGGCACTGCTCTAGACCCCAGAGCCTCTGGGTCAGGGTGTGCCTTTGCTCTTGTCTCCATGTCCCAGGACATGGTGCATGATAGGCTCAAAAGTGTGTTGAGAGGAACTGAGGAAGGGAGGGAAGAAATAGTGTCTTAGGAACTCAGTAGTAACTGACTTACAACATTAGCTTCCTTCTCCCTTGGCTAGAATTTTCCACCTTGTGACTCATGAACCCCCAGGTCTCACAAAGGTACTGGTGACAGGATTTCTCTGCTTTCTCTGGGTGTGTGTGTGCACGCGCAGGTGCACGCATGTGCACTCACACACACAGCTTTTTTTCCTTTGCCTTTTGTTGTTGTTGCTGCTGTTATATAGGTAAGTCGAATGCTTTTTTGTTTGTTGTTGTTTCAACAAGGGACAAATTTAAGCTAATGGACGCAGTCTGAGAAGAGACAAGCCAGTGATGGTCTGAGCAGACCTGCCAGATAAGTAGTCTGGTCATTTTGTTCAAGTCCCCCAAGTTCACGGTCACTTCAGTTTTAGAAAGTGGTCAGGCCTGTGGCTCGGCTGATGGGCTCCATTACTGCGTGCAAGGGATCCCCTCACTCTCGGAGCTCAGTACAGGGACTCGGTGTGAACACGGGCGGTGCATGTGAGCAGCCGCGTGAAGAGGCCTCATCGCTTTCTCTGGGCTTACACCCTTTCTGCTCCGAGGCTGGGGGGCGAGAGTCCCTAAGATGTGTGTCCCCAGCCCCCAGGCTGAAACGAGTGCCCCGGCCCATACCAGTGCTACTGGGACATTTGCAGTTCCTGAGCGAGGCTTACCCCTTCCTGCAGGTTCCAGGACTCCTGAGTGCACATCCCGCCTTGGGCTCCACGTCCACTGGGCCGTCCTCACGGTGTCCCAGAACCCCAGGGACTTGGGGCGTGCCTGTCTGAATGGCGGGATGAATCTGCCTTGGCGGCATATCTACCCATCACATTATTACCTGAACTTTGTGTAGCACCGGTTCGTTTGCACGGTACACGTGGTCATAACAAACTGTTATAATGTTCATTTAATCATCAAAAATGCTAATAACGAATATTTATTGAGCCCCATCTGTGGGCCCGACCTGGCCTTCCACACCACCTTGCGTTATCTGATGGGATTTTCATGACAGACCTGTGAGGTTACTGTCCACGCTTTGCCTGTGATGGAAGTGAGCAGTGACTGGCCCCAGGCCACAGGGCAGGGACTCAGGTCCCAGTGTCTCTGACTCCAGACCCCTTGCTCTTAGAGATGCTTTGGACACCGCTGGAGTCCCAAGGCGGCCAGACCAGAGCGCTGCTGCAGCCTGAGCGGCTTAGACAACGGACATCTCGTGGTTCTGGAGGCTGGAAGGCCAAAGTCAAGGTGCCGGCAGGGTTGCCTTCCTCTGAGGCTTGTCTTCTTGGCTTGCAGCACAACACCTTAGTTATACACAATTTGTAACTATAAAAGCAAAGGAAGATGATGGTCACAGTTAGAAAACAAAAAACCCCCACAAAAACATACACACCTTATCTTTGGATTCTTTTAGCCCCAGCTTTGCTCTTAATTAACCACAGGACACTGAGAACACACATGAGTCTCTCACTTCAGCGTCCTCTTCTTTCAAATGGGGCGAGACAATCTCAAGCTGATAATGAATATAGAATACATTAGACACAGGGTTAGACATTAGGGTTAGACACACAGCCGATCAAGGTGGTACCTTTATGAGCTAATACAGAAAGGACGGGTAATAAAGAATATTATGCCTTTGGCTTTCCGGAAGTGAGGTTTCTAACGAGGAAATGACAGGCTGGTCTAATTGGGTATTTAAGGGGATCGTTGTTACGGGGTTAAAGGGGACTGGCCCAAGCCCTTCTCCCAGGAACCTGCTGATGGCCTGGACTGGGATCCCTTGGGCAGCAGCTCCAGTCAGCAGGGTGCTCTGTGTTCTACAGTCTTGCCCCATGCAGCCTTCTTTAGAACTTTCTCTATCAACCACAAGGGGCCAGGGAGCTTGGGACGTTCCGGGTTCAAGCTTTGTCCCTGGAAGGAAGAAAGTGGCTATAATAATGACAGAGATGTCTGTGCCCACACATCCTCTCCAGGCTAGACACTACACGTTAGGCAGAGTGGAACAGTGTCCTGTCCCCTGTCCCCTGTATCTGGGACGTTTGTCCTCTGACGAGCTCGCATTTGACACAGCATTTTAATATTTACCAGTGTACCTTCTGCTCCTTGATGCACTTGTACTGCACGAGAATTGATTTTCAAGAAATATATTTGGGATTTTTTTTTTCCTTCATGCTCTTGGGGTGGTTAAGATGCATATTTGCATAGAAATAATCTTGAGTGAGCTCTGCTTGCAAAGGTGTCAAATTTATAAACATCTCTACTGTAAAGACATGATTTTGGATATGGATTCCACCATCCCCCCCACCAACCTCAGTTTATGCTTTCTTTCATTTATCACATCTGGGTCACCACACACTGCATGTGTTTCATTGGGATTTTGTTTTTTGAGCAATTTTTTTGCCCAGGTGGTGTTTCTGTATATTAAAGCATATTACTATGTTTTATTTTATTTTACTTTACATCACAATTTTAAAAGAAAACAATCCTATTCTATGGTTGTTTAAAGTGTCTCTCTGGTGAAGGCAAAGCATGTGGTAAAGCCTTTGGAAGATGCTGGGCTTTAATCGGCAGGGTAGAGCGCTGAAACCAGATGGCTCAACTCACACCTGTGCAAGTGCCAGGATTCCGAAAACATTAAAGTTAATGGCCAGAATCAGGCTGCCAAGCCTCGTGGAATCTTACTTAACTGGCATGTCATTCTGGTTAACTGAACTTTTCACTTAACTGATAGCCACGTTCTCAGCTGCCCCCACCTCCCCCCACCAGCCAGTCCCACCATGTATGAAATTTGCTTCAGTCCCTCTCTCTTCTCCAATCCCACCTGGCCCCATCTCTTCCCTCTTGATTTGTCTTCCTCTCTTGGTATTGCTCATTCTTCCCTTGTGTCCAAAGGCCTCGGACCTTGACTTTTATTGGCCCGCTTATAACATTCGATCATTCCTTGCCCTCCGTGGACCTTGTGTTGTTCTAGTCTTTCAGACAGCCAGACACAGGTTTGCCTTGGCTTTTCTTGATGTTTTGGTGCTCCTGGATGCCCAAGTTCATTGTCACCCTGATAGAAAGTGGATTTAGGTTACCTGGTTGTCAGTTGCTAAGGTTTCGACTGTACATTTTAAGCATACCTGTATTTTATTACATAATACCTAGCAACCCATCATTCTAGGCAGACCTCGAGAAAATACGATTATTTGTGAGATAATACAGTACAGTGTTCTATCTTGATACTCTCCACCCTCCAGGATTCTAAGGGCTTGCTCATAAATGAAGTAATTATTTTTTTCAATGTTTTATTATTTATTTTTGAGAGAGAGAAATAGTGTGAGTAGGGGAGAGGCGGAGAGAAGGAGACACAGAATCTGAAGCAGGCCCCAGGCTCTGAGCTGAGCTGTTAGCACAGAGCCCGACATGGGGCTCGAACTCACAAGCAGCGAGATCATGACCTGAGATGAAGTCGGATGCTCAACTGACTGAGCCACCCAGATGTCCCATAAATGAAGTAATTCTGACCCTACTATGATGAAACTTTCTTTGGAAGTGAACTCCTGTGTTTTCTTCCTCTGTTTGGCAGGTGGATCCTTAGGTGGCCCCACTGATTCCCACTTCCTGGTGTCCACTCCCTGGTGTCCCTCCCCTTGAATGTGTGGTGAAATGGCTTTCTAACCAATAGAATATGGAAAACATGACGGGATGTCACTTCATTGATTAGGCTATATCACATTGCAAAGTAAAGGGATCCTACAGATATAATTAAGGTCCCAAATCAGTTGGTTTGAGGTTAATCAGAAAGGTGATCATCTTGGGTGGGCCCGGATCAATCAGGTGAAAGCCCTTTAAAGAGAGTCTGAAGCCAGTGTCTCCATGGATGGCTCTGAGGAAGTAAGACGCCATGTAGTGAGAGGAGCTATGGAATGGGCAGGGTGGCAAGGAACTGCAGGAATCTTCTGGAAGCTGAGTGGTCCAAAGTACACCACAAGAAAATGGGGATATCAGTCCTACAGCCTCGAAGAAATTAGTCCTGCCAACAATCTGTGGGAGCTTAAAGGTGATCGAACGTCCCCTGATAAGTCTCTGATGAGACCACAGCCCAACCCATACCAGGATTTCAGCCAGGCAAGACCCTGAAGTTGAAAAGCTAGCTAAGCCATGCCATTTCTACTGACCCATGAAAACTGTAAGATAATAATTGTGTGTTGCTTTCAGCAAATACATTGTACATAGTAGAGACTTGGCCATTCTTTGTTATTCTGCGCAGCAAGTTCTAAATTACTCAGCGGACCTCCAAGGACAGCTAGGAAGACAGTGACCCCATAAGAAATAACGCATTTTGTAAGCCCCGTTTCTTCACGATTTTCATCTATAAACTAAGAGGAAAATAATATATAGCGCCAGGCTTTATTTGAGCCTTTCAGATGTACTTTTACTTACAGAGCCACATATTGTCTATCCTAAAGTGTTGTCAGGAGCAGCTCACGTGGCCGGAATGTGGCCCCGTCTTTCCTCCATAGGTCATCTTGTGTCTTACCGAGGAGAGACGCGGTGACTTCAAGGTATAGGTCACGCTGTCCACGTTATAGATGAGGAAAGTAACAATCCACAGCATCTCACAGGTAGAACGCAATATAAGTCCTCCGTCTTGAATCACATTGACCTTGCAGGTCATATGATTTCCATTAGTTTACAGAGCAACCCAAGGGCAGAAGTGAAATTGGAATTTCACTTTTGAATTTCTGAAACCTTGTTTTGTTTATATATTTATTTAGTTGTCTTTTTGTCTTTTTTTTTTGTTTTGTTTTTTGGCCACCAATCATCTTTCCCTTTGAAAACTCCCCCAGTGCCCCAGCATTATTTTCTAAAAGGGATCTATTTCCAAGTGGCAGTCCTGGTTGGGCTGTGCAAAGTGCACTACCTTCCCTGCTCACCCAACCCTAAATAATTGTCTGTGTGTTCCTTTTATTGTCACCTCTGAAAGGAGATGACAAACCCAGTGGTTTGCTTTAGAACGCATTAACTTCTTTATCACATTAATCCTGACTCATATCTTATTTCCCACTTGCAGTAAGAAAACCATTCAAATCTTTCCCTCACAGGACAATATCTTTAATAGCTTCTGTGTGTTTCCTATTTTGGGCTGTTTCTGTATAAACAGACTAATCGAATAGCATGCTGAACCATCTAACTTGGCATAAATTCAGAAAATCACTCATTTCTATGGGAAGCTGGGATGCCAAGAAGGGGGGAAAGCCCTCACTTTTATTGCAGAAAGATTTTTCTTAAAGTTGTCTTTCATGAACATAATATGTCTATCATTTAGAATTCTCTAGCACCCTGACTAGAAATTATTTATTGCAGAAAGGCACAATGCTGAACGGGAAAGTATTATTCCCCTTACGAGTCCTGGCTTGAATTCATTTGCCTAAAGGAGCGGGATCTTATGAACACAGCTTTGAATGCCTGCATGGTTAGGAAGGATGGCGCTCACCTCCAGGGCACGCGTACAAAGCGTTTTCGTTGAATCTGCAGGGTGAGACTATCAGGGCCCTGTTGCAAAGCCTGGCTGATGGCCTGGCCATCCTGGAGTTCCAGCCTCTGTCACTTGGAACGAGAGGCTGTCTTTGGGAGGAGGTGTTTTTGCTGAGATTCTAGGACACCCCCGGCCCCCTTTGCCAGGCTGCCTCTTACAGGTCGCGGATCCCAAGTGTGGTGCCGAGTAGGCCAAAGCCTTGGCTCCCACTTCTGATCTACGAAGCATTGCTTGATCACCAGTCATGCTGGTGGGGCCACTGACAGCTGGGCTTTCTGGGGAGACTGGGGTGACTGGGATGCCCCACGCTCTGTGCCCTTCTCCATGTGTCTCTTCTAGCTGACGCCTCCCCATAGGACAGGAGTCCCTGGGGCCTGTCCACCTAGGGATTCCATGCCCCCTTCAGAGTATCAGAGTAGGTCCCTACCGAAACCCGCAACCCACTTCTAGAAGGTCATATGCTTTTCTATATACCGTTCTTTCATTTAGTGTGTGTGTGTGTGTGCTTGTGTATGTGTGTGTGTACACACTTTTAAACAGACTTTAAAAAATGTTTCTTGATCAGTTTTAGATTTATACAAAAACTGAGCCACCAGAACGGAGTTCCCACATACCACATCGAGCTTCTCCTATTATCCATATCTTACATAATCAGGGACATTTATTACAATTAAATAATATTGATATATTTTTATCCACTCACTCCCGCCGTTTATACAGATTTCCTTAGTTTTAACCTAATGACCTCTTTCTGCTCCAGAATCCAGGGTCCTCCAGTACATTTAGTTACAAAGGTGTCCTTGGACTCCTCGGACAGCGATAGTGTCTCAGACTTCCCTCGTCCTTGGTGACATGGGCGGTTGTGAGGAGTGCCGGTCTGGGATAATGTACGATGTCCCAATATTAGACTTGTACTGATTGTTTCTTTTTTTTTTTTTTCCATGCTTAGACTGGGATTATGGGTTTTGGAGGAAAAGACTCCAGAGGTACTGTCCCCTTCTCATCACATCATACCAAGGTCACATAATGTCAAGGTGAATGATCCCTGTTAGCGTTGACCTTCTTCACCTGGCCTGGGCAGTGTCCGTCCCATTTCTCCAGTATACAGTTTCTCTTTTCCCGTCCACCTCACACCTTTCCTTTGGAAGGAGGCTGCTGTGTGCAGCCCACGCTACAGAGTAGGGATTTGTGTTTTCACTCCTTGCAGGCACAGCATCCACATAAACTATTTGGAATTCTTTCGCATGGGAGATTTGTCCCTTCTCCCCCAGTTATTCATTTATTCAGTCATTTGTTTACAGCCGAGAAGGCTCA
Organism: Cryptoprocta ferox; assembly: GCA_028646485.1. Lineage (NCBI taxonomy): Eukaryota > Metazoa > Chordata > Mammalia > Carnivora > Eupleridae > Cryptoprocta > Cryptoprocta ferox. Next base: position 47,771,208 of record CM053563.1, read on the forward strand.
TGGGTATTTCTTCTCTACTTCAGGTTATAATCCAGCATGACTGTGTTTGTCTCATTGTCCAGATTATTCCAGGCCTGGCCGTCAGGAGCTCTTGTCAGTTGGCTCCCATGCCCCTTTGGCACGCCGCCGTTGGTGTGAGGTGCTCACCTGTTTTTGTTTCTGTGTTCATTTCCCTTTTTGTTCTGTTTGTGTCCCACCCCCTCCCCCATCATGCACACATACACAAAGGGCAGCATGCTCCTCGGATGTCTGGGATCTCAGCGGCATTGTTTCTGCTCTTAAAGAGATCCCATTCGAGCAGGGAGGAGGTGGGTGGGTGAGTCTTGCTCTCGTTTAATATTTTGCCCAATTCAGGGACCAGAGAGACCATTGTCTTTCCTAGGGTGTTTGCTACCATACCTATTCTGGAGGATGAGCCATTGAGCCCCCCGGCCACACAGCTGAATCTCCAAGTCCCAAACAAGGCAAGATGTCAAAACTGCTCAGCCAGGGAGGTCTGAGTCCTCATACTGGCTCAGTCCCAACTTGGACATCGCAGTGTGACCTGTGTCCCCTCTGCCTCTCTGCATTGAAGGGTTTGCCTTCGCTGGTCTGCAAGGCCTCCTTCAAACCCTGCAGTTCTAGGATAGTAGGAAGGAGTCTTTGAGTAAAAAGAAGTCACCCACAAGGCCTCAGGTGTGTGATGGAAATCTTGTTGAAATCATGGAGAAAAGGAGAGGAGCAAGAGGAAGGAGGCGGACCTGGACTGATAAAAGAAAGAATGAGAATGAATGTGGGGGTGGAGAGAGAAGGGTAGTTGTCAAGAAAGAAATAACTTGGATGTTAAATCCCTGTGAAAATGCCGGAACAAATAATTAAATACATAATTTCTGATTTTAGCTAAGAAACTCGGGACCACTAAGCAACAACATGAATGGCATTAACTCTCTTTCATTTCCGGAAAGGTTACTAGATGAATAAAGGGTGCAAGAGAGTGTATATAGTGATTCCAGGTGTGTCGGGCTTTGACAGTAGCAATGCGCCCTTGGACAGCTTTCATAATCATGAATGTCCAGATCAAGAGAGGCATTGGCATTGGTCATTGGACTTGGCATTGGTCAAACCTTGTCTAGAATCTCGTTCTCTGTCTTGGGTATCACCTGATAAGAATACTAATGGCAGACTGGAATTGGTCCTTAGTAGAGTGACCGGAGTGACGGGGGCCTTGGGACCAGGGCATCAGGAGAGGGGTTGAGGGAACTGGAATGTTCTGTTCCCTGTCCTGAGACAGACACAAGAGACACCTGCTTTTCAAAGGCTCCGTAAAGGACAGTCATGTGTTGTCTTACAATGGAATGAACCCTTTGTTCATTTGTATGGTGGATCTGTGCCCTTTGTTGGGGCTGGGCAAGCAAAAGGCTGCATGCTGAACCATCTGGCTGCCATCGATGGGCATGGGGGCAAGCGTGGCTGGACAGGCACCGGGATCTCTTCCTCCAGTTGGTTCTGTGACGCTAATGCTTCTCGGAGCTTTTCCTTCTTTCCAGTTCACTGGTGCTAAATCCCAGCCCCCATCAGAAGCCTCTTTGTTTGCTTAAAATGCAAATTCCAGTCTCTGTGCGGCCGTTCTCATGCACTGGGAGTTGGGGGGCAGTGTGGGGTCCAGTGGGCGGACCTGTGCTTCTGTCAGGCTCCCAAGCTGATTCCCATACACGCCAGGAGCCCAGAAGCACCCTCCGAAGTGGACTGCCAACTCCTTAAGGATAAGAACCGTATTTTCTTCCTCTTTTGTATGCCTCCCCATACAAGGATAATTACACAGAATAAGCACAGAAATGCTTGTTGGTGGATTTATTCCAGAATTTTTTTTTAAGCTCTCTTTGTATGGAACTTTGCAAAATAAACACCATGATCACCCCATGCTTTGCGAGTAGCATGCTAGAATGGAATTTCACTGCCTTAAGTTGAGGGTGAATTTCTTGGTTTCAAATGAATTATAAACAGAAGAGGAGACACCTTGGAAAGGTATGAATGTTGATGGCGAAGACTGGCCAGGCATTTCTCTTCCAGCACGTTCCATGAGGGACTAAAAGGGCAGCTGTTTTGAACCTCCCGTTTAGTGACGGTTCCAGATTCCTCCTCACTGTGCATTTATCTTGCATATTTAGGGGATGTTTCCATTCCGTTTTATCTACTTTCCATTCTGAGGTCTTTTGTATAAGTATTCCCTTGAACCCGTTCCAAAAAGTGGATTTTTAACCCAATAGACCATAACTGCAGTGCTTTATATCATGCATGCATATTTCAAAATGTGAATGTAAGTAGATTTAGCAAAGTTAAAATAAAATTAAAACTTTTCAAAGGGTACTTCTGCTTGCTTTTCCATGTTGGACTTTCCCATCGGGGTTCTTATGCCACTTAGAAGACTCTAAAAACAGGCAGAATTTTCACTTGGGTCTTTCTTTGTTTTTTTCCTCCACAAGGGATGGGGTACAGAAAACACCAGTGAGGTTCAGCCTTGCTCTGTCTTCCTGCACCACCCTCGCTGGCACTGGAGGGTAAATTCTGAATCTGGGAGTTAGCCGGGTTGTCAGCAAGATTTCTGGCTAGTGTCTTGCCTCCCCTTTTGCCTCTCTCTGCATAATCCCCTCACTGGCCCTTCATATACCTTGGGATAAAACCCCACATCCTTACCAGGTCCTGCGAGCATCCCTGCCACCTCCTCTCACCCCACTCCCCTTCCCCCCGGAACCTGCCAGCCCTCCCCCACTCCTGTCACAGGGTCTTTGCACAGGCCTCTGCTCTGCCTGGAGTAGTCTTCCCCTCCTGTTTAGCTAATAAACCATTTCTGATCTCCCGGGGCTCAGGTGCATCATACTGTCAAGAACTTGCAAAGTGACCCCGTCTTTCTAAGCTGTATTTTCTGCCCTGTATGGTGGGGTCAATACCGGTCTCTTCTTACTAGGATTTTTTGAAGGCAAGTGAGGCACGAATGATATTCACAAAAGCACTTAGCATTGTATTTGGCACATAGTAGGTTGGCCCCTAGAACCGTAATGCCTCCACTGGCTTCCCCAACCCAAGAGCGTTTCTGGTGCCTGAGTGAGCGAGTCAGTGGACGAGATACTCTAAGGACGACTTAAGCATCCATCACGTACATAAAATGCAGAAGCATCTCGTTGCCAAACTTGAGCGTTTCAACATCCATTTGTACCAAGATACCTGTTAGACGCTAAACCAGCCGCCAGTTCTCAGCTAACAACAATTTATGGTTTTCCTATTCCCCCGGGCACTTGTATTTTAAGGTGAAAGTCTCAGAAGAATGAACTCTGACGGCAGGAGTGTTCTTCCGAATAGACAGAGATAATGGGGGGAAGAAAGTGTGTGCAGGAGAGTGCGGTGAGGTCCCCGGCAAAAACGGGGGCTATGTGATGTGTGTGCGAGTGTGAGTGTGTAGGAGGTTGGGGTAAGTGCTGAATTTGTGAACAGGGCCGGGGAGAAAGGCGGAGGAAGAGAGCCTCTGAAGGCACAGACACGTACCAAACTTTTGTGGTGCACCAGCCTCAGTGCCATGACCTCCCTTGAGGTGCCTCGCACAGCCCTGACCGCACCCCTGCAGCATCCGCCCCCCAGCTGTCCAGCTGTCCACTTAGGACCCCTCACCCAGTATCGTTAGATTGCACATCTAACTGTGTCTGAGGTCCAGACCACGCTCTGGCCCCACCCCAGTGTCTGCAGTGGCAGGTTGTTAGACGCAGGACTAGCTGATGTCTCGCTCCGGACTTGGATCAGATGGATCCCTTTCAATCTAAGGCTCGAGTATTTTGCCTGTTGGAAGGATGCCTGGCTGCTCCTTTAATCGGCCGTCCAGGAGGCCCGAGGAAGGATGGCTGGGGGCTTGGATCTTGGCCACGCTGCCACAGATCCTGACCGAGGGACCTTGGGGGCAGCTCGTCTGGGAGGAAGGACAGGGGTTCTGAGGTGCTGTTTCTGACCAGACAACAGGGGGAGGCACAGGTGCCTGAAATGGGTAGTTAGGGACTGACTGTGTCCTGCGGCGCTGCTATGTTGAAGCCCTAACCCATGTGATAGTATTCGGAGGTGGGGCCTTTAAACCGATTCGGTTTAGATAAGGTCATGAGAGCAGCCCCTCGTGATGGGATTAGGGCCCTTATAAGCCGCAGAGAGCAGAGATAGGACCTTCTCTCTGTGCGCAAATGCCCCGAGAAAGGGCCGCGCACGCACAGAGCCTGAGGCAGCCGTCTGCAAGCCCCACAGAGAGCTCTCACCAGACACTGAATCTGCTGGTGCCTGGACCTCAGACATCCCAGCCTCTAGAGCCATGGGATATAAATGTCTGTTGTTTGAGCTCTGGTATCTTCTTACTGCATTTGAGCAGATTAAGACACCGAGCTAGCGTTAGGTAAGACAGAACTTGAAGTTGCCCACCTTCGTCAATGCCCTCGGTGGGCCATTTACTTTCTGGGGGCCTTGGGCAACTCAGTTATCCTCTGTAAGCCTCAGTGTCTCCATCTACAGAATGGGGGCAGTCTCGGTCTCTTCCTCAGAGGATTGAGAGGATTAGATGCAGAAAATGCTTGTACAGCACACCCGCAGCTACATTCCGTGCTTAGTGAGCATCGCCATTCACCCCATTGTCATCAGTGCCATTCACAGCATCATCACGGTCACCACTGTCGGCATCACCATCATCATGAAAAGCACTAGGCGTGGATTTCCCCCGGGCCTGGGTGTCCACCTTGGGGAAAAAAATCTGTGAGTGGCAGATATGCCCGGAACTCCGAGTTGGATCAAAACCATAAGGAAATACCACCTCATACGTGTCACATTGGTTGTTATCAAAAATGATCAAGAAATATCAAGAAATAACAAGTACTGGTGAGGCTCTGGAAAAAAGAACGCATCGTTGGTGGGCATATAAACTGGTTTTCCAATGGAAAACACAGGAGAGGCTCCTCAAAAAAATTAAAAATAGAACCACCTCATGATCCAGCAATTCCATTTCTGGGTATTTATCTGAAAAAAGAGACAACACCAATTTATTTTTTTATTTTATTTATTTTTTTAATGTTTATTTATTTTTGAGTTAGAGAGAGAGAGACAGACAGAGGCGTGAGCAGGGGAGGGGCAGAGAGAGAGGGAGACACAGAATCCGAAGCAGGCGCCAGGCTCCGAGCTGTCTGCACAGAGCCCGACGCAGGGCTCGAACCCACAAACCGTGAGATCATGACCTGAGCCAAAGTCGGACGCTCAACCGACCGAGCCACTCAGGCGCCCCGAGATGACACCAATTTAAAGAGATCTATGCACCCCTATGTACATTGACACGTTAGTTACAGTAGCCAAGATATGGATGCTACCCGAGTGTCCCTCAATACCTGAACAGACACAGATTGGGGACACATAACCAAGGAATACTACTCAGCCATTGAAAAGAATAAAATCTTGCTATTTGCAACAACATGGATGGACCTACAGGATGTTATGCTAAGAAAAATATGTCAGACAAAGATAAATTCTGGATGATTTCACTTAGGTATGGAATGTATAAGATAAAAACAATCACAACAAACGGGTCTCATAGATACATAGACTGTTGGTTATTGGAAGGGGGCGGGTTTCGGGGGTGGGTGAAACAGGGGAAGACGATGAAGATGTACAGGCTTCCAGGTATAAAATAAATATGTCGCGGGGATGTAACGTACGGCATTGACAGTATAGCCAATAGTATTGTAATAACTTCGGTGACAGATAACTAGGCTTATCGCGGGGATCACTTAGTAATATATAAAAATACCAAATCACTGTGATGTGCACTTGAAACCAAAAGGCTATTGTATGTCAGTTATACTTCAGTTAAGAAAAAAATCTCAGAAGTAGGCCTTCCTATGTTGGCGTCAGTGGTGGCCGCTTTCGGGGAAACAAAAAAAAAAAAAGCTGTGGAAACCAGGTCACAGAGGAAAGTGCCTCTTGCTGTCCAGAGCTCAGAGGTCTGCCGAGGAAGTGCAGAGGGAGCCCAGCCTAATTGCATTGATAATACGATCCCGTAACTCATTCTGCCGCCATGAAGGTGGACGGATGGCCCGCATCCCTGCCGTTGAACATTGCCCGTGTTTTCCTCCGAGGGGCATCTGCTCGCCAGTGGTGATTAAAGTGCCCTGAACGGGCCCTTGCTATTAAGAGTTTGTGGCTCCGGTTTAATAAAAGGTAGTATATTAAAATGGAAACATGTTATTATTGATAAGGGCTAGACGTATTATAGGCCACATGAAAGCTTTGATAATGCAAAACGCAGGGAAGGGAAGCTAAGTGGTATGGAGCACCTACTATGCACGGATTGCTTTGCTGGACGCTTTGGAAGGCTTCACCGCAAAATGCCCCACGCCACCCAATAAACCAAGTCCGGCCCCTCTGATATATTAATATATTTAATTATCAGACTTTCAGCATTAAAGAAGATTACAATAGAGGCATCCAGTTGATTGGGGAATAGTTGCTGCAAATGATAAGCTCTTTTGAATAAGCCAATACTGGCTTAATGAGGTTTTGCAGTGTGTTATTTTTTTCCTGATAGAAAATCGAGTGACTGCTCGCCGCCCCCACCACGCTCAGTCCTTTCGCTTCCTAGTAATGACCCCCTTTTCTCTTGCTCCATGGGAACTTTTAAAAATTTAAATTAATGGATTTTTTTAGCCTCCAGTTTCTGGAATTCTAAGAGGGTCTGAAAGGCAAGTGCTCAATTATCGAGGCACACAAACAAAAATAGGCAGCTTCGCTAGGATAGTGACAATAGCCAGGAGTCCCCCCACCTTCCCTGGAGTTGTGCGTTTGTTTCTGGAAGAGGGTCAAGAAGTATTCAACCTCCAGTTAATGTGGCTGTTCTTTTTGGGTAACTTCTTCCTGGGCTGCATGAGCTTGGTCACTTCAAGAAGTCATAAGAGCAGTCTGAGGGCCTCAGCATTGGGGAGGGTTCCTTACCTTAGTGAAGAGGCTGGTGTGGTTTGAACTTGGTCCCCCTGTCTGCCCAATTCCAGAGGGAGGCATGTGCCCGTTTGAGACAAGCTGACGGTTCAGGCTATCCGGCGCCTGTCCATCTAGAGCACATAGAGGACCCTGCAATAACAAAAAATAAATAACATGCCTCAAACACCCAGCACACCTCTTCTGTTTTCTACATACACTCTCCATTACCCTCTATAATAAGTATTCCTGCCGCCGTGTTACGGATGAGGCTTGTAACATTTCAAGCAAATGCTCCATGGTCATGTAACTCATCAGTGGCCCACCTGGCATTCAAAATCAGATTTTTCTGGAACTTTCTACCATGTTGCATTTCCTTCATCCCTGAAACCATTCTCAGAACAAAGAAATGAGGAAAGAGGGCTACAGAGGTTGTTCTTCTGGGGGTCCCTTGGTAAATGGCACAGAACTAGACACATGGTGGCCACTCCGTCTCTTCTTTTTGAAAGAAATGCAAGCATCTTAGAAGTGGGGGGGGGGGCATTACAGTGGAGCCGTTGGCAGCGGTAGGGCGCATGTGGCCTGGATAGTGTTCTTCTGGCCCAGGGCCTGCTGCAGGGTGAGTGTGGCCGCCTCCCCCTGCAGGAGCTCACCGGGGCCCTCTCTAGGGGGTGTCCGCATCCGAGAACCACACGCTACGTGGAAGACTGCTTCCTTGCAGGACCTTTCCTTTCTCTGAGTGGAGGAAAGGTCCCCATGCCTGGTTCCACCCGTGGACAGGGCCTCACTTTCAACCCGCTCACCTGTCTCTCTGTAGTGTTTGACGTCCCCCCTGGCATGCGTACGTGCTTCGAGAAGCTGCTTCTTCCCTGCTGGCATGTAGCTGTCTCACGGCAGGCGCGACCCACAGCGCTGTGCACAAGACAATTAAAAAAAAAAGGCAGGAAGGTGCTATGACCCCTCCCACTTTACAGATACTCAGCCAAGGTCTGGAGGGGTGAGCAATTTGTCTAAGTGTCCTGAAGAGCCCCGGGGAAGAGTCAGCATCTGAACCCCAGGGGCGAGCTCAGGAGTCTGCCATCCCATCTTTACACCTCTCTCCTCAGTTGGTTGGCCCTTCTTAGTCCCTGTCCCTTCCCCTCCTTCTTGGTTCAGCTTTCCTTTCCCTGCCCAGCTCTCCCTCCACTACCGTTTTTTTTTCTTTACCTCTGTGGAAACAGCATCAGAAAGGCTTGGCCTGCCAGGCTTGGGTTCTGATAAGATCTGGCCGTGCTCCCTTTGTCTGGCCTGTACCTGCCTTTTCTGAATGGCCCTGTTAATTGCAATTGACTCTCAGAGAATGTGGATGGCAGTGCTGCTACTTGATACCTGACTAATGCTTCTGACTTGTCCTCGGTGCCCCCCCCCCCCCCCCGCAGCCGGCTAGAAGGGACAGAGGGGTCAGGGGCAGGATGGAGCACTTCTGATTCCAGTGAAATACATTAGAGCATTAGAGCTTTTCTGTTATCAAGTCTTTCTGTCTCTCTCCCCACCTTGGGGAGGGAATGTTGTCATTTCTAGGAATTCATCCTAGAATGAGAAGTGATTAGGAGATTTCACAGTTGTATCTCCTATGAAGATTCGGGGTTTGCTTTGTTTTGTTTTTTCCCATTCCCAAGCTTTAGTTCTAAGTGTGTAAAAAAGGAAAGAAAGGAAAGGGAAGGGAAAGGGAAGGGAAAGGGAAGGAAAAGGAAAGGGAAGGAAAAAGGGAAGGGAAGGGAAAGGAAGGAAGGAAAAACTGTGAAGAATAAAACTTGAACAATATGAGTCTAAAGCAAGAGAATTAAGATGTCTGGGGGGCTGGTAGTGGGAGCCTGATATCCTGCAGGCCTACTGAGTGTCAGATCTGCTTTCCTTTTATAATCTCTGGGCAGGCAATGAGGGAGGTATATGGAGGCCACTTTAGAGGTAGGAACACAGGCTGAAAGACTGGCTTGCTGATCAGTGCTCAGTCACCCTTGTTCTGTTTTGGGCAATAAAATAAAAAGGGGAAAACCTCGGAACCATACGCTTGTGTAGCTTGGCTGCATTGGGTGTCAAGACGCACAGGATACTTCTGCAGGCAATCTGGTGTCTGAGATCACACACCAGGGTTCCTTACTGACTTGGGAGTAACCCCGGGGTGGGTTCAGGAGGACTCTGCAGGAGAGGTGGGACTGGGAAGCGGCCCCCCAGACTCCCGATGCACCTGCTTGCTCTCTCTGCTACTGGCCTGTTAAAAAGGGAGAGCAAGGATCTGAGGTCAACCCTGGAAGGACTGGGAGGAAGTCATTTGGGGGCCACTGTTTATTTGTTTCATTTTTTTTTTTAGTGTTTACTTATTTATTTTTGAGAGAGAGAGAGAGGGAGCACAAACGAGGGAGGGGCAGAGGTAGAAAGGGAGACAGAACCCGAAGCAGGCTCCAGGCTCTGAGTCCTCAGCACAGAGCCCGACACGGGGCTCGAACGCATGAACCGTGAGATCATGGCCTGAGCCAAAGTCGGACACTTAAATGACTGAGCCACCCAGGCGCCCCATGTTTCCATTTTAAGTCTGGCATTGTGCTGGGGCAGTTTCAGAGCCTGGCACCACCCAGACCTGAGAGTGACAAAGGCAAAGCCAGCAAACAAAGCTGGGTCCTTTTCATATGGATGAGGTGTTCAAAATAATAATAACAACAACAATAATAATAATAAAAACAAGGTTAAAACATCAATCTTGACTCTAAGAAGGCAAGTAGAGAGTCTCTGAAGTTAAAAATAAACACAGCTTCCGTTAACAAATGAATCAACACCTTTTAAGGAGGAATTCATGTAAAAGTCCAGATTTCTGAGTTCTCTTGAAATAGAGTGCCACCACTGGCCAGCTGCTCCGGGCTGGAATTCTGGCCCGCAGACTGGCCCCATGGGCTTGAGTGCTCCGTGTGTGAAGTGGAAGGAAAGAGGGACTTTGGGTCAGAAAGAGCCACGAGCTGCGGACCTTCCCCGGCTGAACATTAGTTTTCTCATCTGTGCAATGGAACCACTGAAACCCACCCACACAGTTGCTCTAAGGGTGAACTTTGCTAGCGGATGTCAAGTTCTTTCCTAGGTGCTCAAACAAAATGATCATAACTACTCTTTGATTTGTTAAACTACCCGATCCAGTTCCTTCAGGGTTTAAAGCAATGGAACACACGGAGTCCAGAGCAGTTTGGGAGAGGGATGCAAGGACGGCGGACTGTATTCCATGAACAGGTGCCTTCTCCAAAAATCATTCTTTTCCTTGGATTTCGAAATGGCCCCCACAGAAAACAAGGCTTTCCGTACCTGGGTTTATGTTTTTCAGGTCTAGGGTTCCCCCAGGAGATGTCCCTAAAGGAAAAGGCAGGGGAGCCCCCCCACCCAAGCCGAAATCCAATGCAAATACCACAATACAGCCTCTGCAGGGCAGTAGAGGCTCCTTCGTAATTAAAAGCCTGGAAGGACATACCCCATAATTGTGGCACTTGTAGTGTCAGGGCTATCAATATTGGTGCCTCTTTCATTAATAAACTGGCAAGTCAGAACGCTGCAGGAGTGGGAAACCTTCCCCCCACCTCCCCTCTCCCACCCCGAGCTCCACTTAATCAACGGCAGACTCGATCAAACAGGAAAAGAACATGTAAATCAGCTGCATGAATTCTGCCGGGCCCTAAATAGGTAGAAGGAAGGGAAGACATGAAAGGGAGCCTTCATCCGTTTCCCTGCAGATGCCCCGGCTCTCTCTCGGCGAACCTAAGCGAGAGGTAGTTAAACGGCCCCGCAGATTGCCAGCGACTCGGGGAAAGCCTGGGTTTATGTATGGATTAGCACAGTGATAGACCCTGAGTAGCAAAAGACGAAGACTAATTACCTGACAGAGCTCCCCTCCACTCGCCTGGGTCATTGAAATTAATTTCTGCTTTCAGGCTTGGCAGCAAGCAGCTGCAGAATTTCAGTTCAATACTCAAATTAACGGGGAGCTGAAATTATTTCTCTGCGCAGGCGGCATTAGAGGAGTGGGCTACCAAATAGATTTTGATGGCAGACACCAAAGAAAGGATTATTCCTCCCTTTTCATCAAGAGCCTCGGGTCCTCGGAAAGTGCAGGGTTGTGTGTGGGGGGGTGGGGGGTGGGGGGTGATGAGGAAAAACAACAACCAATTTATTGGAGAGTTAACACTTAAGTACTGTGTTAGATTAGGTGTGACATTCCTGCGTGGGAGACCCCCTGCCCCCCAGATAATGCACAGTTTCTCTCTGTTTCACACAAACTTAAACACACAGCACGTTTGCATTCACTTAAATTGGAATTCCTAATCCAGGGACATGGCCGAATATCTCTTCTCCCATGTTGTCAGGAAGGCATTTGCCCTTATTTCTGGAACAAAGAGGCAGATGGGGAGGGGGCAGTCGGGAGGAGGTGTGGGGAAAGAGAAAAGGAGGAAGAAGTCAGAGGTGGGATTTGAACCCAAGGCTTGGGTTTCCAACCTCATCTTTTTGTCACTTCCCATTGCCTTTTTTTTTTTTTTTTTTTTTTGCTCACAGCCCCTCCCATTGCTCCTCCCTTGCTCTCTGGGCTCCCCACTTTTGTTTCACCCTTGGTGGCATCTGTCACCTTTGTTGAGCGCCTCCTGTGTGCACCAGGTCAAATTCAGTGCTGCCCGGGACAATGGTGCCCAACTCATTTGTTTCTGTGAGGCTCCTGCCACCAGGACCCTCCTGATGGATAAGATGCACGGGCAAACTAAGCCCCCATGTAGTCACCACGGGCATCTGCCAGTTAAGACAGCTGCTCGTGGGGCCATGGAGAGCTCCCACGTTGACTGCCATTTCTCTAGCTGCTTTTGAGACTGGCTGCACATCAGGATGCATGGTGCGGAACCCTGGGTGTGAGGTACATTCATCACAGATGCAGGGAAAGCATCTGTCCTGACGCTGCCCAGCCCTTGTTCGGGACCTAGTTCAACAGTTAACCAAATTCTGGAATCCTGCTGCCTGGGTACATGCAATGTCTTTCATCCTATGAGGCGTAAACCCATGGGATTACTGCTTATAACAGCAATATTAGTACGAGTACTAGCACCTACCGCATGCGGATTCTGCAAGGATTAAATTAGTGAATGGAGACGAAATGTATAAAAATTTGCCTGAGTCATAGTGGGCTCTCTGTGACTATTAGCGCTGCATTGTCCCTGCCCCTGGTAACCCAAATCGGGTCACCGAAGAGAAGGGCCTCTTCTTCGTTCACTGGAAATGGCAGCAGAGCTCTGCACGGCTCTCCAGACCCAAGAAGATGCAGCGGCACTTGAACTTGTAATGTTCGTGGCTACTTCTAGCCCTTGTAATGCCTAAGAACACAAAAGAAAGTGTGTATTCTTAGAGAGCAGCCCTAGATCCCCTTTGTCAAATACTTACCACGTGCCAAGCGTATTTGCATTTATCTTACAAGAAATAGAAGACAGGAAGGAATCAACCTTAGCAACATTGTATACACGGCAGAGCCCAGGCCGCAGGGGCGTCCAGGACGTCACAGCCAGTTCAGGGGCAGCACAGGGACTCGAACCCTGGTCTCCACATCTCCAAGCCCACAAGGCAGCGCGTGCCCATCCGTGCTCTGCCGAGTCACCCAGGAGTAGCAATTAGGCCCCTTCTCACATGTCCAGCTTTAAACCTGTGACCTCGAGGCGAATGACTTCCACATCTCATTACCACTCCCCTGAGCCACCCAGGCCCCCGGTGGGACAGGGAGGTTAATCAGCCACGCACTGAATCTGCTTATAAGGCTGTTTCATGTACAATTTTTATATCTTGGCTCCTCATAATGGTCCCATTATAAATGATTGTCTCACTATGATATACTGGTTTCTCGCCTTCTAGGAACTGATTTAAAAGGGAGCCCCAGACTTCGCGTGCCCGCAGAGTTTATTCATATTGTGGTTTTTGCTTGTTCAGCAGCTCATGTGGTGTGGGGGACAGCCCCCCTCCAAAAAAAAAATATTTTCTTCCCAGCACGAGGCAATTGCCATTATTAGTGACCTCGAGCTCACTTGATATCTTGATAATATTCTATGGACAAATCACTAGCCCTTCCTCTTCCGATATGCACCCTCCTACCCCCCACCCCGAGTTTCCTATCAGACAGGTAGTCCCAGTGACCAAAGGCTGGCCTGCGGGTCTGTCGCCTTCCCCTTCCAACTAAACCAAAACATTTAAATTATCTCTAGGGTGACTTGGGGGGAACAGGTCATGGGGGGATATATAGCATCAGGGGGGTATATTTTCAAACCCAAAACCCTGGGCATATTTACCCAACAAATATTTATTTAGTGCCTATTACGGGTCAGGCACATGAATACACTGCTGGGTGCAGGAGGACAGAATATATGAGAATAAGACACATTCAGAAGATCTGGAATGCATGTTAGGAATCCAAATAGGCATATAAATTGGAATTACGAAGGAAAATTGCACTTTGTGGAATTCTTTGTGCTAGTTATTATTAATATATGGACGAGCTTCGGTCCTAGCCCTCAACGAGTTTAAAATCAAGGAAATCATTAAAGAGTGCTTTGTTTCCCCCCAAAGTTGGGCTGCATTGAATATTTAAAGTGCTTTAAATTCTTCTCTGAACCTCAAGGCTAAGCAATATACATTCCAGCCTCAACGATCTTCATGCTGTTCTCGGAACAGGTCAGCCCCTTGCGGAGCCCAAGGTTTTCCGTGTGGTCTCCGTGCCGCCTCGGTACGGCCCTCTCGTCCTCATGCCTCAGGCCTCGGTACGAATGCCCACCAGCGAGGCCAGTGCTGACCATCTGTATGAGTTTCCCGTTGTGACAAACGACCACAGACGCGGTGGCTTAAACAGTGCGATGCGTGCCCTTACTGTTCTGGGTGTCACAAGTCAGACCCCGGTCTCACGGGGCTGACATCAAGGTGTCGTCGGCAGGGCGCGGTCGCGTCTGGAGGCTCCAGGGGAGAATCTGTTAACAGTTCCCAGGGGCTGCTTCGCTACATTCCACCTTCAAATCTGGCCCTGCGGCCGCTTTAAATCCCTCTGAGTCTGCAACACCTCTGGCTTTTCCATCTTTTGAGGCCCTTTCTGATTCCACTGGGCCCACCTGGGTACCTCAGCATGCTCCACACATCTCAAAAAACTGAACTTACTTACGTCTGCAAAGTCCCCTTTTTTGCTGTCACGTAGCATAGTCCTAGGTTTTGGGGATCAGCAGGTGATTGCCTTTGGGGACCCGCGTTCTGTCTACCACACTGTCCTGAGTAAATCGAGCAATGCTCCAGGATTCTTGATCTCAGGTCTTCCTTCACCTCATGGTATTCCCCACAGCCTTCATGGTTTCCATTTTATTTTTTGGTTCGCCTGGTTTTTGTATGCTTCTCCTACTAGAACGTAATCTCTCCAAAGGCAGGGGCCATGCCTAGAATTTCCTTCTGTTTCTGTCCCCTAAGTAAGCCAAAACTTACTCAGTGGTATCAGTCAGACTGCCTTGGTTGTGAGAGAAACTTCATTCAATTGGCTGAAGCAAAACAAAGGGCGTTTCTTAGTTCACAGAAGCAGAATTCTCTCCAGGGATAGAATTGGTTCAGGTTCTACTAGACCTGGGTGTTCAGAAGATATCGAGAATCTGTCTCTTCCCCTTCGTGGCTTAGCTTTTCCAAACTGTGTCAACTTAGGAACTGTCTCCCTTGCCAGTGTCAAAGCCAGCTGCCCCCGGAGGATGTGAGATCCCAATGGCAAAACCTAGAGTTGACCAGTTGACCGTCTTTGGTCTAGTTGGGAGTCATCCTTCAATCGGCGTATGGGAGTGATTGGACAAGTGTGGGTCATCTGCCACCACAGGCTTCCCAAACACACAGATGGTGCCCGGGGCAAGGGCTGTTTCCCAAAGGAATGAGGGTTCTGGGGAGGGGTCAGTGAATGCTGCTGGTCAGGGACACGTGGAGGATGTGGAATGACTGCCCTTCTAAGCCTTGCTCACCCATCCTCCCCACTTGGAGACTCTGGTTACTCTGATTTCTTGTATCTTTCCACACATTTATATCATTATACAAACTAGCACATGATTCTATGACAATGGTCCCTTTTCCCTATGCAGTTAAATCCTGTACAAAGCACCTTTGTGTCTCACAGGGAAAGCCAGCCCGCTTTGGGCCAAGTCTCCATTTTATCAAATCTCCACCACCACCATCCTAGGAGGAGTCGACATGTTCTTTCCCATTTCATTTCCTAAGTGCTTGCTGAGGTCTAGGCGGCACACCGGCCCTTAGAACATCACCTCCCCACTCCTCAAAACAACACGAAAGCTGACTCAGGGTCTCCCGCTGGTAAGTGGCAGACCGAGGTTCAAACCACAGACTCAAAGCAGAAGCTTCTGGAACAGAAGCCAAAAATGTGTTGGCTAAGGCTGGGGACATCGAACCAACTATTTCTGCCCTCGGGGGATCCCAGCCCTTTTTCTCTCTAATTCTCAGGAGCTAGAGGTTTTTATTGCTATTTTTCTAAAAAGCAACATTAGTAATCATTTTAGCAGATTTTTTTTTTTAAAATACAAACCGTGAGCTTTTCTTTTTCATTTACTTTAGCTTAGCCCTTTCCATTATTCATTGGGCTTCCTGAACCGTCCTATCTGTACAGCATACTTTTTCTTATTCACCCTGAACAGGTGTGTGACACCTTGTAGAGGATGAAGCCAGGGAGAAAATCAATCAGACAGGAATTATGTTGAAAGATGACTGAATAAATTACCACCTCCCAGGAGTTGTGTGAAAAACGGCTATTTCTTTAGGACGTCAGAGTACCTTTTTCCTCTCTAATTCACGTGTATCCCTTATACAAAGGCCCACAGTGACAGGGCATCGGTTTTTGGACCGTGTGGGGCCTTCTGAGAATGTAGTGTCCTTGTCATCAGGAAGCACTGATGGGTGGCTGTCCCCTTCATCTCCAGCCAGCCAGTCTCCTGCACTCACTGCTTAGGAGAGGAGTTCTTATCACAGTCTTTTTTGTGGACAGCGCTGGGGAAATCCACCACTGGTCATTAGATAGATGATCTGCTAATGAGAAACTGCCTGTGTAAATGGATAGTGGCCGGACCATATCCGATCCTGAAACGCAGACCCACAAGCTCTAGAGTGGCCAGCCAACCAAGCCAAACCACACCTCTGCAGCGATCAACCCATAGCAGGCAGGACTTGGTCAGTAACACCAGCCTCCCTAATTTTTGTCTCCACTTCCAACTCCGGAACAACCTGAGAAAACCGAATATGCTCCTGAAACCAGTCACATAGGATGCCGGCTTCTGGATAGCCTGCCTCCAGCAGCCTTGATCAGGGCATGCCTGAAACCCTCTCTTTTTTCACTAGAAAGCTTTCCATCATCCTGCCTGCCGTTGAGTCGCTTGTTAAGCACAAGTGATAGTGACTGACTCCCCTGGTACACCCAGCTCTGAGTGGATGGCCTCCCTCTATTCTCATCTGGGTGGTCATTGTTTATTTCTACAGGAAGTTTGCACTAGGTTCATTGTCTCCCCACACAACCCTTCTGCTCGTATCAACACACACCACGACCTTGATCTTTCCCACCCTGTTTCTCTTCCTCTCACATTTGCCCTGCTCTTAGGGCTCCGCCCACTTTTGACCTTGGTTAAAATAATTGGATACTGTTGTTACATTATTATTTTATGTGTTGAATGTCTAGGATGTGCAAGGTAGGTTCACTCATCATCTCATTTAATCCTTAGGGGAACCTCACAAATGTGTTCCCAGCCCCCATGTTACACAGTCCGGATAATGGACAATCAGAGCAATTAGGTGACCTTGGTTTCCCAAGGAGATAGGCTACAGCAACAGTGAATGATCCAAACTCATGTCTGCTTGCATCTGAGGCCCTGGCCACCATTTTGATCTACCTCTCCTACTACGTGTAAGGGTAAGTTCTGGGTCATTTACCTGTGTGCCCCTCATAGGAGCTAGAGGCTGATGGGACTGGCTTAAATGTCTGAAGAAGAAGGAAAGAGCCATGAGGAAGAAGAAAAAAAGGAATAATAAGCCCAGATTAAGAAAACGAAAAGAGGACTCCCAGGAGACTCTGTCAGTTAAGCGTCCAATTCTTGGTTTCAGCTCAGGTCCTGATCTCACGGTTTGTGAGATGGAGCCCCACATCAGGCTCTGCACTAACAGCATGGAGCCTGCTTGGGATTCTCTCTCTCCCTCACTCTCTGCCCCTCCCTCATTCTCTCTCTCAAATTAATAAACTAAAAAAAAAAAAGAGAGAGCTTGGCTAAGTTGCATAAAAAGTCTCTTTTTTCCTTTTAATAGTGAACATAACGTTTCTCTACTTTCTTCAAGCTGTACCATGAAGATGAAAAGGTATGGGTATCTGCTTAGTGCTTCTTTTGTTATTTAGAAGAGTGAACTCCTATCTGTAAATATACAGATAATTTCTCCCTTTAAATTCCATAAGGTGGAGACGCCACCTACGTTACAAATGAACATAGATCTACTTTTATCTCCTATGTGAAATTGGGGTTCTAGCGCCCTGCCTATCAGTGCTGTCCACCACGGTGTCAGCCTATCCGTGAGGTGTTTCCTATTCGCCAGTGACTCAGCCCAAATCTAAAGCCTCGGAGGTATGAGTCGAGGACAGCCACGTTCAAGTGCATTTTTCATGTATAGGTTGTTCACTCTAGTCTTTGAGATTGTGCAATTAGCATATGTTGTCATAGTGATGTATTTATTATAATGGAGGTGTTCTCAGGAAACCAGATTTAATAGTTTTAAATCAGAAGCTAACATGGACTTTTAGGAATCCCATTCACAGTAAATTTTATGCCTGGTGAAAGGTTATGGAATGGGTTTCCATGCCACATCTCCCCCATCTCACAAATCTCCTGGCCTACAAAACTTCAACAGTGGGTTTTTGCAAGCTAGCTGCCCGATGCAGACAGAAAATTTCAGAGTTTATGCGCCTACACAGCACACCTTCCACTGAAAAAGGATTGAGAGGAAAGTGACTTGGCTGTTGGGTTTATATCCTAAACCTTTATCACAACGTGAATCTCCGTAACAGATTGTCTCGTAAGCTTCGGACTGACAAGATTTGGTTTTCCTTGTCTTTAGTTGATAGCCCTTTGACTATTGAAGCCATTACACATCTGTTTGGCGAGTGTGCTCACGAAGAAGTTGGAACCCCCCCCACCCCACCCAAGGTCCAGGAACGTGGTGTCCCTCAGTTGGTACAGGAGCCCACAAAGGTTTCTTATATTGTAAGAACCAAAGGGTAGCGCCATTGTACCATCCTTACACTGCCCCGTATCGTGTGTGTGTACCCCTACTTGCTGAAACAGGGAGGGCAGATGAGAGAGAGCCCCAAGGTGCTGGAAAGCTGTGGGTCCTTTGTGTCTGTGCAAAAGAGCTAAGGATTAGATTAGATTCTTAAATATCTGTGGATGTCAGGTTGAATACAAGCAGCTATTCAGTGTCTCCCTCTGAGAGAAGAACAAGTCCCCTGGAGGTGGGAAGCCACGCACGTCCCTGGAAGTGTGAGCAGACTGTTCAAATGGTATCAAAGATGGGCTGGAGTGATGCCAGATTCTCTGTTTGATGTTCACCCTAGGTCTAGGGCAAAACTCTTGCCTTTTTCCCTGTTACCGGCTTAGGGGTTTTTGCTATTCCCAGAGAACCTCAGTGCATCTACCTCCAGAGATCCAGCTCACCTTTCTAGGCCACATCCTCTGGCACCTCTTCTGCCACCAGCGCGGTGCCAAGCATCAGTGCGTGGCTGAGGAGTGTCATTGCAGCTCCCCTAAACCACGAAGGAGAACCTTTTCAGTATCGAAGAGCAAATGCTTTTGCATCAGACACAGCGGAGTATGAATCTGGGTTCTACCACAATGGCTGGTTGGACTCCTAATGAGCTTTACTCTTCCCAAGTCTTAGTTTTATCATCTCTAGAACGGGGAGTACTGTTCGCTATTTCCTGCGGGAGTCAGAAATCGTGTAGGGAAAATGGCTGGCAGAGTGTGATAGAGATGGTCACTGTTATTGATTGCGTTATCACAGTGCTTATATTCCACCAAAATCAGGTGTACAGTGAAATGTATTACTGGCATTCCTGAGACTATTTTAAAGGAAGTATCTCTAAGTCCTTATGACAAGCCAGAAGCCCAGAAGGAATATTGAGAGCAAGGCTCCGGGTTACTTAAAACAGGTTTGGAATCTCTGTCCCATGAATGCCAAATGTAATCTTGGACACTACAACAGGCTTTGAAGAAAGCCACAATAAATCACCCAGACCCCTCAGCAACTCACTCGGCTCCCTAGGGATCCAGGCACAGCCATTTCTCAACCTGTTTGGGGTTTTCCCGTGTGTTACCTAGACAGCTCCTATCACATGAGCTCGCAGCCCAGCCTCCCCACGCTCCAGGCCTCGGGATATATCACACTCAAGAGTTGGGTGCTGGGGGGAGTGATGCTGAATTTCTTTTCAGGTTCTGATTTCTCTATAATTAAAAAAAAAAAGTAGATAGTTCTTTTGTATATGTATATATTTTTATTAGACTGTGAGTTTCTTAACCTTTCTTAACTAATGTTCTAAGTAAATTATTTGACTGCACCCAGGCATAGAACCTGATTTGACTCCCCACCCGCACCCCATCAAGAGTCGCTTGCTATTCTGAAAATACTCGACTATTGGAAATAGACTAATGTTTCTTCAATTATGTTGCAAAGACGCCTGGACGTTGCAGTTGTATTTTCTGGTGTGTGGGGCGGGGAGGGTAATGGGTGGGTGGTCATGTGCGTACATGTTTATTTTGATAATCTAGGAAGATTACGTATCTATGGGTCACGTGGGTCATCATCTTGGAAGTCAGCCCCGCAGCATCAGAAGTCTGTGTGTGTGTTTGGAGATGGTGACCGCTCTCCTGCTCCCCCCTCCCCGCCCCCCACCATCTTCTGCAGTCTTCCCTCCAGGCTGCATGGGGGTCCTTATCAACTTTATTTTACAAACAAGGAAATGGAGACCCAAGGGAGCTTTGTGACATGCCTTGGCCACACATCCCGCTGGGCACGGGCCTGAGAGCTGCACTGGGTCTCTCTCCCTGCTCCCTCCTCTGCCTCTCCTCTCTGCAGGCAGCACCGGGGCACAGGCATCAAATTGGATTTGATTATTTAGGATAAAACAGCTTGTAGAATGCTACAGAGCAATGCCTTTCCTTTCTGAGACCTTGATATAATAAAGTTGGCTTGATCTCCTCAGCCTGTATCTTGGGGGAACAAGTAAATTAAACAAGTAATTATATCCATAATGTTTTTAGAAGTTAGAAGATTTAAATATATGAATCTCATCTCAGTGTGCAGCCTTTTGTCTGTGGTGTTTCCTGCCAAAAGATCTCTTGACAGGAAATAAACATTAAAATAATCTTTAATCCCTTGTCTGGTCTATTACCATTAACAATTGATGCACTTTAATTTTGTGGGATTTTAACTACAAAATGGAACGGCTAAGTAGTGATAATTGGGTTTGGAATTATACGGTCATTTATATCAACAGAGATGCAAGAGGCTGGGAGGAGGGTGATTAATTATTTACTATTTCCTGGCTGTGGTTCCTATTATAGAATGTTCTGATATGTTCTGCTGTGAACAATTATCACCAAATGAAAGTAAACAAATCTGTGATCTGAAGCCTTATTTAGAAGTTAGCCTATATTTAGGTGATCTGAGCTTGATTCTCCTGGACCCTGCGGGCTGGGAGTGTTCCTGATCTCAGGGTCCCACTGGCGCAGTATTTGAATACGGTTATCTCCGTGCATCTTAAACTCCAAAATGCACAGCCCTGGGGAAATGCCTTGGTTTGCCAGGGGGGAAAAGAACCAAAAAAAAGCCAACAACTTTGAGTCAGATCTTGGTTTGATACCAAAGACATAGTTGGGAGGGGGGGCTTGCGGTTTATTCTTCCCTCTGTTTGGTTTGCTTCATTACAGAGTGGGGTGGGAGGGAAACGAAATTATGTCAGCTTGAGAATAAAAGTTGTGCCGTTTCTCTTAATGTACGTGTGTGTGTGTGTGTGTGTGTGTGTGTGTGTTAAATGCAGACCACCTCTCTGTGCCTCGCTGTCCCCCATCGTGGTTCAAGGGCAGATCAGCACTATCTGATCAGGCCTTCTGGGATGCGCGGTCACTGCTCCAACACACATTTCTATTCTCTGTCCCCTCTTGGTGACATATTCACAGAGCGCATCCCCATGAACCTTCCTCCTCTCCCTACACGTGATTCCTTGCAGAGCCAAGAGCTAAGCTCCTCAGATGGATTTCTCTGCCTTGTGAAGATTGGTGGGTACCTGATAGGATGTGCTTCATGGAAAGCAGGAGGACACTAGGGGAAAGGATGTGGACGCAAGCCATTTTAAGAGTCACTTTGACCATTATGGCTCCAGAGTCCATCCAGGCTCTGGAACAGCAGGGAACTGGAGCGTATGTTTGAAGAGCAAGTTTTCCCTCTCAGTTCATGTACTCATTTAATTCTGGAAAGAATGCAGCCCTCTCCTAGGGCTCTCCAGCTAAAGGAGTGGTCCTGCCATTCATCCAGTTGCACACTCCAAAACCCAGGAGCCATCTTGGCACCTCCCTCACCCCCACGGGTCCTGTCATCACTTGTCATGTCCATTTTACCGCCTCGAGTCTGTCCACGCTCATCGTCTCCACCATCACTGCTCTAGTCCTGGTTGTCATCATCTCTTACCTGGGTCAGTGCAACAGTTTCTCTCTGATCTCCACACCCCCAGCTCTCTTGGGGCCACAGATTGGAAGGAGATCGTACTACAGAGGACTTAGGGCTTCTTCCCCAGATTTCTCCCCCAGCTTCTAAAGGACCCTGTGTCACATGGCCCTGCAACACGTCAAGAACAATCATGGACAAGCTTGTTCATGAAGCAGTCCAGGTGGCTTCCTGCCGCTGGGACGCTTGGTGCTGTCGCCAGAGCAAGAAAACAGCTTAGTTAACCCACCGGGGTTTTGGACGCGTCTCTGCTTCTCAGTTGAGGTGTGACCCTGGCCAGGGCTGAAGCAAAGAGGCTTCCTCAGCCGTGCACCTGGCCTCCACACTGTGTGGTCGGACCCTGATGACAGATTCCAGGCCCCTCCCAATTTCCCCAGCATGTGACTCCCAATGGAGATGGAAGCCGCTTTGCCTTTCATAGTTCGGGAGAGAGAGAGCTGCACGAGCCCCCCCATGGGCCACACTCGATCCTTGATTTGTTGGTGTTCTTATTCATTATTATTATGAACTCAGTTTTATTTGGAGGGGGGTAGGCTGTGTGTGTGTTGGCGGTAACCCTCTCCTAGGAAGATCTGTGTGGTGCCCGACAAACTGCTCCTCTTCTCATCTTGGGAAGCCCGACTCGGGGACCACGTGACCGACTCTTCACCTCACACCAGAGTTTCTCAGCCTTGCACTATTTTTGGGTCAGATGACTCTTTGTTGTGTGTGTGTGTGGGAGGGGACTTCCTGTGCATTGTGGGATCTTTAACAGCACCCCAGGCCTCTCCCCACTAGATGCCAGCAGCACCCACCTGCTTCCCAGGTCCTACAAAAACAAAATTTCTGCAGACATTGCCACATATCCCTTAGGTGGGGACAAGATCATCCCTGGTTGTGAATTCCTGCTGTATACCCTTCTCTACAACTCTGATGGGTTTTTTTTTTTCCTTCCAAGAGAAAGAGAAAGTATTTTTTAAGTGTTTTTTGAGAGAGAGAGATTTCATGTGCATGTGTGTGAGTGCGGGAGGGGCAGAGAGAGACAGAGAGACAGAGAGATAGAATCCCAAGCAGGCCCCATGCTGTGGGTCTTGATCTTATGAATTGTGAGACCTGAGCTGAAATCAAGAGTCAGACGCGTAGCCAACTGAGCCAGCCAGGTGCCCCGAGAAAGTATCTTTAATACCAAAATATTGACAGTATTGGCAAAACCAAAAGAATAATATGAACTACTACTTCCGTATTATTCATTATATACCAGGCCCTGCTCTAGACACTTGATGTGTATTCCCTAATTTAACCCTCCCAAGAATTCCTTGAGGCAATGTAAGCCATTAGGCCACCATAACAATGTACTACAAATTGGTGGCTTAAAATAGCTGAAATGTATTCTCTCACAGTTTGGGGGGGCAGACGTCTAAGATCAAGCTGTTGGCAGGGTGGGTACCTTCTGGGGCTCTGGTGAGAATCTGTGCTGGGCCTCTCTCCTAGTTTCTGGTGGGTGCCAGTAATCTTTGGTGTTCCTTGGCGTGTGGCAGCGTGACTGAGTTCTCCGTTTCTGTCTCCTGTGACCATCGTTCCTCTGTCTGTGTGTCCTCCCCTCTTCTAATAATGGCACCAGTCACTGGATTGAGTGCCCACCTGAATTCACTATGAACTTCTTTTATTTTTACTAATTACCCCTGCAGAGCCCCCGTTTCCAGGTATGGTCACATTCCAAGGTTCCAGGTGCACGTGAATATTGTGGAAACATGATTTAACCCATTACAGGCAGTTATCACTCTTAGATCTGTTTTACGGATAAAGAAACTGAAGCAGAGAGCCATTTAGTGACTGTTTAAGTCACAGTTAACCAAGTAACAGAGGTAAGGATCACACCAAGTCCCTCTGGTTCCACAGACCAAGCTTATAACCATTGCCCTGGTGGTTCTCAAAGTGTAGTCCCTGGCCAGCCGCAGCACCTGGGAACTTGTTAGATACGCGCATTCTCTGGCCCCACCCCACCTCCCCTGAATCAGGAACTCTGGGAGTCAGAGCAGCCATCACGTGTTCTTTCCACAAACCCTCTAGAAGGTTCTGATGTATCCTGATATTTGAGAAGTCTCATGGAAAGTGCGATGTAAAAAGAACAACTTGCACGACATCATGTTAGCCGACTATCAAATGTTTTTTGAGTTCACTTGGTTTACAAAGCACAGTACTAACTAACTCCAGGAGGCTGGGTCAGGAGACTTGTTTATTTATCTAAAGGGACCTCTTCCGCTAGTTCACCAGCGCCAAAAAAAATCTTTGAAAAATCACAATGTCCATGTCTTTGCCAAAGATAGAAAGTGTCATGTCAGGGGTGCCTGGGTGGCTCAGTTGGTTAAGCAACCAAGTTAAGGTAAAGTCATGGTCTCGTGGTTTGTGGGCTTTGAGCCTCGCATCGGGCTCTGTGTTGACTACGTGGAGCCTGCTTGGGATTCTCTCTCTCTCTCTTGCTCTCTCTCTGCCCTTCCCCTACTCTCTCTCTCTCAAAATAAACAAACTTAAGAAAAAAAAAAAGAGGGGCACCTGGGCACCTGGGTGACTCAGTCGGTTAAGCGTCCGACTTTGGCTCGGGTGACGATCTCATAGTTTGTGGGTTTGAGAGCCCCGCATCGGGGTCTGTGCTGACAGTTCAGAGCTTGGAACCTGCTTCAGATTCTATGTCTCCCTCTCTCTCTGCTTCTCCCTCTCTCACGCGCTCTCTCTCTCTTAAAAATAAACGTTTAAAAAAAACTTAAAAAATAAAAGAAAGTGTCATTTCAAAGTTAAATTGAGAAAAGTTGTTTTCATTTTTGTAAGTCATTCTTACTGGGACATACAGCCTGGCGCTTCTTAGACATTTATTTCAGAAGAGCAAACCACTAGACATCTAGTCCCCCACCTCTGTCTGCTGCCATCTCATCCCAGGGGCCCCACCTGCCAGGGATTTAAGATGCTGTTAGTGCGTGTAATCAAGTCAAGCATTTGAGGCTTATCCGTACATTGCTAATTGATCTTCCTTTCCCATTATTTCATCTCAAAGCCAACACCACCACCCCCACCGTGGTGATACTGGGGTGGTTTATGTTCTCCGTCAAGTGCGTGCTTGTTTTTCAGCTTGTGTTACTCCCTGTTGCAGGAGGCCTCTCCTCATCTGTTTACTCTGGCAAACTCTGCCTCTTTCTTTTTACTTTTCTTTAAATTACAGTGTATAAAATAATGCCATCAGCAGGAGAGAGAGAGAGCGAGAGAGAGAGCGAGCTAATTGCCCTACAGAGTCAGTGGTAGAAGTCGCCTGTCCCCCTGAGCCTACCTCTAAACTTGCACTTAGAAAGGTCCTACGCTGTGGCAGAAACCCTTTCCATTTATTTGAGGTTTGGTGAGGGCTTGGGAGAAAGAGAAGGAAACTGGAGCCCCAGATATTCTTCTTGGAGGTGGAGGTGGCCATGCCCCACTGCAGGAACTTCCTGCTTTCGTGCTGCAATTTCCCACGGAAGAGGAGCGGGGGCGGGCTTTAGTGATGAACATCCGGAGATCCCTTAGGCTCTATTGGATGATTCACAGAACGAGCCAGGGCTTCCTAGTCCTGGAAAAGGTTATCCTGATGCTTTGTTTTAGTGTGGGTGGTTGGGATTGCTGCTCTATCCCCCACCTGCGGGGACATGCACACTAAAAGGAGTAGAGGCTCATGGTGACAGTTTCAAACTTTTTGATAAGATTTAACAGTAAAAATGTTCCTTCCATCTCTCATTCCCAGCCGTCTCTCCAAAAGAAACCACCATGAAAGTTTTATTGTGGATTCTTCCAGAAGTGTCGTGTGCATTTACCATCAGATACAGATATGCATAGCTTTCTAAAAAAGAAAAAAAAATGCATGCAACCGAAACCATTGAAGACCTTTTGTTTATTACCTTGCCCTGTTGGTGTAATAGTGTCTTGGAGATTATTTGGTGCCAGCACATATAGCTCGAACTCATGATGCGCCCTGACTGTGTAATACTCCATCACGTGGGTGTCCTGTAATTTATTTATTCATTCCTCTACTGGCAGGCATTTAGGTGGAGTCTGTGTTTTGCTTTTACACGTGATTCAGTGATAAAATGCCTCTGCACATGTATTTTGTCTACTTGCACAAGGGTGTCAGAGGGTGTCTTTCCAGTAGCAGAAGCGCACCTTCAAAATACCTAGTTTCATGGGAATTTACAAATTATCCTCTGAAAGGGGAGCACCATTTTTTTCTCTGCTGTTCTCCCACGAGGATGCATGTGCCACCCCAGAAATTACCTCCATCAACAGCAAAGAGGACGGGGGTGCCATTGACAGGTCTGACAAGTCAGCAATCAGCACCCCGTTTTTAAAAATTTATGTCGCTATCATATTATCAGGTTCTTACGAAGCGACTACTTCACAACACTATGTAGCCCAATCCCCAAGCTTGGCAATTTTTTTTCCCCTTTCAATACATCACATTGATTTTCTGTATGACTTTATCTGCTTAATACAAAGTGGGATTGAACAGTTATTTGTCTGGATTTGACCATTCCTTATCAAACATTTATGATTTAGCTTTCGCCACGGCATCTTCTTGTAAGGTGTTTCTTATTTTTATCTTTTTCCGTAAAGGTGGGATTCTGTTGACAGCCCCGTAATAAATCTCTCTTGAATGAGACATGTTGCAGCAGGGCAGGGAGAGGGAGCGGGCTCTGTGCGCGGGCTGTTTAAGGAAAAGCTTCAAGAAGGGTCCGTGTGAATCGTTTCTGGAACAAAGTCGCCTTCTAATAGTAGAAAGTGATGCACGGAGTTTGGGGTTTGCCACGTATGAGGATTGGGTGCCTCACTGGAAAACACAGTGGGGAGGGGGTGCTGCCCTGATTGTGGCTTCTCCAGTAAATAAGTGAGTTTGGTACAGCCAAGGCCAAATCTTAGAACTACCTCTTGTTTGTACATAGAATAATGTCACTGTCAGGGTCAGGGCAAGGTCACCAGTATTCACCGAGAACGTTGGTGGCAATGTAATATGCATATAGCGGACTGGAAAATAATAGACCTTGATGGGGTATACATATTTTACTCTCATTTGCTTTCTTCTTGTTGAGCGCATTTTCTAGCTTCACGCAAAGGAAACAGAATTAAATCTGACTCAGTGCTACAAAACTTAATTGAGTACCTACTATGCCTTGAGCATCATGCCCCGGGAACAAATTCCAGGAATGAGGGGTGAATACAGCAATGTGGCGGAGTGAAGGCAGCAGCCAGACCTTCATAAGTAAGCTTGCATCCCAACAGTTCAGAGCCGGGTGACTCGGGGCAAGTCCTTTGTAATTAAAAAAAAAAAAAAAAAATTAAAACCACACACTTGGATCACATCACCATTTCCGTGGAAGAAGGATCTAGGCATGGTTCAGCATCTCTTGGAGGCTGTAACCAAGGGGCTGCGTTCATTGACTGGGGCCGGGCTGGGAAGAGTTTGTTCCCAAGTTCACACTCATAGTTCTTGGCAGAATTCTCCTCCTTCTCCTTCTCCTTTTCCCTTCTCCTCACCCCTCCTCCTTTTTTTTTTTTTTTTTTTTTTTTGGCTTTTGTTGGACTGAGAGGCTCCATTCCTTTGTCTGCTGTTGTTCAGTGTTGCCACGTGGGCCTCTCTAAATGGTCCTTCGCAACGTGGCAGCTGGCTTCCAGCTGAGAGAGTCACAGAAGAACATGAGAAGATGAGCAACAGGGAAGCCAGAGTCTTGGGAAAACTTAATCTCAGAAGTGAAAAAATATCCTTTTATTTTTTATTGAGATATAATCCAATACCATGATGCCCTCCCTTTTAAGGTGAACAACAGTTTTCACACATATATTTAGTGCTTTTTGGTATATTTACGAAGTTGTACGATCATCACCACCGTCTAATTACAGAACATTTTCATCACACCAGAAAGAGACCCTGGACCCATTAGCAGTCACTCCGCCTCCCCCATCCCCAGCCAGAGGCGTGGCGAGTGCCTATGTCCTGTGATGGAAATGTGCTTCACCTGTTCAGGGGAGAGAAAGCAGCCACTATGGTTGGAACCAGATGGAGTGATAGGCGATGTGTTCAGAGAGGGTGGCAAACGCCAGATTGTGAAGCCACTGTGAGGAGTCTGGACCTTACTCTGCTTGGGATGGAAGCCATTGGAAATTTGCAAGCAAAGTGTGATAGGGTTTTATCCACAGTTTTAAAAAGATGTCATTGCGGTCTGTAGGCACCAAGAGTAGAAGCTGCAGGGCCAGTCGGGGGGTAGCCCGGAGTCTAAGAGAGCAATAATAATGGTGACTGAGACCACGTGGTGGCAATGGCGATGAGAGAAGAGGTTGGATTCAGGATATATCATACTACTGAGCACGGTGCATTGTAATCGCCTCCCACTGGAACACAGACCCTGTCGTGTCTACACTCGATACCCAATGTGGGCCAGCCACCTGGGGGGACCCCCGCCGCACATTTCCTGCACGAATGTTACGGATTGACCGCCCGCTCAGGAAGTGGCTGATTGGGGGATAAAGCAGCCAGGCTCCTAGCTCTGGAGACTGGCTCATCATAACCTGTCCCCTGGAATGATGCCTTTAATCCTGTCCCCTTCACTAGCAGAGATTCCCAGCTTATAAGTGATGTTTTCCGTTTAACATGTGAGCAGAAAGAAGAGCCAGCAGTGTCAAAACTACGTGCGTAAATATTTTATTTTTTGCCTTTCCACAAATGAGCGCGGTATATCAGTATCAGTGCATCTGGGAAGGGCAAGCACGCCGGTGGCCAGCAAAATTGGAACCTGGTTTGGTGATCCATTATGCTCTCCCTCAGTTAGGCTTGTTGAGGCTCTGTGATCAAAGTGGCATTTTTCTTAATTATTAACAGTTAAAAATAGGAAAATAGATTTCAAGGGGGGAAAAGTTGCAGGCAGCAAGAGCCCAATTCTAAATGTGTGCGTGTGTGTAAAACGGAATTTGCCAAACATGAATAGGCACTTACAATGTGACTAGAATTGGCTCTGTCATGTGTCAGCCTAATAGCCTAAACCCTGGTTCAATACAATGAACTTGGGAAGGTTTGCTTAATGAAAGAACTGACGTTTTCTGTGCAGTGGCCGCATTCATCAGCCTGCATCCTGTTCATTACACTACAAAGGGCTGCCAATGGGAATTGGGAGGGTCATCTATTAGGTAAACGTGATGGGGACAAAAGATAGCAGAGGCCAGGGCCTTGTGGAATTTTCTGAGTTGGTCTGGGTTTCTGCAGGAGTAAGCCTCGCTTAGGGGCAACATGTGTCCAAGTTGCGAAAGGGCTTTGGGAACCATGGGCTGAATTCTGACTGTGTCCCATCCTGATACAGACATCCTTGGGGACATGAGATTCCCCCATCCTCAGTGTCTCCGCACCCACTATGCTGTCTGCAGGGCTGCTCACACTGCTGTGTTTCTCACTCCCTGTGGACACACAGTTTGACTGTACTCCCCTGTCATGTGACTTGCTGAGGCCAATGGAATCTGAATGGAAGTGATGTGTGTCTCTGGGAGGCAGAAGCTTTAAGAGCCTGGGAGAGCCCTGCACCGCATTCTCTGCCATGCCGACTGGCAATGTTCCAGACACCAGCTGTCCAGTCACTGTGGGTCCTGGAGGAAGGGCAAAGACAAGAGCCCCAATGGACCCAAGGTGGACAGAAAGAAATAAATTGTGCTTCATGGCCGTCAGATGCTGAGATTAGGGGGGTTGCTTGTTACACTGTTACCCGCTGGCCCATCCTCCCGGCTTATACCCATCATTAGGCACAGAGGGATCCTCGTGTGAGGATCAGGGCAAAAAACTCCAGAGCAGTAGGTTTCTTCATAACACGCTTCTAGCCCATTTTGCAAGGTTGGAATATTGCAATTTTCCTTTTTTTTTTTTTTTTAATTATTTTAAAGATCTGTAGATGGCAGATTTCAGTTAGCGTCTAGAGCCATTCGAGGGGGGGGTGCCCATCTGAGAACTTCAGCGCATTCCTTCCTCGGTGAGTGGGGCCCAGAGTCTTTGGAAAATGCAGACCAGCAAGATCTGCTAATTGTCAAGGTCATCTTGGGAAAGGCCATTGTGGGGAGTACAGAGCAGGCCCATTAATTCAGGGGGGATTTACATCAGTTCTATCTGCCTCTTACCTAATGGGGCTGTTTGGTTGTGTTCTTTTCCTGGAGAGATTAGTGATTGAAAGAAGGAGATTTAGAAAAGAGAGATAAAAGTTTGCTTTTAATGTGACATGCAGTCTCGTAAGAAGGCTTGCTAAGGAAGATCCACGATAGATTCAGACTTAAGCCAGGGGACAGATTCTCCTAAAACCGTATTCGTGTTCAGGGGGTGACATTTCCATAATAAAGGGGCTTTAAAAAGGGCTATAGGGAAGTTGAATTGTGGTTATGTCATCTCTAACCCTAAACCCCCAACTGCTGGCTGACTTCAAAGTCCCTTATGCAATTGATCATGGGGCGGGGGGAGTTGATATGGAATCTTCCTGCATTCGTTTCTTGAATTTAGTCACTTCAGAAAATACTCGTTTTCTCTCTCACCCTCCTCCCCAGCCGTCCTTGCCACCCTCAGCGCCACAAGTTGGAACTGTGTTGGAGACACTTGGTCTTTCACAGGGTAAAACGTAGCCTGTCTTCATGAGGTCACTGCAGGTGCTGTGCGGGGTGTGTTAAAGCACTTCAGACAGCGCTCAGCAGACAATCCTTGGACGTTACCCTGGGAGAAGCCAGTTGTGCCATCTTGATCCAATTACATTACCTTCTCAGCCTCAGTTTTCTTTTCCATAAAACGGGGACAAAAGTACCATCTTAGCACCTTACTCATCAAGTGATTCTAAGAAGTAGGTGGACAAAAGCAGGTAGGACCCTTCGACCAGGCGTGCCAGTAGGAATTTTCAGTTAAGTGTTCTTTCCTGGTAGCACTTGTGTATGGATGGGGACTGTCTTTGCCATGGAAAGTCCCAGAAAATATGGACTCAGTGGATCTGAAACAAAGAAGCAGCGTGGTATGTCAGAACACCAGGAGTTCTGATTGGGGCAGCTCCCGGTGGGGTGGGTTTTCAGGGCTCAGTCCAGCATGACTTACCCTTCACAAGATGGTGCCTCCAGTGGTGGGGCTGTCTGGGGCTTGTCCGTGATAGATGCTCATGTGGAGAAGTGTGTCCTCTGCAGAGTCAGAAACACTTGACTTCAATCCCTTCTGTCAACGCTTCAAAGCTCTACGACCGTGGCCTGATCTCTCTGTACTTCAGGCTCCTCATCTGTGAAATGGGCACAAGGACTTTGCCAATCTCAGAATGGGGTGTCATCGTTAAGGCGGTTTGTATTAAGTGCCCAGCACCATGCCCAGCACAGGAAGCTCTCGCAAATGTGTCTCAGGCATCATAGGAGGTGATTTATTCAGTGCCACTCATCGGGTGGCTGATGGACTAGGTGCCCAGACTTTTCCTCCCTCTGGTGTCTCCAGCTCAGTCCCACACTCTGCAACCTCTGCCATGAGAAACCGTACAGAGGGGTTGGCTCTCATAGTTAATTACAAGTAGGCTCACAAGGACCATAGCTTTTAAAAACCTACATCGGTGCTTAATACAAACCTACTCTATCATGAAAAGAACTGAATTCCACTCCTAGGAAGCTCCTTGCATATAAATTTTCTCATTCTGTTTAATGGGAGAGGAAAACACTGCTTTATACGTTTGCTAGCAGCTTTCCTGAGAATCCATGGGTGAACTTATCTACAAATCTTTGGCATTTGAATTTTAGGCTTCTGCTCCTCATAGCAGACCATCTTTCTAGAAGCATGGCTCTGCATCTCCTGTAACACCGTATTTAGACTTGGACAGGTTGACATTGTTATGTATTGGATTATCTCAATATAGATATACTTTTCTGGGTTCTAGTCTTTTCTGTGGAAAATTGAAAATAATAATGATGAAGATAACAGGGTACTGATCAGAGTCCCATTACTAGGCTCTGTTGTTCTATGGAACTTATCTGAGCAACCTCTCTTTCTTTCACATCAGGTTGAGCCTCGATTGGCTATCCTAGAAGGTATCAGCAGTTTGGCTCCTTCCTTTTCTTCCAAATGAGTCTTTCATTGGGCTTAGGATGTGCCCTTGATTCTCACATTAGACCCTGCTCTGCCCTCAGCCAAAGCTCCTCTTACATACACAGCCATCAAAACCACACAACTTAATCCTTCTATCCCTGGGTGTATCTTTCCTGTTATATTAGTCTTGACTCCCCTTAGGTATTCCATAAGAACTTCAAGGGCAAGGCTGTGAGATAAAATGTCATTAGGGAATCAGGGAGGATATCAAGGTTCCATCCATTCATTCGTTTATCCATTCTTCATTCAACTACCATTCACTATGGACTTACCCTGAATTAAGTCCTGGGAGCTTAAGAAGGAATGAGGAGCCAAGAATGTGAGAGAAGGAAAGGAGTAGTTTCCTTTTCTAAGTGTGGGTGAGGGTGTAGGAGGGTGAGGAGGTAGCACTTTGAAGGAGGAAACTTTACCATAGAGAAGGCCATGCATAAGATGGGCCTTGGGGGGCGCCCAGGTGGCTCAGTCCATTAAGCATCTGACTCTTTATTTCTGCTTAGGCCATGATCTCATTATAGTGAGATCGAGCCCTGCTTTGGGCTTGTTTGCTGGGCATGGAGCCTGCTTAAGATTCTTTCTCTCCCTCTCTCTGCCACTCCCCCACTGCTCACTCTCTCTCTTAAAAATAAGCAAAAGAAGCTGGACCTTGGAATCTACGTGAGTGCTGGCAGCTGGACTGCTCTGGGAAGCTGAGCACTAGGGGAAGAAAGGAAGGAAGTGCATTCTTAGCAGAGGGAACAGTGCATATGGCAGCCCAGACATGGGCGTCTTCAGAGCATGCCTGAGTTTCCCTGATGAGACATGTGATAATAACGTGATATACTCCACGATGGGTTATCTCCACCAGGGCTTGGCGCAAGAAATGGGAACCTCTCGATAAGTTGTATACAGGGAGGGATTTAATAAAGGCAGTTTGGTGCTTGCAAAATTATTGGAAGAGCTGAAGGAGTGGCTTTGAAGTTGGTCCTCTCCAAGAATGGCTCTGCGAATAATACAGATGTAACCCCCTAGGGAAGCCATTACTAGAGCCAAGCCAGATTGAATAAGCCAAAACCACCTTGACTGCTGTGGCCCTAATGCCACCACCCAGGGAGTTAGAGACCGGGCACCGGAGCAGCAGACTGAAAACTGTTTGCACGTGCCCTTGCTTGCTAGGCAAGAGGAGAAGCTTCAGAGAAGCAGGAATATGGCCCTTCCCTTCTACCATTCATGTCTCATGTGACAGCACCTAGCAGTTGGTGGGGTAGACCTGTGTCTAAAAGGCAGCTGGGAGTCCTGGAAAGGTAGTTTTTAGCTTTCTTACTCCTCCAGCTAGGGCAGTGGCCTCCAGGAGCAGTGTCACCCCTCAGAGGACATTTCATTATACCTGAGATATTCTTGGTTGTCCCAACTTGAGCCTGGAGGTTGCCATCTAGTGGGTCAAGGCCAGGGATGCTGCTCCACATCCCACAGGGCACGGGGCAGCCCCTCCCACAAAGAATAACCCAGCCCTGAATGTCAGAGAGCTGAGGTTGAGAAATGTATGGAATGATCCGAGGCCTGTGACTGGTAGTCATGCCACCCTGTCAATGTGGATTATGGTGCAGTGGGTCACGCACAAGTGCTTCAGAGTCCAACAGACTCAGATTTGGATTCCAGGTGGATGCTGAACTCTGTTGAATAATGTCCCCTCCTCGACTCCAGCTCCTGGCTATTTATAATCTTGGACTACAGCTCCACTTGCAAATCGGGTGTTTACACAGGTAACTGTAAAGGTGGGCCCCTAAGTCCAAGGAGAGCGTCCTTGCCACAGGCAGAAACGGACCCAGTGAGAAAGCCGCGTGAAGGTGGAGGGGGTGTGTCTCCAGCGACCAGCAGTAGCTGGGGTAGAGGCCTGAGATCGCTTCTCCCTCAGAGCCCCCAGGAGGCACCCTCCCTGTAAGCCCAGACGTCCAGCCTCCAGAACTCCAAGAGAATAAGTTTCAGGCCTCCTACTTTGCGACCCTAGAGAACTAATGAAGGTACTATTTAATACAGCTCTAGGACAGACACAAGTATTATTGTCACACAGCTGCCCTTCCTGAATGGTGATAATCTGGTTAATCACTGATGCCCTCATGTCCCTTCTTTCCGCATCTGTAGGTGGAGATGCCCCTGTCACGTTTAGAGGTAGTTTTAAGACTTACGTGAGACAATGTATATAAAGGACTTGCCACAAAGCCTGGTTCACCATAAGTGACCAATAAATAACTGCCCTTATTATTGTCGCTATTATTTAGGATGAAAATGTATTTAAAATGCACAGTCAATATTCAATTACCCTCACTAATAAAGGAGAATAAAGATATAGATTGCAAAAGAGAAAATAAATGGAAAGATTGCTTTACATTTTAAAAAGTGGTGAGATGAACACGCATAGGCGCTAAGCTTTTGGGGGCCTTACTTTGTTCCTTTTTAGCCCACCCGGCAGGGACTGGCCTTCCACCAGGGCAGTGGAAGAGATACTATCCTTTACAATCTACAGGGAAAATAATTCGCTTTTGGATAGTTAAGTATCACTTAGAGCTACAGGATCCTGATTAAAAATCATTCTGTCATCCTAATTCACACCCCCCTCGCCTTCCCCCACCCCAGTTTAGTAAAAGTTTAGAATACTGGCAGGCCAGCATATATGTTTAAATGGTTTTCTTCAAATGTCAGATTTAATTAAATCCATAACCAGAAGAGAAGCCTAAAAGAATTTTTCAGGGAGCTTTTGAATTCATTTTTCTTTCCACCCTCCCCCCCGCCCGCCACCACGTTCAAGATGATAACTGTAGACTAAACCCTTCCCAAATGCATGCAAACGGAAGTAGAGACATTGATCATGCAAATACAACCAGCGAGACAGAAGAGCCTGTTAGCGTTGTATTCTATAGCCAAGGGTGGTGTCAGAAAATTTGTATGTTGAGACCACAAAAGAGAGTAGCGGAAGTTTGCTGGTTTCTTGCTAAGCCAGGAGTGTGCGTGTGCACGCTTTATGTTCAGGCCTCTGATCACTCAGGTGTGCGTCGGTATTCTGATGGGTAGGTTATTAGGTTATTAGGACCACAGTAAGCAGTGCAGCATGACAGGAGAAACCATTGTGTCTTCAAACTATCCCTAAATTGCCTGTAATCGGTTCATTCTACCTTGTATAACCAGATTTCATCACTTGCAAACTGAACAGCTGGAAAAAAAATACTTAAAATAAAATGATCAGATGAAATTTTAAAAACAAGAAGGACCCGAAAGATTCCCCCACAAGACCATCCCTGGCCCGGAGCCCCCCATTCTGGGGTCTGACATTTGTACCGATTATGGCCTGACAGCTCTTGAGTCTCCAATGATAACAGCCATCTGACTTGATCGGAGTTCAATGGATTTTCACTAAAATAGAATCATCGCCTTGGTGATGGATAGAAAAAGTAAAGCAATACATCCTGATAAATGCTCTGCCTGCCTCCTTCCTCTCCCCAGCGGTGACCTTGTACAATCCATAAGAGAGCGAGGCAGAGCCCTGGTCACCGCCGCAGCGCGTCAGGGCTTGGAAATTTAAGTAGCTTTGAAGCCCATCAATGGGGTGAAGGGGGAATGGCCAGAGAAAGCAATGGATCATGCTTGGAAGGCTCGGAGGGAAATAGAGTACGCTGAAGGTCAACGTGCAGACGTGTCCTGAAGGAACAGCTCAAACCCTCATTCGTATTCACGGGAGGCTATGGCCCTGTGAGGCGAGATCCTTACAAGAGTACAATAAAACAGGAATTTCCAGAGCATATCATTTCTTCTCGGCTGCGAAAGGCACCAGAGAACAGTGCGTCTTAAGTGCTCACCCAGAGCGAGAGGGTGCCTTGCTCCAGTCTGTCCCTCTGAATAACAAGGAGCTGGCTATGCAGGGACTCGCTCAGCCTCCCTAACACTACGTTTGTTTTCTGAGTTTTCCATCCGGGTGAGCCCAGCCGACTGTGAAGATTTTGAACCCCACCGATCATCTGGAGCGACACCAGCACCTTCAGCTACAAAGAAAACCACCCGAGACAGGCTGTCCAGGAAGCTCCCGGCCCCGTGACCTCCCCCCGGCCCCACGCACTTGACTGGGAAAAGCGCTTCTGGGTGGTTGAAGGACGGACTAAGAAGTTCGATGTTGGCAGGCACCCATTAGTGTTGGTTACAACTTGCTAAAAGAAAATATTAAAATAAAAATTAGATCATAAATTTGGAGCCACACTTACCAAGCCTAAAGTGCAAATTGCCAAACAAGTCAAGAGACTCATTAGCATTTTATGTAAATCAGTTATTACTGTTCTCCACTTCCTTAATTATCCATGTTATTTCAATACAACCCTTTCTTTGATGTCCCAATTCTATATTTAAATAGTGCAAGATTTCTATCGTATCCTCCCGCAGAGGTTTCTGCCATGCAAAAAACATGCCAAGAGCAGCTATTTTAAAGACTACAGGGAAATGTTTAATTGGTTCATCCCATTTGAGTTATGAGGGCGTATTACTGAGCACATAAAATCAGAAACATGGAAAGTACTAGCTTGGAGAAGTTTACTAAAACCTGCAAGAGACCACTTGAAATTTTGCCCCCAAGACTTTTTTTTTCGATCCTCAGTGGGAGCTGATTCAAAGGGAAATTTTGCAAACTTCATTGAATTTTGCTAAACGATTGATTTATAATTGAAATATTTGGAAATAAAATCCAACCGTCCTCTTTCCTTTGGCGCAGAGAGTTGTTCATTGGTTGGGTAAAGGGAACATCAGGGCAGAGGGAGGGGAGGCACGGAGTGGGGGTGTGTGTGTGGAGAGCAAGCACCTGCCGTGTGACTACTTTCAACTGGCTCATGTTTTCTGAAAGAGGACCTGTCACAAACTGGAGGAACAAGTTCGAAGATGTCTTGTCCTCACATTGTCTAGAATTGAAGAAAATCTCACAGGTTACAGACGTGATATGGCCTTTCTCTAATGAATGAGCTTCACAGATAACAGTGTGGCTACAGCAAACTTCATGGTCATGCTTACCATCTCCTAAGATACTGGAGAAATCCTCATGGCCACCTGCCTCCTGACCCATCACCTGCTGTATTAATACTGTATTAAGAAACTAATAAGGGGAAAATTTTCAAGTGTGAATTGTAACTGAAGAAAAAGAGGTAAATGAATGGACACGTGGCTCTTTCTATATTTTTGAACCATCAGTGCGTCTGAGTTTTTTTTCTTTTTTGGTCTTGAAAAAGGCAGATCTTTGGCAAAGCCAGCGTGATGGCATAGGATTTGGTGACAGACCCAGGTTCAAGACCAAACCATGTGGCCTCGTTCATGTCATCTCCCCTTAGACTCCCCTTGGTGAAACATGGCTAGCAGCATTCGCCTTGAAGGGTTGTCATAACGATTAGCCTTCATATATGTACGGTGTTTAGTTTTTTGTGGGCACTCATAAGTGGTGAGCCCGAGCCTCCGCTCTAAGCCAGGAACTGTGCCCAGCGTTTACAAGATGACCACACCGGATCCTAAGAACACTCATCTTACTACGATTCATATTTAACAGATGAGGAAAGCAGGGTTTCTGGAGTTAGTTGACTTGCCCAAGGTCACACAGAACCAAGTGTAGTAGCTGGGATTTTAACCCAAAAGTTCTCCAAGCTTGTGTCGTTCTTTTTTTTTAAATTCTTTTAATGTTTATTTTTGGGAGACACAGACGGACAGACAGGGTGCGAGCAGGGGAGGAGCAGAGAGAGAGGGAGACACAGAACTCGAAGCAGGCTCCAGGCTCTGAGCTGTCAGCACAGAGCCCGATGCAGGGCACAAACTCATGGACTTCGAGATCATGACCTGAGCCAAAGTCAGATGCTTAACCGACTGAGACAGCCAGGCGCCCCTGGAGTCATACTTTTGACAGCAACCATACAATGTCGTACGCTTAACATTAAAAGAGGAAAACTAGGACCTCTATATTCGTTCCCTACCTACTTAAATAAATAATATTTATAGAAAACTCACCTCTTCCAACTAAACTACTTTAAATATTTAATCTGACTTATTGGTTATTTATTATTTAACAAATACTTTTATGGGACTTGCCATGTTCCAGGCACTGTTCTGTGCACTTACAACTAGTAATTTATTTAACCATCTAACAAATATTTATTTTGAGAGCAAGCACAGGAGTTTATGGAGAGCTCCAAGATGCTGGGAGACCCAATCCCTCGTGCTTACAATCGTGTAAGTCCCTGGGCACTAGCCCATGAATGACTTTTAAAAATATGCATAAATTACCTTTTAATAACATGATTGTCCTGATCATACATATGGCATACTCATTAGAAGCAATTTGAAAATATAAGAAGTTGCATAGAAGAAACAAAGATTGAGCCCTTATAATCCCGCCATATATTGTTAACATCGATCCAGGATTTTGATGGAAAGAGAAACCACGTGATCTTGTACAAGGAATATTTTCCAGGTTCTTCACTTTGCTCGTTTTAAGAGTCTGAGAGTAATTCAGAGATTCCTCCTCCACAAGCCAATCCAGGGCAGTAACTGGGTGGGAAAACCTGAGCCCCGAGTCTTCCTTATACAGCTTTGCCGTCCTATTTCGAGTGCATAGAAAAGTAGCTTCAATCGCAT
Source organism: Cryptoprocta ferox (assembly GCA_028646485.1). NCBI lineage: Eukaryota > Metazoa > Chordata > Mammalia > Carnivora > Eupleridae > Cryptoprocta > Cryptoprocta ferox. Next base: position 47,809,717 of record CM053563.1, read on the forward strand.
CATCAATCAGGACGTTTGCTATGCACCAATGCAAAACATAAAAAATTAACGTGCTACCGTCCCCAAAAGAAGTCGGTCTCGGTCCTTTGACCTTCCCCCGCTCCCTGCCCCCATTTGTGTCATGTCACTCGGGCCTTGGTTGCAGGAACTGTTATCAGCCTTCGGGATTTACTATTTTCTTTACCTGGGGACTTCCTCTTGCAGAAATGGGATCGCCTCTTTGAAAAGCTTCTGTCCCCCCAGTGACTCGTGGGGTTTCATCACCAGGAAGGCACATTGTTCCAGCTCTGAACGTCTATGGTCCAAAATCATCATCATGTATTTTCATCAGAATGAAATATCGGGCGCTCTGCTCAGTGCAAGGTTTTATTAATGATGTGCTGTCAGGGGCTGGATGTTCTGCATATTTGCATATTAAACAGCTGAGTGAAGAAACATTCCTTTTATTGCTGCAGGGAATAAATCAGTTTAAAGCAAGTTCTCATCATTTATACTCCTTTCAGCTAAGTCTTCTTTTATTGAAATAAATTGTTGAAGTGCTTTGCTCATTCTTTGAATACTGATGAAATTTACCTTGATAGGACCTCAGGAAAAATAATATTTTCTTAAAGGTGCAGTATTGTTCCATTTTTGAGTATTACTTTAATACATTATTGATAAGATAATTTAGAAATAGCAAGTGAAAGGGGAAGAAAAACAGTTTTGAATAAAGACGGTGTTTCCTCTGGATGATTTTGCCAAATGCATTTTTATTGGTGGGATGTAAGCAGATTTAAAAAAAAAAAAGCCAATGAGCAACCAAAAGTACTCTTATTGTTTTAATGAACGATCAGCTGTTTTTGCCTTCAAATCCCAGTGGGCAGCGTATTCCATCCACACACAAGGACACAGTGTTTCCCAGATCCCAAAGCTCACCGTCCCCTGGGCAGACACGCAAGAGGTCCCCAGAAGGCAGGCTATTTTCAAATATGAATTATACTCAGCCTCAGGGTCAAGGGCAGTGGCTGCGTGACAGCCTCCTTGCAAATGTTTTGGGTTCTCTGTCTCCTCTTTGCCTATCTGTGCCAGAGGTTGAAACCTCTGGTCAGACCAAATATGTCCTGAATATATATTTTAAGCAGTTTTGATGTTTTCTTAACAAATGTTTAAGCAAACATGATGTTTTCTAATCGCCTGGCAGCATTTTAGAATTGGAAAGTGTCATGTTAAAATCCAGCCTCCGAACATCTCTCGAAAAGGCAGATCCAACAGTCCTGAGCCTGTGTCACCGTGCCTTGCTGAGCCAGGTGCTGTGGGGACGGTGGGGTAGCTCTTTTCGCAGTGCCCAAGTCCTCACCACTCCCTGTCATGCGTGTGGCCTTAGCCCTTTCTGATTCCTGCCTGGGGCTTGCGGGCATTCATTTTTTCCATCCCTGGTCTGTACCTTTGCTCTTGGCAGTGACCTCAGTTATATAAAGTGCTTGGGCAGTGCCTGGAACATAATAGGTATCCAGTAAGCATCAGCTGGTATTAACATAGATGAAATAATGAAACTGAGGTGAGCCAGTGAAATCAATTTCTTTTTTTTTTTATGATATCTTTCAGAGAACCAGGCATTTCTTTGGCTTATAATTTCCTGTTCTCCAGATTAATTTTGTATCGAAAAAGTAACCCTTTCAACTCCTTCAAATCTTTGCTCAAATATCTCCTTCCCAGGGATGCAGTCCCTGACCACCTTGTTTGAAATTGCAGAATATCTCCCTGAACTTTACTCTCCCCGGATATTTCCTGCTTTGCTTTTCTCTTTAGCATGTTTTGAGGGACACCATTTCTCTCTTTTATCCGTTCCTTTGGTAATTGTCCCATTCCCCTCCCCCACTGGAAGGTGAACTCCACAAAGGCCCAGGGTTTTGTCTGTTTTGGTTCCTGCTATGTTCTGAGTATCAATACTCATGCCCGACACTTAGTAGGTGTACTTAGGTGCTTAGTAAATGTTAAGTAAATGAATAATTAAATGGATGGATGGATGGGTGGGTGGATGGATGGATTTGCTTATTACAGATTGGCCTCAATCTTTACAGAAATTCAGTTTAACCATTATTTATGTAAGTACCTACTGTGTACAGGGAGGGCCCTGTGCTGGTTGCAACATGGAAGGAAATGATAGGCACGGTAGAGGTCCAATGCTCAGGAAGCCAAGTCCATGCCCGCAGTCCATACCAAAAATGCAATAATTGTAAAAGAACTGTGATGGGCATCCTTGAACTAGTATAGGTATAGACAGGGATCTATAGACTAGGAAAACACATGTAGACTCAGAGGGCAGTGACATTTTGGTGAATAAGATTGAATCTGAACTAGTCCTAAAAGAGGGTCAGGATTTGGACTGAGGGCTAGAAAGGAGGGAACTCAAGTTTTTCCAGCCCCTTTTATAGGCCAGATGCAGGGTCAAGTGCTCAGGGCAGCCCCATGTGACTCACTGCTCTTCCCATCTTACCCTAGAGATTATTCAGGCTCAGAGAGGGTGAGCCACCTCCCCAGGGTGGCAGTGCCCATGTGGTCACGGTGGGCAAGGTCGTGGACCATGCTGCCTCCTGTGGCAGGGAGATGGGAAAGTGAGGTTGGAGGCAAGTACAGAGCTTACTCCTAGAACCTCAGGAGTAATGAAGTTGCTGGGGGGAGGCACCACATCTTGAACATGGTGATGAACTTGGGAACGCTTGTATCCCCTGCTGGCCTGCCTTGTCTGGACCGACAGAGGTCGTTCAAAGATACCTGAGATCCTAGAACCCATTTCTCATCATGGCAGTGGTGAGGGGGGAGGTCGAAAGGCGGGGCAGACCTGAAGCCCATACATTAATGAATGAATAGAATATCGACACGGCCTTTTTTTTTTTCTTTTTTGGTTAATCTTGAAAGAAACAGTAAAAAGCTCCTATTCTGTTTCTCTGCCAGGAGTAGTAGTATTTCCATATAAATCATTTGTGACAGAAGCTCCTTATTTTTAAGTGGAAAGTGTACATTTGATCACAGGAAAATAACGTCCAAACATTCTCTCGTTGATAGCTGCCATGGGAATGCGGCACTGGTCGTTGCCTGGAGAAAGAGATGCTTAGATGCTGCTTTCGTTAGGGGCCATGCAGTCATTTCTGTGCTCTGTGCTGAGGCAGAGCCCTGAGCCCCGGCTCTCTCGGGTCTACCTAATCGATGGCCGCTGAGCGCTTCTGTGCCTTGTAAATCTGGAGTCAGAGTAGACCAGGGTTAAGGCCCTGGCCGTACCACTCACTGGCTGTATGACCTGGGGTTCATTATGTTGCCTCGGGGAGTCTCCGTTTTCTCATCTGTAAAATGGGCATATTCTTAGCCCCTGCCCTTAGAAGCTTAGAGGGAAGTATAAATAAGAGGCGTCTAGAGCTATCTAATACATAAGGTAGCCATTGGCCACATGGGACTATTTAAATTTAAACCAATTAAAATGTAAATAAAATGAAAAATCTAGTCCCTCCTGTCATACATTTCAAGTGCTTTCCAGCCAAATGTGGCTGGGTGGCTTCTACGACATTGGGTAGCACAGGTATAGAACATTTGCATCGTCGCTGAAAAGTTCTGTTCGCTCTGGTCTAGAGCACTTAGGGCGGTGTTTGCACACTGGATGCTGTATTAGTTCTTAATTTTATTCTCTTTAATTTATATGGAAAAGAAAAAAAGAAGGAGGCATCTACATACCTGAATCAGAGCCCCTGTCATCATCATTTGAATAAATTGGGATTGGTAACCACCCAAGCGCTCCCCCATATGCAAAACAGGAAGTAGAGTGTGGTCGTACAGTATTTTGGCCGATAAGACAGAGAGTCTCTGGGGAAAGACTGGGGCTTGTGGGCTCCCAGTCCTGATCTCAGAGGAATCCCATATTACAAGTGTTAATGTGATTAGCCCGAGCCTGGCTCCTCATTAATTACCTGGCGTGGATAGGACCATTTCCAATAACTCAGCACAAAGGTTTTCATGTTGACTCTGCCATTCACTAGTAACCCGGCCTTGGAAAGTTACTCTCTAAGACAGTGCTTCTTTTCTTAAACTTTGCTTGGCATGAGAATCCACTGGAGGGCTTGTTAAAACACAATTCCTGGCCCCCGCCCCCCTGAGCCTCTAATTCTCTAGGCCTGGGCTGGGGTCCAGGACTCCCCATTTCTACAAGCTCTCAGACCAAGCGTGGGCTTCCCAGCCCTCGGACCACACGTGGAGCAGCCATTTGTTTGTTTGTTTGTTTGTTTTAAGCCTCTGTGTCTTCTTTTGTAAAGAGGTACTCTTCAAGTCCATAATTATTGTAGGAATTGAGAAAATGATTGTATGTGAAATCTGCAGCCAGTGACACTGTGGAGCCTCCACAAATGGGATCTGCTATTACTATTATTTTATTTTTACTAATTATTATTTTTAGACTCACAAATCAAGATCTGCTAGAATCACTTGATATTTAAGAGTTGAGCCTAGTGCACCATGCTACTGTTCTTTGATGAACTTTTCTTGGATTTAAGCCATTAAAGAACTTTCCAAAACTTTTCTTGGATTTAAGCCATTAAAGAACTTTCCTATTCACAGTCTTTCTGGACCAGTGAGGATACCAGTGAGGACCACGCGTGCAATCAGTTTCACTCCTGAACCAGGTACTTCTCCCTTTCAGGATAGTTAGGAACTGGTGTCCCTTGTGCCATTCATTCTTCTACAGCTTGGGAGGAAGGACAACACTTTGATGTACTTGCCCACCATTGACAGCGTAGTCAGTACCTGTGGGTAACACCAAGTGGGTGTTTTGGAAACACATGCTTTTGTGATTGGCTATCAGCTCCAAGGGAGAGATAGACCATCACCGAGTGGAGGATGCTATGATGATGATATTTCTGTTTTGGGGATTGGAAATTTTAACAAATAAATCTCTAGGTTGTTCCAAAAGAAGGGGAGGAAGGCTAAACCTTTCAAAACCTAGGATTCAAGTCCAGATGCCATGCTCCTCTGTTCCATCCTTGCAATATGTCCAAAATCTCTTTCTAATTTCCAAAACGGCAGGTAGGGAGACATGCTGAGTGTGACTTGCTCTTGTTTTTAATGCCTTTGATAAGCCACAGTCTTCAAGGACTTGTGTGAGTTTTGATATTAAATATCCTAGTGGTAGTGGTTTGAGCCTCAAGACCTCATCATGACCTACAGCTCAGATTCTCCAAGTGTCTTAATTAGCTCCTTCAGTCACAAGGAACCGAGTCCTACTCATGTCACTTATTTTAAAAAGAGGTTTATTGTAAGAGATGTTGGCAGGCGAGGAAGTGAGGCCACTGTAGGTACCTGCCCCTATGATTCCCTCTGTGTGTTTGTCTTATTCCCTTTTTCTGACTGGCTCCTTCCACCACTGCTAGATTTATCTGTCCGTCCCTCACAGTTTTGCCTCCTCCTCCAACTCTTTGTGCTCCAGACAGGGCAACTCAGCTCTACCTCATGGCATGTCTTCATGGGCTGTTTCTGCTTCAGCAGGCTCAGGGGGTGTTTCCCGATGACCTAAGTGCAAGAATCCAAGGCTAGGAGTCCTCTTTGCCATCGGTACATCGCAGTCCAGACTTTGAGGTTGAGTGCCCCTGGCTCAGGTATCACCGGACCTGTGGTCTGTTCAGTGCTACTCAGAGTGGGGAAGGGAGAGTGTCAGCTGATACAGAGCACGCCCACCTGGGTGGCAGGTTTGTGGACTACGGGCATTTCCCTTAGAAGGACAAGTGAATGGGCAGGCATGACCAGCCTATCCAGTGTCCTGAGGTTTTGCAGTTTGGGGCCAGCCGAGTTGGAATGGCAGCTGTGACATGTTGAGTCAGACCAGGTGCAGAGTTCTCTATGTCCCACCTGCTTGCGGTTTCCTCAGATTTATTATGGGCCCTTCATGTGGTGCAAGCATGCCTGCCGGTTCAGGCTGCTACTCATGGCCACGATCTCCCTAGGGACGGGGATGCCACGTGGTGCATCTCAGAGCCCCAGGGAAGACTCCCTGCTGAAGACTGGGAAGGCCTCTGTCCAAGCAGTTGACTTTAGGATGGGGAGAACCAGTCCTCTTTCTCCGGGTTAGTCTCCATGTCAACTGGTTTGAGCTATAATTAGAATGGGCTCCATCGTATTGAACTGTAGAGATGGCATACTCATCACCCAGCTGAGCTTGTCTTCATTCCCATCCGTGCCTCAGCCAGGCACTCACATCTTCAAAAAAAGAGGAAACCAGGAAATAAAACTGGCAATTTACTCCTCTTAACAGTCGGAGCATGAAGAGCTCACTAGTATGTACTGGAGACCTGGGACAGCACACAAGCCTTAGCTTTTTACACCAGTGTCCGTGAGAAGTGCGTCACAGGCTTCTTTGGGGTATGTCCCCACTCTGATTTGTATTCTGGGCTGTCTTTCACCCCCAGCCTTACAGGGGACTTTTTTCTCTTTGACCTCCATTGTAACCCGGTCCACCCCCTGAGATATTACCATTTGGCCTGTTGGACTCTCTACCTCTCACTGCAGCAAGATGACTAGTCAGAGTTTCCATTCAGATTTTACGACCCTGGGAGGGAACGGGAAAGATCTATGAGGTCATCTTGTCCGTCCTCAGCCAGCAAAGGATTGGTCCCCTAATGGTGCAGTCAAGTGTTTGGTCCAGTCTCGTTTCAAATGACTCAAGCGATAAGGTCCCGGGACCTCCCTTGGGAAGCTCTTCTGCAGCCTAATAACTCTCACTGTGAGAATTTTTCATGTGTATGTGGCCAATATTCAGAGTCTGACACAATCAGGCTATAAAGAGCTAAACCTGTATAGGGCAGTTCTTCACCTAGGAATGATCTCGAAATAATCACTTTTATAAATCTCCATCCAGCATGGGGATTAAGTGCAAGTTACAAGGAGACCTAGGGACTATTCATCCCACACTGCAAGTATAGCCCCCAAAATGAGAATTAATGCTGAAAAGTTACCCCGTCCACCAATAGTAACTGTTGTGTGTTATAGTACTTCAGATGGCATTTTGTTGTTGTTGTTGTTGTTGTTGCTTATGTAGTGGTAAATGCAAAAGCAGAGAGGCTTTTGCTATTGACTGCTTAGGACCAAGTTCATAGCTTCCCTCTTTGAAACTGTTCTGACAGTTGCCCCCTCGTTCCACTTGCCAAGGATTGAGATCTTGGCCCCATGTGTTTCTCCCATGGCAGGGGGAAGGGCAGCAGGTCCATCTGTAATCTTGGTCACTGTTGAGAGCCTGGTGGGAGGTTGATTATTGCTGGGGAGAAGATCTCGGGGTGGCACTGAGGAGAGAAGAAAGAATGAAAGAAAGGGGGAGAGAAAGGGCACAGAGGAGGAGGAAGAAGAGGAGGCATAGAAATTGGAAATTAGAAATAGAGATGTAAGGAAAACAAAAAAAGAAAGGAAGGAAAGAATGGGGGAGGGATGGATATAGGGAATGACACAAAGAAGGAAAGGAACAGAAAGTGAAAATCGATTTAGGATCTACAGACTGGGAACAGCCATCCGTGCTCTGAGCATCAAGTGCTCCCTTGTCATTTCACCTTCCCGGCCCTGCCATTGCTGTAGGAACCCAGTTCCTGCAAAGCATGGTTTCCAGATGAGCAATATCAGCATCACCTGGGAATTTGTTAGAAATGCAGATTCTCTACCCCCACCCCAGACATCTTGAATTAGAAAAGCTAGGGAAGGGACCCAGCCATCTAGGTCACCACACGCTTTCCGGTGGATCCTGACACATGCAAGTTTGAGAACTGCTGCTGTAGGACATCCTCCCAGGAATCAGGCTGTTTTTAAGAATGGCCTGACAATTGGGAGGCATTTGTATTTATAGGGCACTCTACTGCGCCCCTGTCCCATACCTGCTGCAGTTCTCCATTAGGCAGAAGTTGACCCACAGACGGGGGCAGACTGGGTGACTCATGATTTCGGCTCAGGTCATGTCCCATGATTTGTGAGATTGAGCCCCATATTGGGCTCTGCGCTGACAGCACGGAGCCTGCTTGGGATTCTGTCTCCCTCCCTCTATACCCTTGCCTCATGCGTGCTCTCTCTCTTCTCTGTCTCTCTCAAGATAAATAAACAAACTTAAAAAAAAAAGAAGTTGCCCCACAGAAACCATTATCTTTGGCCAGGAGACAGATTTCGTTTTTTGAAATTCCCCCCAGGAAGGCAAAGTCCTTCTTGCCTGGACCATCCACAGTGCCATGTGGTAACATACGGATTCCAGATCCAAGCAGCTATGGCCTGGGCCGTGCAAATTCTGCGGGACGTCAGAATGTGTATTTGAGAGCTTATGTTTCCCTAGTTGACGTATCGTGGCCAACAAGAGAGTAGGAATCATTAAAGAGTTTATTTTCATCTTTATTTTATCACTTAAAACACACTTTTCCGATGAGAGTACTGGCAGCATAAAAGGTTGTACGTGGAGTCACCACCCAAATTAGAGCTGTTTCATTCCCATCCATTCACCCGTTCCCTTGCCTTCACTCATGATATAATGGCAAAGCCAAGTCACTTTAGGTAGATACTGGAAATATGAACCTAAAATGTCCTTGGCGTTCCTGTGGCATAATTATAATTTAGAATCAAAGTCCTCATACCAAATGATACTTTTTAGGTTAGAGCGTTATATTTCTCAAAAGAGGAGAATGGAAAATGTAAAAGTCCTCCTTTCATTTTCAACATGGACTATAGTTGTTTAAGGATTTGTTCTATTGCACACTGATAAATATTTATCATGGTTAAGTGAACAATCATTTGGAGACAGATACCATTTTATGATGTAGCTTTTCAGTGCGTCCTAATTGTGACTCTGCCTTGCCGTTTTATGTTTTATCGGAATATGCAGGCATATACTTTATGAGGTTGGGTAATGAAGAGAGAGAGACCCCAATAAACATATTTGCTAAGAGTAATGGTTATCTATAGCTCAGCAACCCTTGGTTAGCATAGCCTCCATTACACAATACAAGGCAAGCAGTTCATAGCTCAATTAGACCTAACTTGCTTCATTTTTAGGCATTACGTTATTCTAAATTAACACTATATTTCATATTCTGCAGGTCTGACTATTAACCGGATTTTGGAACCTTCAGGGTTTATTATTTAGTAATCCCTGAAGCTCTAAAGCAGGCATTTCTAAATTCATACATTAGAACAGATTAAAAATTAGCTGGAAAGGCATGTTAAAATCGCCACTCCCTTTCTTTTGCTAATTGTGCTAGCAGAAGTGAAAAAGAAAATGTAAGTGAGGTCAGATCTGGTATGGCACAAATAAACTTGCTACCTGGCTTGCTGTGGTTATTTAAATTAGAAAAGAAGTTTTGAACTCTTAGTAGCATGCCACAGAGCCAAAATCCAAGCACACTGACCAGGAGTTTTCTTTTTTTTTTTTTTATTGTTTTTTGGTTTTTCAGTTTTTTGTTTGTTTTTTAGTCCATGCTTTAAGGTTTTCCTAATAATAATGCATTTCCAATGTAAACTGGAAAATAAAAAGTGACATGACATGCAAATATTTTGAAAATGGTGATTCGTTTACCCCTAGGAAACATCTCTGTTTCTTCTCATTGCTCTATCCTCATTCTTAGCTGTTAATCAGAAATAGGAAACTTATCTGAAAGCCTTAATTCACAAAGATCATTCATGATGAGTCAGTGTATCAGTTGCTATTTTCTATACCTTTTTTTTAAAAGAAGGATTGTGACAGCTCTGACTTTTCCAAGTCCCCACGCACCCATTTCACTTCTCTCTGTTTTTCCGTCCTCTGTTGCATTCAATCACTGTAGTTAGAGAATAAAAGATTCTGCCTTCATGACAGAAACTTTAAACCCTGGCACCTAGTTCTTTCCTCAGGACCTAGCTGCCTTCTCTGCTCTGCTCACTCCAAATCCCAGGCCCTTCTGGCCAGCTGCCAGTTTTACCCTCACCCCCCACCCCACCCCATTCCCCACTCCCCTGGAGGCATTTTGGTTGCCGTGACTTGTGCACGTGCTGGGAGAGGGAAGGCGCTGCAGGCATCTAGTGGGTGGAGGCCAGGAATACTGCTCAGCACCCTACAATGGCAGGACAGCCCCCCACAACCATTGTCCAGCCCTAAAATCTCAGTAACGGCCCCCTTGAGAAGCCTTCTCTATTCTAGCCATGCCTGACCCTTGGAAGGTCACCCACCTGTGCTTTATGCTGCTATCCTATCTGCTTGCCTTGAATTTCTCTTTGCTGATTCCTGCTAACACTGCTAGAAACCCCCAAGTACTTAAACAAGCCTGTTTAAGAAAACTTTGCCAAGTCCCATAGTGTCCTGTGGCAGTTTCTACCCTCTCTTCTCTCCTGGTCAAGGAAAAGACTCAGTTTGGTCAAGGAAAAGACTCTCCTTGACCAAACTGTAGTTGGCTCCTCGGACCTCACTTCTCAACTAGGACTTGACCTTGGCCTCATCCTTGCCAGGTCTGCAGAGCCCAGTCTTACCGAGAATCCTGCTGAGTTAGGTTAGAGAGAATCAAGCCACCCTTGGTATCTGGTCATCTAGGCCTGCCTTTAGTAAGTGTGCAGTCTGACTCCCCTATTGCTCTGGTCCTGACCGCTACAGAAACAGTCCTGAATAAAGTTTTCCTTACCTTCTTAACAGATGTCAGAATAATTATCTGTTTAAAACACCCCACCCACTATCCTGCAAACACTTTGAGGGTCAGGACTGCATGTTGTCTAGGGCCAGATACGTAGTACACATGGTAGTCGTGTAAGAAATGTTTGTTGAATGAAGATCTGAAAGCATCAGGTGGAAATGGGACACATACATCAGTATGTTCATAGTTCCAAATTCAAAAAGATACCCCTGACCCAGTTCTTTGTCTTCTCCCCTACATGTTTCCAGCCAGTCTGGATGCGTGTACGAATAAACTTCTGCCCTGAAGTCCCTGAATTATTTAAGCACTGCCAGTGATTCAGTATGAACCGTACAGTAAAATGTATTGCATATGCATACACTTCAAGAGCATCCGTCAGCCTACCCAGCATGGCTTGATGTTGTCTCTTAACACCATGTCAGTACGTGGGTATTTCCAAATATCACAGGTGCCGGAAACCTTTGTGTTCAGGCTTCCGCAGGCATCATCCGTTTGTAAAACCAGGCCCCAATCTATGTGCCCAACGCCATTCCTAGACCCCCTTTGATAATCCTCTCACTGAGCAGACCCACTCAATACATCTTCACTAATGGCTTCAGACTTCATAAAATGTATTAATGACTTCTTTTTGAAAGTAACAGTGCTTTGCATACAAGTCTTTATTGCTTTAGAAGTTCATAAAAGCAAAAGCATAGCATTCCCCTTGGTGTTTGTACATCTAGGGGAATAGACATGCACCCAGGGTCTGTGCTTCCCCTGTGTGTGCTTCCAGATTCCAGACTGCCTGGTAGAAACAGGCCCCTCTTGGATTCTCAATCCTGTCTTATTTCGGTAGACGCCTTCCTTGCAAAAGGCTTGCAGTCATTTCATTTGCAAATTGCTCTGTCACATGACAAAGATGCAGGAGAGAAAACCTGGACTCTGTACGGGGTCTTTGAAAAGCATCACCTCCTTCCTTGCAGCAACCCTGCAGGAGAGAGCAGATCATTCCCTCCCAGTTTGTAGACAGGGAAACCCATGTGCTAAGAAGGGGGTGTGGTTGAACTTCAGCCCTGGACTCACTTTCAATAGCTTTCAGCGGTCCACACCTCTAACCTGCTCTCAATCATAATGGTGGGTGAAGAGAAGTAACAGCTTTTACCTTCCAAGAATTTTTGAACTTGAAAGATTTTCTTCTAGATACGAGGAAACCACAGCTTCCTTGCAGTCCTCACCAAAAGTGCACATTGCTTTACAGAGGTTCATTTTCATCCATTCTCCAATTTTCGAGGAAGCACGAGAGAGCAATACCCACTGCAAAGTGGCTCCCATCTGGTTGACATCTGGTCATTAAGCATGGCTGCCTTTGGGTTCTAAGAAATCTAACAAACTCTTACAGGTAACACCTGCAGATTTATAGCTGTTCCTCTCAACTACAAGGGCCATATTCCCGAATCCCTCACCCCCGTGTTTATTAAACTTTCCGTTGAGGACATAATGGGTCGAGGGACTAAGGTCACTAGTGGAGCCTCATAAATATATTATTTATGATCCCTATGAAATAAGAAGACCATCTTAATTTCATGCTTCTTAAACTAGGGTATGAGTATCCCCCGTTTTCCCTGGTGGAGTGCCAACTGCAAAGTTTATTGAAAGCCACAGGAAATCAAAGCACATTTTCTTCAAGAGTCAACCTCTTCTGTGACCAAACCATACTATTTAGAGCAAAACAGAAAAGAGGATGCCTGTTTTGCATGATTTTTTAATGATAGAACATGAGTGTTTAAATACACCTCTACCCATGGGGATCCTCTTTGGTATGAGAGATATGCCCATGGAAGGATTTGAAAGCCCGGCCATATGGACATCATATTACTCATTTTTATTTGCCATCCAGAGCTCGCCAGAAACCTTTTAGATCTCTCTCCTCCAAAGCTTCAGCAAGATGCTTGCGAATGTATGTTGCTTTTGTTGCAGATAATGTGCATGTTGAAAAGCAATTATTTGCCCCCCTCTTGGGTCTTCAACTCAGATATTGACTGCCTTCCTGGTTTTGTACCTGGCCATTGTTGATCCTTACCTCCAGGTTTTTAACATGGTTCTAGAGCTCACCCCCCTCCCCCGCCTGCCCCCCCCCCACACACAGCATACACACGCATCCTTCCATATACCAGAGGAGTGTACCTCTATATTTTCCAGGGAATCCTTTTTCCCTCTGTTTCCTTTATCATTTCCAAGCTCAGATGATGTTGCCACCCTGGGGACATCTGGCAGTGGCTAGAGACATTTTTGGTCATCACACCAGGTAGGGAGCGGGGGCACAGTCATGAATATCTAGTAGGGGGAGGGCAGGAAAGCTACTGAATGTCCTATGTTGCTCAGCTTAACCCCCACAACAAAGAATTAGCCAACCCCAAATGTCAACAGTGTTGAGACTGAGAAATGCTCATCTGGGAGAAGGTAGGATTTCCTTTTTCTCTTCACTGCTGCAAATTATTAGTCAAGCTGTGAATACGCTCCCTCTTTTTAGCCTAAAATTGTGGCTTAAGATCCGCCAAGTTACATCATGTGACATTAGAACCAGTCAGTGGAGCTCATTGATTGGAGAAATTTACTCTTCCCAGCTGGCAGGGAGGCAACCCTACATAAAAACATCAGGATTTAAAGACAGTTTAGAAAAGGGAAGGTCATGGGTTAGGGCCGGGGTCAAGGGGCTCCCCTAGGGACCTGCGGTGAGCGTGATGCTATGTACACACTGCAGCCATAGTCTCGAGTGCCTCTGTACATAGGGTACAGCAAGAGCCATGTTTTTAGGGGGTCTTTCCTGGCCCTCATCACACAATACGCTTCACTGTCAAGGGAGCAACAGCCTTCACCGAGCAATGTTAGACAACACGTCAGTCTCGCTTTCCGTCGCTCTGCTCCCGTATCCATTTGAAATTCAGTGCGAATCCATAAATTCCGCTTTGCTTCTGGTAGCAGCCCGCATGGTGTGTGTATTGAGCATTAGAAAAACAGTAAATCCAGCCCATTTATTCACATTAGCCAGCAAAGGCATCCTGTATGCCCATGTAAGTACTGGAAATTACTGACATGGCCTTCTAGACCATGAAAAGGTGGGAGCATATGGCAGAATTCATATGTGAACAGATTGCTTTTTCTCATAAGAACGCTTTATTAGAATATCAACTATTATAGCTTACCGAAGGTACTCTTCCTGCTCTTGATTTAAGCCCCGAGTCACCCAGCACACTTTTTTCTCCCACTGCATTCTGCTATGTATCTCACACCTACTCCTTGCTGTTTCTAAATGGCCTACTTAAACCTTGAGGTGGGTCCTTCAGTTTCCCATAAATTAATAACACCTCTATGAATATTTTCCAGCCAATTTTAGAAGCCTCAGTCTGTTCCAATACCAGGACCGTAAAACTGGGGGATAGATAAAGCAAGCTTCTTCTTTCAAATGCTCTTCCAATATGAAGCAAAATATTATTAATCTAGACTGCCAGCTACTTTCATTTACCATGTTGCTGCTCATGGGATTACAGGCACAAAGGTTTCATAAATTTCAAATGAAATATGAACATTTGTTGTCAAAATATTGTTAAGCTACGAAAGCCCCGCTAGTACTACTTCCTTTTATTATTATTATTTTTATAGTATTTATATCCACAGACATTCACACGTTCTGAGTTCTGGGGAGCAGAGCTCCCCCTCCCCGATCTTCCCCCATTCCTTCATAATTCTCTCTTGTGTCCCTCCCTTGTTTTCCAAGCAGGAGACAGGAAATCAGCCAGGCACTGAGTGGTTTTCTCAACGAGTGGGTCCATCTTGCCATATCTGCTGTGACTCTGCTATGATTAGGGGCACACTGATGCCCTTGGGTGCGAGCAGAACAGCCTGTCTCTCCTGATACAGGTGGGTCATGAGGGGTTTAGCCGACTTCATCAGATAGTGACTTGCAGGTGCCACCCGTGAGGCAGTGGCCTGCCCAGGAGGGTTCAGGTGGCCAGATTGGAGATGGCAGAGCCAAGCTGGGAAGGCAGTCTCTGTGGAGAGCAGCCAAGGTCACAGCTGGAAAGAGGACAGTGTATTCCAAATTGGAGCGGCAGTATGGATCAAGGAAAGGAGGGCAACAGTGGTTAGCTAAGAGAAACAAGGGCCAGAGTGAAACCACGGCAAAAATGCAATTAACTAAAATAAAATAATAAAGTACAGCAAAGCCAGCTATTGAGCAGTGACCAAGTGCCAAACATCTTAATTACATACGATTATGCACCAGATACACCGCAGAAGGGCAGGTGGGATGCCCTCAAGATGTTCCACTAAGTTTGACCAGAGTGGTTCTTAAAGTGGGGTCCCTGGACCAACAGCACTGACATCACCTGTAACTTCTTATAAAGATGCACATTCTGGAGCCCCACCCCAGGTCCAGATCTACTGAATCTGAATCTCTGGGGGTGGGGCCTGCAGTCCAAGAAGCCCTCCAGGTGATTCTGATGGCAGTCAAGTTTGAGATGCAATGGGACAGGTAGGGAATACAGTAGAGACTCTACACTGGGCATGGGAATCAGAAATATGGTACCACTGCCTATGGGCTGCATTGCATCCTCTGTGCAAGTCTGACCTGGCAGCTTCCTCCACAAAGGGAGATAATAATACCTGCCTTTCTGACCTTACAGAATTTTTCTAGAATGACAGTGGTTACGAGGACAGCAGCTAAGATCCACATTAGCATTGCTATGTACCAGTACTGTGTGCTAAGCACTCATTTCAGGCACTCTGTGTTCGGATCCTGACAATAACCCATGAAGTAGGTATGATTATTACCCTTGCTTGGTGTTGAGACGAAGGAGAGGTTTAGTGATTTGCCTAAGGCCATGCTGCTAGCAGGCAGGCATCACTCCATTCAAAGCTCATGTTAGCCTCTGAGTTGCTACATTATTTTCCTGGATCAAGAGAGAGCATGTGTTTGAGAGGGCTTTATGGATTATAAATGCTACATGAAATAACTAAGTGATTTTGTAAAAAATATTTATATATTCACATATGTGTATCGTACATTAATACGTATATTTTATTTCATAAAAATGCTTATTGGATATACAATAAATATGTGAAATATTTATTTTATATAAAAAATATTTTTAAAATCATCTTACATGGGTATTTTTCCTTGATGTTTCTTTTATATGGAATTCTGCGGCTGAGGACCGTCCCATTTGTCAAACAGATTCACGACCTGAACAGGGTCAAAAAAGACTGATGGGGTTTGGATTCAGGCACTGGTGACAGCGAGGGCCCAGCTTTGATTCTTCAGTGCTCTTTCGCTTGGGCTTACTGCTGACAAGCAGAGGGAAGGAGATCCAAGCTACAGATTATTAATCGGGTTTTTGATGGCTCCTGGGGTGGCCTGGTGTGAGCAGAAGAACGTGTTTACCTAGGTTTTTAAAATTTAAAGTCATTTCATTCACATGACAAATTTCAAATCCTATCTCTTCTTTAGGATTTTTAGTTCAACTTCCCAATGCTTATTGCTCTGCTCATAAGCCTGAGAAATTCTAGCAGCCATTTTTGAGGAGCTCTGGAATGTTTCAGCTCACTTACGAATTTAGGTAGACATCTTAAAAATATTAAGCCGCCTTCGTGAATTTGCTCTTTCAATTTGCTTTTCAAGTGCTGTTACTGATAAACTTCCCAACAAGGTAAGTGGTTTGTATATAATTAATAAATATAATTGCAAACATGATTAACCTGAAGTTTTCTTAATGTTCTGACGCTTTTATAAATGTGGTAATACTTCACCTTACGATCACAATTCTCTAGCAATTACCCTTTGCATATTTAAAATAGAAACCTATAAGCTCATGTCTAAGCCTAGAACAAGTGTTGGCAGACTTTTTCTGTAAAGGGCCAGATAGGATTTCCAGCTTTGCAGTTCACATGGTCTCTATCACAATTATTTAAGTTTCCCTTTATGTGAAAGCAGCCACAGATAATATATAAATGAATAGATCTGGCTGTATTCCAATAAAACTTTATTAATAAAAACAGTCGTGGGCAAGATTTGGCCCAGAGGCCTTAGTTTGCCAAACTCCACTCCTGAAGGCCAAATTCAGGCATTACAAGTTCATAATATACCACATATCTGAAGATATGCCAATACAGTAACATATTTCTCTTGTTTTGATTATGTCAATATTTTTATGTTTAATTCTAACATAAAAACATTATTTTTTATGTTTGATTCAAACACCACCTGTCTGGGTTTAGAGTTAGTCTCTGCCATATCTAGCTGTGTGGCCTTGGGCAAGTAACTTAGCCTGTCTGTGTTTATTCTCATTTTTAAGAGGAAACCGTTATAGTATTTATCTCACAGAGTGGTTGTAAGAACGGCATGCATGATTATATGTTAGTCTTCCTGTGGTTAACTGATGTCTGTGCATTAAGGAGGTATGAGGTTTTTACCAAACAGTATTGGGGTTTCCTTGCCATGTAATTTTTCGGACTGCTTTCTCAGCATCCTGAGATTTCTTAATAACCAGGGAGGCTCCTGGCTGAGATGTGAGCTGGTTTCCCGTGGACACCTGGACTTCTAGGACAACTGCCTCTTTATAGACACGATGATATCAATGACTGTATTTCTTAAAGAGGACAGATCACCTATTCTCTCTGCTCACTGACATCCACACCTTCCCCCAGATGGCATCTTACTTAATTGAGGTGTGCATTTCTTCAGGATTTTCCATGCAGTTGTCTTCTGGCCAACGTTAAATCACCTTTGAACTTGTTGGAATTCTGGGGTCTGTTCATCTGCCTTTTGTCTCTCCCACCCACGAAATGATATCAGGGTGTCTCTCATGGGGTCCTCTGACTTGCAGTCACATCTTCTAAGACAGCAGTTCTTATGGGTAAGGGTGGCACTGGCCTCTCCCCGCACCTTTGGCATTTTTAAGTAGCCCAAGATGACCAAGGCTCGCTGTGCCTTGGGGAGGGGAGGTGGCTGGGACACAGGATGTGGAATATCATCCTATACAACAGAGAGATGTCATTCCTCAATATGGCGGCAACACCCTCATTGAGAAACACTGTCCGAGGGCCATCTTTCTGACAACACATTAGCAGGTGGACCAGTGACCCTCACAGAAGCCTGCCCAAATTCTGGGCAGGGTAGCCTGAAAAGGTCAGAGATACACCAGGCCCAACGGGCCAAGAAACTACGAGCCTGGCGAGGGGCCGGGTCAGCTCTCCTATTTCCGCAGCATACAAGACCATCCCTCCCTGCACCACCAACTTACGCTTCCTCGTGCTTCCTTGTTGTCTTTCTTAAGGCATTTCTGGGTGTGCAGTGGGCCTGACCACCACTACCTCATGGTCACACTGGCCACAGCCTGAAGAGCCAGGACTTGGAGGAGGGGACTTCACTACCATGGTGTGTGGCACAGAGCGGGTGCTTAATGAATATTTATTGAATGATTTCCAGCTAATGGAAGAAAGCTAAGCAGCACAACACCCAAAGGATTGAA
Source organism: Cryptoprocta ferox (assembly GCA_028646485.1). Lineage (NCBI taxonomy): Eukaryota > Metazoa > Chordata > Mammalia > Carnivora > Eupleridae > Cryptoprocta > Cryptoprocta ferox. The sequence continues at coordinate 47,827,856 of CM053563.1, forward strand.
GTTTATTGAAAGGTAACCCAAAGGACTCTGGCAGAAAAAATATCAAAAGGAAGGGGGCAAGGACTTGGCATTTATCAGGGGCCTTCAATGGATGCCACTGTAGATAGTTAGTGACTTGGGAAGAGCACAGTCTGGAGCCATGTACAGCTGTGTGGCCTTGGGCCAGTTGCGCAGCCTCTCTGGGCCTAGTCTCTTCATCTTTAAAGCAGGGGTGATGCTAGTACTTCTGCTACGGTGAGAATGAAGCTTGCCGGGTTCTATAAAGCACTTTTCACAGGGCCTGGCATGTGGTGAGCCCTGCACGGCAGTTTGCCGTGGTTATTTGGTGACCCTACTTTGTAGTCCCCCCAGCTCCCACCCTCCCCCACCCCATTTGACACAAGAGGAAGCTGAAGATCTGGTGGCCCTACGGCAGGTGGCAGCTTCAGAGTCGGAGCCCGGGTCTGCTGCCCTTCATTCCCTCTCCCTGACCCCCCCACATGTCTCCCCCACCTGCCTCATTCTTTCCTTCCTTCCCCATGGGGGGGCTCCTCAGAGGAGGAGAGTACCCAAACGTCGTGCGTCTGACCACGTCATAAACCAGGAATTAGGTTACAGCCATCCGGGACCGTGGATTGTGATGTGAACCACCATTTGGGGCTACAGCGTGAGGTCCCCTCCATGGTGGCTCTGCCCACAGTGAACGGAATGGGAGCGAAGGCCCAGGAAGAATAAGCAAGAGGAGAAATGGCCAATAGCCCTTCCTGACCACCGTCAGCCGGTAGAGGAGCAGGTGATGTGATTTCATCTCTAGGTGCAACACCAAAGGTGAGGAAGAAAAGGAATATGCACGGAAGAGGGACCGGATACACGTTTCCAGAGCGTAGTTAGAGGCAGCTGTGTGCTCTGGGGCCAGGGGATGATCTTACTCAGAGCAATTGCCCTTTCCAGTCCCATTTGAATCCAGCCACTCACTGAGGGACAAAGCGACCAGAGCGCCTTGGAAGCGCTCCCCCCTTGCCCCCCGCCCCCTGGGGCGGTGCAAACACCTGCCCCAAAGCTGCTCCTGTGAGTCGGCACAGAACTTTTTGCCCCCTTCTCAACGGGGATCAGTCTGAAAGGCAAGCCTCCAGAATTAGCAGGATCACAGACGGGGAAGGCTCGAGGACAGGGAATTAGGCTGAGGGCTGGAGGGACCTTGACTTTAGCCAGGAGGGAAAATCAAGACCCAGGAGGGAGGAGGGAGGCCGTCATTTTCCATTTTCATCTTCTCCTCTCCCCACCTCCCTCCAGACAAGAACCTGTTCTTTTCTCCACGTTTCGGAAGGACCCTCGGTCACGCAGGCAGCCCTTCCCAGTGTTTGCCTCCTGTCCTGATTTCTGCTTCTCCCCCAGCTCTCCTGTGAAAATTGCTAACAAGGTAGAAATTAGAATCTCCATGAAGGAAGTTAAAAAAGCCCCAGAAACCCCGAATGCCTGAATTTGGGGAATGGGGAAAATAAAATATGTTCCCAACTATCCCACTGACTTTGACCTCCTAGAGGGGACATATTTGCCTTAATTTTTTTTTCTTTCATACTCTAAGTTTCTGGCACAGTTGTGGGCATAGCGGTGGGTGTAACAGAAGATTCTTCACACATGTTGACTATGACCACAGTCAGTCTTAGTGGAAAGGGCTTGTGGACTTGATTTATTTATTTTTAATTGCAGTAAAAATATACGTACCATAAAAGTGACCACGTTGAGGTATGCAATTCAGTGGCATTTCGTGCATTGACACTGTTGTACGACCATTGCAATTATCCATCCGCAAGCAACCTTGACTCTTCAGTCTCCCAGCCATGGGTGTGCATCCTTGAGACGCTCCTCGGATCATGGTAGATTTTCCTTTTAACCACAGGCAGCCGTGTTGTCCTCACCCCTCTCTGAGACTCAGTTTCTGTCTGTAAAATGGGAACCGCGCTCCCCACAGTGAGGCTGTATGGCTTGAACTTGGTGAGATCATATGTGGTGTTGGGGGTGGGGGGAACTCCAGAATTTCCTGGTGCATCTTGAAATGGTAGCACACGGCCACTTGGCTGCATTTTCTCCTCTCCCTTTGCACGACCCTTGGTTGTACTTCCTGTACATGTATAACGTCTGCTACATTTGGTCTCAAGGAGAGTTCTGGCTTGTGTGGTGTGTACTGTGTGACTGTCCTCTGTCATTCGGGAACCCGTTAGGCACCAACGGGGTTGGTGTGAGGATCGCTGCCACTTGGTATCTGTGGCCACTCTGTCCATGCACTTTGCAAAACTCTAATCCATACAAGCTGTTTGAAATTTCCATTAGGAGATTTGCACAAGTGGTTAAAATTAGTCATGCATTCTTGGTCTAAACTGCAAGAAGGGTATCTTTACTGTGAAAATGATTATGACAATGTTCAAACTGTGTAATAGTAAGCAGACAGTTTTCCGAGCTGCTGGGTAAGTTCTGGAAACGCTCTATTTATTTTCTCCCTATTGACTCCTTTCTTTCTTTCGGGCAAGGCTGCTTGTGCGTTGCTTTGGAAAACAACTGGAGCCCAGCGATTCCAAAGCGGTGACATCGCATGGCTTCATTTGTGAGCCGGGGCTAAGTCTTTTATTTCCTTGCTTAATTGCTTCTTCTTCCTCTAAAACATGAAGCACATTTGTTTTTGAGAGGCAGCCTGAAAAAATAGCAGCATTTCTGGTTCTCTCAACCTCCCCCCCCCCGCCCCCGACCCGTCTAACATTTCTAGAAGGACAGCACTGCTTCTGAGTTAGGGCAGAGGCTGTGACTTTCTGCGAGCTGAAAGTCAGCCGCCTGGTTTATTTAGTTACTGATTTCTTTTTAGCACAGCAGTGTTTTTAGTGCCAGAGAAAAGGCTGTGATATCATTCTTTGATATTAAAAAGCCAACCACTTATATTTTCCAAAGCCATTTGCATTCAGTCTGACGGCCGCTAAAAATGTATGTGGGTTTTTCATCTGAGAGGTTTTCTCTATGCATATTGTTTACATTTATCAAATGTTGTTTTGCCCAGTACTTTATATTCATTGTAGCTTCCGGACCTCGCTGACAACATGGTCTATGTGAAAAACAAAACGAAACAAAGCAAAAAGAGTCAAAGGGTCTTCTTTTGAGAGGATATGAACAAGGGAAAGCACATGTGGCCGTTTAAATAAAAAAAAAAACGTAGCAGTGTTCCCGAATGAAGGCTCTGTCTTTGTTCTGTTCTCAGTTTGTCAGCTCTCTGCCACCTTACAGGCCCACTAAGCTGACGTGAGGACCAGGCTCTGGCTCTGCTCTGAGCCTACAGTCGTGCGGCCTAAAAAATATGGGAAGATTCTGTGAAATAAATACTTCACATGACAGGAAAGGACTGGACAAAAGCCGATATTGCTTGGGATCACGCGCACAAAACAGTTTCATATTTATTTGCTCTCTCACTTTGAGTTCTTTGCGTTTGGAGACTTTGTGTCATGCTTCATGTGTCACCAGATTAGGACTGCTCCAGTGTGCCCTTGCGTTAAGAACAAGAATGAGAATAAAACGAAAATCCTATTCCTGCAATTCCGGTATCATGTCACCAGGTGGTGGTAGTGTACCTTTGTTAAGGAACCTGACATGCTAGGAAGAGGCATTCACATTTCACTAAATTGCATTTATTGGGTGTGAAGGATGGTAGAGATGCTGTGACTACAGCAGTGAGTCAGAGAGGTCTGTATCCTCAAGAAGTTTACCATGCAGTGAAATATACTTTGCAGTCAGAGATGGTAGTTTTTCAACAATTCAAATATGAATGTATCCATATTTGATCATAAACATAATCACACCTTATTTATCAGAATACATTTTTATTGGGGTGCCAGGGTGGCTCAGTTGGTTAAGCATCCGACTCTTGATTATGGCTCAGGTCACAATCTCACAGTTTTGTGAGTTCGAGCCCCGTGTCAGGCTCTGCGCTGACAGTGGGGAGGCTGCTTGAGATTCTCCCTCTCTGTCTCTGCCCCTCCCTGCTCTCTCAGTCGTTCTCAAAATAAATAAAAATACTTAAAAAATACAATTTTTTTATTTAAAAGATTTCCATTGATAAGTCCCAAGTTTAATAAAGTTAAATAATATGTAATAAGGTTATCAGAAAATACCTTAGACATATATGTGTACCATTTTTGATTAAGGTTTGCCTGTATTCTTTTTCAGACCATCAGGGTAGCTTTTTGAAGACAGTTGCCTTTAACTTACACACACATTTGCATGCATGTACACACGCATCCTTAGACACATTTATTATTTCCAGATCTGGGCTAAAGCACCTGGGCTATTATCTGCCTCTGCCCTTAGATTGGGTGTTTTCTCCAAGAATCTCCACTCTGGGGGCATCTGGAGTCTGTCACAATTCCGTCTCGGTCTCTCTCTATAGTCAAGGGCTACATCTCTCTGCAGCTTTCTCTGGGCCCTCCCCTTCCTCTCTCATCCATTTCATTTCTCTTTCTCAACCTTCTCGTCTGTCAGCTGGGAAGAAGCTGAGGGAAGCGGCAGGAGAACTCAGTGCATCTGAACCATCTCTATCCCCCAAAATAGATGCTCTTCCCATTACAGAAGCACTGACAGTCCATCCACCAGAGAGAATGGCCTGGCCGTTCTCGAGCCTGAGGTTCCCCTTGTGACCTGTGTCCACACACGGTACTGATGGCATCATCAACCTTCTCAGAAGGTTCTCACACTTACAGCTGACTCAGATCCACACTGCCTCTAGAAGTGAATCCATCAGTTCCCCAGTCACCGAAAGAGACCACATTCCACGCAAACCATTGCGTATTTTAAACAGAAGATAAAGTTATGTCCCTTCATGAACAAATTGTTTGCATAATGGACATCCTGGGTTGTCAGGAAGGCCTTGCCTCAGCGTTCATTCTGATCACTCAAGTGGACTTCGAGTGAGGGGTTTATTTTACTCTCCTTATCCTCCTTCCACCCCTCACCCCATTAAAGAACATTACTCATCCAAGAACAAAAGCTTTCCTCAAATATCTTAAAAAGCTACCATAGTTGGACTTTACCTGCATGCAAACATCTTTTGCCCAACATTTGTGCAAAATCCCCCAAATCTGTGAAAACTGCTGTGCAGTGTGTAAAACGTGGGCGATGTGTGTGTGTCCATGCCTCCTCACCTATAGTGTGGCATCTTGTACACAAGGACCAGAGGTACTTGGCATCTGCAGGGGCTACTCTTTGCAGCATCCTCCTCAGCTTGCTCTAGAACGTTTGCAACAGAAGGGTCTGTGAATCCCAGCTCTCCTCCGCTGGGTCAGGAGTGGAGTGGGGAATGAGGGCCAGGGATGTCCAAAGTCAGTGGTGGACGTCTTGCCCCAGTTGGCGCTCTTTGTACCTGGTGACTGAGAAATACCACCTGAAATAATCTAGAATTTCGTTGGTTAGCGTGCCTACCCACAGTGTGAAAAATAGCCCTTTCATGCTGAGCTTGTGCCAAGGAAGAGGGCGGTGAGATCATTCTCTATATGTCTGCTCTTCTGTCACATCCTTGTCTACTCGATCAGCCGGGTCTCCTCGATTACTGCTTTTGGGTCCACTGAGGTTCACAGAGATCCCGCAAGTTGCCTGAGGTCATACAAGCAGCGGGTGGTGAAGCCGGGATTTACACCAGGCTGGTCTAAACACTGGACATGCTCAGAATACGTAGAGCTTTCCCATCGTGAACTATCTAGCACCCCCAGATTACAGTCACCACCCCAAACAGTAGGAAGAATAATGAAGATAGACGTTGTTTATCCTCAGCAGCTTCTGGAATGTGGGGCACCACTCATTGGGAAGCATCCACTTCAGACCTAACGTCAGAGACCATCCTTGGGATGGACAGACCCCAGAAATGTGCTGTTGTGGGTGTGACAGGAAACACGGCTTTACCAGGCTGCCTGTTGCCAAGTATGCACAACAGCATGCAGGAAGCACTCCCTCCTTCCTGTGATGGGGAGGGGGCCCTGCCCCTCACTGTAAAGGGAGGCCTTACGCAGAGAATCCCTCCTCGATGCCCCAGTCAGTCCCCAGGCCCCTCTGTAAAATTAGCTGAACATTAAGCTATTTCTATTCTAAAGCAATAAATGAACAAGAAAAAAATGTTTAAAGGAATGATACTTTTACACGACAAATCGTGTTCCCAAACATTATTCGATTCCATCCACAACTGTGTGAATTACGCAGGTATCATTCTTACAGTTGGGCTCCTTTCATAGATGAGGAAACTTGAGGCTCAGAGAATTACGGTTATCTGTCCCTGAGTTACATAGCTGGTAAGGAAGACTTGGTCTTGATCTTCTGACCCCAAATCTTACAGCAAGTCTTGCCAGATAAAATGCAAGACACCCAATTCCATTTGAATTCAGATAAACAACAAGTAGTTTCTTAGTATAAATGTAGCCATGCAACCTTTGGGACATACTTATATGTCCCACACTTATACCATATATATATATATATATATATATATATATATATATAGGATATATATCCTGTGTGTGTGTATATGTATATATATTATGCTTATATATATACACATAGAATGTACCTATACTCATATATATGAGTATACTTTTATATACTCATATATATATATGTATACTCATATATATATACTCCTATATATATGTAAGATTTGTTGTTTATCTGAAATTAGAATTTAATGAGGTATCCAGTATTTTTTGTTTGTTAAATCCAGCACCCACCTGTGACCTCTTTTCGTTTCTTCCCTGCTCTACCACACAGTCTCGGTATCAGTTTATGATTCAGTAACTACCATAGGAAATAATAATACTTTTGGAGCTACTCCTTATTAAATACATGCGACTTTCTAAAGGCGTGCTTTATTGCATATTCGTACAATCGCCTTGAAAATTGGAGGTAATTATTACCCCTTCCCAGATGCCAAACTGGGGCTCCAAGAAATTAAGCGGCTTTCTGGAGCCCTCGTGGTTAAAGAAGGTGGGGAGTGGGCTTAGGACCAGAGTCTGCACCCCCAATGGCATATATTATGGTCTACAGCCCAAAGTAATTTTTAAAAACTTAAAAAGAGAAATGATGCTTACCATCAGTCACAGAGGCATAAAGCTCCTTGAGGGGAGAGCCCAGGGGTTGGCCTTCCTAAAACAAACAAGCAGACAGACAGACAGACAAACTTTGACAGCATCCAAGCAAAAATGCTTTCCAGGGAGTAGGCCCCCTCAGCCCGGACCTGTTTGCTGCCTGATGTGTTTCAAGAGCAGCTCAGAGAAAGGAGCAGAAAACTCAGTGTCGTTTACACTTCTCTTTTGCCCTAGATGTGTTTTAAATTTTGTCAGGATTATAAACTGTGTTTCAAAACATGAAGATAAATTGGTCCTCTGACCTCTTATGAGGGGCCATAATTCATCTGAAAGGTGTACCGCCCCCTATGTCATTCGATGGCTCCCCACTCCCCTTCCGGTTCTTTTAACCCCATTCAACACAGCAAGGGGAGACAAGGTGAGTGGAGAGTAGCTGGTTCCACGGGTGTGGGGTGTGGTGCCGGAACCCCTGCCCTCATGTTAACACAGTACTTTTATCCGGTAATCACAGCCTGCGGGAGACAAAATAACAATTCATCTGGAAAACAAGATTAACTCATTTAAGCTAAGCAGTGATCACAGAGAGAAGCGCGTTGGCAGTGTCTGGCTGAGGGCGAGCCTGCAGATTCCCGGGCCATTCCGGTTCAGAGGGTCCGGGGAGCAGGCCCAGCCTGGTGGAAGTGATCAGGCCCCGCCGGAGTCCTCCCGGGATACGGGTCTTCCAGAGGAATTCGGTTCATCTCTGACACAGCCCCTGTCGTGTGACAAAAAGAGCGTGTTTGACTTTTCTTCATGAGAACATCTTCCAGCCACTTGGCCCTCGGCGCCGCTCTGCCGCGAGCTTCTCAGGTGGACGTACTGTCGCACCCTTCACATTTGGGGCCTCTTAACAAGTGATGAAAACAAACTGCAGTGTGACTGAGCACTTGTTGGTGCCTAAGGAATTTGCTTCATGTGGCCTCTTGTTCCAAAGAGACAGTTTGCTTTCTGGCCGGCCAGCTGCAGCCCGGAGTGACTCTCCCCTTTCGGGAGAGACACTCCTAATAGAGACATCCCCAGAGTTGACCTCGTCTTTCCCACCTGGAGCCCTGGGAACAGGTGTCTTACCCACATTAAACTGCGCCCTCAACTCACCCAATGGCCCATGCATTTGGAGCAGTTGGAGACTCACCTCCCGAACGGCGTGGAGAGCCACCAAACTGCATATACACTTAACTGCCGGGAGACTTGCTTATGGAAGCAGCACGTTCAAGAAATGGGATGGCTGCCCAGCCCCCCTGCCTGGTTCCCCCCAGTACGTGCCCACCCCACCGAGCTTTCCGACATCACCCTGCTGGGATGTCCACACCCGGGAGATGACAGATGAAACCTGGAGAGGATGTGCATTTCTCGTCTCCACACAGTTTTCTTTTCTGCTTGTGCACTGACTGACATCTGGACCTCAAGTAACTTAGCCGTTGGTCGAGGCCAGGTTTTAGGACCTAATGGCCACTCAATAGGAATTTTAGAACATGGAGGGTCACAATAGGGGAATACTGCAAAATGAGTTTCTTTAAAGCCAACTGGCTAAATTAACCAAAGGATGTGCCTGGTTCTGTTCTTGGTAGTCTGGCCTTTGTATGCCAGAGAAACAAATCTATCACGAATCCTCCAATGTTACACGGAAATTGTAACATTCAAGGCGATGTGCAGGTATGCACATTTAAAATATATCACTGTCCCCTGTGAATAGCTTCACCATTTGGGGGGCTTATTCAGGAATAACCGGACTGAATAATTGCTTCAACAAATAGGGAGCTAGAGGCTCTTATCAGACTGGTATATGTGCTCTGAAGGGAAATGTTCGGATTGGATGGCTGCAGCCATTGAGAGCTTTTTGAATATTTAACAATTTTTTTGTGGATCCATCAGCTAAGAAGACTATCAATTTTAGAGCATACAGCTGTTCGGGAATAATAGTTTGAAAGACCAGCCCCAAAGATCTTGGTGATGAAAGTGTGAACAGATGACTGAATGATAAACCTTTAATGCTTAAAAATGTGTTTTTATAGTTCCATCCCCGTATAACAGCGTCTGATAAATGTATTTGCGACTAACCGACCCAATGAAAGAACCTTCCATAAGGGGACCCAGCACAGTTTGAATATAAATGTTTGCTCCGATTCCCCTGTTGGTGATTGACTATGAGTATTGATCACCGTTAAAGAGTGAGCACACAGGAGCCTCCTCAAAGCCTACTGCGCACACACTCCCACTTATAAACGCATGAGTATTGATCACAATTATTCCGTAAACATATCTTACAAATTCCCTCTGTGCACACGCCATTTAAATTAATCCAAATTCAGAACAAAGCTCACTTGGAAAGAGAAAGAGCATATCTTTCAGCACTGCCCTCCTGGACATTAAATCATCCGTAATCTGTGCGAGCTCGGCGAAGAAGCAGCCTGAGCCCCCTCCCATTCATGGGAGCCTGAGCTCTTGGGCTCCCGTATCTTGGATGATGGATGCTCTCCCGTGACGTCTTAAGTGAGAAAGTGCTCTGAGTGCGAAGGGAGTGTGCATCTGCCCTCAAAATGTTGCATGGGTTAAAAAAGACGCGAGCAGCACAGCGTCTAAATGCAATATGTGAAACTTGTTTTGATTTAGATTTAAATGAACCTACTATCAAAGACAATTTTATGAGACCATCAGGGAAATCTGAATACGGAGTAGGTAATAGATAGTATTAAGAAAGTACTGTTAATTTGGTAAGCATGGTAATATTTCAAATAAAATTTATTTTGTATTAGAGACTCATACTGAAAAAAGTAAAGCAGTGAGATGTCTGGAATTTGCTTTAAAATAATAAAAAGAAATAGTTGGGGGCACCTGGATGGCTCAGTTCGTTAAGCGCCCAACTTTGGCTCAGGTCATGATCTCATGCCTCGGGGGTTCAATCCCCACGTTAGGTTCTGTGCTGACAGCTCAGAGGCTGGAACCTGCTTCAGATTCTGTGTCTCCTGCTCTTTCTGCCCCTGCCCCGCTCGTGCTCTGTCTCTCCCTCTCTCAAAAATAAATAAACATTTTTTTTAATTAAAAAAAAATAGTTGGAGGGCAGGATAAATGACTCAGTATTGGAAACTGTTGTAGCTCTTGGTGGATTATGGGTTCACTTTAACTAATTTCTCTACTGTGAGGTACGTTTGAAAATTTCTCTAAGAAAATATGATCTGGCCACCTCAAGAGACAGACTGCCAGGAATGACAGGTCACAGTGTGAGCCGTAAGACATAGCTCATTCCCGGTAACCAGGCCAGCAAAGCTCTGTCCTTTGAGGCTGTTATTATTTGGTTCGCGTGATGGGTTGAACTGTATTCCCCCACCCCCCAGTTCATATGTTGAACCACTTACCCCCGGTGCCTCTGAATGTGAATGTGTTTGGAAAGAGGGTGTTTAAAGAGGTGATTAAGTTAAAATGAAGCCATTTGGTTGGTTCATAATCTAATGTGATGGGTATCCTTGTAAGAGGAAATTTGGACACACAAAAAGACACGAGGTGTGCACATGCACAGTGGAGAGAGAATGTGAGGACACAGCGGGATGTGGCTGTCCGCATGCCAGAGAGGGCTCAGAAGAAACCAAACTTACCAACACCTTGACTGAGGAATTCCAGCCTCCCGAACTACAAGAAAAGAAATGTGTGTTGTTTAAGCCACCCAGCGTGTGTATTCTGTCCTGGCAGCTCTAGCAGACTAACGCACAGGTCCTGTTATGAATATAGTGAGAGAAAGAGAAAGGACCTAAGGCCTGGGACTCTCGGGAGCAGGGGGTCGCCACCTCGCCGTACCGCTCAGTAGGAGCGCTTTGTGGGTACATGCGGATGCGTCCAGGTTTAATTTCCAGGAGACCATACTTGGTGGGATGAGGAGGGAAGCAGGTAAAAGAAACCAAAGTGTGGATTTTAGGTGACTGGATGAACCCAGAACTCTTCCGTGGGGTCCCCTTCGACAACGTGGCTCTGTCACACCGTCGTGCTCTATGAATGTTAGATTTTTTCTCCTTCGTTCACCGAACATGTCCTGACAGCCCTCCCTGTTCAAGATGCTCTTCTAGAAGTGACACGGAGAGTGACGAAGAGCCGGTTACTCAAAGCTACGGTAGCAATGTGTCCGAAGCAGAAGAAACAGTTGTCAAGACCTCTGGACCTGAAAGGAGCTTGGTGTGTTGGAGGAAGTGGGGAGGCTCAGCGGAGGCAGAACAGAATGGATGAGGGGGCAGGTTCAAGGTGAAGTGAGGGCAGGGGCCAGTCACACAGAGCCTTGGAAACGGAGGGCTTGAGATTTGCCTCTGGTTTCGGTAAGGAGCCACTGCATGGTTTTCAGCTAGAGAGAGACTGGTAGGGTGCGATGTATATAGGATGTGACATGCGTTTGACATAAGGGATCCGTGTGATATGCTGTATTATAACGTGGCTCATGCCAACATCACGGCTATTGGGTAGGAAATGGGTCGTCATGGTTTAGGATCAGAAACACAGAGACCAACTAAAAGGTTTATCAGAAAGGAGCGAGTTCAGTGGCAGGTTAGAGAAAACACAAGTAAAATTAGCATAAGCAAATAGGGCTTTGTCTTTTCTTGCTTAATAAGGAGCCCAGAGGGAGGCAGTTGCTGGCAGTGACTCAGCTGGCTCAGCAGCTCAACACTTGTCAGAGTTCTGGGTCACCAGCATTGTGGTTCTCTAGATCATTCCTCCGGGCTCTTAGGTGGCCACCACCATTGCTAGAGATACCCATTGGGTTCCAGCTGGGAAGAAGGAAAAGGCAATGGTACCAGCTGGCTCTGACCCTTTTATCAGGAAAGGCAAAGGCTTTTCCAGAATCTGTCACGTGGCCTCCTCGGCTGTGGAGGTTGATGGGCAAGCGTGTGGAACCCTGCAAGCGAGGGGGCTGATTGGGCCGCCAACCAAGATGTCTGCCACATGAGGTCTTGCAGGCCTTTGAGAAAGAAATCATGTGGTCTCAGAGAGGATGCATCTTAATAAATATTATCACCAAAAGGATGTCTAAAAGAAAGGAACAGGGGGAAGAAAGCTCTTGAGTTCGTCAGCTACTCATCTACCTTATAATTAGCTCTTTCAATCCTTGTAACGAGCCTGTGAGGTATGTGTTAACCTTCTCATTTTACAGATGAGAAAACAGGGACAACATGGGTCAGATTTTCTCCTCGTCACAAGTAGTAAGTGGAGGACACAGGTTCCAACCCAGGTGTTTTGGGAAAGGACAACATGCCCTCTCCCTACTGTTTACCTCCCGTACTTCTCTGCTACCGTGGGTAGAATTGTGTTACCCCCCCCCAAAGAGGCCAAAGGTCAAGTTGAAGTCCTTACCTCCAGCAACTCATAACGTGGCCTTATTTGGAAATAGGATTTTTTCAGAGGTGATCAAGTTCAAATGAGGTCCTTACGGTGGACCCAAATCCAGTATGGCCGACATCCTTATACACAGGGGAAGTCTGAACACAGAGACGACACCTAGAACAGGAGGGCGATGTGATGAGACACACGGAGAGAAAATCACAGGCAGATGGAGGCATAGATAGGTATTGTACTGCCACAAGTCGAGGAACATCTGGGGCTACCAGAAGGTGGCGGGTGAGGAAGGATTCTCCCCTAGAGGCATAGAGGGGAGGGCCACTCTGCTGATACCTTGAATTCAGACTTCTGGCCTTCATGACTGAGTAACCATAATTCTGCTCCTGTTCTGATACGGTTTGTGGTAATTTGTTATAGCCTTTCTAGGAACCACTGCACCTGCCAAGTTCTGCTTGCTCTTTAAGACTAGACTTAAGTGATAGAGGAACCCTCCCAAGACACTTGTCCCACATGCACCTGTAGTGTAGACCCCGCACCAGGATCCCCATGCTACGCTGTGCATGTCTCCATGCCATTATCCCCACAGCCACTGCTGGACACATGTCTGTGGCTCTGTGGTAATCCTCATGTCTCTGTGCTGCTTTTCCCATGACATCAAGGTAAGGCCCACCGGACCATCTCCAGGGAGATTTCGTTGGAGGTGTGAGCCCCAAGGACATGTGACCCTTATCCAGCTGCAGGGCCTTCCTTTTGTGCTGGGTCTCCGTGACCCAGCAGCTTCCAGCCTCATTTCCTCTCCTGGTCAACCATCACCCTTTTGGGCAAACATTTCTTTAGCCAGGTTTCCTTTACCCGATCTCACCAGCGTCATGTTGGTTTTTCTAGTTTTGTCACCAAATGGGTATAGCCTGTACCCTTTCCCATGCTCAGGGGCTAGGGAAGGAATGCCTTGATGCTCAGTAAAGTTCAACTAATAACACCTCTCCCCACTGTTGTGAGGATAACAGGAAGTATCGTTTGCTCTGAAAAGTATAAAAGAGAAGTGGTTTTATCCCACTATGATCATGATTACTATGACCCGAGTTGCTCAGGCATTGGCTCTAAGCTCCTGGAGGGCAGAGGCATTTTGTATAAATCCAGTCCCTGTCCCTCAGCCTAGTGTTTGACCTGCACTATGCTAATAGTTCGTGTGGTTTTTACATTTTAATTTAAATCCGGGGCACCTGGGTGGCTCAGTCGGTTAAGCGTCCGACTCCGGCTCAGGTCATGATCTCATGGTTCGTGAGTTCCAGCTCCTCATCAGGCTCTGTGCTGACAGCTCAGATTTCTGTCTCGATCTCTCTCTGTCCCTCCCCCACTTGTGCTCTGTCTCTCTCAGAAGTAAATAAACATGAATTTTTTAAAATTTAATTTAATTCAATAGACGTTGCTAACTTGAGAAACCATGTGAATATAGAGATACAGTAGTCAACAGTCTATTCTGGGAGACATGGCACAATACTTACAATAAGTACAGAACCTGAACTAATATAATACTACCTGATATTATACTATTTAGTTAGTCATGTGTTTGGAGACTACGAGCTTTTTGTCCATCCTGTTCATTATCATTATCTCCAGTGCCTTTTGAGCAGTGCTGGGCTCTTGGTAGGTGGTCAACAGTTGTGTGTTGAGTGTAGAAATTGAAAGAGGAACTGCTATGAAGGGCATGACTTACTCTGTCTAATGTCGGACAAGGAATGTTTCCTGGGCCAGAAGATAGTTGAGTTGGGTTTTGATGAGCGAAGAGGAGTTTCCCTGGACACACCAGGGAGGTGGAATGGAAAGGGAGAGGAGCATTCGAGGCAGAGAAGCCCCGAAGGGCAAGCTTCCTCGCTTTTTGGAGACTCTACTGCGGAATTCCGTTGGGTTGGTGGATCTACTGGAAGATCATGATGGACAGTAGTTGGAAACATATTTGGAAGGATCCATATTTTTCTCCTTCTTCCTTGCTGTCACTTCATATTAGTGAATATGAGTATGAATAATCATATTCACGATTTCCCTTTCCGTGGCCCCCATCTCCTTGGTGATGGCGGGAAGCCATGTGCTGGTTTGAAACACATTCAGAACATAGTGGACTCAACACCCAGTGTCTTGTTGTAAATGGATCCACTTTTACTGCAGTTACTTTAATGGTGTCTAAATGATAAATGTTAATAAAAAAGCATTTTCGCTTGGGAAAGCACAATGGTATTAGCCTGCCAGACTGCCAACGCCATTTACTTTATGGAAAGGGATTTGAAATAAGGGGTTCTGGTGGTTGTATTTTTGCCTCAACAGTTATTTATAGAGAAAGTATGGGCCATTGCATGTTTATAGAATCTCTTCTTTATGGATGCCCAAGTTATTATTTTTTATTGGTTTGGGTACTTATTTTGTGCATTTGTAAACAATTATGTAGTTATGCAGCTGTTGTACCACAGAGGCCATATGCATTTCCATGTTAAGAGAAAATTCCATGAGGGATTCTCACTGGATACCATCATAAAAGAATTATTGTAGTGCCAAAAAAAAAAAAAAAAAAAGACTGGCTCAGGAGTTATCACTGGTTTTTACAGTGTTGGGAGTTAAATGAGTTTGATTCTTTTTTTTGCTAATTTAAGAGTTGCAGTCAGACTTTAAAAACTAGATGTGTAGCTTCGGTCTGCTGTGCATCCCTGCATGGAAAGCATGTCTTACTACTTGTCACAATGTGAATCAATGAGTACATACATTCTCTGCCCCGTTCCGTACTCTGGATGGGGAAGGTATGGGCCTCAGGAGACTCCCAGTTTTACTAAGGATTTTTTTTTTTTTTTTTTTGGTAAAGGGAGTATTTGTTTAGGTGACAAATATTTCTCAAGCACCTACTATATGCCAGGAATTGTTCTATTGATTGACTGGGGCGGGGAGAAGAAACAGACAACTAAGGAGATTGAAATGAAAAGGAGACAGGTGGATGGCATTGGTCCACGACCTGGGGGAAATATCATCCAGGGCTCCTTCTGAAATAACTTGAACGGATACTCCTTTTTTTTAATTATTTTTTTAATTTTTATTTATATTTTTTATTCTGTAAGGTACCAGTCACTATAGAAAGCAACTGGGTGGAGGGGATGAATAGACAAGCAGAGACCCTGCCCAGCAGATCTAAAGGGGATTGGTTAGGGTTATGAGCCTCCCATCACATGCACCTGGTTTCAGATCCAAGCCCCCCCCCACCCCCTCGTACTGTTTGCTTATGGGTAATCACTTTCCTGTCAAAGCCCATTTTTCTAAGTCTCTGCACATATTGTGTTAAGCACGGGACCTGGCACGTAGCCATCACCACAGTGGGAGTGATCGTGGTGAATGGGTTATTTTGGGGAGACAGCCCCCCTGCTCGTCAGACCGTCCCTGCTCGTTCGTTCTTGGGAGACCACCATTCGCTAAATCGTCTATCAGGTTGTTAGGGTCGGCTCGGGGAGAGAACAGGAATCCAAAGATACCACGCTTGCCTTCAAAGAGCACATGGTCTCGTTGGAGAGATGGTCACATGTGCACTGAGAAAGTCTGCAGATGTTCTAACATTCACCCAAGGAAAAGTGCCAAGATTTGAAATGCTTACCAGCGGGGGACACTCATGTTGTTAATCAAGGAAAGGGAGGTTTTAAATAAGACATTTTACAAAGGAAAGGAGACCCCTGGATGCATTTGAAAGGGTGTGTTGGAGCAAGCATCTTAATTCAAATAAGTTATTTTGCCCCATCTTATGTTGGGTCTTAGTATTTGCACCTCCACTTCCCTCCTGCCTCCTCTGAAATGCCATTAGTAACATTTATAATTTACCAACTGGAAAATATCACTTAACGTTAAGCAGCAGCGAAGTTAAAAATAAATTTGCAGGCAGGAGTTCTGGCTGTTTTTCTTAGTGTAACACCTATCAATCAAAAACAAAACAAATAACAGCCAAAAAAAGAAAAAGGGAGAAAAAAAACCTAGCATTTATTTGCAGTATTTGTCTGCAGAATATCATTTGTTTCACTTTGCAGTTTTATTCATTTTAAGCACGTTTTCACCAAAGTGTTCTATGTTAAGCTAGTCTCAATTCCATTTAAAGTGAAGGGTTTTCCGAGTTTAGATAATTTACATATAAAAGCGTTACTGTACATTTTATAAAGTGACTGTATTCGGAAAACAACAATTTCAATTTAATCGTATTGTTATTCTGCAAGTGGAAATGCCTCCCTCTTGCTTCCCAGTATTACTGACAATATTCCTTCTTGTCCTAATTTAAAATTGTTAGTGTTTGAAAATTGATGTGTTTCTTTTAGACCCCTCCAGTAAGACTGTAGGCCCACTGTGATTTGTCTGATAGACTTGAAGATTATGTGCATGTGTGAGACAGAGAGGATCTTAATAACAGTCTGGGCATGGCAGGTATATGGCTCTTTCTAAATTATTTTCTTGCTTCTCCCAAGAAATTTTGTTTGCCAGTGGCCATATCTGTTAAAAACAAGACAAAACAAAACAAACAAAACATACAACTTCTACCTCATTTTATGTTTCAGAATGTGCCATTTTTTGTTGTTTGTTTGTTTGTTTTCTCTTTTCTTCCCTTTTCTAAAATGACACTGTTGTTCCAGAAAAGTCCTTGGGAATCAGTCACTCCACCTCTGGATCTTATATTATAATGTGTCTTTGAGAACTAGGGCCAGATGTTTAGGATTTCAGACCACCATATTTGTCATAGGAAGCCTGCCAATGTTTCAAATTCTTGACCCTTGAATTGAATGTGAGGCTCTGACTATATTAAGGAAAACACCCGAGTTTTATGATTCTGCAAGCTTGGGTTACGCTATAAATTTCCACTGGCCTCTGCTTGTTTGTCTCTCGCAGGGTTTAGGGCTATTACACAAGCAGCGACCAAGTGGCTGCCTCCAAAAACACATTAGATAATTTCTTGGGGAGAGAATAAACAGCTGTTTAAACAGGAGCCACAAAGCTGCATTAAAATGAATTTGGTCCTAACCGAAAGATAAGTACATCCCCCTCAGTTCTCGGAATGAAACCCAGAGCTCGTTCTCCAGCAGCAGAAAAGCCACTGGGATGGCCGAGGAGGACTTGCCAGGAGGGGGTCCCTTTCAGCTTTTTCAGGATTTACTGTTGCCAGCGCCTGTATCCTGCTAGTCTGTGCAATTGGGGTAGTTCATCGGTGATCACCCGTAGATGTGTATTTATATAAATCTTTTAGCCCTGCATCTCCTTACACTGTGGTTCTTGATTTGGGGACCACATGGTTTGTGTCTCTCAATGGGCAAGTGCCATAAATATCTTACAGCTCATCACGTCTAACTTTTATGCCCTGTGTCTATATGGCAGAAAAATAGTTATTTTTCCATAATGAAAAGAATTTTTTTTCTTCCCAATATTCTCACTCCTCATTGCCCCTCCATATTTTAAATATATCATAATACTTTTTACATTTACCTTATTCATTCCTAGGTCCTTCATTTAAAAATCTATATGGTGGTAGCAATTGTTATTACCACATGGAGCTATTTGAGGCCAGATGTTATTCAGACTGATCAGGTGTTCTCCGAGGGTTGGGGAGAGAATAGAGCGCATTTTCTCTTTTGTAGAAGCCCTAAATGTCAAGTTCAGGGCAGTCTGAACCACTCCTTTTAGAAATATACTCTATGAAGAAAGGATATGTGCTTTGGAATCAGAAGGACCTGGGTGCGAAGCCTGATTCCACCATTCACTGGCTGTGTGACCTCACGGGGTTTACCCTGCCTGAGCCTTTTCTGAACTACTGGGAGGCCAGTGGCATCTTCATAGAGGGGATCTGGGGGTTGATGGGAGAAGGTGTACAGTGCCAGGCACAGAACAGGTGCTCACAGATATTCCCTTCTCCTTTGCTGCAAAGAAGAGGCCCTACTTTCTGTCCCAACAAATAAGGCATGTCGACCACATACAAACATCTGTAAAGAAGCTAGAATATTTGATCTCCCCATAATCCCAGGAAACCCAACTGTATGTATGTGACTGACCTTTGGTGCTTGATGCCCATTAAAGAGCTATTTATGTAAACTATTAAATTAGGGTCCAGCTGCTTTTTTCCTACAAGGTGGCATTTTGGACATCGATGTGTGTGTGTGTGTGTGTGTGTGTGTGTGTGTGTGTGTGTGTTTGAATTAAGAAACTACAGGGGCACCTGGGTGGCTCAGTCGTTGAGTGTCTGACTTCAGGTCAGGTCATGATCTCGCAGTTCATGATTTCGAGCCCTGTGTCGGGCTCTGTGCTGACAGCTCAGAGCCTGGAGCCTGCTTCGGATTCTGTGTCTCCGCCTCTCCCTGCCCCTCCCCTGCTCATGCTCTCTCTTTCTCTCTTTCTCAAAAAAGAATAAACATTAAACAATTAAATCAAGAAACTCCAGTTTTGACCAATACCTTATCTTCCTTCACATATGTTGATTAAGATCATGGTTATACATATCCTAGTCCCATCAAAATTTGGAATCATTTGTTTATTCATTTGTTCATTTGTTCATTTACTTAATCATTCACTTGTTCATTCATTTGTTCATTCAACATCCACTGAGCAGCTTCTGCATGCCCAGACCTGCCAAAAAGATAGAGGAGCAGCCTGCATGGGTCTTTTCCGCAGAAGTGACAAGGCATGGGGCCAAATGTACACGAGGTGTGGGATGGACTTACCGACCACGGCCCCTTGCGGGGGGGTCATGGCCACTGAGCATCTGGGGCCAGCTCTGCCTCCTACTGCTCACATGGCATGACAACGGGCAGTTTTACAAAACCCTCTTGGGCTCAGTCTCCTCGTGTGTGCAGTGGAGATGACTGCAGAATCTAACTCATGGAGAAGTCCGTGGATTACATGACAGAGATGACATCTGTCTCAGAGTGATGGGGATAAGCAGCAGTTGTCTTAGGACGTGGCACATAGGAAGTGCCAGGCCACCATTGTCCATTCTCCCACAGGGCACTGTGGGAGCACGAGGCGAGGAGTCGTTCCAGCAGCTGTGGGGTATGTCTGATGGCCCCAAGGGCTCATCAGTGGTTAAGATCATGGAAACCTAGCAGGACTTGGGGTGGGGGTTGTAACTGGAGCATGATTGAAAGGAACTATAGTCGTTTTCAACAGTAAGCAAAGGGACAGCAGCTGATGCGAGGATGCTAGGAATGCTGTGTGCCTGGTTATACTCGGTGACTTCTGTAAAGACCAGGGGAGAGCAAGGAAAAGTAAAGGCACAAGCCAGTCGCATGGGCCACTCCCCCATCTCGAGTGCTGGTTAACAGAAGCAGAGACCTGAGTATCCTATGACTGTCAAGCTTTCTTAGTAGCTACAGAACGTTTATTTTATTCTTTCACTTACAAATTTTTTTAAGTAGGCCCCACAGCCAACATGGGGCTTGAGTTCATGACCTTGAGATGAAGAGTCGCATGCTGTACCGACTGAGCCAACCAGATGCCCTTATTGTCTCCTTTACGTGTTAAGTTTATGCTCCGGCAGTGGTTCTCGATGTGGGTGACACAGCTTTTAAACATCCCAGCACCGTAAAGCACAGAGGCGAGAAAGCTTTGGCCATCTTTCCCATTTCCCAGTCCTCTCCTGTGTGTGGCCTTTGCTAAAAAGTCCTCCCGCATGACGTGTGAGTCGGGAGAGGTTAAGGTGCTTGGAAGAAGCCCAGATCGCACCAGTCTGTGCGTACAAATGGACGGCGTTCTTATCTGCACATTTTCCTCCTTCCCTCTTACTCTTTCACGCTTCTCCCTGACCTTCCTCTCCCCCAGCCTGCATCCTTGTGTCTGTTGCTCAGGGGTTCTAGGTAGTATCCACAGCATCTCTGCTAAACTGGCCCTTGGAGCTCCCTTTGGGGTCACCCCTGACACTTACTTCTGTTTTTCTATCTCCGTGAAGGTCAAAAATGGAATTTGCTCTTTGTTCTTGTATCAGACGAAGCCAGTTGATGTAACCGAAAACTCCAAAGTTTTAGTGGTTTCACATTTAATCTTTAATATAATAAGGGTTTCTTTATAGCCCTGGTCATAGTCCCGTGGTGGTCATTCAGAGACCTGGATTTTATCTCTCCAGGTGCTCTGCCACCCATCCCCACCAGGGCCTGCAAGGTACCCTCTCATTCAGGCTCAGCAGAAGAGGAGGGAGAGGAAGTATGGAAGCATGGGGGATGTTCTGTGGACCAAGTCTGGAAGCTGTGTCCTCATGTCCGCCCTCATTCTGGCAAGAATCGGGGATGTCCAAGAAGGAAGTGGGCTAAGTGAAGATCTAGCGTGTCTTTGCCACAATCCCCATGTTCTGGAATGCACCCTTTTATTTATCATCTGTAATTAAATCTTTAGAGGGTGCCTGTCACAGACTGGGGCTTCTGCTTCTTCGGGCTCTGGTTACCAGCAATGAACAAAGTGTTAATTAAGGAAATAAAGCAGTTGGATTCTATTATCTCTGCAGTAATTTACAGTGTAGCTTTTCCTGCGTTCTCTGCAAACAAGAGAGTTTTCAGGGACGTAACTTTTAGCAACAACTCCTGAGAATGATCTTTCTTTCCGTCGTTCATTCATGCCCCTCCTCCTTCCAGCAGAAGTTAAAGCAGAGAGTTTTAGCATGCTGTACCCACTATAAGCATTGCCAGTACACCAAATTTTTTGAGTTATCACCATGTCTTTATGTTATTCAGTGGGGGTGGCCCAAGCCACTTGGTTTTGGGAATTTGGACAAGCAGACGCACTCATGTGAACTCCCCTGACACAAAGACAAAAATCCCCAGAGCTGGGAAAGCATTCCCATGCTGTTCCCCCTTGGCTTACATCAAAATCATCTCATTGCCCTTGGGATTGAAAACCACATTCTATAAGCTCTGAATAAATATTACACAACCATTTCTTGCCCCCTCAAGGAGACATTTTCTAGGGAGCAGTGAAAATGATTTGATGCGCTTTTATGTGTGTGTGGAATTTTCCACACGTATCTTATCTCCCTACCTTTCCCCCTAAAGGTTTCTCAAGGGTAGCGGTGTGTTTTCTTTGTTTCCTTTTGCATCTCAGGAGGCTCAGCACCCAGAAGAGCCCGGGCACATAGCTGGCGTGCGACAGGTGCTTTCTGCATTGATGGGCTGCAGGGGTCTCCCAGCCTAGGTGGCTTAAAACAGAAATACATTCTCTTCCAGTTCTGAAGCCTAGTGGTCCTAGATCAAGATGGTGGCAGGGCCCTGCTCTCTGTCTAGGTTCTCGGGGAGAGTCTGTCCCACGCCTTTCTCAGCTTCTGGTGTTGCTGCTGGTTCTCGGTGTTCCTTGGTTTAGAGATGTGTCAAGTCAGTCCCTGCCCCTGTCATTTCATGGCCTAATCCTCGTGGGTCTCTTTTATCCTTCTTTGATGAGGACACCAGCGTTTGTGTTAGGACCCACTCTGCTCCACTATGAGCTCATCTTGCCTTGATCATCTGCAAAGACCCTATTTCCGAATAAGGTGATGTTCACAGGTACCGGGAATCGGGACCTCAGCATATTATTTGGGGTGACACAATTCCACTGCAATAGGCAACATCCTATGAATAAAAGCCTCACACCTTGTGAATGTTTTGGACCCAGTATTTTGCACCGTCCCTGAGCTCATGCGCATTTGATGGGTGAAGGCATGAAGGAGCAAATGAACAAGTGGATAAAGAAACAAGGTGGCTGGGTATTTGGGGGAAGGCAAACAAGGAGATGGCAGGGTTGTGCAAAGATCAGGGAGTGACCCCCTTGCTCCGGGGCCTGAATCTCTACTCAGGATCATTTGCATCATCTCATCCTGAGACAGGATACTCAACATGGCTGTGGCCGCTCTCTCCTCATCTGAAAGATGGAGCCAGTAATATCAATGAAATGGTGCTTGTACAGCACTTAACACAGTCCCTGGAGCCTAGTAGTTTACACAGTCAGAGACTCCCATCTTTCTGCCAACACTGGACCTCAGTTTCATGCCAAACTCTGGGTCAGCTTCCTGCACCTCGGGAAGGGTTAGCTGTGGCATGAGCCCTTGAGGAACGCACTGTCCTGGGAGCATCTGTTAGCATCTGAGCCAGTTTGGGCTCTGTCTTGTCCTCTCACCTGCACCATGAGACGTCCATGGCCTCTGGGGCTCCTTGGACTTCTGATTATCTGGTCAAAGTACAAGACTTTGGTCTTGTACTTTTGTTGCTAACACTATGCCCTGTTGCCTCCCCTCCCCACCCACCCTTTGCTTCCTTAGCTAGCTCTATCAAGATTAGTGCATTAACAAAGGGCGTCTTAAAGGGGCTCTATTATCCTATTTTGTATTTTATTCGGATGCTGAGTGCTTCAACATAGGGAAGAAGTGAGGAAGGAGAAGAGTGTCAGGTTTTATGACTCTTCTGCACCAGTCTCCCCCAGCATTCGATCATTGACTGCTGTAACTCCTGGGCAAAGCTCCTTGGCAGGCTGGTCTCCAGAACAGCCACACACAGGGAGAGGGGAGACACACCAGCCTTGGTTTCCCCACAGCTGCTAACGTAGCCTTCATGGGAAATGGAGGTTGCGTTAGATATCTGCAGGGCTTTCTCACTGCTGCATGGTCAGTTGGCTTAATTTTGTCATTGTACACCTAATTGCATTAAGGAAATGTAATGAGGAAATATAGGAAAGTACTATTTGCTTTTCCAGTGTTAGTAGAAAGTAGTCAGAGTGCCCAGCGGAAGTATAAGAAAAGTCGGGGTTTGGGGGAACAGTCAGGGAAATCAAAGGAAGGTAGCATAAGAGTGAGAAAAACAACACAAAGTCAAGACCAAGGCTAGTTCATAAAATGTGTATTGGAAGGACCTGGAAACAGGTCACAGTGGATTCTGAGCCTCCTAGCAGAGTCCACAAAGAGGGAAACAAGATCACTTACATAGTTTCCAGTTATTTCTAGAACCAAGCCCTAAGAGACAAATCTACTTTGGTTTCATATATGTAGTGACTTTTATTAATGGAATGGACAAGTTCTCAGATGTGAATTCTTAGTTTCTCTTTGCCCTTTGCTCCCAGACTTGGCCTTTGCTAACCCTCCACTGATAGGGAAAGGGTGGTGGTTCAGCTGGATGTAGTTCCCTTTTGTGTGATCATAATTGGATGCACAGTATTGCTTTTTCCTTTTGAGGGATGGTGGCTAAACTGATGGAGAATGGGGACCAGCTAAGCAAGTCACTTGTGTAAATAAGATCCTAGGCCCTAGATGCTATGTGCCAGGGGTGCTGTGGTTTTATATCCCTTCTGCTGTGGTAGTTTCATGGGGCGATGAAGAAGTAGTCCAGAATAGCTTTGCGAAAACAGAAGACACTGTTTTTCCATCTGTAAAATGAGAGGGAGGGAGGTGGACCTGAAATAGAAATGGCCACCGGGTGTCATTTGTGTGGCTAGCGTGGCCCCACTGGTTAGGCCTGGCTGAGCACACTGGAGGGTGTTTGTGGCTTTAGTCATCCTGGGAGGCCTTCCCCTTGTCTGAAGACCGGCATCTTCATTTGAGAATTTGTCTCCTTCTTACTGTGGCCAATCCAAGAGCCACAGGCTGTCAGCCACAGATGTGGGTGTTTGACTCAAGAGAGACCACTCAGAGTGTGCCCACAGAATGTGGACAGCAAGGCTCATCAGAAGCACCTTGGCCCCCTCTGGTCCTGGAGATGTAAAGACATCACTCCAGAGCTGCCAGTGGACACGTTTCCTGTCCCTCGGCGCTCCTGCAGAATGCAGAGATGAGAGAGACGGAGAAAGGGGAGTAGCTACAAGACCTGAGTCCGGGGGGCCAGTCCCTAGGGTCCCTGGAGCTGCTATTGTAGTTCCTGATCTGTTTCCTTTTATTCTGTGGACCCTTCTGTATCGTTCCCCTACTTTTTTCTCTCTTTTTTTGCTTATGCCAAATTTCTCCCACTGACAATGGAAAGAGTCCTGGCTGCTAGTAACACTATGTGGAAAGGACTTTGAATTTGGGACAGGACTCAGTGGGAACCAGGAGTCGCTCCTGTATGGAGCGAGACAAGGCAAGACGGTGTCAAGACAAGGAAGAGTATGGTGCATCTTACTAGGCGCCAGCCTTGGTCTACAGCAGCACTCCCCAGACATGTTTGTCTCAGGACTCTGTACTATTAAAAATTATCTAGCGCCCCAAAGAACTTTCACTTATGTGGACTATATCTGTTGATACTTAACCGTGTTAGCAATTAGAGTAGAAAGCAATTAAATTTGTATTTGTTAATTCATTTAAAAATCATAAACTCACTGCATGTTGACATGAAGAAGATTTTTGTGAAAAATAACTGCATTTTCTGACAAATATGAGAAGGGTAGCATTGTTATATATTTCTGCAAATCTCTTTAAGGCTCAGCTTTATAGAAAACAGCCGCATTCTCACATCTGCTTTTGCATTCAGTCTGTTGCGATATCACATGTCATATGGCCACTGGAAAACTCCACTTCTACTTGTAAGAAAGTGAAAAAAAAAGTCAAATAACATCTTAGCTTTACCATGAAAAGTGTTCTGACCTCACAGAGCCTCTGATAAGGTCCCTGGGCCACCCTTGGAGAACTGCTGGTCTTCATGGTCTTCAGAGTCTTACAGCTTTTACTGTCTCCAATTCCAAGAGGGAAAATAAGCTTCCTTTCCGAGATAACTATGTGCCAGTGTGTCCCCATCTAGACTCCTCTGCAGACATGACATGGGACCTTAAATGTGCCACTTGAAATTTTTCATTATACCACTTTCTTCCTGGTAACATGGAAGCCACAGGAATAACCAAAATGGCGCATTGGTCACCTCATTTAGTCTTCCCCAAGTGCAGGGAGCTGGGGTCTATGATGAGCTCTATTTCATAAACGAGGAAAATCTGGCTCAGGAAGATCCTAGCTTCTGGAACTGTGAGAGAATATATAGTTCTGTTGTTTTAAGCCCCCCAGTCATGGTTATTTGTTACAGCAGCCCCGAGAAGCTCATGTGGAAGGTAGAGACTATGCTCAAGTTCACTCAGGTGCCGACGATCAGTGACAGGATCTGAATGCACGGTTGTGACTCCCGGGCCTGCTGTGCAATGCGTCTCCGCTGACAGCAACACCACTGTGGTGCCAGACCGCGAACCACTCAGGGCGCTGCTCCCCCTTTACTGATCCTGTCACGCTGCCGGCTTGTAGGTCACTGGCCCGCATGGTTGGACATTCTGTTACTTCCAGTTTTTCCATGTAATAAATAATGTAGTGACTTTAGGATGTCTCAGTTTGTTTTGTTTTGTTTTGTTTTGTTTAACACCTTACCATAATTTCTTGAGGAATTCTTAACATTGGGGGAATGGAACTACTTGGGCCAAGAATATAAAGTTGTTTTATTTTCTTCTTTATGTTTATTTATTTGTGTGCAAGAGAGAGAGAGAGAGAGAGAGAGAGAGAGAGAGAGAGAGAGAGAACTCAGTGGAGGGGCAGAGAGAACAGGAAAGAGAGAATCCCAAGCAGGCTCTGTGCTGTCAGCACAGAGCCCCATGCAGGGCTTGATCTCAATCACGACCTGAGCCAAAATCAAGAGTGGGATGCTTAACCAACTGAGCCACCCAGGCGCCCCTGTTTTGTTTTGTTTTTAAGGCTCTGGTTACATATTGTCAAATTGCTTACGTAAACGTAAAAGTATGTACGGCAGGATGATTTCAATGATGAGCCTAGCACCTCGAATCCATTCTTCCCTCCCTCCCTTCCTCTTTTCCTTCCTTTCTTCCTCTCTTCCTTCCAACATTTTCTTAGAATCCACGTGCTGGCGTGCCAAGCACACCAACTCCATAACCTTAGTTATTTCAAGACTCATTCACATGAGTCCAGGAGAAGTTCTTTTAGGAAAAGAACACAAATAGTCTTCTCTCTTGGCTTAATTATATGGGATATGGGAAGTCCATTCCATTAGAGAACCGCCAGGAGTCCAGGAATCCTGGGAATCAGTAACAATAGGAGATTGAGAAACTGGGCAGTGATTAAAAAATTCCATTCACTCTGTGTGTTCCCCTTGGAATAAGCCATTATCATCATTAACCAAGTCCCCAGTTTACAGCATGAGATCTGGTCTGCAGTGGATGCCGGTGTCGCTACAGCATCCAACACATCATGTTGGGTGTTATTTTAAGATAATGTTGACATCATTTGCTATCTTTGGTGGGAAGTTGCTTATTTTTAATTCTTTTTCATGAATCTGGCTTGACTGAGCTGTATAAGCCCCAGGAGTACCTACTGTCTCTTTTCAGGTGGCTGTTATCGTGGCTGACATTTTATTGCCAAATGCATTAGAGACAGGACCTGACATGACGTGGCAGCGTGGTGTGTCCCACGGTAGAGCTGAGGGTAGAACTTAGAGCCACGAGGCATGCTCCCATTA
The DNA here is from genome assembly GCA_028646485.1 of Cryptoprocta ferox. NCBI lineage: Eukaryota > Metazoa > Chordata > Mammalia > Carnivora > Eupleridae > Cryptoprocta > Cryptoprocta ferox. The sequence goes on from CM053563.1 coordinate 47,854,707, forward strand.
AGGTGCGAATTGCTCTACTTTCTAAGGTACAGCTCAACGATTTCCAGACCTTTTTATAGAATGTGTGACTTCAAAGATGCACACTAACCCTGTGTGTCCTCGGGAAATCTTCCTGGCGCCGATTCCTTTGAACATCCATTGTTTCAACGTACACTTGTTACAAAGAAAAAGAATATAAACCTGTTCTTTCTGTCCGTTTTCACTCTGTCAGTTCCTATTTTCTTTCTCTCAATTTCATCTGCTTCTTTCTCACCTACTTTTCCTTCTCATTTCTTGGGGTTGTGAAGGTCAGTACCTTGAAATTGAGAGGAGGCAGCGTAAAGCCCTCCGACTTGGGGTCCAGGTGATAACGTGTGTGGTCAAGTACCATGATGGTCACTGTTGGGCAGGAAGTTTGTAAGAAGGGGGAGATGAGGGGGGCAGAGGAGTCAGTTTTCCTGTTATTAAACCTCTGTGCTGGCTGCTTGCAAATTCTTTGACATTTTCCCAGTGAAAGGGAGAGCCTAACCCTATGCCCCCATCTTGAATCTGGGCTACCCGTATGGACTTGCTTCCAACTAATTAGAATGTGGTACAAGGGACATTGTGGGATTTCTGATATTAGGTGGTAAAAGATGACTTAGATCCCATCTGGGTCTGTCTCACTCATGGGAGGCTTACCATTGGAGCCTGGCCACCATGCTGTGAGAAAGTTCAATCCAGCTCACATGGAAAGACCACACAGAGAGGCCCCCACAGGGAGGAACAGAGGCCCCGTCAACCAAAGGGAGTGACAGAACCTTCAGATGATTTCAACTTCCAAATGTCACTGTCCCCTTGGCACCCTGTTCACATTCCTGACTCCCAGAATGCATGGACAGAATAAGTGGTTGTCTTCCACCTCTTAAATTCGGGGATAATTTGATACAGAAATTTAATACCTGGAATAATTAAATTCAATAAAGAATATTAATCAATATTCTTAGCTAATTTTTTTTTATCAGAAATTAAACCTTTATACTTAATTAACCACCTGGATATGGTATGGGCATTTCTGACTTGAAGGAACTTTGACTCTAATCCTTTAGTTAATTTAAATAAAATAGAAGTAGATCAATGGAAATTAGTTTAGATACTCCTGAGCTGGCCTATTTCCCTATGGCTTTGGAATCTATGGCAGGTAGAAGTAATTGTTTCTGTAATTCTTAGCAAGAGCTTAGGAGTTGCCTCCATTGGGTTTGACCCCCTCCCTTCCTGAGAAGTAGCGTGATGTTTTAGCAAGAAGAAAGAGGCAGCATTTATTTTGTGCCATTACAAACTCGAACGGGTGACTATTAGTTATCTTCTCATCTTTTCTTGCTAGACTTTTCAGGACCTGTTCCTTTACCCACTCACCCCTTCCCCTTTTCTGTAGTTTTCACATTTTAATACTGTAAAACAGCGTTTGCCAACCTCCATTTTTATACCCCCTTCACAATGATCAGCCTATTTGCTCTTCTGTCATATTATTTGGTTTTAATTTATCTTTATATATACTTGGATTATTAGGTGAAGCTATTTGTAAGAAAATTTTTATATTCCTAATGTAAACGGAAGAGCGGTATCATAAATATAAAGGAAACAAAACAGTGGTATTAAATTCTGGTTAGATACTTAAGATCACCAGTGACTCTGAAACTGAAGTGTTAGGCATTAAAGATGGACCACGAGACTCTTGTTGTTTTTTATAGTCAGTACAAGGATTTTAAGAGAATTGAAAAGGGTATTTTTTTCTTCTCCTCCACGTATGTCTCAGAAGGACAGTCTCAGGAGTCTCAAATTTGCCTTCAATATTTGTGTGCCAGTTTTGCCCAGAACTCCTTTCCCATACTATTTCCTAATCAGAATTTAATAAATATTTGTTGTGTTAATGAACCCGTTTGTCTTCCGTATTCCTAAAGGGCTTTTGGCTGACATGTCTAGGGAACATGGCCATCTCCACACCTATTTGGGAAATACATAAGGTCCTTGGGCTAGCTGAGCTTGAGGGCAGGGCTAGTTGATGCGTAACTAAGGCTGTGATGATTCATTTTGCTATTTGGCCAAACAGTATTCTGGGTGTGTCTGGGAGCGTGTTTGGGGATGAGATTAGCATTTGAATCTGTGGACCGAATACATTAGATTGCCCTCTGTAACGTGAGTGGGCCTTGTCTAATCAGTTGAGGGCCTAGTAGAGCAAAATGCTGACTCTCTCAGGAGTCCTCCTGCTGTCTGAGTTCCTCGAGCTGGGCCTTGGTCTTTCTCCTGCCTCTGGCCTCAAACTGAAGCCTCAGCTCTTCTCGGGTCCCCAGCCTGCCAGCTTTCAGACTGGGCACTTACACCATGGGCTCACCAGCTTGTCAGCTGAAGATCTGGGGCCTTTCGGCCTCCGTAATCACACACTCCCAATTTCTCGTAATTAATATCTCCTACAGATTCTGTTTCTCTGCTGGACCCTGACGAATGTTACAGGGGCAGTATCCTGTTTTGAGGTGCTTTGATTCTAGGGACCATTCAGATGTTAACTGTAAACGTTTCAGTCTTATGCTCAGCCATATCGGTACTCGGTATGAATTCCGTCGTGCTGCAAGCACGGACCTGCCCTGTACTTGAGGAGAGAGCAGGCCATTGCCCTGTTCTGAGTGTCTTCACCTTCTCGTGGAGTCACCATGCCGTCCTCAGCGACCGCAGTCCCTGCCCTGCGCACTGGTCCTGTTCTGTCGTGGCCCCAAGGTCTCAGACTTCACAGAATGTTGTGGGCTGAAGCCCAGCTCCCCCCGTGCTGTGCAGCGTCAGGTCGCGGCCTCGTGAGTCACAGGATGCTCCGTACCCTGTGCTCTCTGGGCAGAGTCCACCCAAGTATCCTTCCCACAACTGGACCAGGGATCTGAACACATTTTTGTCTACCTCGGAGTCCTTCCTCTGACCTCTTAGTAGGTAGGCCCTCTCAGTCTACCTGTCAAACACCTGGAGCGCCCACCTCAAGACATTCTGGCCTTTACTGATTTTTTTTTTAACCTGACTTAGCTTGCGTCACCAAGAAGCAGAGCCTGAGACAGGAATTTGGTTGCACATCCTTGCTGGAGGGTGTGTTCTCAGAGGTAACGGGCGAGGAAAACAAAGTAGGAGAAGGGAAAGGAGTCAAGGGAAGAGGTGGCCTCAAAGTGTGGCCATTTTTGTCCCAATGCTTGGGGGCTCCTGGGGTGTAAGGGGCACCTCCAAGCTGGTCCACCCAGAGACCCGAGGGCCAGGCTGTTGATCCCCCACGTGGGACAGCCCTAGCCCATCCCCTGGTGGGGGATTTTCCTTCCAGGTGTCTTGGGCGAGGTGAGCAAGGACACTGGCCAAGGATGATTCTCCAGAGAGGTCACAAAACTGGGAGAGGGCACAGAGGCTGATAAATGAGGATCTGATGGGGGGGGACCACCATCTTCCACTTCTCCCCTTCTAGCGCCGGTCCCCTTGGCCCTCTCCTCAGTCACCTTGGGTACCTCATTTTCATACACAAAAACAGACACACATTCACATTTATGATTATCCGTAGCTCACAGTGTTTTTCATGTATCTGTTGTGCATTTTGTTATTGCCTTAGTCACAGCGGCCCATAAAACAGATTCCGGAGCCGAAGACTAGATTTGCAGAGTGACGAATAGAGGCCTCGACATAATTAAATTTACTGGATTATATCCGAAGAGAAAAAGGTGTAAAGCTCTAGATTTCTCCGATTGCCCGCTCCTTTGCAGACTCCCTTTGTTCTTTCTCCCCACGTTTCTGTCTTGCGGAGACTGAAGAATCGCCCGTAAGACCCCCCGGGGCGCATCCTGGGTGGGCTGTCTCCGGGTCACTCTTTCCCCTCACCTGTCCCTCCCAAAGGCCACACGTTCCCAGTCAGTCAGTTCCCTTTATCAGTATTTATTGCTTTTAATCCATCTCCCCCGTCCCAGGAGGAAGGCGCTAACGTGATTCTGTGAGTTCTAATGTAACGGGGACCTCACTGTCAGAGCCGAACTGGGTTGTGTGGCCTTAAGCAACTCAAGGTGGGCTCCTAAGTGGCAGCTGACAACTGCCAGAAAACTGGAGGTTCTGATTATGTCTTTCTGAAAAACAGTTCTATTAGGTACAAGTGACATTTTTAAGCCCCTGTGTGTGTCTGACTCATAAAAGTTCAGGAGGTTGTCAGAGAGAGACTGCAGCCGTTTCCACCTTCCAGGAGCTGTCGGGGTTGAAAACGTAACTGTCTTCCTTCCTAATATTATATGTGACCTGTGCTCTTGCCACTGGGTGGAACAGAGCCGTTGTCGTTACTGCTTTTTTGTTAGTATCAATAACAGGATACAAAAATCGGTGTTTACGTCTAACTGCTAATCTGAAGATTATCCCCTATACCTGACTCGGGGCTTTACAGATCAAAATCTGGCCTCAGTTGGGCAATTAAAGGGAATTTGGAAATAATCAGATTTCCACTGCTTTGGGACAACTGGCGTATTGCAATATGAATATTATCTGTATTTTTCTCACTTCGGTGAGACAGGTGCGTGTCTGTACAAAACAGCTACTCGTTTGGCCCCTTACCCCTCCCTCACATGTTTTATTGTGCTTCGAGGCTTTGCAAGCCTTCCCACTGCCATGGTCTCATTCGCTTCTCCCGGCCAAATGGGGGGGGGGGGAGGTGAGCCAGGTGCGACTGCCCATTTGACAGATGTGAATGTGGACAGAGGCCACAGCTGGACTCAGAACAGAGCTGCCTGGTCCTGGAGTCTGTACCCCGAAGCACACTACCGCCCTGCCCTTGTCCTGAAGATCAAGAGGTGGGGGTGGACAGGAAGTTTCCTCTAAACATGTTCCACCCTTTATGATTTTGTGCCCATTAGGCAGTGCTGTTTCTTTGCCCTCATCTCTGGGTCCCTTAAATGCCATGTCCTGTATCACCAATTAAAATAATTTTTTTAATGTTTATTTTTGAGAGAGAGACAGAGACAGAGAGAGAGGGACAGAGTGCAAGCAGGGAAGGGGCAGAAAGAGAGGGAGACAGAGAATCCGCAGCTGTGAGCTGTCAGTGCAAAGCCTGATGCAGGGCTCGAACTCACGGGCTGCTCGATCATGACCCGAGCTGAAGGTGGAAGCTTAACCGACTGAGCCCCCCGGGCATCCCTGTATCACCAATTTAGTCCTGGCTCCAGGACACGTAGGATGACGGGACACAATTCAATGGCGGGGAGCCGTGGCTTCCTGGTTGACTGTACTTTCTCTGTCACCACACTAACGTACTCCATGGCTGAAAGTCATGGTTCAGGGAAGGACGTTTGCTTGGCTTGGTCCGAGCGAGCTGGTCAAGGTGGGGTGTGGTAGCCCAGCCTTCGCCACACCTACCTCTTGGGGAAACAGCAGGACCATGTGTAGGCGGCTGTTAGGGAGGAGGCTACCAGGTGCCATGTGCTTTCAGGAAGCAAACTCTCCATCTTCAGAAATCCTAGGGTCCCCCAGGCACCGAGGAAGTTTGTAGAAGGGAGCAAGCTGCATGACGGAGAGGCTGATAAACAGAGGTCTGTGCTGGGATGGCTGTTCAGAGACCCCTTATTACACACAGGGAAACAAGGGCTGTGTTTTTGAATATTTGGGGTCAGACAAAATAAGAGAATTGTGCATTTCTTGTTACACACACACACACACACACACACACACACACACACCCCCTCAGGAAAGTTAGACAACTCACTGCTTCCAAACTATTCCCCAAAACAAGACCCTGCCTCAGGAGCTAAGTATTGAAGGGCAGCCCGCGCTGTCCCACCTTCAGCCACCTCCACTCGGGACCCCTTTGCCCACAGGCCCCTTCCCAGTGCTTCGAATCCCACCCCATCTCTGCCTTGGCCCCTGGGCCACATTGTGCTACTGAGTTGGAAACCATTTCATCTCGCGAGAACTCCGTTTCTTAGAAAACGGATGGCCCCAAGCCATCGAGCTGCAGTTGAAAGAGGGATTCGGGAAGGGCTGGGGTCTCAGGCCTGCTTCTGACCCCGCTGTGACTCACAGGTGCGCCGTGCCCACGTGTCACCGCGTGAAATTGCCCATCGGGGGCTCCTGAAAGTTGGGTCCAGCAGCCTCATCTGGTGCAGAGCTAATGCCGCGTGGTTTGTGAAGACGGTCCGGCTGATGGCTCTTGGCAGGGGCTCTCCGCCCGGACCCTGGCCCCCCGGCAGGCTGCGGGGGGCGGGCAGACAGCCTCAGGAAGCCGGCTTGCGGTGCCCTGGATGACGCGGAGGCCACCGTTCAGGACTTCAGGTGCGGAAGGGGATTCCTCCGTGTATGGTAACGGAGAGTGTGCCCCTCCTCCTGGGCGTGGGGTACCATTTCATTTCTCTTAGTGCTGGAAGGGGACTTGGTGGAATTGATTTGGCAAAAAGGTTAACGCGTTGTTATGGCTGCCAGTTGGCCGATTGAATCGCTAGTAATGGGGCAGGGGAAGCATTTAGTTGGCCGCGCTGAGCGCAGGTCCGCAGAGCTGGTAGGTTGGCTGCAGCAGATTCTCCGTGTGCGTGTGCACACGTGGGTTTGCGGCTCACGTGGGCTCCTGTTTTCAGTCCTTTCACCCTCTCCTGTTATGCAGGGGCCTGTCCTCACCGTCCTCCACCTGCTCGCCGGCCCCCACTCCCAACCCTCAGAGAAAACACAAGACAAGAGCTTACTTTTCTTTTGTGTTGTGTTGTTGAGAACTGTACACACCAGGCCCTTCTCTTTTATACCCAGGCGCTCTCTTAAGTGCGAGGTAGGCAGGGTGAATCGCTAGGGCAGGGTCACCAAGCTACAGCCCACACCACATCTCTCCCACCACTCCTTCTTATAAATAAAGTTTTATTGGGACACAGACATTCCCCCCCCCCATTGTTCAGGAATTGCCTAGGGCTGCATTCACACTGCAATGCAATGGAAAGTTGAATAGTAGCCACTAAGACCATCTATTCCCTAAAGCCTAGAATATTCCTCTGGATCCCTTTGGGTTGCCAGATTTAGCAAATAAACATACAAGATTCCCAGGGCGCCTGGGTGGCTCAGTCTGTTGGGTGTCCGATTTCTTGATTGCGGTTCAGGTCATGATCTCAAGGTTCATGAGATCGAGCCCTGCATCAAGCCCCTGCACTGCTGCTTGGGATTCTCTCCCACTCTTTCTCTGCCCCTTTCCTGCTCCTGTGTGCATGCTTGCTCAATCTCTCTCTCTCTCTCTCTCTCTCTTTCTCTCTCTCTCTCTCTCTCAAAATAAATAAACTTAAAAAAATACAAGATGCCCACTTAAATTTTAACTTAAGATAATGCATAATTTTTCTTAGCAAAATTCTGTCTAATTTTAACTGGGCAGCCTGTATTCCTGTATGTGGGTACCGACAACCCCTGTCCTAGGGGGGAAAAAACCCTGCAGCTTCTGTTTACATTTAACTTTTATCTCAGTTCATCCAGGTTCCCACTTTGAGTGTTTTGTAATATCATAGCTAGTGGCGTGATTACATCATTTATAGATAAACAAGCAGACAACTTTGGAGGGTATGCTCATAATTTCATTTTGCTGGCAGTGGTCCATGATCAACGCAGTTTGGGGGCTACTGGGAGAGCAGGGACGCCTCCTGCTTGCCTGACTCGCCCCCTGGTGAAGTGTAGCTGGAGGAAAGAACCCAAATGCAGCTCCGGCTCATCTCTAGGTTCCATGTCCTCATGTGCGAACAGAGACAAGAGTTTATTCCTAGATTGGGTTATGGTGAAAACATCTGTATTGTTGACCAGAGCCTATGGGATAGGGTGGGTGCTCCGTGCGCATTCTCTTCCCTTCCACTCCGGTCCCTAGGGTCCCCACCACGCCAGGAGCGAGCCCTCCTCAAAGTGGGCCTTCTCTCCCTGGCCTCATGCTGCCTTCACTGGTGACTCACTCGCAGGTCAAACTGTTTGTGTCTGGAGAGTCAGAGCACCCTGCCCTGTGGTTTCAGTTCACATAGGGTTTGGTGACACGGTTTTGTTTTCACTTTGGTTTATCGTGTGAGTTTCCATCCTTCATCTCTTTTGTACCTGGTGTTCTTGTGAAACTTTGGGGATTCATTTGAAATCGTCCACTGAACAGCCACTGCTGTGACTGCCGTGGTTCACGGTAAGAGCAAGGGGGCTCCCCATCGTGGCGTCCCTTTAGGCTGTGGCTGCATCCTGGGCGGCGTCCCAGAGACAGAAAGGGCAGGCTTCTTGGCTTCTGGGAGAACAGAACGGGCCTCCTTATTGTCCTCCAAGCATACCCTGCGTGCCCCGGCCCACACCCTTACCCCCAAGCTCACGAACAGGAAGTGAACTGTACTGGCCACCATTCTTCCTGCAGGAGACATGAACATCATCTCTGTGAGGGTGCTGCGGCCATCCCAAAGCCTTGCTGCCATGTGCCAAGTGGGTCCCTGATTCTCATCTACTCCCAGGGCAAGGTGGAGCCTGCTAACAGGAGGGCCCCTCTTCCTGCCCAGGAGAGCAAAGGGTGTCTCATCTCTCTGGGTGTATGATGGCCGTCGTGAGTTGAGCAGAGAACAGTGGCCCGATCCCTGTTTGTCGCTCAGAGACCAGACTTCCCATCTTCTGTCATCGTAAACAGCAAACAGTATTTTCTACCATTCATTCATTTATTCGTTCAGCAACAAAACTTTCCTGGGGATCCACTCCATGCACGTCTTGCCCTGTGCTACACAAATGAGATACTAAGTGATTAGGACTTGGTAGCTACCCTCAAGAAGTGACGTGGAGAGGAGACATCAGAAAAGTAAGAGATGTTTTGAAGGTGGTGTGATAAATATCGGGGTACAGAAAGCAGTGTGTGCTGTCAGAACACTGTAAAGGAGTATTTGACACAGATAAGGTGGTACTTCACTTGGGCTTTGAGGCCTGATTATGAGTTTGCTAAAACAAGAAGGGGTTTATGGGGCACCTGGGGGGCTCAATTGGTTAAGCGTCGGAGTTTGGCTCAGGTCCTGATCTCGCAGCTCGACAGCTCAGAGCCTGCTTTGGATTCTCTCTCTCTCTCTCTCTCTCTCTCTCTCTCTGTCTCTGTTCTGTCTCTCTCTGTCCCACTGCCATTCCCACTCTCTGTCTCTCTCTCAAAATAAATAAACATTAAAAAAGAAAAAGAAAATTATTTTAAAAAGGAGAAGAAGGAGTTTGGCAAAAAAGTATAATAAACTGAAAGAACAGGAAGTGTAAGGCTCAAAACTGCAGGGTGGGTCTGAGAAGCTGACCATGATTTTTGGTTCGTATTTATTTGTTTATTTTGAGTAGCTGCATGAGCATTGTGTGCAGAGGAGGCAAAAAGGGGCCAGATGAGGAAGGGGCTGTGGGCCACACTGCATTTCTGTTACCTGAATGCAACGTGGAAAATATGAATTACAAAGGCGATAAAAAGTAAAACTGACTTCTCAGCCTGAAAACCCACACGATGACTTGACTGAAGTCATCTGGTAAGGAAAGAAGAACAAAACTCACATTTTTCTCAGAGCGCTAGCAGCCCCCAGCTTCCTGCCACACCAAGTCTCAGCTCCTCTACCTGATACATGCCCCGCCTGCCCTGATCTGCTGTCACCCCACGTCTGGCTCCCCAGTGCATGCCATTTATTAGGTGCTGCCCAGTGATCCCTGCCATTTGCGCTTTATTGATGAAGAAACTGGGGTCCCCAGAGGTTAAGAACTTACCTAAGGGAGACAGAGCCAGTTCCAAGTAGAGTTTGGACCTGAACCTGCATCTCTTTGTGGAAGCCAGGCTCTTTCCTGGAAGAACCCAGCCTCATGGCACTTGATCAGCTGCCGTGGAGTGACTGATCACAATCAGGTCTTTCAGCGAGTGGAGCGTTGGGCTGAGCCCGGCGTCTTCCCCCACTCTCCCTGCCATCCCGTTCCAAAGCCCGGGTTTCCAAGGCTTCATGCCATGGGTACTTGGCTTTGAGAAAAATGAGTGTATTTTTCATTCTGGTTGCCAGTCTTCCCGTGTATCATGGCCATTATTCCCTCCTTGCTCATGATTGAGCTGGGTGCTAAAATGCACAACGTGGAGGGACCTCATTTTAATGTTCAGTGTTTGGGGGCAGGGGGTGTCACGCCACAGAGACGGGTTTGTGGGAGTCTTCTCTCTTTGACTCTTTTCCTTGGATCGGCTTGGAAATGTAGCATTTTAAAGACCTTCTTGGCTGGAGGATTTTTTATTGTAAACATAAAACATTCATTGAAACATTAAACATTTTACAGCTGCTTTTCAGCACATAAATTTTCACAGACACTCACCCCCTCACTGCCACACCCTTCTCTTATAGTTTTCCTTCCTCCTCCCCTCTGCTCCTCCTCCTCCTTTTCCTCCCCCTCCTCTTCTTCCTCCTCCCCCTCCTCTTCTTCATCCTCTTCCTTTCCCCTCAAACAGTTCTAAGACCAAAGCTGAGAGTGGGAGGCTGGGCGGGGGGGAGGGGGCTACACTGCTGATTAACTCTAACAGGCGACGTAGGTCATCCAGTTTGGAAAAGCACGCTGTATTCTAGCCCAGCGAAGAATGGCAGAGCTCTGCCAAGCAAAACAAACACGCCTGCTCCTCCCAACCCCTGCCTGAGCCACTGTGAAGCCGAAGCCTATGCCAGGCCTGAGGAGGCTACTGGGCATGCCTCACATGCGTCTTCTCTCCCAGCCAGAGTCGCAGGAAGTCTGACTCTGAGAAAGCCAGAAGACCCGGGAGTTCCAGTGTTCAGGTGGAACGAGCAGTGTGATGCCCAAGGTCATCTTTCTGATCAGATGATCCATGCGTGGTGTGGCTACACGATAAAGCCAAGTCCACCAGAAAGTTGGCCTAGTTTGGTCCAAAATAGGGCAGGGTGAGCCTGGTGCTCAGAGACCAGGGGAAAAGTAGATGGAGTGGTGGAAGTCAAAAATCTGCTAAGCTTTGACCCTGATGGGTACTTGGGGAAAGCAAACCAGTTTCCTATGGGTAACATGGATTCTTTGGCCCCATCACAGCCTGTGGTAGTAATGCTGTCTATTACCGTCCTTGCCATGGCCTCAGGATGGGTGGTGTGAACTTCCTTGCTCCTGGATTTTTGGCCCTGGTCACGTGGTTCTCTTTTGCCCACGAGGGACATCAGCCAACACAATGTGAGCAGAGTCTTGAAATGTACTTGCATGACTAGGTTTGCCCCCTTACACTTCTCTCACGGCCGGTGTCTCTGCAGCTTGAGCCCCAGAAGGAGACACATTAAGCAAACCTGGAACCAAGTTCTGCCATGCCCAGTCAATATCAGCCAAGCCCAAACCAACCCCTAGACCAGTGAGTGAGAAAAATGAATATGTATTCTTGTGAATCACTGAGTTTCTAAGATTGTTTATTATGCAGTAGTATTGTAGCAAGTGCTGACTGAGACACCTTCTAGTGATTTTGTGTTCCACTTAGAATAAAAATACATATTCTCTACCAGGGCCTACACATCCTGCAGATTTGAACCTGTGCCTTCGTCTCGGACTCTATTTCATATGATGCACAGTCTTGCCAAATGCCCTCGAGCCACTTGACTCTTCTTTATATTCCTTGGACACAAAGCCCCAGGGCCTTTGCACTCTTTTTGCCCAGAAAGGGCCATGGCCCATTCTATCTAATCCTTCTGGCTCAGATTAAATATCAAGGCCTGCCTTGACCACTCTATCTAATTAAAAGCAATAACAGTAATCATCATTTCATCATTTCCCAATTGCTCATATATGCCAGACTGTGTTCTTGGCGTGTCCTAACAGCCCTATGAGACAGGAACTATCATCAGTCCCCCTACTCTCCAGATGAGGCTCTGAGGTTCAGAGGGGCTCGGCAAGTTGTCTGTGTCACCCAGCTAGGAAATGGTGGAATTGAATTCAAACCCTCTCCCTCTCTACCCACTCTATTTTTCTTCTGAACACGTCCCACTTTCTGAATATGTGTGCATCCATTTTTTCCTTTACTGTCTGTGTCTTCTTCCCTAGACTGTGAGCCCTTGAACTTGCAACGCTTACCGGGAGACCGTGTGGTCACAGCCGGGAGATTGCTCAACATCTTAGTCCTAGTTCTGTCTCCAGCTCCTTCTGTGATCGAGGATAGGTGGCAACCCTTCTGTTGGCCTCAGTTTCCCCACCTGTCAGAGGGGGGTTTGTCCTTGATCTCTTGGGTCCCTCTGAACATGCCACGGTTCTCGGAGACTCTGCGGCCAAATAGCATACCTTCAGGACAGCCCTGATACCCAGTGGCCCGGGGAGTTCTCCATCCATCCGCACCAAAGGGCCGAACTTGGTCATGGCACCGCAGACCCTAGAGGGATGACAGAAGAGTTCTCCGACTGCCACACAGTTCATTTTTCCACAGGCTGCTGTTCCTCCTGCAGACTTGAGCCATTCATTCTTGCATCTAACATTTATCCAGTTCACCTCGTATCCTGGGGTGTGTGTTGATCTCCTAAGGTACAAAGGTCAGCAGACCTGGGGCGGAGTGGCCACTTGGTACATATTTGATGAATGAATCTTGTCTCCACCCTACAAGCGGCTCATCACCAATATCTCTACAAGAGCCCCAAAGACGACACACACACAATTAAGGTTGTCCAGCGGTAGAAGTGCTGATGTGTTTTTGGGCAGCCATTCAATCATTTCCATCTCCAGCATTTCCCGGGCATCCCTCCATGTCAAGCCCTGGGGATACAGAGTTAAATAACCGAGGAGAAGCTGAACGCAGCCATGCTGGCTGTAAAGTTCACCTTTTGGCTCCCTCCCTCTAGTCTCATTAGGGTCTTGCCCCATCTCGGCAACAGGCCGACCGTCTACGTTACCATCCGAGACCCCGGCTCTAATTACAGCGCAGCCACGATCAACATGCCCTAACCGGTGAGCAGATGGCAGCTGCATGAAATCACTGGGCGCAGATAGGAATCAACAAGGGAGATTAGGTAAGGTGCTTATTTGAGGGGCTGTCAGGGCCCGTGGCAAGAGAGTTCCCTCGGGCTCGAGGCATGCCCTCTGCAGCCTTTTTCGTGCGCGCTCGGATTACACCGCTCGGTGATATTCCATCTGCATGCACCTTGCCCTCTGACACGGCAAACACGGATGCTGCCAAAACCCTTGTAAAGCCGTATATCTTAAGTAGGAAGGAGCATCTTTGGGGGGGGGGGAGGTGAATTGATTTGCAAAGCAGGCTGACACCTGGTCTCCTGTTTCTCCTCGGAATCAAATAATTCATCTTTCTACCCCTAGGCCATAGTGAAATTCAAACCTGGGCGAAACCGGGGACTATTTGTAGCAGTGGGATCAGAGAAATTAGCCAAGTGTATTCTAAAATTATCAGTTGCTGATCACACGGCCTAGGTGTGCTAGAGGGCTTGGGGGGTGGAGGGTGGGGGGATCTCAAGCTGTGGCTGGCTGGCCCTTCGCAACCAAAGGCTGCTTCCATGGATGAGCAAATGCAAACCATCCATGCTTTTGTGGGGTAGCTGTCGTCTGCATGTTACGTATGCACCATATGTAGATTACCGTCAGGTCCTTACAGCTATGAGCAAAACAGACAGTATCCCCATTTTACAGATGAGGAAACAGAGCCCCAGAAAAGTTAAAGCCTCTGCCCTACAGAGAGGAAAGGGGGGAAAACTGGGATTTTAAGAGAATTAAAATGACAAACATTGAAATGTTAGAAAAATAAAAAAACTCCACATAGGCTATTAGATTAAAATTACTATTTTAAGTTAAAAAAAAGAAAAGAAAAGAAAGACCAAAAAACACTCAAAATTGAATTTTGGATTCTGGTGGTAGGTAGTAAATCATAACAAAATACTCATTTTTTTTTAACACTAGGAGTATGCATAATAGTTAAGAATGTATTTATATAAAATATATATTTAAGAATGTATTTATATTCATAAGATAAAAATAGAGTTGGGAACTACATCCATGGATGATAATGAAGCATGAATTCAGCTAAAGGAAATGTTTGCTGGGATAGGTGAGAAATAGCTAAGAAGGAAAAACTGCCGATCGTAATATAGGTGTAATATATTAATATCTGTGAAAATGGACCAAATAGATTGCCTCCATTAAAGTCATATTGGATGTTGGAGTCTCAGTTTCCTTGGATTGCAACTGTACTTCCTATATTTAACCGGACTTTTTATAAACCATGACTCTTAACACCTCAAGCTGACAGCCACATCTTGGGTGTTTATTTAATACAGAGTTTGGCTTTCTTCACTTTGAGGGTCCTCAAAATAGACGGAAGACCAGAAAGTAGCCTTTTAAAAGTCTGGCACCATTTACCCAGTCAAATGCTTTGGGCAGAGTGACTGAGGCGGCCCCCTTTTCCTTTATTTTCTTTCCCTCAGTGGTCAACAGACCTTAATGGACCAAATCAAGAGTAAAATAAGACAGCATATGGAAAGCATTTCTGAAAGTCCTTTCCATGTCTTACCACCGAGGAAGAGGAAAGAAAACAAACAAGAAGACAAAAATGAGCAATTTCTCTATGATCGTGTAAGTCTCTGCAGAGTTCAGCTGTGCCCTCAGCCAGAGAGAGGAAGAGAATAAATCCACTGACCAGACAGTGATCGGGTGATCTCCACTTAATCCCTACCCGAGCTACAGGTCCTCTGAAGGTGCCAAACACAAAATTCTGTAGCTGTTCACTCTCTCTTTTAGGGCTGTGAGAAGAGGGTGTCGCCAGGACCCCCTAGTTATGTGACCTGAAAAGAAAAGTCCCATCAGGGCCAGAAGGCGCCAGTTGACTTGAACAAAGGGAGAAAAGAGCAGAGCTCCTTCAAACGATGGACACCACCCTTTCCTCCAAAAAAAGTAGGCTTGAAGTGACTCAAAACAGGATAGCACAGTACATAGAAAAGACAATTGGACATATTTATTTTATGTTTTGAGCAGCATATCAGAAACTAATTCGAACCATAAAATGAGATGCACTTACCAGGAACATAGATAAATTATTTTTATCAACCAGCATTAAATCCAGTTGGGTTTCTTGGGAGTCTTTAAAACAAAAGTTCTCAGGGCGCCTGGGTGGCTCAGTCGGTTGAGCGTCCGACTTCAGCTCAGGTCATGATCTCTTGGTTCGTGGGTTCGAGCCTCGCATCGGGCTCTGTGCTGACCGCTAGCTCAGAGCCTAGAGCCTGCTTTGGATGCTGTGTCTCTTTGTCTCTCTGCCCCTCCCCTGTTCATGCTCTGTCTCTCTCTGTCTCTCAAAAATAAATTAAAAAATGTAAAAAAAAAAGTTCTTTTTAACTGATAAGAAAAAGCATAGATGTATAGGGACAAACTTTTATCCTGCAACATAAACCCTTATTTATTAAAAAAAAAAAAAGATTCAAGTCTCTTACAGTATCTTAGAATATTTGGACACAGTATCTTAGAATAGAGTTTACTAAAGATAACAGAACAGTCTTCTATCAGTAATGCCTGCCTCATATTTATCTAGAATAAAGATAGAGGGTAATATTAAATTATAAGTTAAGGAAGCCCTTTCTGCAAAGAGTTAAAAAATATATAGGCTTAGTTGTTTCCAGCATGACAGCATATGGGATTGAAATGAAAGAGAGCAGGAGAAGAGGGAAGGAAGGAAAGAAGGAAGAAAGAAAGACAAGACAATAAAGAAATTAACATGTTTTAGAATATGACTCAAGGCATGAATAACGTGACTGACCCTCATCTCTGTCCCCTCTACTTGGAAGTGGGCTGTCAGAACACCTCTGAAGAAAATCAGCATTTTTCTTTCAAAAAAGAAGGAAGAGGAGGACAAGGACAAGAGATGCCAAGGACAAGAGCGGATACTGAATCCACTCAAGGAAATGAATGCAAATTCTGATTCTGATCCCTTAGTAGACATGAAGACCAAGTCTTGCCAATCAGCTGTCTCAGTCCTTGGAAGCAAACCCCATCATTTCTCCTACAACACCTGCTATTGAGGGACTCACTTGGGCACATAACTAAAAATATACCTTTAAGTACTTGAGTGACTTGAAGGCTTAATAAATGTTACAGAATAGTTTTCATGGAAGTGTTGGGGGAAAATCAGATTAACACAAGACGATTCTTTCTAATATAATTTAGTTAACAAGCGCAACAGATTTTTAAGCCCACTCCTAAATCATGATAAAAATCTGTAAGATAAACATATTTGTTTTCTGTTGTCTCATGATAATAACCATCTTAGTTAACATTTATGGAGCACTTACTATATGCTAAGGACAATGTATGTGCATTATCTTGCTTAATCTTCACGACAACTTTATGAGATAAGAGGCACTCAATACATTCAATCACATAATTTTTGAAATGGGCTGGTGAGCCAGCCTACAGCACGGGCCAGAAATTCCAGGGGTCTGGCTCTCTGATCCAAATGTATCCCAGTCCCAGCGTGGTGATGCCACCTGGGAGCACCTAGCTATGCACTCCAGCTGATAGATCACTGGGGATAGTTCTGAGCCCTTTCGTTGCTGGTTCTTCCAAGAGAGTGGCAGTGATTCTAGGAATCTCCCAGGAGTCTCATTTCATCAGCCAGATGGAGACAGAATGAGCAGAAGGAATATTGGGGTCAGGAGGACCATCTGCCTCAGTTCCTCAAGATTCTTCCTGTCTTTATCACCGTGAGCATTGTTGTAGAATTTCACTGCATTATATCCTCCTTTTTACAGATGATAAAAATGTAAGAAAGCATAGAGTTGAAGGGACTTTTCCAAGGTCACATGCTTTATCCATGGCAGAGAGAGAAGAAATCTGTCTTAGGCAATCCAACTTATCCATCTCAGGAAGAGAGATATGCCAAAGGAGGATGATTATTAAATTATCACTAATGTGAACCCTTGTAATTACTCTCATAATTTTCTTTAGGCTTATCCCATAGGGCATTGTTAAGCATTATTAGATTGTGATTATAAATGGATTTGGCCAGGCATTTCTCTTTTGCTCTGTGGCAGCTTTTTCTCTAGAGGACTTGGCCTCTGGAGAAACTCCCTTTCCTGTATCCATTTGCTGGATCTGAAGCTCTTCCCTTCCCAACATTTGGGCTTCCTTCATCTGGTAAGCATTGAGTGGCTTCAGGGGAGAATACGTACATTCAGGCTGCTTTCAGATAGCTTA
Source organism: Cryptoprocta ferox (assembly GCA_028646485.1). NCBI lineage: Eukaryota > Metazoa > Chordata > Mammalia > Carnivora > Eupleridae > Cryptoprocta > Cryptoprocta ferox. Next base: position 47,871,831 of record CM053563.1, read on the forward strand.
AGATCAGTGTGCTAGTTGGTAAGTACCCAACTAGTTAGTAAGTCAGGCTTATTGAATGGATGAATAAATGAATGACCAAGTCATCGAGACTTCTTAGATTAGTATTTTGACGAAGCTGACACAGAATGCGAAAACCAAAGTTCTCATTGTACATACGAATTTCTTTCAATTCCTTCCTGGATTCCGTGTTCTAAGATTTTTTTTTCTCTACAAATAAATGGTATTTATTAAATAAAATGCATTTTCTTATGTATTAATCAATGTAGCAGCTTTTGGATTTTTTTAAAGCAATCTCCCTTTACATGCCTTTTGTTTCCTTCCCCACCCAGCTTTATAAGGGAGAGGTGACAAATAAAATGGTATACATTTAAGTGTACATGACGATTTGATATGTGTTTACATTATAAATGATTGCCACAATCAAGTTAATTAAGTTAACATGCTCATCCCCTCACTTAATTTTTTTTTTTATTTTACTGGTGAGAAAGCTTGAGATCTACTCTGTTAGCAAGTTTCAAGGATAAAATACAGTGTTATTAACTCTAGTCACCATAATGTACATTAGCTCACTAGAGTGTATTCATCTTATAACTGAAATTTGGAACCCTTTGACCCACATCTCCCCATTTCCTGCACCCTCCACCCCTAGCAACTGCCCTTCTCCTCTGTTTCTATGAATTCAAGTTGCTCTGCTCCCTACCTCCCTCTCTCTTTTTCGTGTCTGGCTTATTTCTACTTATGGATGTTTTAATTATATACAAAAGCATGGAGACTGGGCATTTTAATTAGTGAGCACAGCCTTGACACAAATAAATGTACCATTTTGGATATGTTCTCAAATCAAAAAAAAAAAAAAAGAGAGAGAGAGAGAGAGAGATCTTGCCCCTCATTACCAGGACCTTGAGTTTGGCAAATGTGGATGAGAAGGTCTCTCAGGGCCTTTTTGTAGAGCTGAGCAATCCTGACTGGGAGCTGCACTAACCCACCCCACGGGTAATAACCCTCTCACAGTCTGTGCTGTGTCCCTTGTCTGCCAGGGTGCAGCTGCTGTGCCCAGGGAGGGGTGCTGTACAGAAATAGCTCACTTTTATACTATCAAAGAATACACTACCAAAAAGGAGGCCTCTCTTCAAAGGACCTAATCCCAGGAGTTTGACAAAACAGTCTTAGACATTTGCCAAAGGTGATAAAGAACCCAGTGGGTGGTTTGGGTAAACCAGGACTTGCCCCTGTTCCCTTGGACCATGTCCTTCTATACTGGGATGACGAGACCTTGTGGTACTAATCATATTAAGGCTGCAAGATGATGTGGAAAGAGCAGGGACATTCTGCAGCCAGTACCTACGAGGATGGCCGTACTGGTGTTAGAATATTAAATACTTCCACACTATTCAATAATAGTCCTGCCCCAAGCCCATTAGGTGCCCACATACCACTGGGATTCCTGAGTGATTCATCACCTGAAGGAGTCATGCCTGCTTTCGTGGGGGAGGGGCATGCTCCCAGTACATGACCAGGGTCCATTCAGATTGGTCAGTGACAACTGTTAAATACATTCACTGTCACCCCTCATAAAGAGCATAGGAATAATGGCCAAAACATACCTGGCTCCAGTCCCAACTCTGTCATTTAATAACCTCAGGACCTCAAGTCACTTTCCCGAGTCTTTTCTCCTCTTTATATTAGTCATATTAATAATTATTACAACACCATGGGATTGCTCTCAGGACTACATGATGAGAAAAACACGTGCCAAGAATAACAGATTTCTGACATCTCATGGATCTGTAAGAAATGGTGGCCCTTAAATTGCATGACAAAATCTGACTGGGAGGAGAGGGCCTCACATATGAAATCCTGGGCATGAATGAGAAAGGAGTCTCAGGACCCGCCCCATGCCCGGCCTTCTGCCTGCAGGAGGGAAGACTGGTAGAGCGTGGAGTGGGGCACATGGGAACCTTGAACTTGTGGTATGAACCGCCTTGACAAATAAGGGTCTTTGGGCACATGTACTTTTCCTCCTTTTTCAGTTGGCCCCATTGCTTAAAGTACAGCACATGTCATGTTTTGGGGGCAATGTTGTTCATGTTTAACACTCAATTTATTAATGAATTTGGAACAAAGAGAAGCCAATAAAATGAGCGGCCTTGGGAGCCAGAATAAAGGCAGTTGAGAAAGCACAGCACTCCATGCAACTCTCAGACATTATTTAGGAAGCTCTGCAGTGTGCTCAGTCAGGGATTCTAAAAAAAGATTAGTTAGGCAGTAGTTTACCTTAGATCACTACAAGATGGGCTTTAGCCAAAACAGACTGTCAAACCCAAGAGAAAAGTTGGGGGAGGGATTATTTTTAGTGTTCTGAGAGCGCTTTGCCTTGATATTCCCACGGGCGTGTAGTTAGTTATTGGCACTTTGTGTGATAAACTTGAGAATTAGTAATGTCCCTTAGTTTCACCCTGTTTCCTAATTCTCTCTTCCATGAAACTACAGCAAATAACTGCTATAGCTAGCTTTAAAGTAGTAGACCAGGAACCAAATAGAGTCTGTGGAATGTGGCCCCCATGATTCTTGGTTCTTGGTAGTCTTCTCCTATGCTGAGTAGTCCTGACCTCTGTAACCAGTGGGGTATTACAGAAATCAGGGTGTGTAGCTTCTGAGGCAAGGCCATCAAAGACCTCGAAGCTACTGCCCTGATCTGCCTGGGATTACTCACTCAGGGAGAAGCCAACGGCCATGTTGTAAGAGTGCTCAAGCAGCCCTGCGGAGAGGCATTGGGGGCCTCCTGCCAATAGCTGTGTGAGGAGACCATCTCAGAAGCTGATTCTCCAGCCCCAGCCAAGCCTTCAAATGATTGCAGACCCAGCTGTTAATCTTTTCTTGAGCTATGTTTGAGACCCTGAGCCAAGAGCCACCAAACTGAACCACTCCCAGATTCCTGACCCACAGAACTGTGTGAGATTATCAATGTCTATGATTGTTTCCGCCTACTTAGTTTTTGGATAACTTGTTATGCGGCAACAGATAACTAATACAATTGGAAAAGCTAATCTTTAGCTGCCCATTCAGGGTCCAAATTATTGACTATTTATTCAGGACTTCTTAGTTCCAAGTGAATGAGAAATGAGTTGAATCTGAGGTCTTCCCCTCCCCATATTTAGAGTGAGATTTGCTTTGGCAAATGTGACCTTATCAGACAGTGTCCAGTGCTTCTGGACCCCTTCCCTAATCAGTTTGTGGTGTCATGTGCTGGTATGGCAAAAACCATCTAGAACTGCAGCTGCGTGGGCTTGTGGGACTGCTACATTTTATAGATTGTCGAGGTTTAACTGTTTAATAGTTGGCTAATCCTTTAAAAGGGCTGTATTATAAATATGTAAATTTATTTTAACATATGTTTTCCTAAAATGCACCACCTGTTTCCTTGCCTTCCCCAACAGAGCACATTTTGCAGCCCTCAAGACTCGAGATTACCATTATGGTGAGGTCTGAAGTGTGACCATGAAAGGCACAAGTTACAAGCAGTACTAGGCAGACACACACACCCTGCGGATGGTAGCCCTGGAGGCCTTCTCCATGCCTTTCCAATGTCAGCCTGCCATTGGGTCTTTAACTGATTCAGGAAGGGAAACATTCATAACTCCACAACCATCAGAGCTTCGAGTCATGGCTGACTTTCTTGCTGAATTGACCAGGCTGCTCCGTTCCAAACTCTTGTCCTCTTCACCTTCACACTGTCCCCTGTTATTATCTAATTAACATTTAAAACATTTAGTATTTAATTAATATTACCATTTATCTTTAGATCCATTCATAATTTCATTAGCTATGTTTTAAAAGGAAATTTTCCATCGCCATCATAAAGGGAAAACCAATATGATTGGCCAAAAATAGATAAGGGTAAAACTACACACCTTGGAAACAGAACAGTGTTATCTAATCCAAGTAGCTTTGTTACCAGAGAAGATGCTGAGTGTCTTCATGTTGATGGGAGTCAAGTGGCTCCCCAAAATTATGTGCTGTGGGGTCTGTGAGCCAGCTGCAGTCCCCTGTAGTTTGGTAGGCACCATTATGGCCTCAGATCAGAAACAGGCTTCCCCTAAGCGTGCTTCAGTTTTGACGCCAGTATCCTCTGACTTGCCAATGCCATTGTCAGCGCCATCTCCAGAGAGATCATCTGCCATGGCTCTCTCTTCTTATCTTGCTTTTTTCCCTGTCCTACAGCATGGAGTTAAGAGCTCTGGCTTTGGTTCAAATCCTGTCTCCTCTCCTCATGTGTGATTCTGAATCCATCGATAAAAGGAGGTGATAGTATACACTCATCAGGTTGTTGTGAGGGTCAAGGGTGATGATGTATAGAAGACATTGACATTTGCTGTAAAGAGGCTATATCTCGTTGCCATATTTGCATCACTATTTGAAGATTTTGTTTCTGAGTTTTGGGAGAGAATCTTCTTCCCAGACCTGGGAATTTTCTTTTTTCAAAAAAGAAAGAAAAAGGTCCTTCTGCAGACAAAACTAGGGTCATACTTCAGGTGTGTTGAGTCCCCAGTTCCTGTTATCTCTAGCTAGAAGCTGGCAATGGCCCCTCTCTTTATGTGGACCACCACATTCTCACTCCTGATTTAAGACAGTGCAAGTTGGACACGGTTGACAACAGGAGATCCCTGGCTGATCTGAGTTCACTTAACCATGAATGATGCTTAGTGCTGATTAAGGGAACATGCATGAAGAAGTCTTAGAACAGGTTAGCTGGGAACCCATTTCATGTAAATGCCGAGACATTTTGAAGGTGAGCATGGCAGGGAACTAACAAGGTGCCAGCTCTATAAGAAATGAACTCCTAAATGTATGTTCCTAAGTATACAAAACAAGGCACAGGGTACAGAAAACATCCTCCATTCCCATTCTTATTATCTCTCTTTGTTCCTTCTTCCTTCACTGTCACTGAGGGTGGAGCACCTGTGGTACTAAGCCAATGATGGTTTTGACTCAGGTTTTGGTTTCCAAATCTCTTACACAGCGTGTCCTCTGGGAGCAATGTAGGAAGTCTATCGATGATTATGTCAGGCACTAACCTAGGTCTTCATTGAATCCTTACAAATAACTCTCCACAGAATTCCCATTCTATGGACAATCGAAATGCAGGGAAGTTAAACCACAGGTCAATGGTCATCCATTTAGAAGAGGCAGAACTGAAATTTGAACCCAGGATTGTATGTTCCTGTCCTTAGCTTCCTATGGCCGCTGTAACAAATTACTACCAATTTTGTGGCTTAAAACAACACAGACTGATTCTCTTACAGTTCTGGAGGTCACCCTTCTGAAATACGTCCGATGGAACTAAAAATCAAGATGTGTCAAGAGTACTTCCTTCTGGAGGCTGTAGGGGAGAATCCATTCCTTCCATCTTCCAGATTCTAGAGGCTGTTGACATTCCTTGACTCATGGCCCCATTCCTCTAGCCTCTGCTCCCAGATTCACATCTCTCTGACTCTGACCTTCCTAACTCCCCATTAAATACTTTCGTGACCCCATTAGACCCACCTGAATAATTCAGGAGAATCTGTTCACCTCAAGATCTTAACTTTAGACATCTTTAGGGGAGCACTATTCAGCTTCATCTACCCCCCCCCACCACCACCAATCTCATACTTAGAAGGGAATGTCCACAATGGACTTGGGGTCTTATGTCGGCATTTCCCCTCCAAGAACACATACTTGCCCTTGTGTTTGGCCAAGAGCCAAGATCCTGGATTCAAGGTCAGACAGCTCCTCTCAAGCTCCTGGTTTCAGGGGACTGTACCTGGCCTGTCAGGGTCCATGGGACTCTGGGAGGCACAGCACCTTGTGGACATGGGGACCCTGATGGGCTAATGACAGCATGGGGTTATTTCTTGTTCTGTTTTTATACCAATTATTACATTTCTGTTCCAGAAAGCTTTGCAACTGTATTTTTTACACTGTGACCTGAGAGGTTAAGGGGCTTATCTTTTCCAGACTCAGTTTGTAGAGACCCCTTAGCAGAACAGGTCAGAAAGAGCAGCCTGTAAGAAGTTTGATCTGCTTGTTTTCAGTAAGCTGTTTGGATTTTGTCGGCCCATTTCCCCACAAATTTAAAATACACAATGAGTTTTCAGGGAGAACGCATCCACATTTAAATTTTTCGTTTAGTTTTGTTTACTTGTCGAACGCTGTCTCGGCTCCCCGACCAACAAACATGCCCCTTGTCACCAGGGAGAAATTTGCACTGGCTAAATTTGTGGTTGGTCTGTTGCGTTTCCTTCTCCACTCAGCCACCCCAGTACTTTCTCTGTGGTTTGTGGTGGGCTCACAGTTCTTGGCCTCAGGACTCCCACCAGTCAGCCGAGATTGGTTTGCTTGGAACGGCTCACACACAGGTTCCTGGTGACATCTGGGTCACCCCCCGATTAGTCTGACAGGAAACACTGATCGCCTCCTTGGATTTGGATTTTGTGGCACCGCAGCCTCTGGTTTGTGACACAAGATCATCTTCAAAATTGCACATCCCTTGTTGGACTTAGGTCTCCACCCCCACCTTGGTATGAAGAGAAAGATAACTGGGTACAAACGAGGGAAGGGAGCCCAGGGTAGGCCAACACTAAACTCTACAAAGAAGATGAATCAACAAATGAATGTCAAGAAAATCTCTCAGATTAAACGTACTTGACTCCTATGTGGTGTCCAAACTGTGCTGGCCTTTTCTCTCAACTTTTCTGATTTACCCCCACAGGAGCTGTAAAGTGGGTCCAGCTGTTCTTACTTTATAGATCAGGAAACTGAGGCCAGAAGCAGTGGATCGATTTATCCAAGATCCCAGAGTTAGGGCTTTTTTGGCTAAGAGCCAAGAGCAGCTCTGTCACTAGCTTCCCCCATGGCCCACAGACCACCAGCATCAGCATCCCCTGGAAATACAGAGCCTCAGGCTGACCCTAGACCTGCTGAGTCAGAATCTGCATGTTAACAAAATCTCCAGGTGACTTGCATGCACGTGCTAGCTGTCCGCCTCCACCCCCACCTCCTCCTGAACGGAGCAGACCGTCATCGGGTATCCCCCGTGCATGAAGCCTCAAGTGAGGCCACAAAGACAGTAAGACCCGGGCCCCTGTCATGAGAAACGCAGAGCCTAAGGCAACAGACCACCAGCCCCGTGAGAGTGGCAGTGCAGTAAAAACAGTAGTCACAGGGTGTTCACAGAGCACAGAGCGGGGCAGTTTACCAGGAAAACTATCTGTTGGAGCTTACTCTTAACCTGAGTGGGAGGCAGTAACCCGCTGTGGTCGAGAACAGCAGCTCTGGATTTGTATTGTCTGGTTTCAAGTCCTGGTTCTACTACTTCCCAGCTGTGTGATGTGGGGCAAGTTGCTTAACCTCTCTGGGCTTCAGTTTCTGTATCAGTTTCTATATCTGCACAACAAGCAAGTACTGTTATACGGTTCTGGGGGATTATGTGAGTACCCGCCCGTTGTGCAGGTAAAATGAGATGATACTCGTGAGGGACCCAGTGGGCTGCACTCAGGTATTATTCAAGGCTGTGTGTACAACAACCACAACAACAAAGGCTGGGAAGGGTTTTCCAGGCAGGGGGACCACATGGAAGATTTCCATTCCACTGAAGGAGGTATTTCCCGAGCATCTACTCTGTGTCACGCACTATTCTAGGCTCTGAGGAATTTACAAAAACAGTTTCCTCCACCTGAAGGCCCCGCAGTCAAGGGCCAGAAAGCCATCCATCATCTGGCATCATTCATATGTTTATTACAAAGCTATGCATTTCCTTCTCAGTGCTGCTTTAGCTGCATCCCGCCTGTCCAGGCAGGTGTATTGGTATTGCTTATTTTCATTCTCAGTCCTTCCACATATTTCCCATGTGATTTCTTCTTTGACCCTCACGTGTTTATTTTAACCTTTATTCATTTCTGTTCAGCCCATCCAATACCCACTGAATAGTCATCTTGCATCAGGCAGTGGCCTAGGCATGGCTTTGGGCCTTCAGGAGCTCATCATCCAAAGAGGCATCCGGCATCTAGTTAGGGGAGGCAGACATGAAGTCTTTTTATATGCAATACAAGAAGTCTCTGTGCCAAATTTCTCAGTCCCAGTTCTCTGGCTCCCAAAGCATTTATCACTGCTCAGTTGCTGCTTTTGAAGCGAAGCCTTGTTCTGGTCACCACTGTATTTCCAGCACCTTGGCACTGTGCCCTGCACATAGTAGGTACTTATAAGTATTTGTTCAACAAAGTCATTCTGCGGTACCCATGCACTTTGTCTCAGTTCTTTTGATCATTCTCTAAACTCATCTGATTTTTGACTCATTTCTCCAATATTCAGTTCTCATATGCCCAAATGGTATCAGTTCACACCGTAGAACTGTCCCTCCTCGTTCTAATTGTCCTGCAAAGTGCTTGGTGGCCTACATGGGATTGTGCAGACCCCAGCACCCCAAGACTCATGTCTGTTTCCTTTACCACCTTTGAGCCAGAGAAGCCCTTCTCTCCCTCTGCCTCCCATGCATTGTGGGCTGGGATGTACGTTTGGGCCTCTGCCCAGATTGTGCTTGGAGTGGCACCAGCTGCACAGGAAATGTGAAATATCTGCTCCAAAGGGTCCAGAAGTGGCACTGGGAGTGGGATCAGCTGGTGCTCCAGGATAAAAATCATTTTGCCATCTTTGCTGAAAAGTCACTGGGCTTCTCCTGCACTCAGCAGTTTATGGGGGCGCCATATTGTTTTCAGTCTTCCGGCCCTAGCCATTTTCCAAATGGGGCTGGGTGCTGTTAGACAGCTCCACATTCCTGCCAAAAAGAGTCATTTCCGTGGGGCGGGCATTGCCTTTCAGTCAGCATATAGGAACTTGGCAAGTCCTGATTTCTCTGGGAGCAATTGACCTGAGATGCCTGCTCCTCCAGCGCCACTGGGCAGGCATTCTTGTCCGCTTGGTGGAAGGGAATTCATTCTTGTGGGGAGATGCCTCTTCTGGGAGTGTGTTTGGAGGATCACAGCTGCCTCTGTCCAAACCAGTTACCTACTTCTCCAGAAACTGCACCCTCTTCCTTCTCCCTCCTGCATGGCCATCCCTTCCTTCCATCCTTCATCCATTTACTCAAGTCGCCTGTGGGTAGCAGAGTGGGTTTGAAAGCCATGCTGCCTGTTTTGATTCTTGGCTCCTCCACATTACCTGTAGAAACCTTGGACAAGCCGCTTGAGTCTCTCTAAGCCTCAGTGCCCTCAACTGCAAAATGGGTGCAAGACTAGTTCCTGCCTGGTGAGGTTGTGAGGATTTGATGTGGTCAGGTCCCCAGAGCACTTGGCATAGTGGTGAACGCTCTCCATGTGTCTGATCTCATGCTGTTTCTGGTCATCGCAGAGATTTATTCAGCTTACCCTGGGTATAGCAGCATCTTTAAAGAATTGCCTTTCACCAATGCAGGTGTTGAAGTATCTAAGTTGTGCCGTTAGGGCATAGATATCTGCTTCCTGAGATGTATAAACACTGAAGGCTCTAAGGAAGAGTTGGATCAAGCAAAGGAGAGCTTTACTCAATTCACTCTGGCAGTTGCACCAAGGAGAGAAACCAGAGGCAAAATTCACCACCTCTGTAGGAGAAACTTGCATTTCTCACCAGCTTCTGGGTGAGGTCGATCCACATGTCCCATGGAGCCCACGGGGAGTGGTCTTGCACTTGACCATGCCCTGAATACTTCTGCTGTGCCCCACCAGCCGGCACAGGGGTTCACCTGTGCTGGCTGCAGGGGATCCCTCCCAGCCCGCCTTCCTCCTGGTGCACCTCTCCCATCGGTCCTGCCGCTCTTCTTGGTCTTTTTTATTCCTATTCTGCATGGAGCTCTCTGCTGGTCGCCAGTTGGGGTTTTTTTTTTCATTGCTATTGTTGTTCAGAAATCTCACATCTCCAGGACTTTTTGTTCTAAGCCTTTCCACGGTGGGTAATGACTGAGGCCAAGAGGTTGCCATATGTGGGCGTACGTGCACGCGCGCGCGCGCGCACACACACACACACCATCCCCTGACAGTTTATGGGATGGGTACTGTCCCGGCCAGTCTCCCCATGTCAGGTGTGGGAGATTAGACCGACTACATGCCTTTCCCCAGGCTGTTTCCAGGCTATTCTAAAAAGGATTCCATCAGATAGACTTGAATCGCTCAGGGACTGGCAGAAAGCCCTCCTCTTCTTTGCCTCCTCCCAGCCAGATGCCAGCCTTCCGAAAACACTCAGAAGCTTTGTGAGTGAGCCATCTCCAAAACTTTAAGATGAGGAGTCTAATTAATCAAGTTTGTTAGAGTCCTTTCTAAAATGAGAGTAAACAGGCCTGGAGCAAGGGCCTGGCCAGCTCTTTTATGAGGCAGGACGTAGATTTGTACGCTTGTGCGTATGGCCTCCGTTGTTTGGTTTTGGTGGTAAAATATACACAATACAAAAGTTTCATTTTACCCTTGGTCAAGTGTCTAAGGCAGTGGCATTAATTTTAGTTACAGTGTTGTATCAGCACTATCTATTTGTGAAGCTTTTTTTTTTTATCATCCCAAACATAAACTCAATGGGTTCATAAACTCATTGAATAAGAACCCTTTCTCCACTCCTGGGGGTCCCCAGTAACCTCTCTGCCCATTGCTTTCTATGCATTTGCCTATCCTAGAGGTCTCATGTAAGTGCAGTCATACGGTATTGTCCTTCTGCGTCTGTTTTATTTCCTTCATGTGTTTAAGGTCTATCCATGTTGTAGCATGTATCAAAATTTCATTCTTTTCATGGCTGAATAGTATTCCAATGTATGAATTTATACCACATTTTGTTAATCTTTTCATCTACCGGTAGATGCTAGGATTGCCTCCACCTTTTGCCCATTGTGAATAATGTTGCTGTTATCATCATATATCCGTTCGAATCCCTGCTTTCAGCTTTTTGGGACATACACCTAGAAATCAAGTCTCCGAGTCACGTGGTAGTTGTAGGTCTAACCTTTTGAGAAACTGCCAAACTGTTTTCCACAATACTTGTACCATTTCCCATTCCCACCAGCAATATGTCACTCTTCACAGCCTCATCGACACTTGTTATTTTCCTTTTTTTATTATAACCCTTCTATTAATGGGAATTGAAATGATAGGTCGTTGTGACTTTGATTTGCATTTCTGTAAAAATGACTAATCATGTGGAGCATCTTTTCATGTATTCATCTGCCGTTTGTGTCTCTCCTTTGAAGAAAGTCACATCCATTTTGATAGTCAGGTGCTTTTTTTTTTTCTTGTTTTCTTTGGGTTCATGGCTACATTATAGCACCGTGAGTTTCTACTGTGCTAATTTCTTCCAGTCCTGTTTAGAATTTGAGGTAAAAAGAGAACAGTAATTGGAATAGACAGTTGTTATTTACATCAGGGGTTGGTATTAAATACCCTCATGCTCTTTCATTGGCTGTATTATATTCTTATTATGTGTTTTACTAGGTAATCGTAATTCTTGGCTTTGGGATTTTGTAGGTTTTTCTTCTTGGTTTATTTTGTGAGCAGACAAGGTTGGCCAGTATGATTCCGAAGCAACGGAGCCACAGAAGAAACACAGTTGAAGGAGAATGAAATTGTAAGCAAAGCGAAAAATGATAGATGAGTCAACAAGCAAAAAAAAAAAAAACACATCCTTTAGAGGTTTTCCAATCTCCAAATAGTTTTTCTTTATAATTTTCTGAGGTTATGAAATTAACTCAGGAGATTGGAGTGTAGTTCATTACTCTAATTGCTGAGCATTTTAATTATCAGGCGCATTTTATGCTTTCGTGAAATGCTCATTTCACAGCCTACTGGTGGGTCTTTTTGTAGAATGGGGAAGAGAATATTCACCCCAGAAATTGGACGCTGACCCAGACACCGCTCTCCAATCGAAGAGAAAGGAGGACGTCTGTGAGCAGGAAGCTAGTCATGCCACGGTGTCGTGGCGGCACATTGTTTCCATTCTGTCTTGATCAGAATAAAAACAAGCAGCAGAAGTTCCAGATACGGTCCGTGGATGCTTTCTTTCCTCCTTCCCTCTCTGCTCATGTTGTTGTTGCTGTGTTTCTTTTAAGGGAGTCACAGGACAGGCCCAGACTTTAGGCTCTGGCCTTGGACGGTAAGGTATGTCAGTATTCCAAATTAGTTGGAGGACGGGTGGCAGCGCTTACATGGAGGTCACAGAAGGTCTTCAGAGACACTGATGACGGACTGTTGCGTGCGTGCTTACTACATACCAGGCCCTGTTGGAAACCAGGCGATGCCACGTGGAGTTGGGGGTCACCGTCCATCTCCTCCCTCCCTTCTTACCTACCCTTCTCCCAAGATCTGTCAAGCGCCTGTAACATGTCAAGCACACAGCAGCAAAAAAAAGTAGTAATTATAAACAGAGTCTTCAGTAAATTAGTGAGCAGGTGAAGTCTTTGCTTGCGTTCTGTTACCGTGTCGGTCACGATTCAAGCAGGATACAAACTACCCAGGGATTTTAATGGCGAACATTTAATACAAGGATCTAGTAACTACAATAAGGTGTTATTGGCTACTAAGGGAATGCAGCCAGGGGAGCAGCCACTAGTCCTGAAGGCTGAGGCAGCACAGCTAAGGGAGGGACGGATCAGGAAGAGGGGTCCCACTCCCCAGTACTGGGGTCCAGCCATCATGGTCCACGGGATGCAGTTTTCCCTGAGATCACATACAGGTGGGACTCACTAGGAGGGCTGCCCTGCGGGGTGCTGGGGAAGGCCGTGTATGGAAGGTGTCCTGCCGTGGAAGTTGCTGGAAATCAGCCACGAGTGGGGGTGATGTGCCAGGAAGTTGCCCTCGGTGGGGGTAGGAGTAGGCTCCCCATGGGGAGGGTGCTTCTGAGACACAGAAACGTTCCTTCAGTGTCTCTCCCGCGCCCTCTACTGGTGAAGCCTGACATGGTGCCCTGTGGCGAGGGGGAGCGTTGCCTTTACCACAAGCAGAGCCATCATGGTAGCTGAGTTTGGTGCTGAGAGGTAACGAAATCCTGGAAGACTGGCACAGAGGCTAATAAGTACAGTGGGAAGGCTAAGGAGGTTTGGTGTGCTGTTTCACAGAGAATGTTCAGGGAAGGCCATTCTGGAAAGGTGATGTTTGAGCAGAGGGCTGAGGAAGTCATAGCTGCCGGCAGAGCATTCCAGGCAGAGGGAACAGCAGGTGCAAAGGCCATGAGGTCAGAGCTGGTATGCGTGCTTGAAGAGCAGCAAGGAAGCCAGCTGCAGCACGGTGGGTGCGGGTGAAGGGAAGAGGGGCTACCAGAACGGACAGGCTAAGAGAGATGTCTTGAGCAGAGATGCGCCATGAGCTGACTTGCACTTCGTAGGATCACCCTGGCTGGTGTGTCGTGAGTAGACTGGCGGGCGGTGAGGACAGAAGCAGTGACCCAATGAGGAGGCTACTCTAGTAATCCAAGGGACAGATGAAGGGATGAAGGTGGCCTGGCTGAGAAATAGCAATGGCGGCCTTGAGAAGGGGTCAGAGGCTGGCTGTAGTCGGAGGGTAGTTTTTCTAACGGATTGGAAGTGGAACGGAGAGAGAGGAGAGCATCCAACATGTTTGTACGACCTTGGCCTTGAGTGACTAAATGAATGTAGTGGCCACCAAAACATTTGTTTGAAGAACCTCAGCGCCCCGCATAAATACATGTTCAGAAGTGGTTCCCATTCTGTCTGGAGCGATGACAGTTTTCAGGATGGGTGGGGGTGGGGTGGTGATGGCCACACAACGTTGTGGATGTAATTCATGCCACTGAGTTGTGCACTTAACACTGGTTAAAATGGGCACATGTCGCTTTTTGAAAATCTGCCGCAAAAGACTATTACAGAAATTGTGCTTTTTCCTTCTCAGTGCATCTCATTAAGGGATTAACAGCGTAACGTGTGTTACTGGTACTGTTTATCCCGATCACTCGGTCAATGTGATGCTGCCGGGTCCTCGTCTCTAAAGTTACTGTCTTTTTCTTCATATGTAATGAGTACTTTGAAGGCGATTTTACCAAGAAAAGGGTGCCTCTTACTGCCTCCATGGCTACTACCAGCTCCCCACAGGCTTCGAACAGCTGCGAACTAGGCATGTTCCTAGCCTGTCCCAGGTGGAAAACAGAGGCTCCGTGGAGTTGGGTGACATGCTCCAGGCCGCACAGCTAGCGAGTGGCTAGACTGAAAACTCCATGAGAGCATAGCTTTTCAGCTGCCGCACGCAGGTGGTGGTCATCCTGAGCCCGCACGCACGTTAGACGTTTGTTACGCGTGTGCGACGGAACCGGAACATGTATTTTGTGAGTCCACACCTCATGCTCTGTCCTCCACCACTTCTGCCTCTCAGCCTGTCATTCATTAGCACTGCGCCTCCCTCAGATTTCAGGAATGTCCAGCTGCTTCCTGGCATGGAATGAACTGTCCCACGGCCCCACCCTCGACAAAGTCATTGGCCGCAGACAGACACCAGAATTGGGCTCTCCTCGTGACACCCCCCCCCCATTTCATACAGTGGGACGGTGGGGTACTTTGTCCTTCATGTTAGCTGAAGTTTTATGATACTGTGTTGATGGGAAAATGCTGTTGCTATTCTTAGACCGGTGGCGGTTCTCACTTATTCATAGCTCGGCGCTTGTGGGTGGAAGAAGAAGTTATAATAGAGTGCAGGTGCCTCTCGTTGTTTTCCGCTGCTCACTGGATAGTGTTTATTAAAAAGGAAATCACAGTGGTGTGTCTGGAGCTGAAGTCTGAACAAATAACCCAAAACGAGGAGTCCCAGGAAGGTGGGCAGAGGCGACAACAAAGAAAAGCAAAAACAAGTTTGAGCTAATTGGGATCAGGCAGTACGTGGCGCGTGAATTATGAATAGGGAGCTTGGCAGCAAAATAATTATTGTATTCAGCCTTTGTTGGCATACTTCACATACTTTTACACAAAATCCAGAATCTGAATTTAACACATTTTATCCAGGCCTGTAACGGAATTTGAAAACCTAATTCTGAAAGCATGCAGCTGAAATGAGATTCTTTCAAAACGTTCAAAACCGTGCATGGCCATGTTGGTGTCTGCGTACACATCCCCCTTCATTTGTTCTTGTTTCTTGAAAAAAAAAAAAAAAAAAAAAAAAAAGCCGTCCCAGGTCCTCCGAGAAGCAGGGCTGGGGATTTCAATTCAAAACGAGTTCTAAATTATGACAGGCGATGGAATCCATGAGGCCATGTCTGTAAGCTCTTCGGCCAGTTTGTTGAGAGACCATTGTGTGTGTGTGTGTGTGTGCGTGTGTGTGCGTGTGTGTATTGTGTACGTGCCCATGCCCCTGTGTACACGCTGTAGAAAAAGGCAGTTCCTAGTACGTGGCATTGTTCTGGACTGTGAGGTACCCCCAGGAGACTGTGCTTTCCTATCACATAGGCATCCAACAAATCTATTTCCTCATTCAGCAAATATTTACTGCAGAGTACAAAGATAAATTGAATGTCACCCTTGCTCGTAAGCACTCATGGTCTTGAGAGGGAGACAGACCCATGGACAACTAAATAGAATGCTGGGGTCATGTGCTGTAGTGGGCAAAGGAGCAGAGCACGGAGAGATCAATGCCTCCAGCATTGATAGGGAGTTGGGGAAGACTTCACCTAGGCGGCCACATTCCAAGTGTGCCAGGAAGATAAATGGATTTTTGCTCCAATCAGAGAAGGGAGGGAAAGGGCTTTGCAGGTAGAGGCGAGCACATGAACCAGCCTAGGGAGCCTGAATGCATGTGACACTTCCAGGGATCGGCGTGTCGTCCTCATAGCCAACCTATCAGGTTCCTGTGGGGAGAAGAGCTCCAGGTGACACTGGAAAGATAGATAAGTCAGCGAATAGTGACACATCGCAACCCTCACCTGAGACAGCGGGGAGCCATCTCGGGCTTCGGGGAAGAGTTGTGGCTTCGTGGCCAGCTTCCTCCATCAAACCTGGTCATATTTTTGGAAGTGTCTGGTCTTGAAATACCTCCATTCCTCTTGCTTCCCCAGCTCCCTGCCTCTCTCCTGCCTGTTCAGCGAACTGAAAGATATCAGAACTATATTGAGCCCTCTCCAGTAATATCACGAAACAAAAATATCTCACGGCTTTGCAACTTATGAGTGTTTTGACTGTTCACGGCAAAGCCTTTGAGAGTCGCAATGTGTCGTCCTCCCTGTGGGGTTCTCTGGCAGCTTTTTGATGAGTAAACCTGGGCCTGACTTTTACCCCAAAGTGATGATCTTTTGTGGCTTGTCTGCTCCAAGAATTGAAATACCCAGACTCATTCCTCATCTCTTGTTGAAACAGAGAAGTCAGTGTGGCACCCTCCAGGGGGTCAAGGACATACACAGGTTTTGAGACTGCTCACACCTACAGCCTCGAACGGGTGGGCTTATAACCTCCACCCTGCTCCAACCAGGAGGAGCGACTTCCGGTGGCTCAGACGTGAGCCTTAGCAATATGGTGCTAGCAGGCCTCACCTGCGGTGTGGGTGTCTACTGAGTGGGCTGTTATTATAAGCAGGTTTGTTTTCTCTCTTCACCTCTACCCTGTATTTCTTTAGCCAGTAGAGCATTGGCATTGGTCCACTGCTTTGTGCTGAACCACGAGTGGACACGCACCTCCCTTTTGTTCTGGTCTCGTCGGGCGTTGGTGCATAAACACCACGAGCCTCTGCAGGAGTCTGAGTGACTCCTCCTGACGCAAGGTCAGTAGGTGGCCATCACTACTTCAGCCACTGGACCAGCTGATGACACTCAATAATGTCCTTATTTACTTTACCAGCTGTGTCCTACAGATGGTCTTGGGCCTACAGGAGAGCAACATGGCTAA
This sequence comes from Cryptoprocta ferox, assembly GCA_028646485.1. Taxonomy (NCBI): domain Eukaryota; kingdom Metazoa; phylum Chordata; class Mammalia; order Carnivora; family Eupleridae; genus Cryptoprocta; species Cryptoprocta ferox. The sequence continues at coordinate 47,888,689 of CM053563.1, forward strand.
TTCAGACAACCGGATTCTAGCTTCCCATCTGACGGGACCCTGGGAACTAAAGGGGTACAAGGGATTGCGCAAAGGGATGGTGACTTCAAAGAAATGATTGCACACCCCCAGTACAGCAACCTTTGTGTGTGAGAATTTGGATCAGCAGCCACAGCACAGACTGTTTGCCTGACTCTCGAGGGACAGTGAGCCCAGGGCCTGGGACCCTGGCATCCAGGGCCCTGGGTTGAGTCTTGGCCGACACTTGCTCGCTATGTGACCTATAGCGATTCAGACCTCCTGTTGCTCAGTTTTCTCATCTGTAAAATGAGCATTCCATGAGTATTCCAAACACCTATTACAAGGAGTAAATGTGATGACACACAAGCATATCTGGCCAGTGGCACCTGGGAAATCTGGTCATTGTTTAGCACTTGTAGTGTGCTGTGCTAAGACGTGGGATCTTCATGAATCAAATAGATTTGGAGTCAGCGTGGGTGTTTATCTCACCAAATCCTATGTTTTACACAGTGTGTGTGCTTTCAAATTTTACATGACACTTTAAGACAGATGTGAAGGAAATAGGGAAAATTGGGAGTGAAAGTAAGGTTAGGAAAGTCTCAGTGAGTATTTCATAAGGACCACTGTTTCTGGGGTTTGGAACCCAGCATGGGGTCCATCAGACCCAGGTCTGCCCCCGCCTCCCTTCCCTGTCTCCCTTCCTGTTTACTCAATATCACCATTGCCTGTGTGCCTTCCTGTGTCCAACAGGACTTTCTGCAGCAATGGAGATGTACTCGATTTCCGTTGTCCAGTACTGTAGCTACAGGTAGCTCCTGAACCCCTGAAATGTGGCTAGTGTGACTGCGGGGGCTGAAGTTTCAAATTAGTTCCCTTTAGATAATTTAGGTAGCCACCCATGGCTAGTGGCTGTCATACTGGGAAGCACAGCTGAACACTGGAAATACAGACCTAAAAGGATACCGTGCCTCCTCATCAGGAGCTCGTGGTCACACCGGGAGCTGCCATCTACATGGATAGAGTGTGGTATGATTAGCATTAGCATGGAGGCATGCAACAGGTGCTGGGAAGGCAGGGCAAAGTGGGATCTCATTTTGTCAGATTAGTCAAATATGACTTCACAGAAGATTCTAGCACAGCACACTGGCCTCTCCCTGAGGACTTCCACTGAGGAGAGAATCATCATTTTGCAAGTACCGATGAGATTCCAGATAGTGGGACACATTCCATAGGTGCTGCCACATTTGACCTTTATGATTCCTTTGCCACCCATTCGACAGATGGAAAGTCTGAGATGTGTATCGGTGACTCCCCCCACCCCACTATCCAGTGACACAGCATAGGGTAAAGTTAAATCAAGCTTCGCCTGACTCCTGAGCCACCTGGGCAGCCTGTTTCTTGATTTACCCTCTGTGTCCTCCATCTCCTTCATTGGATTCCTTGCAGTGTTCTGGTGATCACTGGCCCCTGATACACCCCCACCGGTCCACACTTCGACTGGTGCCAGATGTCACATAACTGGCTTCCTGCTCAGCAAGGAATGAGGAGACAGCAAGAGCACAAACTAATAAATACAGCAGTATTTACATAATGTCGGACCTCCATGTGATTGATGTGTGTGTTGTTGACGAGGGTGTCACATGTTCGTGCTCTGATCCTGGTCTCAGTATGACTGTGAGGACGGGGCCAAGTCATTTCACAATTTGGGTGAGTGTTCCAAGCTTCTCAGAAGACCAACGCAATAGAAATTCAAGGTATGAAATTCAAGGTGCGGCCCCAGAGTCATTTTATTTAACAACTTCTACGCTGTGTTTTTTCAATATGTCAAATGAGAACATCACTCCCCTTTTATCCCCCTTCCCCACCACATTGTGAGTGTTCAAGGAAGGTTTACAAGTTGGTTTGAAGGAAGACTTCTCTTGAAAAGCTGTATGAGCACGCCACTCACTTTTCTCAGCCCTGATCTAGTTCAGTCCTGTTCATTGGAAGGAGCCACATTTTCTGGCTCATAAACCCTGGCGCCTCTTCTCATCTCCAGGGCAGCCCTTCCAGGAAACACCCACATTTACCCATGTGCAGTTCCCGCACGGTGGCACTTGACAGGGATACAATGTCCCCCACCTTGGCAGTCAACCCGCTTGACTCCTTCCAAATCCTTCTTCAGATTCTAGCCATTTTGGAGGTTTGACAGATCTGAAATTAAACCAATGAGCTCAGTCTACTTGTGGGATATTCTACCTGGAAGGGAATCACAGAGATCACACTATCACCTAAAATGATCTCTTCACATAGCTCACCATTGGCAAACACGAATGTGGCTCCAGCCCGTGTCATTTTTTAAAACTGAGCTACGAAGGCCCAGAAAAGGATGCTGCTGCTACCGCTGAGGAAGGCTAACATTAGTTGTTTGCTCTGTACAAGGCTCTGTGCTCAGCACTTTGCATAGATTATTTAATCCGAACAGGTCTATGAACAGAGTGTAGTATTATCTCCATTTTAAGGATGGGGAAACCGAAGCTCAGAGAATGTTAGCAGATAGCCCTAGTTCATGCAGCTAGGACATGATGGAGCTGAGGATCACACACAATTGGTCTGATCCAGGAGCCTGTTCTCCTAACTGAGATGAAGAGCCATTCTTGTCCCATGTGCTGCGTGGGTGGCAGAGGTGGGACCTAGACTGGGGCCCTCTGTTTGGACCATCACTGGCCCCATGGAAGGTTGGGGAAGGAGAAGGGTTTTTGGAACTGACTGGTATAAAAAATACCAGCTCTACCCTTCTCTTGTAGATTAAAAGGGAGGCTCTGGATTGCAGCATCGAACACTGATGGGAAGCCACTAGACCAAGGCTTTTTGAGTCTGATTGCATATCAGACTCAAATCTGCTATCCGTGTCTATGGCCACCAGTGTCTATGGCCAGCAGGAGGTTAATAATCTTGCTGTTGTTTTTGCTGTTGTTGAAGTGAACTAATGATGTACCCAGTGTTCTCAGTATTTCAAGTCCCTGTCAGGCTCCTGGGGTCTCAGGATCCTGAAGCCAAGGGCAAGGCTCTTCTTACCTGGATCTTCTCCTTCTCTCCAGTTCCTCTAACTGTTGAAGCTGGTTGGGGCTTTCTTCCCCTCCCAAGACAAGACACACACAACATCCATCTCTTATCATTTCTGGAGGCTGGGAGCCAGGGAAAGGGGATCCAAGGGTGCCTGTCTTCCCTAGCTCAAGAAGCTAAGGCCACATCCCTTCATTCATGAATTAATTGGTTCGTTCATTCACTGATTGATTGAAGGATTGATTCATTAAGCTGTCTTTTGGATGCTATGCTGAGCTAAGTACTGGAATAAAATAGTAAACAAGCCAAAAACAAAGGGCCCTTGCCTTAAGGGGACTTACAAGACCTAGGAGGAGGAAGCCAATAAGTAAACAAGTAAAGATGCAAGACATAAAGAGACTGTGAGGAGAGCAATAAACAAATGAAAAGATGGAGGGGAGAAGGAAAGTCAGGAAAGACCTCCTTAAGGAGGTGATATTTGAATTGAAAGCCTAGGAATGAAAAGGAGCCTGCAGTTGGAGGTGAATGACAGTGAACATTCCAGGCAAGGTGAACCAAAGTGCAAAGGCCCTGAGGCAAAAACGAGCTTGGACAATGTGACCCAGAGCAAAAATGGGGCCCAGGTGGCTGAAGTAGGGTGGGATGGGAGAGCACAGTGTAACCAGCTAGGACTTTATTCTGAAGGAATAAAGGAAGCCATTGAAGAGTTTTAAGCAGCAGAGTGACAGGATCCAAGGGCATGTGTCAAAAGATCTGTCTGCCTTAGGGAGCGTGGGCTTAAGAGGGCGATAGCGGAACTGGAACTGCATAGATGACTTAGAGCATGACCTCAGGGCCAGGCTGGAGACTGGACAGGCAAAGTAACTGCCCACACTCATCTGCTACACCCTCCCCTTCCGGAGGAATCCTTGCAGCTGCAGCCATTCTGCGGAAACAGAATGTCCCAAGGTACCTGATAGCACTCTAAAGCCAAACAAATATGCTATCGTTTCTGAAAGGTAAATTAAGACAGGGAAATGATGACACATTCACCACAACTGAAGTGTTTGTTGGGCGTGTAAGGACCCCTGGCTTGTTCCAAAGCCTACGTGTCTGGGACGTCTTTAGTATTGCCGGTAATTGGGCACTTGGCTAGAAACAGAGCTATTTTGGAAATTCTGCATCTCGATTTTAAACAGGTAGAAGGACAGGAAAGGGGAGCTGGGTTTAGATCTCAGAACTATGTATCCCACCTTGCTATCTACCAGCAGTATTCCATCAGTCTCTCTCTACCCTCTTCTCTCTGTTGCACCTTGGACATCCTCGCCAGGAGGGAGACCACACTCATTCCAAGAACTGTTTTTATTTCATGACCAAATGTTACCAAGGTACAGGCGACATGACCCTCTGAGGAGCAATAAGTTAGAACCTGCTGCTTTTGTGTGCTTCCTACTTATTGTGTGCTTCCTACACACTCATCTTTTCACCCCTTATTTTATCTAAAAGCCATTATTTAGCATTTTAGAAAAACATGAGTATTATCTTCTAAGTAAAAATAATAATCTTGATGAGGCTTCTGCTGATGATGCTGGTGGTAGTGGTGATGATAATGGTGGTCATGGTGATGATAATGGTGGTGGTGATGACGATGGTGATGGCAGTGGTGATGGTGATGATGGTGGGAATGGTGATGACGGTAGTGATTGTGATGTGATCACGATGATAGTAGTGATAATAATGGTGATGGTAAGGATGATGATGGTGGTGATGGTGATGATGGTAGTAATTGTGATGGTGGTGGTGGTGATGATGATGGTGGTGGTTATAATGGTGACAGTGATTATGATGGTGGTGGTGATGATGCTGATGATAATGGTGGTGGTGATATTGCTGATGATAACAGTGGTGATGATGCTGCTGATGGTGATGGTTATGTTGATGATGATGATATCAGTGGGTAACATATACTGAGCACCCACTTTGCTCCATGAAATGTTCATGGCTCTTTATATGTAATAACTTTGAATTCTCACACCAATCCCATAAAATGAATGCCTTTTATCCTCATTTGACCTGAAAACCAAGGCAGAGGTTTCAAATATGGTTCCAAAGAATATGATTCTGAAACCTGCTCTCTTAACCACCATCAAACTTTAGTGAATTCTTTTTCCTTTTTGGAAAAAATAAATGGTTAGGGCATTACATTTGGTAGCAGATGTAAATCGTCACGTTCATTTATTTTAATTTCACTCTCTGACCTTTTTGCCTTCATCTTCACTCTTCCTTTCCTCTTCGTGCTCTCCGTAAACAACCAAGCTACCTGTGATTTACTCTGTTAGACTTGTCTGCTGCTTGTTTTCAACTCTCTTCCAGTCACTGTTGTCCTTACCTTCAAGGTACATGAGCTTTCCAATGAATTCTCCTTGCTCCCTGTCCATTTCCCTTCTTTTTTCGAGCACTGATTTTGCCACAGCCCCCTCTTCCCCTGTGGGGCTACCCTTTTCTGTGGATGAGGGTAGAGCGTAGAGCTCACCTCTTTTATTCTGGAGTAATGCTTCTCACATTTATATTCTGCAGTACTCCAGACATTCTAAATACTCTCCTAGTTTGGGAAGGAGAAGTCATCCAAACTGCTTTGTAATTGAATTCAAGAGTGATGAACCAAAAATTATTAATGCATTTCCTTCTCTCTGCCAGCGAAGAGGGTTCCATGTTTACTTCACTTTCCAAATATAAGCCCCATTAGCTTTTAGGGTTATTTCTTTCCAGTCTTTCTTTTCCATGTGCTGTTTTGTTGTTGTTGTTGTTGTTCTATTGCATTTTTCTAGTTGTAATCATAATCATACTATATATGGAATTTTAAGGTATTTTGGCAACATTATTAGAGCATTACAAAGGATACATATAATATATTCTATGAAGATAGATACAAGGCATGCTGTTGTTTTATGTTCCACTTAGGGGAAAACATTGTCAACTAAACAGTGATGCAAAGCTCTCTTCTCTCAGAACTTATTATATATCTATTTTAAGAAAAAGATATTTTGACCTGTTGAGTGGGAGAATTCATCCTGTATCAGGTGACCCTTTCCATGCCTTTCTACAAACGTAGTAAATTTGATTATAATACTGAATTATTGCATGATCTTTCTGAAGACATTTTAAATGTCAGTCAAACTCCACATGGATAGCACCAACCATGCACTATTTCCACTAAAATGCAGAACACATCAGTTATCACCATGTAACAGGAAAAGTAAATAAAACATCTCAAAATGGATGAAAGGTGGTCCATCATCTATGATGGCTGTAGGATAGTTGGGTATGTATGTGCCAGACTTTACTTAACTGTTTTCTCTTATTCAGCAAGTTTCTATTAAGCTCCTCTTACGATGTGTGCGGCACTATGCACTTTAGTGATGGAGGACAGGCATAGGCTGGTGGAGAGGCTAGACACTGAAGGGGAGATGCGCTCTTGCACACACCACAACAAAGAGAGAGAGAGGGGAGGAAGGAGCTTGCACCTACCATCCAGCTGTGCTTTGTGAGAGCTCCTTCTGGGAGGCTGTTAGATCACTCTTCAGCAAAGCCAGGGCCTCCAACTGAAAACTGGGACAGTCTGGAATGCTTCTTTGCAAAGCTGATGGGCATGACCTTGGGAGACGTGGGAGCCACTATTTACTGGGGCCAGTGATGTGCCAAGTATCCCCCATGGCTTTTACAAAGAGATAAATATTGTCTTATGAATAAAAATGATGATGGTGATAAGGGTGATGGTGGTGATGATGATCATGGGGATATCAGTGGGTAACAGGTACTGAGCACCTACTTTGCACCATGCAATTTTCATGGCTCTTTATATGCAGTAATACATTTCACAAGTCCCTATAAGAACAATGCCATCATTTTCCCCATATTACACAGAAATCATCTAACCGCACATTCCTCATCATAGGTAGATATCTTCCTTTTGTAGATGAGGAAACTTAAGGGTCAAAGAAGATAAGCTCAAGTTCACAGGCAAAAATGGGAGGGCAAGTCACTCCTTTTGTGACTCTGATCAGACACACTCTCCAGTTTCCCCCCACTGAAGCTGACAGGTAAAGAAGAGAAATGTGTGGCCCCCTCCTGGCTTTTCTTCATCCAGGAGCCCTCAAGAAGCTGGTGAGTGATGTTCTTCACCATTTGGAGGTTGTGTAAGGTGGTAATGAGAGTAGACTTTGGAAGTAAGCTGCCAGCCGCTGTGGGTCTGTGAGTACATTATTTCCTCTCCCTGAGCCTCAGCTTCCTCATCTCCAAAGTGGCAATGAATAATAGCAACAGCCTCAGTGCTGCTGTGAAGATTAAATAAGATAATACATATGTCGTGTTAGGCTCTCAATCCGTGTTTGCCATTGGTATTGTTACTTAGCTGCTCTTAGCCAAGAGGTTTATGAGGTAGAAAGCCTGATGAGCAGTTCAGAGGTAGGCTGCCTGAAGTCTCCATTGGAAACTAGTGGCTCCAAGGTCAACCTCAGACCTTGCACCTAATGACCAAGCTCTGTCAGTCCCAAGGACTGCCAGAGGGTATGTGTGGCCTCAGGTACCCATGCATTCCCTTCAGTGTCCAGCTGCCACCTCCTGACAAGCCTGAGGTCATACTCACAGGCTAGGACGCCACATGGGTCAGTCTCATCCGCCGTCTGCCTCTGGTCAGAGGGGTCCATGGTTTAGCCTGGGCAGGATGGGCTGAGGAACATCATACCAGCCCCCAAACAGTACATGTGGCAGCAGTGATTACAGCTAAGGAGAAGCTAAATTCTAGAGGCTTGTGCTGTCTCCAGGGGATACACTAATTGAGAAACAACATCCATAAAAAATAATCCAATACTAGTATGTGAAACTAAAAACAATAACCAAGTGTGACTGGCTGTCTCTAAGCAAGATGAAGCATCTCTTGCCAGCACATACCTCCCAGCAAAGGAGAGCAAGGGCCGCAGCGATTCTCACTCCCCACCTTTGAGGAGAAGGTGCCACCTTTGGCCACAGGAATTCACACCTCTCAGCAGCCACTCTGAATCTTTCTTTGGGCACCAGCTTCTAGGAAAGAAAGTCAGTTAAGAGTGTGTTTGGGGGCACAAGGAGGTCTCACGCTAGAGCACACAGCCCTGCAGCCAGAGGTGTGCTAGTAAATGTTTAACAGCAGGGTCTCTGGGAGAAAATAAAGTGTGCATGTAGTCATATACACACAGAGCTATTATAAATTGCTCGTAGAATAAATGCTTAGCATATAATTTACAAATAGTAATAATATACACACTACTATTTCTTATAAGCAGTCACCACTAATTCCAGAACATTTTTATCTTCTCCCAAAGAAACTCCATATCCACTAAGCAGTCATTCCCCATCTTCACGTCTATCCCCTAGAAACTACTAATCTCCTTTCTGTCTTTATGGATTTGCCTAGTGTAAATAGAATATTTCATATATGTAGCCTTTTATGTCTGGCGTATTTCATTTAGCATAATGTTTTCAAATTTCATTCATGTGATTGCATCTGTCGGTGCTTCATTCCTTTTTACAACTAAGTAATATTCCATTGTATTGATATACCACATTTTCTTTACCACTCACCAGCTGATTAACATTGAGTTGCTTCTACTTCTACTTTGGCTCTTATGAACTTGGCTACTATAATGATTCATGTTCAAGTTTTTGTCTGAACACCTATTTTCTATTGTGTTGGGTATATACTTAGGAAGGGAATTGGGGGATCATAGAGTATATTTAACTTTTTGAGAAATCACCAAATGGTTTTTCCACAGTGTCTGCATCATGTTATATTGCCACTCACAATGAATGGTGGTTCCCATTTCTCGGCGTCCTTGCCAACCCTTGTATGTTCTGTTTGTTTGCTTGTTGTCCCACTAGATGCGAAGTGGTATCTTATTGTGGTTTTGATTTGCATTTCCCTATTGACTAATTATGTTGAACATCTTTTTATGTGCTTATTGGGCATTTGCGTATCTCCCTTGGAGAAACGTCTGTTCACGTCTTTTGTCAGTCTTTTTTTTTTTAAATGTCTATTTACTTTGGAGAGAGAGAGAGAGGCACAGAGCACGAGTGGGGGAGGGGCAGAAAGAGATGGAGATCCAGAATCCAAAGCAGGCTCCAGGCTCTAAGCTGTCAGCACAGGAGCCCGACGCAGGGCTTGAACTCACAAACTGTGAGATCATGACCTGAGCCGAAATGTGACGCTCAACCGACTGAGCCACTCGGGTGCCCCTTATCCGTCTTTTAATTGGATTATGGTTTTTTGTTGAGTTGTGATGTTCTGGATATTAGAACCATGGTTTGCATGTATGTTCTTCTATCCTGCAGGTAATCTTTTAACTCTCTTAATATCCTTTGATGAACAAAACCTTTAAATTTTGATGAAGTCCAGTTTATTATTTTTTCTTTTGCAGCATGTGCTTTTGGTGTCATATCTAAGAATCAAAGCAAGTCATATGGTTCTATTCAGAGGTGAGGATTTATGTCCCACCTACAGAGTGGGACACAGTGCATTTGCATGGCAGAGGGCATGGATAAGGGTGTAGTGAAGAACTGGGGCCATTAATACAATTGTATCATACCATGAGTGGCTTACATTGACTCCAGTATATCCCCTAAGAACTTTGCCACCCAAACAGAATCACAATTTTGTTAGCAAGAAAGGAAGAAGAATAGTTTGGGCAGGTAGTGAACAGAGCTTACAACACAAATCGACTGGGGAATCTCACCTATATGAATCTGAAGTCAGGGTTGGCCAAAGCACTGTGGGATGGCTGAGGATGTGTTTGGTACCTCTCCCAGAGGCATAGAGCGTGGTCATGGAAGGAAAGGCCCAGGAAGGCCAAGTCAGTCACCAGGATCCCCAACAGATAGCTTGATTGTCCTCTGTTCTCCGTTCTCCCTGGATAGCTGAGGCTTAGCAGTAACAGATCCCAAGCATAGAAGGAGAGAGAGCTGTTGCAGAGAAAGGAGGAAAGACACAGATCCAAATCCCTGTTGATAACCAGGATGCTGGAACAGGGATCCCTGTATCCTGGTGACTCTTAAGTGATAACCAGTGTGATCCGTAAGATGCAGAATCTCCTTCCTGTTTCTAGTTGAAATGCACACATTCTTTTACTACTCAAAGTTGGAATGCTACAACACAGACTGTTCAGCTGCTCTTGACTCAAGAATATAAATTGAACATTGACTTTCCTCATTTTTTATCCAATTTTGCCTTCCAGAAGCCCAGATATGACTTCATTTTTAAAATGAAATTTTGCAGGTCATTAGCCCATAATGATTAAATGATTCTGGTTATTAGCATAAAACACAGCTTTAGTACATGAGAGGTAACCTTTATTGTTTAAATATTATGCAGTGTGTTCACATAGTGCAGAGCAAATTTATATTTTTTCAGACTATTCAGCCATTATGGAAATGACTTATGATTTCATTCAGAAATGTTACAAATGCACTTCATCATTTCAGTGGGGTAAACATTGCCTAGAATAGTTCCTAAGAGGAAACCAGGTCAGGAACAGGGAAATTTTTGACATGGAAAAGAGCCCACAGCAGGTAGGGCTCAGAAAGACTCATGCCATATGGAAGAATTCTTAATATCTCGGGCTTTTGAGTAGTAGTTACCTGGATTCAAACCCCCCTTTCTGTGTCCCCTTCGGCAAAATACTTAAACTCTCTGAACACCAATCTCCACATCCAAAAAAAAACCCCAAAAGGGTAAATTCTACTTACCTCTTAGGGTTCCTGTGAGATTGAAGGAGGGGAGGTCTTCTTGTGGTTCGCGCAATGCTTGACCCACAGTGAACTCTCAGCATTGTAGCCACTGCTATTATTACTGATATTGTTGCTGTCATTACTCTTACAGGCTAGTATGTTAATGGTGATGCTCTGGCCTGGGAAGATGGGGACCCCTGTCTTTATACAGCCCAAGCAGCACCTGACTGTTCCAGAAGGTTCAACAACAGGACATGGAACTGTCACCTGTGGCTCCTTGTACCTGTCTGCCCTTGGCTCAGTCAGTGACAAAGAAATGACTTGCCTTTTGTACGGTAACTTTGTGCCTGGCATACTGCAGTTATCCGTGGTTGGTCATCTAATCTTGTCGTCATCATTCAAGCATTCCAATTAAGTCTGTAAATAATAGGAGTTGGAGTCTTGAGGTGGATCTTTGAGCTGGTGGTTTCTCCGGTCAGTCCATTGTGCGTGTTGGTGGTTAAGCAGATCCCTCTGTGAAAGAACAGAGCTGGTGGTGGTGCCAGAGATAGAGAGAATGTTGATTATGACAGTGATCACAGCCTGAAATTATCAAGTGCTCAAAAGATGCGTAGATACAGTGCTACATGCTTTACAGGTTTATTTCATTTATATTTCACAGGTATTCTCTTTCTTCACACAAGGAAGACGAGGGATGAACACTCTAACTTATCCCTGATCTCAAGTAGGGTACTTGAGTCCAGCAGTCTGACCCCAGAAAGCTGGCTCTTGACCACGGTGTCCTTCTGTCTGTCCAGTTATTTTGTCAATGAGTAGAGTGGGAAGGAAGTCCTTAAATTCTGAGGGCCACCTACAGACTGCAACAGAATGTTTTCTCCAAACCTCGGTCTCAATGGAATGAGGACTCACAAGTTCCTCTACTTCAAACCTGGGGCTTACAGCCACGGCTGGGTCTTCCTGTTCTAAAACAGAATCCAGAGTGCACACAGATGTCTAGAAAATGCTGCCTCAGAGTGCCACACCTTACTTACCAACTTAACACTGATTTCCAAACCTGCCTCTTGAATTTCATCCCCTGATGCAGCAATCGCTCAACCTTCATTGGGCCAGCCTCTGGGAATTCAGTCTAGTGGACAGGTCCCTTATGTTTCTAAACCTCAGTTTTTTCATCTATAAAATCGGGATAATAATGACATCTACCTAATATATTTGAAGATGAAAGGAGACATTGTTTGCAAAGTATCTCAGAAAGTGGCTGACAGATCATAAGAACCCAATAAATACTGGCTATTTTCAACACCACCATCATCGTCACCACCAAATGGATACAGAAACATAAGGTTCAAATAAGTGAAATAATGTAAGATAATTAATGTAAAAGAAAATTAGTTGATGGCTACCATAAGACAAAAAAGAAAAACCTTCTGTGAATGTTTATATCTTAAAGATCCAAGATCTATCATTGCTTTCTCAAATAGGGTGCGGTAGATACTTTAGGCTGCTGACAAGAATTGCTTTCAATGTTTACCTAGCAGGGGGCCTGGGTGACTCAGTTGGTTAAGCATCCAGCTTCAGCCCAGGTCATGATCTCGCAGTTCATGAGTTCAAGCCCCACGTCAGGCTCTGTGCTGACAGCTCAGAGCCTGGAGCCTCGTTCTGATTCTGTGTCTTCCTCCCTCTCTGCCCCTCCCCTGTTCCTCCTCTCTCTCTCTCTCTCTCTCTCTCTCTCTCTCTCTCAAAAATAAATAAAAACATTTAAAGAAACACATTAGTTAAAAAAAATAAAAAACAAAAGTAAATGTTTACCTAGCTATCATACTGAAAAACACTTCTCGACTCCCTTCCAGAACCTTCTTCTTTTAGTCAGGACTGGCTAACTGCTGTAACAAACATCTCCCAGAGCTCAAGTTGATTTCTTGCTCAAGTAAACAATCATCTAAGATGTTGAGCAGCTGGCCTCCTATGCTGTGATCCTGGGACCCGGGCTTTGACGTCCTGGGTTCATCCATCCCTTGGCGCCCCCAGAGCTCCTCCTGGATCCTCAAAATCCAGACATTGGATGAAGGAAGAAAAACAACATGACTCCCAGGAGGTTTTTATGGGCCAAGCTTAGAAGCAATGAGATCACCTACTTTCCATTGGCCAGAACTCAGTCACATGGCCACACCCAACTACAAGGAGGCCTGGGAAATGTCATCTGGTGATGCCATCCGAAGGCAAGAGAAATGTTTTCAGTGACACGTTGCCTTCTCCGCCTTGCTCTCTACTATATTGCTTTTAAATTGCATAGTCTTGGGGCGCCTGGGTGGCTTAATGGGTTAAGTGTCCAACTTCGGCTCAGGTCATGATCTCACGGTTTGTGGGTACAGACCCCATGTTGGGCTCTGTGGTGACAGCTTGGAGCCTGATTTAGATTCTGTGTCTCCCTATTTCTCTGTCCCTCCCCTGCTTGCATTTTCTCTCTCTCTGTCTCTCTGTCTCTCTGTCTCTCTGTCTCTCTCTCTCTCTCTCTCTGTCTCAAAAATAAATAAACATAAAAAAATTTAAATGGCACAGTCTTAGGGCACCTGGGTGGCTCAGTTGGTTAAGCGTCCAACTCCTGATTTTGGCCCAGATCATGATCTAACGGTTTGTGAGATCGAGGCCTGCATCGGGCTCTGCTCTGACAGCATGGAATTTGCTTGAGATTCTCCGTCTCCATCACTGCCCCCTTTAAATAAATATATATATTTTTAAATTGTACATTCTTGAATAACCCACACCAGGTTTATTTTGCCTCTTGGAAAATATTTATTGTCCATATTCATTGCAAATAAGTGTTTATTTGTATCATCGCCATCTACTATAAAGAGACCCATGCTTCGTTCCCAGCTAAGCCATTCAGCCATTCACTGCCAGTGGAGCCCAGGCTGCCTTTGTGGATTTCTTTGTCTTCAGTTTCCTTATCAATAGAATCAAGGAAATTGTACCCACCCTGCCTGCTGTGTTGGGTGAGGATGACATGACAAAATCTGTGAAAGTCCGTTGTAACCAAGAGGACCTGTGCGGGGCGGGGGGGGTGGGTGTGGAATGTCTGAATACAGCCACTTCTTACCTGAATAAGACACAATAATTAGAAGAACATATTGCATTAACACGTGTTACTCAAGACATGCCTTTTTTTGTTTTTAAGGGTCAAAGTGGTAAAAATAATGAAATAAAGGCAGTCCTGAGCCACAAGCTTATATTCATTTCCCCAAAGCCCAAGGGCAGAGCCATCCTCGTGAGGCTCACTGGAAGAGATGTTGCCTGGGCATCATGGTGTCCAGACTAGAGTGCTGGGCAGACTGACCCGAGCTCCGTCCTGACCCCCCAGTTCTGGTGCTTTTCCACCCTTGGACCTCAGGCAAGTCAATATTCCTGAGCTTCCCTTTGCCCTTGGGAAGGATGAGAAGATCTATCCAGCTTCTTGAGACTGATGAGGACAAAGAAAAAAACAGAAAATTGCAGGGCCAAAAAAACCACTGGAGCTGCAAGGGATCTCAGCTCATCAAGTCAAAACTCTTGCTTCTGCGGAAACTGAGGCCCAGATGGGTGACTTAGTTGGGAGTCTGGAGGGAGAGCTGGACAGAGCCTCAGGTGGAACCCCTGGTCCTTTAAAGCCACTGCGTGGCCTCCACGGTAGCAGCACAACCGATTTGCAGAAGCTAAGGCGCTGAATGCAAGGATATCATTGCCGTTTTTAATCCAAACTGAGTTTCCACCATGCTCTTGTGGAATCTGGGTCACAAAAAGTGAAAGTCAGGTTCAGATTGACAGTGCTTTTCAAACAAGAAAAAAAAATCTTGCCTTTCCTTAGCTAGAGGTCAAATGTCAGAAAAGCTAATAACAGAACGAGAGGGACCAAAGGATATAATCGACCAATGAAAAAAACTGGTGAGATGAGGGAACAAAAGATATATTATCATTAATATGCTGCATTTTGTTATGCACTCGTGTTCCAGAAATTATTGTACAGCCCATGCCCACGTCCTTAGGCAGAAAGCGCCTTATCATTCACAAGCTTAGCTATATAATATATCTTCCCCCCCAAGGGAGTTTGTTGTGTATGTGTGTGTGTGTGTGTGTGTTTTGAGAGATTTACAATGATTCTTTCCCTATAGGTTTTTCTTGATACATATATATTTTTAATTTCTCACCGTCTCAGGGGTAAATAAATATATTAAAATAAGCTATGGGATGTATAGCGGAGTATAACAATGATAAATGATGTTGTGTGTAATTTTTCTACTATTAACATAAAGTAATATAAACTGAAGGACACTAGTCTATTGAGAGACTTAGAAGCTAATGTCCCATATCAGATGTGGCCAATGTCAGGACTGAATACAGATTAGGCAGTGTCCTTTTCTCCCCAGGGGAATTAAAGTTTGAGACACCACTAGCTGCCAGTGGTTTTACGGCATTTTGTTGGGGCCGGCGGTGCCTTTCTTGGTCTATTAATTCAGGAGCCGTAAATGACAATGTGAGCAAAATGCTTTTCCGGTGGGATGCATTTCATTTATGCGCGCTGGTATCACCAGCACCTCGTCAATCCATTTTGTCACAATAAGTGTTTTTAAATTGTGTAGATTACCTCCACTTCATTATGGTCCCTAGCATTGGTGTCTTATTCAAGGCTATTATGTAAAGTTAGGAAATATTTAAAACTGTGTGTTTCCAAAGAGCAAGGGAGGCAGAGCAGAAAAGTTCATCAGAGTTAGTCTTGTCTCTTGTGTTCTTCCCCAGCGGAGAGTTCATGGCCAGGGTGCACTCTACAGGGAGAAGTAAAAACCCCACGGCCAAGTGCTTACCACAATCCCCTCTCCCACTTTTTTTTTTTTTTTTTTTACTTCAGGGTGTCAGTCTGGGTTTGGAAACACACATTCAAACACAAATGTGATTACTGCATTTTTAAGAACTTGTCAGCAGTTAAGAGTTTTCTTTTAAAAGTGATTATCTCACCAGTGATATCATCTGAAAGCTGGAGGTATTTTATTGTATTTTAAATAACCTCTTTGTAACGTTTCATTGTCGAGCTCAGAAATCTGCTCCAACTCCTTCCTTGTATGGATGAGGAGAGTGAAGCCCAGAGAGAGGGACTTGTTCAAGGTCACCCAGCTCCCTGACGGCCCAGCTGAACCCCGACCCCGACTTCCTCTTGGCGCTTACCTGCTGTCCTTTCTGCGCCCCATGTGGCCCCTTCTTGTTACGCCCTCCAAAAACACATTCTGAAGGAAATATGGAAAAAAGATAAAGGGAGAAAGTGAGTGAGTCATTCTGACAACAAATCTAATCAGACACCTTGGGTTGTGTGGCCAGAAGCTGCAGAAATTATACACAGCATAAAAACTAAAAATACATATTAATCATACTTCCAAATACATGTGTGACTTTAGAACAATTTTTATATGAATAAATACTTTTCCTTGAAATTTGTCTTGGCTCTAGGGCATGAGTTGGAAACTTCTTGCACGTCTGGAATTTGAGGACTGGGGTTTGGATTAACTCTTTTTCTCTCCCACCCCATTAAATGGGCAGAAGGGAGCGAACACTAGGGTTTCACCACACACATTGTTATCCTTTGGGTTGGCTCTGAGATGATACGTTTGTCACGGTTCATAAATTTTATCTTTGCACTAAAAACAGGGTTAGAATATCTTCAATGCAATTATAAAAGTGTATTAAAACTGAGAAGGAGAAAAAATATGGTGGTAGATGCGATTTTAATGATTGTATAAATGTTCACTGTTCCGTGGCAAAAAAAAAAAAAAAAAAAAAAAAAGTCATGCTTTTCAGCCACAATATTTCAGAGGAATGCCAGGGAAGGGCCAGGTTTCCCATAAATGCATGCCATGTGTTTTCAGTAGAAAGCCCAAAGCCAAATATGTTGCCCCGAGACTTGGCTTGGCAAGAGGTTAGCAGATAGTGCAATGTGATGTCTGCAGACCCTCTAGACACGAGGTGTGAAAATCACCCAGAAAAAAGTGTTACTCCCAGCCTCTTCCTTCTCCTAAGAATTTGGAGGGCTGGGGGACAGGAGTAAGCGTGCACGATCAGAATTAGCCCTCGACATGCATCACCATGCAGAGACCGTCCTCAACTGGTAGGATTTGTCATTCACTTCCTTTGCTGAAAGGTTTGCAATATCAGCTGACAATCATTGGGGAAGCTAGACACAGCAGAGATTCAACTACAGATATCTGAGGGGTCCACGTGGAAGCTCCCATAATTTCAGATCGCTTTCAGAATGAGAGAATTTGTTCAAAAACCCAAATGCTTATTAGTTCGCCAAGGTAGGTGTGTCTAGTCTATATTAGGCTTGTTACAATGTAGCCGACTTCTCTATAGATCACATTTTCTCCACTGCGCTGACTTGACTGATTTTCTTAGTCCACAAAGAAGCTGCTAGTTTCTAAAGTTGTGACTGAGGTGTTCCCCAATATAAAACCTGACGCAGGGGGCGCCTGGGTGGCTCAGTCGGTTAAGCGTCCGACTTCAGCTCAGGTCATGATCTCACATTTGTGGGTTTGAACTCCACGTCAGGCTCCATGCTGACAGCTCAGAGCCTGAAGCCTGCTTCGCATTGTGTCTCCCTCTCTCTTTGCCCCTTCCCTCTCTCTTTGCCCCTTCCCTTGCTTGTGCCGTCTCTGTCTCTGTCTCTAAAAAATAAATATTAAAAAAAAAAAAAACTGAAGCAGGAAGCCCTGTTAGTGAAGTTTTGTGAAATGCGACGTTTGTAGGAATGAATATTGCCCAGGTAGTAGTTTCTTTCTTCCATGATGCAGTTTTCTGTGTTATTGAGGATGTGTATGCCCCCCTCATTTGAACGCAGTGAAGGTTGGTAAGGAAACTGGTACTTATTGGTGGGGGGAGAAGATTCTTCAATTCCTATAGCACACTAGCAGCGGATCTCGTTCAATTGATCTCTGAACAAGGTTACCCACAGAGTTTCAGAGTTGGCGGTGGTGAGTTTTGGATAGAGACCTCTTCTAGCTCATGCACACACCCTCAGTCCCTCTCCTTAGTGTATATGGATCAATTACATTTCACTTACAGACAACAGGACATTTCAATTTTCGATTCAAAGGCTAAAGCTGTGTAGGATTTACGATCTAAAAACAGGGTTTTGTTATTTCATAGGTTTCTGAAGTCAGATTCCCCTGATCTGAAATGCACCAGTTTTGTGATTTGGGGGAAATCACTTAACCTCTGTCAACCTTTTATCAGCAAAACGGGATAAAAATCGTACCTGACTTGCAGGTTAAATGAGAATTTAATGAGATAATGCTTGTAAACGGCCTATATCACAAAGTCTGGCACAGAGTAATTGCTTCTGCTGCTGCTTCTTCTTAGTGTTATTGTTATTAGCATGATTGTCATTGTGAAAATGACTACGGATGTGCCCATGAGTAATGCTCACTCTTGGACCAGACATGCTTTTTAACTATACAGGTATATTAAACACATAGCACAACTTTTTTTTTTTTTTTTTTTTTTGCTATTTGTTGAATGCATACAAACCCATTATGTGTGGACCCTGTACAAGACATTCGAGGTATGTTGAATTTCCCAGCAGTGCTAAGGGGCGTGGGAAGAGACATGAGCAGGTACAAAGAGACTGAGGGTAGTTCTGTGAATGCAAGTGGACAAGTGAAAGGAATAAGGTGAATACCAGGAAAACAGGTCTGTTTATATAAACAGGAAGTTAATGGTTGGTCTGTGGAAGGCTTTGGAAAACCCGCTGTGCTAATCTGGAATTTTCTGGGCCGCTAGAGTCTAAATTAGTTAAGGATGGAGACCATGTGTTTCCTTACCCGAACCTAGTCCATAGCCTTGTTCTTAGCACATACTTAGTAGATTTATGTGAATGTAGTGATTCAGTGACTGAATCGATGGACAATGAATGAGTGCCTAGAAAAATGAACTGGCTTCCATCACCAGGCCTGCCATTGTGTCCCTGGAGCCCAGCGGTGGGGCTGGCATTTAGTAGGTGTTCCATAAAAAATATATTGGAATCAATTATAATCTAATATCAGTATTAACATCAAACTGTAATTTAATATCAATATCAATCGATTTAATATCAATACCAATTGATTTAATATCAGTCAATACAATTAATAGAAACTAATATGTAAGATTAATGACATAAAAAATCACTGTAGAAACCCAACAGTCCTAATTCATTCCACTCACAGGATATGTGAGCCTTAGCACATACCTCACCGTTTCCTCCTAATGTAAAAACATGTAGCAGTGCAGACGTAATTCCTTTTTTACCCCCTCAAACCACCACCTTGCTCAAGTGTATTATTTTAGTGGCTTTACGGTACATTTCTTGTGGCCAAAGAAGCTATTGTCAAGTTGATCTCTGCTCTCAAGTGTAGAATTTATTTGTCAGGCTCATGCAGAATTCTGTTTTATATGGAGATTTTGTACTTGTGCAGAAAAGCACTGTGTGGTTTTAAAGGATATTCCTGGAAGGAAAGTCATAAGGGATCTGTAGGAAACATGGACGATGGAGAAATTTAAACAGAATGGAACAAATACAAGTCAGAACTCAAAAACGGACGACTGCCCCCATTTTGCCTAAATCGCCAGGAGCCGATTGAGGCTCGCGTGTGCGCGCGCGCGCGCGCGCGCGCATGCGTGGGTCTCTGCGCATGAACCTGTGTGCGCATGCGTGCCCGCAGGCGATTCGAGGAGAATACGGAGAAGGAGCGGACCGCTTCCTTCCTTGTGGAGGGACGGACAGGAGAGTTAGGTGTGCCCGCGTCCACGTCCCCCCGCGAGGTGGAAGCTCTTCTTTCCTCTCATAAGCGTCTTCGCTCTCCTTCATTCCCCAACCAGGTGTGACCCTGTAACAGTGGAGGTCGGTGGCAGATGGGTCTGATATTGTGTGTCCTGCCTACAACAGTCTGCTGTCACCGCTTTTTAATAAGGGCCGGGCCTCTTCTCGAAGAGCCCAGGAATTTCCGACCCTCCGCTGCGCCTTCCCCCCAACACCACTCGCCCTCGCTAATAAATTCCGAGGGCTGACATTGCCTGAGCCGGCTGGTCTCTGCCCTCAATTTCATTGAGATGGGCCATTGAAAACTCATTACAAGCTGTTTAGACTCTGACTTTGACTTTTGCTCGGCAGCGAGCAAAATTAACAGCTCTTGGAGGTAGCAAAAAAGGCACTCAGCCAAATAAAAAAAAAATAAAAAATGAAAGAATTGAAATGATGAGAAAAGACTTTTAATATTATCACCATTAGTCATGCAAACACGCGCACACCCAAAGCGCATATGTTCTGCATGTGGCTCTCGTTTGGAGCTTGGTGTGGATCGTGGTTCCCCCACTGGAAACAAATTCATACTCAGGTCTTACACGCAGCTCAAAAATTTTTTACATGTCAAGCAATGAGCCTTTGAGTGTAGCAGAATTGCTTCATAAATTTAACTATCACTTTCGAATTTCTGTTTTTTTCTCATTTAGTGCTTGATAGTTTTTTATGTGATAATTTAAAAACGCTGTTTATAGCAAAAGTTACCTTGATAGTACAGGTGCGCACAGAAAATTCACAGCCATCAATAAAAAGAAAAAAAATGCTGTTTATACCTTAGGCACTCTGTGATTCTAAGGATGTCACCGTGACAGCATTACAGGTTTTAAAAGCAGCCCAATTAATCTAAATTTCTTCAAAAGTAACAGCTCCTGAATGATTTAAATAGTGCTCCCGATCACTATGGGTGGTTTCCATCTGTATTTGGGAAGCTCGTACGAAGTGTTTCTCACTCCTGATATTTGCACCGCATCACTTGAAAATAAAGATCTATGTGTGTGCATGATCATATAAGCGGAAGTTAAGAATATTACTACCAAAACATCGAAGTTTAAGAAATAGACTATAAAATTGCTTAAGATAGGCAAAGGAATCTTAACCAAGAAAGGGAAAATGTATTTGAGGGGGCTCTGATTAGTTAGCCAGCACTTTTGGACAAACACAAGACAGCACAGACGGAAGCCACCTTGAGGGTGTGTAGAAAATGGTGAGTTCCGTGTTGGATTTTAGGTGATTCATTGCTAACTCATAAATAACCTCTCGCTTTGGTGAAACACATGAGTGTCAAATAGAAGTCACCATCGTGCTTAGCCAACCCTCTTTAACTGTATGACCAGAGGTCCATGAGGATACCGAGATTTTCTTTTAATTCCTCTAAAAACTGTCAGGGGCAGGGCCAGGATTTGTGAATATGGAAATGAGTGAGATGTTCTCCTGCCTTGTTGGGTCCCCTGTGTCGGGCCCCCTTTCTAGCATACTGGCAACATTTTTCTCATCTTCTGAACATTGTGGAATAAACCCAGTGCCATCCATTCCCCAAGAGACAGAAGTAGAAGATCTATTTAAGCCACGGAGTCTTTGAGAGCCAAACTAGGTAATTAGTCCAAAGCCATTGGAGGCTCTAGATAGATCTTAGCAGTCAAAGCAATACGTGTACAATCCCATAAATCTAAACTTTCTGGTATATTCATTAGGTATTCTGTTTTCTTTTCCTTCAAATGTTCCATTCAATTCCCTAGTATAATAAGCCTTCCAAATTCTTAGTGTTTCTCCACAGCCAAGCCTTTATCTTTTTCCCCTCAGGATTTCTTTCATAGGAATGCATTATCTAGCCATCGGATGTCTTTGATGAGGGAATTAAAGCATTTGCCTATTCTGTAGAGTTTAAGTTTGACCATGTTCCAGTGACTATTGTTGCATAACAAACCACACCAAAACTTAGTGGTTTCAGATGACAACATTTATGTTGTTCATGAATCTGTGGTTTGAGCAGGGATGGAAAACACAGCTTGCCCTGCTCCAGTCAGCGTGAGCTGAGGTAGCTTGAAAACCCGGGGGGTGTGATCATCTGAGCATGGTTCACTGATGAGTCTGGGGTTGATGCTGACATTTGGCTGGAACACCTACACATTGCCTCCATGGAGCTTCATCTTCCTCACAGTATGGCAGCTGGCTTCCAAGAGTCAATGTCCCAAGAGAGAAAGCCATGCTCACTCTGCGTTGCCCTTTATGACCTAGCCACAGAAGTCATGAAGCATTGGTTTTTCTGCATTCTGTTTGTATAGGCGGTCACACAGGGCTTCCCAGGCTTATGGGGAGAGGAAATAGACCCCCCTCTCCATGGAGCAATGGGAGGGTTCTAGAAGGAAATGTAGGACAAAAAGTATTTCCATGGCCACTTTTGAAAAATACAGTCTGCTATAGACCGTAAGCGAAATGTTACTATCCTGGAGAGGCACCCTGGACAAAGAAGTGTTATTTGGGAGTCAGAAAACCTGGTTTTGAATCCCACCCCCACCTACTACTTAACTGCAGGTTTGGACCTCAGTGTGCTCATCTATAAAATGGGGATGTTGATGCTGGCCCCATGTATTTGCGCTGAAGCATGTGCAAATGAAATATGTTATATGGGCAAGTGTCCGCTGAGTGCCTGGTACAGACTGGACGCTCAATAAATCTTTGGTGAGTTAGTTTATTGAATCAGAATCTGTCCATTATAGCCATTATTTAGGTTTATTGTGTCCTAATCTATGTCACTGAGTACATCCTTGCTGTTTTTCATGAATTTTCCACTGAGTCGCAACATGCTGCTGGCCAATGAAGGTCAGGGAGGAAACAGATTAACAGCATCTCATACCACAATGTCAAAATACTTAAAAGTGTTTACAGAGCCTGGTGACACCCAGTGAATTTAAAGCAAGAAGACTAGAGCAGAAGTAAAGCTATTCTTGTTCTAAGCTTGAGCAAGGGCCTTGATGTTTTACGATTGTTTTAAGGTCCATTAATCGTTGAATCATGAGGCCATGTAAAAAATGACAGCTTTAACATCGAGGGCTCGGGTTTATTTTAACTGTTTTTGCTTCTACCCCGTTTCTAATTAATAACATTGGCTAAAACTTGATTCAAATGTGGCAAAAGCAGAATGCCACAGGATAAAGCAGCCCGAGCTCACCTGGGAGGATTTTAGGGCTTCTTAAAAGAAATATTTCCTTAGTTTGAAAGATTCCAGCCTCTAGCAGCCATTAGCTCATTCTCAGAAAGAGGGAACTAGTTACTCCTATATCGTCAGAGTCTCCCCAAACAGGCCTGAGCAAGCTTTAGAGCAGGGTTGTCCAGTATGTTAGCTAGTAGCCACATGTAGTTATTTAAAGTTAAATGAATTTAAATTATAGGGATTTGTTTTAAAAAGTCACTACATAAGTCACACGAACCACATTTCAAGTGTTCAGTTCAGTAGCTGCACGTGGCCGCCATATTGGACAGCACACTATAGAACATTTTCATCATTGCAAAAAGTGCAACTGGACAGCAAAACTTAGAGGTTGGTTCTCTATTTTTTTTTCCTTCCCATCTTCACTTGGGGATTAAAGTCAGTCAGCTCAAACGTTCTATCTTCTCCTGGGTCCTGATGCCCAAAGGCATCCCCTTCCCCTATTTGGAGAACCTTGTAGCATGTGACTCAACTGACTGAACTCCTTAGAGCAACTCCCCTCCAGCCACCTTCTTATTAGCATCCATGAAATTCAGCCTCCATGTCATGTCATCCGCCAGTCTTTCCATATCCTCTTCCTCCAACACTTCCAAGGAGCTCAGACCTGCAGTCTTCCCTAAGAGCACTGCTTCACCCATCTGGACTGTGGAGTTACTATAAGGTTTCTGCAAATCTGTACATGCTGCAACTATGGTATTATAGATGGGATAAATAATGGTCCTTATGTAGGTGCAAATGGTTTTCAAATGTGGGGAAATGCTTTTGTGATGTGTGAAGTAATCATTTTAAAGTGTTACAGAACGCATAGTAGTATTCAGTCATTATGTATTTACTCAACCAATGGTTACAAAGAGTGTGGATGTCTGAATTTCTGATGCCATTAAAGGTGTTCTCGTGGTAAGAAAGTGTGCAGCCTCCAGGGAAAGGAGACAAGTCTATTCATGGATGTGGGAAGCAGGGGGTTCGTCATCAATGAATCATTAATTTAAGCAAAATCTCCAACAGAAAAATAAGACAGCACCTCTGATTCCCTAACAGAGTCAAGCATTTATCCCATATAATCCTCATACCAACCAGACCAGTAGGTATTAATGTCCCTACTTAAAAGATGAGTAAAGTGAGGCTCAAATAGTTTCATTTTCCCAGGGCTCTTGGGTGGGGTCTTGACCACCAGCCTAAACTGCTATTCTGAGTCCGCCCATCAACCTCAAAGATAGCCACTCATTTGAACTTACGTAATATAATTGCGTGGCTTGGTGGAGCCATCTAAACTGTTAGGCCATTAGCCAATGCCACCATTAGGGGGAAATGTCATGCACTTGATCTGAATGTACTTAGGGGAACTCTCAAGATCTGATGAATTATTATGGGGAGTTTTATGGCCCCACAGGTCATAGGCTTCATACTAACTGGAGCTAATGAGCTACGGACGCCACGAAGCACTGAGGACACATGGTGTTCCGAATGGAGAGAGCAACTTCTCTCCATCTCCCACCCCACCCCCCACCCCGCTCCCTTTTCATAGGCAGTCTCAAGTCATGAGAAAATGTACAAATGCTTCTGGATGCTTTTCTTTTAGACCATGTGTCCTATTATTTGGAATGGATGTCTGAGCAGAATGTTTTTAGAAATCTTTTTTGGGGGGTTGGGGGAGAGACAGAAACCAAAGCAAAGCCAACTAAAAAAAATCCACCATGGTAGTCTGGGGAGGAAAACTTTTTTTTTTAAGATTTTTTTAATTTTTAAGTAATCTCTAGACCCAGCATAGGGCTCGAACTCACAACCTTGAGATCAAGAGTTGCACGCTCTATCGACTGAGCCCCCAAACACATCATTTTTTAATGAAAATATTTTTATTGTATTTGATACGATTTGCTTCCCCAGCAGGTACAACTCAGATCATTTATTCTTAACTTTCAGGCTAATAACTGAAGCCTGTCCTGCCACCCTCTATCCTTCCGTAGGTGGAAGCCCAGCTTTTCTCTTTGGTGCCTCCTTTTCTTTTATTCCTCCCATCAGGTTTTTAAAGAATTTCAAGGATTTAGTCCAGGACACAGGGCCCATGTCTGCCTTCAAATGCCTTCCAGTGTAAGGGAACAAATGGGTGTGCTCTCAGGCTGCGTTGGCTTCATTTGTCCTGGTGAGTGTGATGACAATTTCGTAAGACTGAGTTGGAAAAGGAAGAAGGAGAGAGAGGGGATGGTATCGTGCTTTATGCATCCATGTAGGGGCTTTTGTACGCTCTTGGGTCGCTGTTGCCAAGAGCCGACCACCACATGGGATAGCTCGGTCACACATGCCCTTCCCACATGTCAGCAGTCCATCCACGCTCACCTCCCTCAAGGCATGTTCTTTCTTGGGGATGCTTGGTATCCTGTTTTTCTAGCAAATCTCATAGCACTGGAGAAGCATTAAGAACATGCATCCTCCAGAGGGAAAGGGCTGAGGTCATGTCTCCGTTACTTCCAGGTAATACCTCAGCCCCGTATGCGAATCTCCAAAGCCCTTACCCAGTGACTTGAGACTGTCGGGAAGAGCAGCTCAATATGTTTGGAATAAAAGCTCCTTTTTTTTTTTAAATTTTTTCAAAGGTTTACTTAATTTTGAGAGTGACAGAGCATGAGCAGGGGAGGGGCAGAGAGAGAGGGAGACACAGAATCTGAAGCAGGCTCCAGGCTCTGAGCTGTCAGCACAGAGCCCGACGCAGGGCTCGAACTCACAAATGGCAAGATTATGACCTGAGCTGAAGTCGGATGCTTAACGGACTGAGCCACCCAGGAGCCCCTAGAAGGTTCTTTGATACCCTCCTTCAGAGTTGTGGGAGCAGTGTAGCAGAATTCTCGCATAGTCAGTCATGACACTGAGACTTTTCTTTCCAGGAAACAACTTTATTTGTGCCAGCACCGCTCAGTTGGGTTCATACGTGAAGAACTGAGCCCTGAACGCCACGTGGCATAGTTTTATATATATTTTTTACTTTTTCGTCTCCCATATATGGTAACACACAAACACATAATCTGATTAAGTGTGAGAGGGTCTTACGTTACAAGGTCGTGAGGGATGTTGTCACATACACATATAACCAGGTTGCCTTGAGGGGTTTTTTTCCCCCTGAGGGAGGGGACCCTACCACAAGCTCACTGCCTTAGGTTTGCAAAACGATGCTGAGATACTCAAGAAATCTCCATCAGCACAGAGCTTCATTCTCCAGTGATCTGCAGTCTCCACCTAGATCTGTTCAATAGCAGCCAACCTGAGCAATATTAGGTTCTGCCCGATCATGTGCTCCACTGCATATAAGCAGATATGTTGATGTGCCCCCAAATATCTGCAGTTGTTTCCCATATTTGAGAGTGGCAACACGCTAGCAGTTCATACTAACCCATCAAATATGATGCGCCGGTATAGAAAACACCCCCAGGAAATATTAGGGGACCTCCCTGTGTCACCTGGGACTCTTGGAGGCATATTTGTTAGCAAAATCAGTCAGCGGCTGATTAAAACACCTTCCAGGGCTGCGCTGACAGATTCCACAGCCACGGAGGATTGTACCTTTAGCTATTTCTTCCGAGTCTGCTTGTCTGCTGAACAGGACATTCGGTTCTAATTGTCAAACCTGCCTAATCCCGACTGAAGGGTGCCACGATATCAAATATGGAAGAAGGTGGGGAAATAAACTCGATTTGCTCTCCTCTGAAGGAATAACTATATTAAGACTACTTTCTTTTCGGAGACAAATCATCTTATGCAGGAGAAAAAAAAACTCCAGAGAAAAAGACAAATGACAGCCCGAGATCCAGAAAGACAAGTGCTCCGTCATTTTGTCATAATGCTAGAAGATACAGTAATGCAGCGTGGACACGCAGACACCTAGAAAACATCACAGGCAGAGCACGGGCTTCTGGTGCCAGAAGCACATTTGATGAACTTAGGACACATCAAGAGCCTTCCCTGATTTTTCAGTTACTTGTACTGTATTTCAGAGGATTACAGAGAAAGGGACAGGCGAGCAGTGCGCGAAGGGGAAGGATCTGGCTTCTCCGGTCTTCTGACTTACACTGGAGTGCATGTGAACACCCAGTTAAAAAGGCAGGATGGACTTCAGGAAGTCACAATCTTGGAAAATGAGTATTCTGTGACACTCTGAGTTGGGACATACCTATGTGTACACACATACTCAGAAGGTATACATACAGGTAAATATTCTTCAAGAATTCCGAAATTGTCAATCAATTCATGATCTTCTATCCTCTCTTGATTCATAGACTCTCTGGGCTGGATTTTCCACTTTGGGGAAATACATTTATTTAGTACATTCGTGTCATTAGAATGCCATATAGAAAATGTTATTGTGTATGCTTACACCATCTGCTTCCTTCCTTCCTTCTTTCCTTCCTTTCTTTCCTTCTTCCTTTCTTCCATCCTTCTTTTCCTTCCTCTCTCCCTTTCTTCCTTCCTTCCTTCCTTCCTTTCCTTGTTAATTCCTTTTACATTTTTTGTTTCCTTCTAAATTTATGCTAAATTCTATTATTTCCATTATGTTATAGGTCAACACTGAGGTACTTGGTTTTGCTTTTTTTTTTTTTGTCATTGCAATTGGTATACACATCTTTTCCCCCATAATTAGTTGATAGTGTTTTTTTTTTTTTTCAGAAAAAAAGGTTCAGCTGCTCAAATTTACCTTTATATTTTTGTTTTCGTTTTTTGTTTATTTTTTCAAATTTACCTTTAATATTGCTTCTGATTTTTTCTATTTTGCTGACATAAGAGTCATCCACATTACAAAGGTATTTCAAGCCCTAAATACTTTTCATTGAATTTTTTATCTTGTCCTTTCTTTTTTCTTCCCTCCTGAACTGTATGTACACAGCCCTTTTATGAGCACTCAGACTTTCAAGTCTGAGAATTAGTGTTCGTGCTTTTCCTAATGCCATTCAAGTGTTAGATTAATAACATTTTTATAAGGTGGTGACCAGAACGGAGTGAGATACTTGAGCTGAGTTTTGCCGCAGTCCAGGATAATCTATTCTAATTTCTGGGGACACGCATTTTGTCCTGGTTGAAAGCGACGTAATTATGCCCATGTTACTCTGCCGTGCCTGGCTTGGCTGTGTGCATATGTGCGTAGGGATGTGTGGGGGGCTTGCTGCGTGAGCGCGTGTGTCCGTTGTGATCCCAAGGTCTTATCAACAACAACAGAAGGCCCCTTTGAGATCAATCATATCCATTCGGTGTTTGTTTTCCACTACCTAACACTTGTTGCTTTCTCTTTGTCGCCGTTCATTTTGTTTGTCATATGTCAGACCAGGATGAGTGAGGTGCATTCAGACTGCTCATTTTCTCTTCTTTCTTCCTTCCGTAGCCACCACCTTTGCTAATTTGAGGCGGTCAGCACATTTGGCAAGTCTGTAGCTACTAGCCTGAGCAAGTCATTAATCTATATTAGAAAAGGCAGGGCCCCAATTCCAACCTTTCCCAGGCTGGCCTGCCCTACCCGCCAATGTGCAGGTTATTTTATATCTCCCTTGGCTTAGGCACCTGTTGTTTTCTTCTGTGAGTTTTCCTTTTCTCTTCCTGATTGAATATCTGCACTTAATAACACCGCCTGGCGCACCAGCTTTAGGTCTCTCTGCCCGACGGAATGCCATCGCAAGATAGAGCCGAGCTCGGTGAGACCCACTCCTGCCGGCCAATGGTGCCAGTTACTGGGAAGCCAAATGTGCCTTGACTTTGTGTGTCTTTAAGGCTATAATTTTTCATCTTTGGGGAATTTAATTTCCTCTGCCCTTCTTCCTCATTTCTATCATCCTGTTGAAATACCTCCTTTTCCCTAGAAATCTTAAAATGATTATGCATTTTTTTCCATGTGAATTCAAAGGAGTGGTGTTTAAAAACTGTTCTTCCCCCCACCCCAATATTTAGATTCCCCTGTGTCCCACTGCCAAATAAAACTACCAAGGCGTGGTGTCTCTTGAAAAAAAAATTAAAATAAACTCCTAGTTCAAAATGTTGATTTTTCCATGTGCATACAAAACAAAAGGGGCTGGGAGCCAGGGGTCGGGTGCAAAGTGTTGGTGCTTTTCTCTAACATACGCAGTTTTGAGACCCGTGTTCTGTGGATTATATCCAGTTCATCCTATGGAATCCTGCACGACCTGGGAGAAACCAGAGAGAGAAATTAGGCTAAGTGTTTTCAAGTGATATCTTTCTGGGAAAAGAGTCATACCTTCAAATAACACCTAATGGGGCATGCCGATACACAGCGGACCCTTGAACAACTCGGGTTTGAGCTGTGCGGGCTACTGATGTATGGAATTTTTCGATAAATACAGTACAGTCCTGAAAATGTATTTTCTCTTCCTTATGGTGTTCTTAATAACATCTCTTCTCTCTAGCTTACTTTATTGTAAGAATATAGTATATAATACCTATGACATACAATGTATGTGTTACTTGACTGCTTATTTTATCAGTAAGGCTTTTTGGTCAACAATAGGCTATTAACTACTTAAGTTTAGAGAAAGGCAAAAGTTCTAAGCAGGTTTTCAGCTGCAGTGGGGGTGGGGTGGTTGGCGCCTTTAACCTGTGTTGTTCAAGGGTCAGCTGTATAACCATTGCAGCCAGCTTCTCCTGGTTGGAGTTGGAGAAACATGAATACTTGGCCTCTCATTTGCCTTTATAATAGGGTCCTCAAGGCCCCCTGAGCCCCCTCTAGAGTATGGTTTGTGCACAAGCCATATCTGCGACCCTCTGGGTCCCTCCTACCCTGCCCCACTGTCCCGGGAGGCTGACCTCAGGGGGCTGTCTTGCTCTCTCACGCTCAGGTAGGATTTACCAGTGAGGGGCATTTACCCACAGGAATTCAGAACAAAGCAGGGTTGTGCTATTTAATTCCCAGGCTTGCTCCCTGCAGGATGTGGGTGGAGAGCCTCCTTCAGTAGCAGGCAAGAGCAGGCAGCTCTTCTTTCTCTTCCACACCGCACACACCTCACCGGTTCCCTAGACCCCATACCGATCTTTGCCAACAGCACCTTTATTAAACACTCCTCAAATTACCCATTTTGAGTGTGCCATCTGTATCTTGCCAGGACCGTGACCAGTAGATAGGGTGTAAAATCTCAGAGCATGGCCCTTTACTTGCCCAGGGCATAAACTTTTATGCAAAACACATCTATGGTCCAGGGGGAGACTGTGAAGGAGACTTCCGCTGAGTTATGGCTCTGTTTTCTTCCCCTGGGCTTCTATCCTTCTTTCTTTCCTATTCTTTTAACAAAATCTGGAAAGGAGCTAGAGTTCGACGTGCAACTGTCAGACTGGGGCCAAGGGCAGTTGCAGGCAGACCTCTTATCCTGCTGCTGGCTGCCTACAAGTCCACGCTCACATCTGGCCCCATCTGTGCCCGGACATAACCTTGAGAATGACTTTGAAGATCTCTTCAGGGCTCAGAGGCTCTTTCCCAGATAGATGTCCCCAAGTCCCTGGGTGAGCTGTGTGTCCTTCCTGGGATATTGCTCAATCATCCTAGAATTATAAGGCCACGGGGTCCCAGCCAGAACATGGCAGAAATATCCATGTGTCTGTTCTGCCTTTTCCCTGTGGAATCCCCCAGGCTTTAATGGAAATACTCTTTGAGATGAAGGCAGAATCCAGTATTTTGTTGTTTTAATCAAATCCTGAACTTGACCCCTTCTGATAAGCCCTCGGATATGGAATTAATGTAAACTGTGGGACACTGGCCAGGTCCAGGAGCAAGAGAAAGAGGGTACCCTCCTCTCTTCCAACATCTGAATTCCCCAAGAAATAAAACTATATGAATGCTCACTTCATTTCTCCTGATAGATCGAGGACTCCAGATGTAAGCTCATTGATAGTCTTGGTGTGTGCTTCAGTATTTGTGCTTTTAATAGATATTGCAAGTGTGTTTAATGTGAAAATAGAAACAGAGGGCTCTTAAAAGAGCTTACTCAAAATCCTGCCAATTACTGAAATCTACCAGACAAGAAGGAGCCACTTTTTTTTTTTTTTTTTTTTGATACAAGAGAGAAAAATGTTTCCACAAAAGCCTGGCCCTTTGTCTTTAAAAATATTCATCTCTTGGGTACTGAGTTATAATAGAAAATGCAGATGGAGCTGTGTCACATTAAAAGCACAACCAAATTGTAGTACAATGTTCAGAGCACTGTTATGTCACTTGAAGATGAATGGTGTCACCTAAGAGTGCGCTGTCATTAAGAGGAAGCTGTTACTGGCTCTGATTTTGTGGCTCAGTGTTTTCAGGTTCTTGAGAAGGTAATCCTTAAGTCAAAAGTCGCACAGTCCCAATGTGCTCCTCCGCGTGACCTGTTTTAGCTTCCAGAATTCCTCATCACCTGGTTACAAACATCCGAAGGCAAGAAAGAGCCAATATTCCATCTCAAGTCCCAAAGTAAGTTACTATGAGCCCAAAACAAACAAGCAAATACCTTGGGCCCAAGCCATTGCCTAAACATGTCCTGAACTGGCTGGGGGTCTAAGCAACTTTTCTGATCCCAGTCTGTAGTAACTGTGCGGAAATACAGAAGTCAAATTGTCCATAACCCGCTGCAGCTGCTAGCAGGGCTAAGGAATTAAAAGTTGCTCGGGCCTTTTTCCCACTGCCAGTTTTTCTTAAACATTAGCTCTGCTCCATTTTTTTTTTTTCAGACTCTGATTTGCAAAGAATAGGGAAGCTTAGCCAACTGCAATTTCAAAGTATTGCCTCTTAAGCCCAGGCCAAGTGTGTAGACTTGATAGAATTCTGATTAATGCATCTTATTACATTAATTTTCGGAGGAACCCGAAGGCATTTCTCCTCTTCCTAGTGCAGCCTGGGCTGCCAGAAGCATTTGTCCACTTAAAGAGCTAATATCTTCAGCTACCAACAGCCATAAAACTGAAAATCTGTCGGAAGGGTTGGCCTCTTTAGTTGCGCAGAAGGCACGGTGCAAAATAGATATAGAACTTGGCTGAACTTTGCTTCAAATTTGCCAATCAAAACTCACAAACCCACGCCAAGTTGGCTACAAGAGCTCCCGTTTGATGCCAGCACTAATTATGTCAACAAAGGAGTTCAAGTTTAGCCCCTGTTACGTCCTGCCCTTGTGGGAGTCGGGGATGAGTCTTTGGTGTGTAGGCAAACGGGTCCTGCTCAGACCAGCTCTGTCTTCTCCTGGCTTCCTCCAAAACTCGCAGGAGCTCCTCAGACCCTGACCCTTTCTGCTCCTCTGGGGCATGCCTCTCGGCCTTCTGAGTTGGATGAGAAAGGGTCTCTGGCCGTTCCAATCAGCCCGGCCAAGGCTTCTTATCAGACTAGACAGTTTCTTTAGAAATGAACCTTCTCATTGAGTTTTCCGGGGAGCCGACTCTGAAGGGAAAGCATATCATGCAGGACATTTTTTTGTTTTGTTTTGTTTTTAGGGTCATTGCCTGGGGAATGAAGCTGGCATGGGCAGAGGGAAGAGTTGAGCTGACGTGAGTTGAGATGGATGAGGGTCTCAGCTCACCTCATGGAGAGCTCTGGTGCTGAAAGGGCCCATCTCAGTGGTAACCACCGAGGGCATTTATACCACCCGCTCCTTGACTCGTTTTTAGACAGGCTGCACCAGAAAGGGTGTGACTCTCTGCAGCTCAAGCCCTCCTGGAAGGTTGACAGCTGAAGGCCGCAGGCCTTCCTAGAAGGGAGATCTGGGCCACACACCAATGTCCATCTCCTTTCCAGCATGGACGCAGCCCAGCTCCTGCCTGACCTCAGCCCTCCCACACCATCGCCTCCTCCAGCACACGAAGCTCCCTTCTTTGGGTTAGGGCTGCTGTGAGCTGTCCTGCAGCCCTGGTTGATCCAGACCTTGAAATATAGTAGAAAGTCCTGGAACTAGGCTGACCTGAGCGTGAGTGCTTTCTCCACCATGTAACTAGTTTTCCAGTCAACTCACTAACTGTGTGGGGCCTTAGTTTCTTCTCCGAAACAAACAGAGCCATTCAATCTTAATTGAAAGTTTGCTTAAGGCTAAGTGAGAACGCTGGCAGAAGAGCATTAGCATGGAGAGAGGGAGTATATACAATGCAGGGGTTAAATGTGTGGGTTGTGAGCAGAGTCAGGAAACTCAGGCTGGCAGTCTAGTCCCTTAGTTGAATGTCCCTGGGCAAGTCACCTAGTGTCTGTAAACCTTGGTGTGCTCCACTCAGATGGAAATTACAAGGGAATCAGAGTGGGTGAAGAACTTAGCCCTGGCCTAGGCCCCCTGCACCCACTGTTCCCTCCTTGAACATTTGCCCTTGTGCATTCCCATCCACGCACCTGGCCCAAGGCACATGTCCCTCCTGCATTTTCTCAGCCTTCTGACTCCTGGGCAAAATGGGCCAAGCTTACCAGGCAAGTTGTAGTGAAGGTTCCCATCAGCCACTGTTTATTTATGTCATTAAATGCCTTCGGTGACCTCTATATGCTTGAAGACCACAAGCCCCTAGCATTTTCATCCCTATCGAAAAGCTTGGGGCATCTCTGATGATGATTCAGCACTCAGGCCTTTGAAGCAGTGAGGCTTGAGTTCAACCTTAAGTCTGTATCTTCCTGAATAGACTGGCTCTTTCCTCTGCTCTTAGTTTGGTATCAGTATCGGTGAAATTAGGAGGATAATGTGGCAACGTGGAGGAAACAACAAAGCAAGTAAGTTCTTCTTCTTAGTTGTAGCCTTTATCATTCCTTGGACACCTACGAGCACCTGTTATGGACTTGGCGCTCTACTAGACACTCCAAATGCGCAGCGGACCAGCTCCTGTTGGCAGAAGACATAAGACAAGCCCTCAGCCTCTTGAGCCCATGCGCTGAAATAGAACAAGAACTGTAATGGGCACCTATGAGTTTTAATGCCAAGGAGCCAGTTGTGAGTGTAGGACTGTTCTTTCCCACATGTGAGCTGAAGTTCTGGCCATCGCCCACTTTGCACGCCCAAGCCCAGTGGAAGTGGTGCCAATGGTATGCTGGCAATAATGATGGAGTCAGATAAGACCCAAGGGTATGTATGGTCCGGGGATCCCTAAATCACTTTCCCACCATTAAAAGAAGATCTTCCAAACTGGTGATCTGAGAAGTTCTCCTTGGCCCCATTCCTATTAGTAAAGTTGACCGTTGAATACCAAGAAAATCCAGGTGGTTTTTCTTTGGATCAGTGGGGCAGGCTCAGAAGTAGCGTACCTCGCTAAGATATGCTGAGAATCTCAGTGAACGTAAAGATACAGAGCCTTTCCTCAGGAAACCACCTCCTGTTTTAATACCAACCGCACTGCCTGTCTGAGTTTCCTTGGGCTTCCGAAACAAATGACGACAAACTAGGTGGCCTAATGCAATAGAAATTTTCTCTCTCATAGCTCAGGAGGCCAGAAGTTCAAAATCAAGGTATTGGCAGCGTTGGTTCCTTGTGGAGGCTCTGAGTGAGAATCTGTCCCTTGCCTCTCTCCTGGCTTCTCATGTTGCCAGAATACTTGGAATGCTTGATGTTCCTTGGCCAGGAGATGCATCCCTCCAGTCTCTGCCTCTGTCTTCACATTAGCTTCATCTCTGTGTCCCTGTGTGTCCCTTCCAGTCTCTCATAAGGACACAGGTCATTGGATTTAGGACCCATCCTAATCCAGTGTGATTTCAACTCGATCCTTATATTTATTACATGTGCAGAGACCCTGTTCCCAGATAAGGTCACATTCTTTTATTTACTTTTTTATGTTTATTTTTGAGAGAGAGAGAGAGAGAGAGAAAGAATGAGAATGAACGGGGGAGGGGCAGAGAGAGAGGGAGACACAGAATCCGAAGCAGGCTCCAGGCTCTGAGCTGTCAGCCCAGAGCCCATTGCAGGGCTTGGACCCATGAACTGCGAGATCATGACCTGAGCTGAAGTCAGACGCTTAACCGACTGAGCCACCCAGGAGCCCCCAAATAAGGCCACATTTTGAGGTTCTGAGTGAGTGAACATGAATTTGGGGGAACACTATTCAACCCACCACCTGGCCTTTTATGTGCGTAGGTCATTTCTCTCAGCCTTGCTCCTTGGAATATTCTGTATGTCAAGAACTGTGGTTTAATATCTACCCACCCATCCCCTACAGTGAGCTGCATCGCTACCTGGTGAGCAAATAATAATAACAGTAAAAAAACTGAGGTCCAGACATACGGACTGTCTTGCCCCAGGTTACACAGCCAGTCACGATGGAGGTTGGGTTGGAAGCCAGCCAAACCAGCTATGTCTGGTCTCTTTCCAGTTGATCCTTCCCCCACCCACCTCATGGCTTCTCATTTTGAAAACCCAAAGCCAAATGAAGCAGATGAAGTGCAAGTGTGTGAAGTACCATCGTTCCCCCCTTTGCGCATCGGATAATCGTAGCAGTGACCGGAACGTTCACAGTGAGGCTCCTAGGAAGGCTGTTCGTCTCCGACCGTGTGACAGGGCCAGGCTCACCTGATCCTGAGCCCAATAGTATCTTTATATCCATATGCTTACGTGTCTCTAGCTTTCCAAGTTGACTTCAGGAAGCACCAAGGTGCGTGGTGTTTCACAGATGTGGAAGAGGCTTGAGGAGGTAAATTTCTTTGTGGGATTTAACCCCAAATCTCCGTATTTCTAAAGCTGGAATGAGTCTTTGAGAAAATGCAAAGAAAGTACCTGGCACAGTGCTGGACACAAAATAGATGCTCATTAAAGACCAGTGAAGATTCAGGCTTCTGAGCCCAAAGGATACCATTCCCATCTCCAGCTAGATTTTTAAATATTCACCAACAAACAAACAAACTCTTTGGTGTCTTGAAATATATTCGAGTCAACTAAAGTCCCCATTTCCAAACAGAATTGTATTGTATCGTATTGTAGTGTAGTGTATTTATTTCTGGTTATTGATGGATGTTTCTTTTTTTCACATTTTTATTTAAATTCAAATTAGTTAACATACAGTGCAACATTTGTTTCAGGAGTGGAATTCAGTGATTCAGCACTTACATACCATACCCAGTGGTCATCACAACAAGTGCCCTCCTTAGTACCCATCACCCATGTAGCCCACCCACCACCCTCCATCAACCCTAAGTTTGTTCTTTATCTTTAAGAGTCTCATGGGGTGCCTGGGTGGCTCGGTTGGTTAAGCGTCCGACTTCAGCTCAGGTCATGATCTCGCAGTTGGTGGGTTCGAGCCCCGCGTCAGGTTCTGTGCTGACAGCTCAGAGCCTGGAGTCTGTTTCAGATTCTGTGTCTCCCTCTCTCTCTGCCCCTCCCTTGTTCGCACTCTGTCTCTCTCTGTCTCAAAAATAAATAAACATTAAAAAAATTTTTTAAGAGTCTCTCATGGTTTGTTTCCCTGTCACTTCCCCCCTCCCATATATTCATCTGTTTTGTCTCTTAAATTCCACATATGAGTAAACTCATGTGGTATTTGTCTTTCTCTGACTGACTTATATCGCTTAGTGTAATACACTCTAGTTCCATCCACATCTTAGCAAATGGCAAAATTTCATTCTTTTTGATGGCTGAGTAATATTTCAGTGTGTGTGTGTGTGTGTGTGTGTGTGTGTATCTCACCTCTTCTTTATCCATTCATCGGTCAGTGAACATTTGGCATCTTTCCATAGCTTGGCTGTTGTTGATAACGCTGCTATAAACATCAGGGTGCCTGTACCCCTTCCAATCTGTATTTTTGTCTCCTGTGGGTAAATACGTCGTAGTGCAATTGCTGGATCATAAGGTAGTTCTATTTTTAACTTTTTGAGGAACGTTCATACGTTCTCCAGAGTGGCCATACCAGTTTGCATTCCCACCAGCAGTGCAAAAGGGTTCCCCTTTCTCCACATCCTCACCAACATGTGTTGTTTCTTGTGTTATTAATTTCAGCCATTTTAACAGGTGTGAGGTGGTATCTCATTGTGGTTTTGATTTGTGTTTCCCGGATGATGAGTGATGTTGAACATCTTTTCATGTGTCTGTAGGCCAACTTTAGTCTTTTTTGGAAAAGTGTCTATTCATGTCTTCTGCCCATTTCTTAATTGGATTATTTGATTTTGGGGTGTTGAGTTTGCTAAGTTCCTTATAGATTTTGGATAGTAACCCGTTATCAGATATGTCATTTGCAAATATCTTCTCCCATTCTGTAGGCTGGCTTTTAGTTTTGTTGATTGTTTCCTTCACTGTCCTAAAGCTTTTTATCTTGATGAGGTCCCAGTAGTTCGTTTTTGCTTTCGTTTCCCTTGTCTCTGGCAATGTGTCTAGTAAGAAGTTGCAATGGCCAGGGTCAAAGAGGTTGTTGCCCATGTTCTTCTCTAGGATTTTGATGGTTTCCTGTCTCATGTCTTTCATCTATTTTGAATTTATTTTTTGTATAAAGTGTAAGAAAGCGGTCCAGTTTCATTCTTCATGTTGCTGTCCAGTTTTCCCAACTTCTCTGCTTTGTCAAAGATTAG
This sequence comes from Cryptoprocta ferox, assembly GCA_028646485.1. Classification (NCBI taxonomy): domain Eukaryota; kingdom Metazoa; phylum Chordata; class Mammalia; order Carnivora; family Eupleridae; genus Cryptoprocta; species Cryptoprocta ferox. The sequence goes on from CM053563.1 coordinate 47,925,979, forward strand.
TTGACCATATAGTTGTGGGTCCATTTCTGGGTTTTCTGTTCTGTTCCATTGATCTAGGTGTCTGTTTTTGTGCCAGTACCATACTGTCTTGATGAATACAGCTTTATAATATAGCTTGAAATCCGGACTCATACCTCCAGTTTTGTTTTTCTTTTTCAGGATTGCTTTGCCTCTTCAGGGTCATTTGTGGTTCCATGAAAATTTAGGATTGTGTATTCTAGCTCTGTGAACAATGGTGGTGGTGTTTTGATGGGGATTATATTCAATATATAGATTGCTTTTGGTAGTATAAACATGTAACAACGTACTTCCAGTCTGTAAGCATGGAATGCTTTTCCATTTCTTTGTGTCCTCCTCAGGATCTTTCATAAGTGTTCTGTAGTTTTCAGAGTACAGATCTTTTACTTCTTTGGTTAGGTTTATTCCTAGGTATCTAATTGTTTTTGGTGCAACTGCAAATGGGATCAATTCTTTGATTTCTTTTTTTGCTGCTTTGTTATTGGTGTATAGAAATGCAACCGATTTCCAGACAGAATTTTAAATATTTTAGAAATACGGTCTTCAGAGTCTAGACATTTCCCAGAACCAGGAAGCACAGTTTTCCAGCTGGGTGGTATATAGTTTTGGATCTTGTCATCACCTTCCCTCCTGGAGGGAGGAGTTAGTTACCTTGTTTGCCAAAGCTTTTTCTAGAACACTGTCATTGTTGAACAGACACATAGGATTTTAAGCTGGAATCCAAGGGAAACCAGAATGTTGGGGATGATTTCTAAGGAAGCCTGTTTTCTCTTCAACGATGAAATCAAATTGAGAGGTAATCCCTAAAAGGCAGCCATTTGTAAATTAGGAAGGAAAGGGGGAAATGTCCTTAAAAAGGAACATCCTAAAGGGGCTAGCTTAAGCAGAAGGAACTGGAAAAAGAGAAAAGGGGCTTGCGTGTTGTTTGTCAATTTCTGAATAAATTCTGTTACAGAAATACTGGACTCATATTCTACTTGAAAAACAGGGAAAGGCCTTTTATTGCATGCTTAGAAGTTTGAATACACTTTCAGTAGCTCTTCGTTATCTCAAATTAAATCTTAAATTGAGCTTGTGGTTCTGTGAATTAATACCCCGGCCTTTCAGCCCCGCTGCTGAGGTCATTCAGATCTAATGGTGGAAATGGTCACAGGGTCAGCCCCCGGTCGGCACTGTATAGAAATGCCTTAATGATGCCGGCAGATGTTTGCATTCTGCGGCTGGGGCGGCTGGGCAGTGGGGACTGAGGCAGAGGAGGGGCTTGGCAATTATTGTATCCGCAGCCTGTGTGAATGAGGAACCTCACACCATCCCACCATTCCATGTTGAAATGGGTGACAAGTAACTCCTGGAGCGCAAAGATGTGAGGGAAGCCACCATCGTCTCGATACTCGCCACAGTGACCCACATTGTGGGAGGCCACGGGAGAGGGGCCACCTGTCCACATAGCACATACATCATTCTAGAGAGATTCCTCTCCTCTTAATAGACATTGTTTGGTAAAATAGCCTGACCACTGGTGTCAGAGAGGTGACATAAATGTATGCATCGATCCCTGCAAATATGTGCATTTAAAGACAGCTGAGAACATGCCGGTGTGAAATATACAAAAATGAGCATTTTCAAGGAAGTCCTCAGCTCTGCCCTCTCTCTCTCTGCCCCAGTCTCCCCCTTTAAGTGGAAATTGTAATCATCAATACCCACTATAGGCCAGACACGGAGCCAGGTTTTAGATACCTTATCTCCACCTCTCTTTAGGACTAGCCAGCTGGGTTCAAGTGATTTCCCCCTATTTCACAGATGGTGGAAAGGAAGCCAGAGAGCTTGTGGTAAATAGCTTTGTCAGGGGATTTGACCGCAGGTTTCTCCGGGGCGTTGCAGCAGATTTGTCTGGAAAGCACACTAGGCATCAGTTGAAAGGGTAAATGAATGAAAGCTGGGATGGCTGATCCTCTAAACCGGTGAGCGCTGACACAATTGAGCCCCGGCTGCGTGCCAGGCCCCAGTGCAGAGAGCTTTACACGATGACATCAGCAGCCTTTGGAGGGGAAGTGAGATGGTCAAGCCCATTTCACAGATGAAGATAGTAAAGGTCATTGGCATAAACTTACTGAGAAAGTGGTGGATCAGAAGTCTGTGTGACTCTAGGTATAGAATTTCTAACCCTCTCCTCTGTTCTCTACATCCCACCCCCCGCCCCCGCCATACATCTCTGGCCTCATTTTCTAGCAGGGAGATTCCAGGGCTGAAAGAACCAGGAAAGGTAAGGTCTCCTGGAACCAGGTAGAAACCATTTCCACCAGCCTGCGTGGTTATTTAGGGACAGGAGCCAGGCATACCCGTGCCTCCGTAACAGGAGTGGGCTCTGGGTGGATTACTCTGCCCGAGCCAGGGGGCCGGGCTGGCTGACAGGACGGGGGACAGAGGCGCAGTGGAAATTGTCAGGTTGTGAAGGGGAATTAGCTTCTGGGTGTCAGTCGGTGCAAATTGCTGCAGGCATTGGCCACTGGGAGCCCTGGTGTCTCTATTAGATCCTCAGGCCATGAGGCCTTAATGACACCACTGCCAACAATACAAGAGACATCCAGTGACAGTGAGGAAGAGGGCTGCCAGCTAATCTAATCTAATCTAATCTGAACGCCCCATCCTACCGCGGGGCCTGGGGCCTGGGGCCACCAAGGCCTGGCTCCTGCTCCCTGTCACAATCTCAGCGATGAGGACAATAAAAGAGCAGCTCACAGAGAGAAAAGTGTTGATACAGGGACCAGGTCAGAGCCAGGACGCATGTAGGAAATATTTGCTGCATGTGAGGGGCCAGGGGCCAGAGAGAAGGGGGCGTGTTAGGACGAACATTTAGGCAACACCTGCCACACACAGGGTTCTGACCTCACCAACGTCAAGTTGCTGTGATCTGCATTCTGTAGGGTGTGTCTGATGTGCACAGCGCTGCACTGGGCACTTTTGATGATCACTGATGTATAATTATATACAATAACTTCATTTACGGGTGCCTTGGTGGCTAGGTCGGCTAAGCGTCCTACTCTTGATTTCGGCTCAGGTCATGATCTTGTAATTTGTGGGATCAAGCCCCGCATCAGGCTCTGTGCAGACAGCGAAAAGCCCGCTTGAGATTCTTTCTCTCTCCCTCTCTGTCTGCCCTTCCCCTACTCGTGCTCGCTCTCTCTCTCTCAAAATAAATAAACTGTAAAAACAACTATTAAAAAATAATAATTTATAGCTATGCATCTTATTTATTTGGGTCCTACTATGCACCAAATGCTATTAGACACAGAGATTAATAATAAATAATATAATCTATCATTATATGCCAATCCCTGACTATGGCCTTTATCAATTATACTATATTATGTGCCAATTGTATTATATTAGTTGTGGTTACAGTCATCATCTCTCACCCACCAACCCTGTAAATCGGGCACTATTATTTTTTCTATTTTATAAATGAGCAATGTGGGGACACCAAGAGCTGGATTTGAAACCAAGTGACGGTCTCTGTCCTTTGAGTAGTATTTTCTGCATTCCATGTGCATACTTTCTTCTAACCCTAAATCAGATTAGAGTAGAGGTTCCCAAACTTCAGTGTGCGTCAGGATTACTTGGGGGCCATTTCTCAGACCTCACCTCAATGATTCTGTAAAATTTAGTTGATCCAGGATGGGACCCAGGAATCTGCGTGATTAACTAGCAGCAGTGGGGTCCTGATGCTGTCCATGGATGATTACATCCTGAGTATAGTTAGTCTAGAGCAAGTGTCAGCAAACTGTGGCCCACGGGCCAAATCTAGCTGACTGCCTGTTTTTTAAACAAATTGTCTTTGGAACGCACCTTTTTGTCCATGGCTGCTTTCGAGGTGCAAGAGAAGAATTGAGTAGGTCCTGCAGAGATCCACCAGGCCAACCAAATATTTACTATTTCACTTTTTACAGGCAAAGTTGTCAACCCCTGGTTTAGAAGATTTTCTAGAGCCCAGGCTAAGGTCATTGGAACCACATGGGGCTCTGGTAGCAAAACTTAAAAATGACCTTTCCCTTAGCCTGCACCAGATTCTGTGCCCAGTGTTTTGGGATCATTGCCCATTCAATCCCCTCACAGGTTTATGGGCTACTGTCCTCTCCAGTCAAGGGAAATTGAGACTCAAGAGAGGTCAAGAGTACCCGTAGGTCCCACAGCAAGTGAGGGTGGGAGACAGGATCAGAACTCCGGATTCCAAAGCCCCTCCCTCCTGTCAGCATCTTTCTCTGGGTATTTGTTTTTTAATGTTTATTTATTTTTGAGAGAGAGACCACAAGCAGAGGAGGGACAGGGGATCTGAAGTGGGCTCTGGCCCGACGTGGGACTCGAACTCACAAACAGCGAGATCATGACTTGAGCCGAAGTCGGACGCTCAACCTACTGAGCCACCCAGGCGCCCCCTTTGGGTAGTTTTCTTAAGCAAACTGGTGGCACCAGAGTGACCCAACCTCCTCAAAACACCCAGCCACCAGCATGCTCAGTCGGCAGAGATGAAATGACGTGAGGTGGGGGCTTCAGCACCAGCAATAATAACAAAAGAAGAAGGAGGAGGGAAGGGTTTAAGGAAAGAGAGGGAAGAGACAGATGTGTCAACATTGTAGGGATTTTTGTATCTAGATGGTAGGCAGATGGTGTTACATTATTTTCTCTACTTTGGGGCATATTTTTAAATTTCATAATAAACTACCTATTTGTATATGTAATCTATTTGTGTGTGTGTGTGTGTGTGTGTGTGTATACACTTTATATAAAGTCCTAATATCTATTTTGCTGGGGTTTTCCTCTCTCTCTCTCTCTCTGTCTCTCTGTCTCTCTCTCTGCCCAACCCTCTCACCTCTCTATCTCTCATTCTCTCATATCTTCCCTGCCACCCCTGTGCCTTTTTTTTTTTTTCATTAAGAAAATGGTTGCACCAATCTGACTATTCCCTGGCTTACTGAAGAGGCCTGAGAATTATAGTAAACAAATTACCCATTACCGGGGAAGCCCTGTCCTCCCCCACCCAGCAGATTCCCAGCCACTTCTTTCACCTCTAGGAGATATTCTCCAAGGTCACTAAATTAAGCCTTCAGACAATCGAAAAATTGAATCTCAGTACATCTATTTTCCTAACAAAATTTCCGCAGCGCCGATTGGGGCTGACAGGTGCGGCCGCACAGCTTTCTGGGCTGTTCAGGTCGATTTGGCCGAGTGGGACAGCATCAGCTGGGATTGGAGGGAACATCTGAGCAGCTCAGGGCCCCCTGGGAGTCAGAGAGTTCCTTACCCCCTTGCCACTGTAAATGACTATTTCTGTCGTCCCCAGAACTGCCTTTCCTCCTCCTCCTCCTCCAGGCCCACCCTCATCCCCTGCAGCCGCCAGGTCAGGCGCCTCATCTTCAATTATTTATCAAAAAGGCCATTGCAATCATTGCAAACACATTTAGGAGTATCTGGAAACCCTGTTCTTTTTGAGGACACTAATGATGCAGCTGTAATCACAATCCTTGTTGGAATGGAGGGGCAGGACATGATACTTGCCGAGTGGAGTCTGAGAGAAGGAGGGGCTTTGCCCCGAGTCCCCGAGGCCTCGCAGCTGCCACAGCCTGGCTGATGGAGGGGCTCGCAGAGGTGGGGACCATCCAGGGTTTGGAGCCGGAGGAGCGTAGCTCTTTGACTGCAGAGACTTTGGAAGTCACATCCTCTTCCTGGGCTTCGTTTCTTCATCCACAAGCCACGTCTTAGCCAGTGCTTTCTACAAAGAACACACATGTGCTGCCGGGGGTCTGGGACACCACCTGAAGTAGCCCGCCACGAGCCTCTAAGATTTACCTTAAATGCTCCAAGGAAAGCCTGCATTCCACTCGAGATATCTGCGTTCATAGACATGTAAAAACAGTGTGTTAGTTTGCTTAGCTGAGAATCAAAAGGATGCTCCGGGAATAAAGCTGATGTCGATCCTGTGGCTTTGAATGCCCACTGGTACCCTGCCAGCGAGCTCAAGTGCATGTCCCCAGCTGCACAACGCCAGCACCTTGACCTCCCCAGTGGGAGGCAGCTGCATGCTTATTAGGTGTAGGGCCTTGGGCAGCTCACCTAACCGTTCTCTTCTTGAGTTTTCTCTCATCTCTGAAAGAGTGATCATAATGCTATGTGCAATGTTTAGGAGCTTTGAGAGGATCAAAGAAGATAATTCTTATAAAGCCCAGGGCATAATCCCCGGTACGTAATAAGCGCTCAATAAATGTTAGCAAAAATAATGATTACTACAATTATATCCAGAGCTGTTATTGAGTACCTGTCTGCAAGCACTCTGTGCCGAGCCCTGGAATGGAGTCTTCTAGAAGATAACAGGGGCTGGTGGGGCTGAGGGTGGGGAAGCACCTGTGGCAGGTCCTCACATTGTTAGTGCCTGTGTGACTTTTGTTTCTCAGCCGGCCTTCCTCTTGCTTATGGGCATAACTGTCTACGCTCCTTCTTTTTCTTCTTCCTGGATTTGTGTTGTCTTTGTAGCCGCCACCTATTACCGCCTAACAAATGACCCAAGAGCTTTATGGCTTAAAACAATAAATGTTTAATGTCTTATACTTTCAGTGGGTCAGAGATGAGGGAGAAGCTTAGGTCGGTAATTCTGGCTTGGGGTCCCCCATGGGGCTGCAGTCAAGTTGGCTGGGGCTGTAGTCTCTGAAGACCTGATGGGGCTGGAGGTGTTACATCCAAGATGGCATGTGCACGTGGCTTTTGGCAAGAGGCTTCCGTTCTTTGCCACGTGGACCTTTCATAGGGCTGCCTGAGTGACCTCACAGTGGGGCAGCTGGCCAAATGAGTGATGTCAGAGGCAGCACAAGGAGCGGGCTACCGTGCCATGGAGACATCAGTCTAGGACATCACACCTGTCAAGATGCTGTAATGTCACCTACATTCTGTTCATTGGAAATAGGCCAATAAAGTCCATCTTCAAGGAAAGGGGGAACCTGGACCCACTATTTGAAGGGAGATGTCATCAGGGAACTTGCGGGCATATTTTTAAATCACCGCGATCTGCCACTTCATTTCTCCCTGGTTCTCTTGAACACCTTGGAAGAGGCACACGCTGTGGGAAAATGCAGCTGCCCCCTCCCTCGGGGTCAGAAGAGTCGTCTTGGCCTTTCTGGGGTTGTCGTGACTGGAGAGAGGACAGCGCTCAGGAACCATCTGTGACAGTGCCGTCAGGGGGGCCAGCAGGGGGGTGGAGGAGGTACCTTCATCATAGGAACCTTGAACTCTCCCCATGGTATCAGACAGCTTCTCCGGAGACACACTGCCTCCATTTATAATCATTACAGCCCTGGCTTTTGAACTCGCCAATTTTGTTTGCTTCCTTTTCCCCCTGAGAGCAAGGAACCTGCCTTGAAGAATGACTCCTTTGGGCAGTGTGGTAGGCACCCTCATCGGTGTCTTCAACCGAGCGTTGGTGGGATACAGAAAAATAAAGTGACTAGGGTCACTTTCTCTCTCTCCTTTTTTTTAAATTTATTTTTTATTTTTGAGAGAGAGAGAGAGAGAGAGAATGAGGGAGGCACAGAGAGAGAGAGGGAGAGAGAGGGAATCTCAACCAGTCTCCATGTTGTCAGTGCAGAGGCCACTGTGGGGCTCAATCCCACCAATAGTGAGATCGTGACCTGAGCCGAAATCCAGAGTCAGACGCTTAACCCACAGAGCCACCCAGGTGCCTCTTATCTTGTTTTAACACCAATCCTCAACTTGTCCCCTGTCCTATACACTGCTTTTTCCTCCAGTGGAGCCCTGATTCTCTCTTTACTTAGCAACCTGGCCATCTTCTCCTCTCTCTGCCCCCTATCCCTCCTCATTCTTCTTCACTGGGAGGAAAGAAGATTGGGCACAGTACCTACAACATGCAGCGATAAAACCGGGTAACTGTTAACATATTAGGGTCTCCCTTCCTGGGTCTGATGTTCCATAACTTCGCTTTTGTTCCTTTACTGCACGTGTGTTCCTTTCTCCGGTGAATTTCTGGCATGTGTGTAAGAATCTGCAACATGTGTGTGCTGCTTAGAGTTTTCATGGCAATTTACTGAGCATTAGTATTACCCCTCTCCATCCTCTGTAAAATTGGGTATGAATATACCCATTTTGCAGTTGACAAAACTAAAGTTCAAGATGGTCCAGTAAGGTTCCCAGAGTCACGCGGCTCCGAAGTGAACCAGGTGGCCCTCCAGCCAGTCTACTGGCTCATATGTTTCATGTTTTCCCTGCAGTACCCTATGGGCGGAATATAAGCTCTTTGAGTCCGGGTACTGTGCCTCATTCTGCTTTGTATCCCTGGGCCTTTTGCCTCGGTGTCTTGCGCATATTGGGGATTTGGAACATCTCAAGTGAATGAGTGAATATGTGAATGATTGAAGCCATCAGTCAAATGGAGACGCTGCTCACACATGTATCCCGGAGTTCAGCTCCCACATGTGCTTCCGTTAAGGAAGTCTGCAAGTTAGTATTATGAAGCCCGGCAAGACCAAAGATGCTGTGGCCTGAATAACAACGGGATGCAAACGCTTCCCTCTTCTCGTAAATCTTGTAAATCAGCGCTGTCTGTGCCGAGCGGGGCCCGTGTGTTGTGGTGGCAGACACCGAGAGGCCCAGAAGGCTGATCTGGGACAGCGTCCCCATCGAACGCTGCCCTGTGCTAAGTCTGCAGAATATTGAAATAAGGGGTTAATTTATAAAGTGAGCTACAGGAAAGTTTCCAGGACTGCTGTGCGCGTGTCTCATAAATCGGCACAAATTGAATCTAGCTTTCTGTACCCGTCAGCTCCTAGATAAACCAAAATTTATTGGGAGGTATATAGGATACCATCCAAAGAAACATAGGAAATGAGAAAAGTGTGTCCTCAGGAGGTCTGTAAACAAGGCATCAAGGCCGGCGGACGCAACGAGGGTCCGAAACGTAAAGTCCCCGATGCCGAGGATTCGGAAGTACAGTGTGGTTTGTTGCAGATGGAGACTGGCTTCCAGGAAACCTTGTTCTTTTCTTGAACATTCCGCCGACTTCTTTAATAGACTAAAGATTTCGCGTGTTGCAGGGAGAATTTATGGTCTGGAGGGTGTGCAGACAAAGAGGAATGCCAACCTTGGTGTTTTGCCTATACCAAATTACGAGACTAGTTTGGCCAGATCCAAAAATGTTACGCAACATCACAATAGGAAGCTTTAGTTTGTAATATTATAATGACTACTTGTAATAATCATGTACGCCTGCCGCCCTGATCGGAGCAATTGGACTAGCAGTTCATACTTACGGGGGGCCTGCCACGAGCCAGACCCTGTGCTGAGAGGGCCTCACAAAGGCCTAGTCCTTTCAGGAGTTCTGGAGGTGGTCGTTAATGTGGTAAATGTGCCCATTTTACAGAGAGGAAAGTGAAATTCCAAACATGAAACCCAAGGACCTTTGCCAATATATAGATTTGAGACCATGTATCTCCAAAAGCTCTTCTTCTTCGAATTCGTCTTCTCATTATCCAGTATGGCCTCTCGTTATCACAGTGTTGTTGTTATGCTAGAAAGCAAGTGCCGGCGTTCTGGTAAAAAGCCTTTGCCTGGCCAAGTTATTGAACCCTTTAATCTGGCTTTTATTCTGTTAGCTACAACCTTCAAAGCGATGTGCAGAATGTCCTCGTTGTGCTCTAAAACCTATATGTTAATACCTGTCAAATCCTCCTGAGGCCAGCGACAAACATGGCTTCGAAAGGGAGACATCCTTGAGGCGCCTGGGTGGCTCAGTCGGTCAAGTGTCCGATTCTCGATTTCGGCTCCGGTCATGATCTCATGGTTTGTGAGGTCAAGCCCCACTCTCGGGCTCTGCGCTGACAGAGTGGAATCTGCTTGGGAGTCTCTCTCTCTCTTCTCCATCTTTGCTCCTCCCCCACTTGCATGTGCATGCACATGTTCTTTCCTCCTCTCTCTCAAAATAAATAAATAAAAACTTCTGTAAAATAGGGGCGCCTGGGTGGCTCAGTCGGTTGAGTGTCCGACTTCGGCTCAGGTCATGATCTCACAGTTCGTGGGTTTGAGCCCCTCATGGGGCTCTGTGGTGACAGCTCAGAGCCTGGCGCCTGCTTCTGATTCTGTGTGTCCCTCTCTCTCTGCCCCTCCCCTGCTCATGATCTGTCTCTCTCTGTGTCTCAAAAATAAATGTTAAAAAAATTTAAAAAAAAACTTCTGTAAAATAAAAGGGAAGCATCCTTTAAAATTAGAAGCATCCCTGAGCATATTAAAGCATCCCTGAAGCGTTTGTATGGTGAAGAAGGAGAAGGTGGGGTTAAGTTAGACACACTGTGAAATCAAACAATCTGGGCACCTAAGAATGTTCACATGGTTTTTCATGCACAAGTCAGCTTAGGACCTTATAGCAGTCCTATTGGCTAGACCAATTATTATGACTGCATCTTTTTAAAAAAAGTTTTTTAATATTTTTTTAAAACTTATTTTCGAGAGCAAGTGAGACAGACCACAAGCAGGGCAGGGGCTGAGAGAGAGGGAGACAGAGAATCTAAAGCAGGCTCCAGGCTCTGAGCTGTCAGCACAGAGCCCGACGCGAGGCCCGAACCCACAGACGGTGAGATCATGACCTGAGCCGAAGTTGGACGCTTAACCTACTGAGCCACCCAGGTGCCCCTGACTGCAACTTATAGAGGGAGAAACAAAGAAGTTAAGCGGTTTGTCTAAGGTCACACAGCAGCTCTGGGATTCATCCTTCAGTAGTCTGACTTCATGAAGAGGTCGGCACAGTGGAGAAATTAACATGAAAAAAAACCCACCATTGCCAAAATATTGCCAGAAGCGTTTAGAAAAATCTCTCAGGCTTCTTTTAATAAGGAAAGAGGCAAAATTCAAATCTGAAGTAATTCAGTATTCTTAGTTTTTGTGTTTCTGACTTTTGAGGATCTCCGTTAAATCCTCAGATATATTTGAGACTATCAGCGAGAAAGCATAAAATTATGTTCCTGCCTACGCTGCCCTCCTTCAAAGCCTTGTTATTCGTGTTCCCTTCGATGTATTTCAACTCCAAAAGACACTGTGACATGAAAATTGTGTATTCAGATTGTTGTATTGATTTGCTCTGAGAAAGTGACCTTGTATGCACACATGAAAATGAAGAGATCTATGCCGCCCCGCCTCTTCCCTGTAAGGGTGTGGGGACAGCCGCGGATAACAGGCATGTTTCACACCTAACTTTACTCTTCCTTCGCGCAGACTGAGAGCCCCCGGGGAGGGCCTCTGGTGAGGGTGTGCAGGGGTGGCCCCTGTCAGGATCCTGGTGGAGGACGAATGTGGGGGCTGAAATCGTGTATTCCATTTGCAAAAGCCCATGGCCCTGGCCAGACATCAGAGGTTTGTGATTTGGTCACTGGCTTCCACGGGGCTGGATTTTCTGTTTGCTAAGTCACCCCAGGGCACATCGCCACAGACTCAGCGCAGTGACAGCGTCCTCCCCTGCAGCGAGGAGGGTGCAGCGGTGGTGTTCTCCAGACGCCTCTGCCGCTGCTGTGATCAACAGGTCATGCGTGGGGGTGGGAAGGAAAGGGAATGAGCCTTCCTGGCCTCGGGCGCTACACGAGGGCCTTGCAAATGCAGTGCCTCATTTGATCCTCCAAATAGCCCTTGAGGTGGGTGGCATTAGGCCGCTTGCCGCTACAGATAGTGAGAAGCGGGGATAGTCTAGCAGCTCGCCTAAGGTCAGGCAGTTGGTAAGTGGCAGAGATGAGGCTGGAACTCAAGATTTTTGATCTAAATTTCGGTCTACTTAATAATTCTGTGCATCCGCAGCCCCTGCGGTTTGGATGCCTCATCACGGGACTGAGATGAAATAGAATTTCTTAGCTTAAGGAGCCAGGCAGTAGATGGGCCTTTGCTAAGCCTGTTTTCTTCCCCCAGAATCAGGGGTTAGCAGGAAGAGAGCAAAGACAGACGGTGAAGTGCAGGAGAGGAGTGAATGGGGATAGTGGAGGTTGTCTCCCAGAATATAGACGTGCTTCTTCATCCCACACGACAGAAGCCAGAGCCCAGGTTATATTAACGAGAAGTTCTAGAATCGCAAATTGCTCTTTGCTACTGAGGCACGGAAGGAGAAGAAGAAGAGGAAGGAAAAAAAAAAACAAAAAAAAACAACCAGCACGTGCAAACTTAAAAAATGGAGAGCTGCATGTAAATGGCTTTTATTATCACTGCTAGGCTGCACCCGAAGACTTGAGCTGTGTAAAATGTCACTTGGTCTTATCACGGTTCATGGAGATTACCTTTCAACGGGAGTTTCGTTTTCATTTCTTCCAACACTCGGAGAAGCCAGCGAGGCAGTGACTCCTTTATTTCCTAATCCTCGCCAGCAACTCGCTTCTTCCTCAGTGTTTTGTGTCATTCCGTATGATACTGCATCAAGGCAATTCATGACAGCGGTTGAACCAAAAGCAATTTAAGTCAAAAATGGACAAATATGGATGTCATTTATAAGGCTTGTTCAAAGGCCTTTGACATCACTCAAAGCCTGAACACTTCTCAGGAGTGAGACGCTTTTTTTTTTCCCCCAGCCACGCAAGATTGGAGATTTAATACAGACCGCTTAGTGAGGTGTCTGCGTGGCTCTTGCCTAGAAAGCATTTCTTGGGGAAGCGAGTGTTTTGTAAATACCAAGAAAGAGGGAGAAAAAGATTGAGTGATTAGGAACCAGAGTGAATTTTCAAGGTGAACTTACATTTATTATTTTGATTCATCGGCAATGATGATAGCCACATGGATCACATATTTGGGCATACACATACGGGGCACGGCGTTACAGGCGTTACATTTAATTTAATTAATGTTCATAATCACAGTGCATAGACACATCCGTGAATATAAAGGCAAGTTTTATTGTCCCCATTTTACAGATGAGAAAACTGAGACTCAGAGATCCACTCAAGGCATAAGAAACATTGCCCTTAAGTTGGAGAAGTCACTCCAAGTGGCTCCAAAGTTCTTTTTACTACACTGTACTCTAGATTCAAGAATGGATGGCAAAATTAGAAGCCAGAAGCCCTATGCTGGCCATGTCCCTTTCTCTCTGTGTCTGGGGTTGTGGGGAAGGCAGGTGGCTCGGAGCCTCCTTGTTGGACTCCGTGGTTCTGTGCTCTGGAAGATAGCTTTTCATGTTCGGTGGATTTGGAGAATCAGATGAAAGCAGCTCAGGGAGCCACAGGCCCTCACGAACAAAGCCAAGTGTCATCACAAAGTGGTTAGTTCGGCCGTGACACTGCAGAGTGAAAAAACCCTTCCCAAACCCCAGAGGTCAAGGAGCACTTCCCAGGAGAAGAGGAGACTTTAGTGGTTGCTAGAGATTGAGTATTATAGACAACTCAAGGAACAATTCTATCTTATAATAGTGAGGCTTCACACATACACAGTATTTCCTTTGGCTACAAAAGAATTATAGATGAATGAAAAAAAAATCAGTCTCGAAGGGTTCCATACTGTATGAGTCCAGTTACATAACACTCTTGAAATGACAAATTTATAGAAATGGAGAACAGATTAGGATTGCCGAGGGGTCAGGGGGAACAGCAGTGATAAGTCGTGTGGCTATAAAAGAGCAACATGAGGGACCCGGCAGGGTGGATATGGTTCCCGTATTGACTGTAGTGATGTCCCTTTCCTGGTTGTGATATTCCACTGTTGTTCTGCAAGACAGTGCCTTTGGGGGGATCCAGGCACAGGAGACCTGGGGCTTCTGTATTATTTCTCACAACTGCCTGCAAATCTACACTTACCTCAAAATTAAACAGGTGACTTCAAAAAACGACAGAGCATTTGGGAAAAGAATTTAACAGGAAGAAAATTTAAATCCCGCCTGAGCCCTCCACCCCTCAGAGAGTCACCATTTCTACTTTGTTGTGGTCTCTCTCTCCCTCTCCCTCATTCTCTCCAGTTCATACTTATAAAATGGAGAGGTTTTAAAATATGCTTTCCCCTTGTCTGACTTCAGGCTTGGTAACGCTGAACCGTTGCATTTTCTCAGGGAGGTCTGAAGGCTAGGTTTAAACCTGCTGGTTTGGCATTGATTTTGATGCACAGACGGCAATGAGGTTCCCCCTCCAAGTTGCTGAGGAGCTGTGCATAAGGAGTGGATGCATTTTATGAGCAGAGCTGCAGTCATCCCCACCCCCACCCCCAGCCCCCAATCGCTAATAGGTGTTAAGATTTTGCAATAAATATTACTTATGGCTGTTAATTGAACTGAATCCCGGAGTGTCAGGACATATTTATTTTCTCATTTTAATTTCTCTGACTTCTCACAGTTATGGAGGGGGTGCACAGAGAATAAGGTTAGGTTAGGGGGCAACATATGATATATGTAATCTACATCCCTGGTTGATGTTCCTGCCGAATGTCATGCTAGGTTAGGGACAATAAAATGGGGCCAAGGAAGAGGTTGGGGGGACATCTTGAAAAACCCAGCTCCAATAGCACCCTCACCCCCATGCGTGGTGTGCTGGAGATCATTTCTCCAGATGTCTTTGCTTCCAGGCCTCTTGAGATGACCTCCTACCCCCAGGTGCTGGCTTCCTGTCTAGGCAAGTAAAAGCAGAAAATCTAAATTATCTTGCTTTTATTACCTCTTATTAGCTGAGTGACTTGGGCAGGTTCCTTCATTTGCTGACCCTTCATCTCTTGCCTCTCTGAGCTTCAGTCTCTTCATCTTTCTGTAGAATCAATAAGTTACTGGGTGTTTGGAAGTTCAAATGGGTTGACACGTGTGAACATGCTTCACAGATACACAGTTGTGTGCAAAAGTAAGTCATCGTCATAAGGGATGGAAGGGTCCCATTGTCTACCTTGCCTCCCAGCTGACCCTCACTGTGCACGTGTCGAATAACCTGTTAATGTAAGGTAATTACCATCACTAATCCTGACTGTACACGTTCCTAAGTCTGTGATGCTACACAAAGTCTTGAAGCTCTCTGTGCCTTGCCTAACTCATCTCTTGTTCTTATTTTAAAGAGAGATTGTCGTGTGGGTTAGGTGGGAGGAGGTGTAAGGCATCACACATAGTAAGGACTCAGTACACCTTTGATTGACGAATTCAGTAATTCTCCAAACAGTTAATGCAAAAGAGCTCATGGCTGTGCAGTATGGTGACCACAAAAAGGGATGGATGGTGGCATGGCATGGTACCACTCCTAAATGAGGCGTGTCACTAAGTCTTTCTTTGGAGCCAATAGTTTATTTTGTATTGTCCATATC
The DNA here is from genome assembly GCA_028646485.1 of Cryptoprocta ferox. NCBI lineage: Eukaryota > Metazoa > Chordata > Mammalia > Carnivora > Eupleridae > Cryptoprocta > Cryptoprocta ferox. Next base: position 47,941,279 of record CM053563.1, read on the forward strand.
AGCATGAAGCAGGATTCCTGGACAGCCAGTCAGTCTCGATGCTCGCTGTCCAACCTAGTGCCTCCCCACCTGTAATGTGCCCACGAATCACCCAGGGCAGGCCCTGGGATCTTGTTAAATACAAATTCTGGTTCAGTAGGTCTGGGTGTGGGGCCCAAGCGTCTGTGCTTCTTACAAACGAATGAGCTCCCAGGTGATGCCACTGTTGCCGGTCCAAGGACCACACTTTGAGTAGCAAAGGTCTAGATGGAGCTCTCAACAGAGGCAACACTGCCTGCTAGCAAACCTATTAGAAATTTGTGGAGGCGTTTTTGGTGGTCTTCAGCATTTAGTGTCTAGTGTCTGTAACTCCGTCTTGTGATGCTATGGACAGTCCAAAATGATAAAAAATTGTCCGCATCCTGTTAACATCCATGAAGGCCATTAGACCTTCGTGTCAGTGAAAAACTTGTTTGCAGTGATTTGAGCCCAGAATTCACTCTGCTTTGCACAGAAACACAATGTGTACTGAATCTCCTAGAAATGCAAGGACCTCCTAAATCAAGGGAAGGTTGTACTGTGTTTTATTTAAAACTGAGATTTGGTCACCATCTTGAAAATTCAGGTCTCATAGTAGTGAGTCAACATAGTGTGTGAATTGTCTACATTTATAGCTGTTATACTCATGGTGAATAAGCCGTGCAGTGGAGCTGCCCCCCACCAGCTCATGTGAACAGATTTTGCCCATCGCTTCCTGAATCTGCATTCCATGATATTGTGTTGGTGCATGAGATTGACCATAGTGAGAGTATTAACACCATGCTACCGATCTGGGTTATATGTATATACGTGTGTGTGTTTCTTTCCAGAGAGCTGGTTTAAAAGTAGTTACCAGGGCACCTGGGTGGCTCAATCAGTTGAGCATCCGACTCTTGATTTTGGCTCAGGTCATGATCCCAGGGTCCTGGGATCGAGCCGCATGTCAGGCTCCATGCTGAGTGTGGAGCCTACTTGAGATTCTCTCTCTCCCTCTCCTTCTGCCCCTCCCTGGCAGAAATTAAAAAATGAAATTAAAAAATGAAATGAAATGAAATGATGTTGTTACCAATACAATACTATGTCTGTGTAAAATATAGTCCTTATTTCAAAATGCAAAATGGAAAGAGTACATATCAACAAAATTCTGGTGAATTTTGATCTGTGTTTTTTGAATTCAAGAAACAATAGGTCCAGCAATCTACTGTTTCATTATGGGCTTCTGGTATAAACTTGCCCTACTATTTGGGGCGCCTAGGTGGCTCAGTCAGTTACGCATCCGACTCTTGGTTTCAGCTCAGGTCATGATCTCAAGGTCTGTGAGTTCAAGACTTGCGTCGGTCTCTGTGCTGACAGCTCAGGGCCTGCTTGGGATTCTCTCTCTCCCTCTCTCTCTGCCCTTTCCCAACTCCTCTCATGCTTCTCTCAAAATAAATAAATAAAAACTTAAAGAAATAATAATAATAAAATAAAATGCATACTACTTATCAGGTTTTCTTATTTTATAGTTAGGACATTATATTCAATTTTTGTCGTGTGTGTGGATAGGTTTATTATTCATTAACCTCATTTCAGGACCTTAATAAGGAGTTATAAAATATTTCTTTTAAAATGAAGATCTTGAGTATCTGGGCTTGAGCAGCGTTATCTAATTAACCTCCAGGCAGGGCCTACAGACATGGGGGAGACCCAGGTCTCCTCTTGGGGAGAAGGGGTGTAAGCATCGCATTCTAAAGCCAAGTCCTAATCGGCATCTCCCCTTCAAGGTGCCCAGAAGATGTGTGTTGTAATCTGGGACTGGAATGAGCAGCAGTGTGTCTCATAAAATAACCCAAGGGAGTTCATTCTAAACAGATGCAGCAGTTCAGGCCCTGAGGAGGAGGAGGAGGAAGGGGAGAGAGGGGGAGGCGGGGTCGGAGGCTGCTAGATCTGGAAGTGGGTGGAACAGACTCTAAGATGATTGGGAACAGTGTATATATAAAATACAAGGAGGGATGAAGACAGGCTTAAAAGAAATTCTTTACAGAAAGAAAGGAATGTGGAATAGAAACCTAATTTAGAAACACACACACACACACAGACACACACACACACCCCGCACAGGACTGGCAGGTGGAGAGGCGGATTTTAACAGGACGGTTACCTCACCATAGCCTTCTGTTCAGAACAAAAGTGCTGTAAACTCGCACTGATACTTGGGCCTTTGCTTTTGGCAATCATTCCCCTTTTACATTTTTTTTTTGGCACCATAGAAATGTTTCCATAAATAGTGCATTTAATGGAGTGTGTTACTTTATTACTGTCAGCTACCATAACAGTAGAGGAAAATTAAATAAACACAAAAGCCGAGATCAGAACACAGAAGGCTCCCAATTCTACATCCTTCATGAACTTGTACCTTTAAGGCATGTAACCTTTCTATTTCCTCACCTATGAAATTCTTAGCTTTGCGGTGGGTGAAGCCACCCAGCGCGGTACCTGAGTGATAAGTAGCTGGCCAGCGAAATTTAGGACGTGCTCATTATTACAGTGGCTGTTTTGTAGACCTGCAAAGCCAAGCGTTCCTTCCTACGTTTCTGAGATGGGAGTGCCCATCTCAGGGACTGAGATTCGCCTGGGCGTTGGGTGTTAGCAGCCTTTGTGTGCAATAAACCTGCGAATGAAATGTTGTGACTCTTTGCTTCGGAATAATTGGAACTCACTTGCTCAGCTAGAGCGGGGAACCCAGCGTAAAGGAGGAAGTAAAAATGAAAAGGCATAAATATGTGAGAAAGTTAGCAAATCAAAGTAATTGAGGAGCAAAATAATTCATTCCCTCTCCCTGGCTCAGCATGGATGCAAATGATTTATCATTAAGTAAGCCCCCAACACAAAGGCAGCCAGCATAACTGTTGCATCAAATATTTAGCCAGAGCCAAGAGCAATTTTTTTTTATTATGTTGTTTTATAAGTTTGATTTACTAACCTTCAGTGCAATCCCTATTTTTAGAGGTTGGCTCATATTTTTAATTTGTTTTCTCTGAAGCACTGAATCCTTACTCGTGTTTCAAGCCGTCCACTTGGTTCCTAATGGCAGAGTAACACTGAAAAGCATAATTACATTTCCTAATTATGTGTAATTAGGCAAAACCCAGATGATGTATTCAACGTGCTCGCAGAATAGCCAGGGGTCAAGGACTGTTGGAATTCACTAACATTTTTATAAATAAGTCAGTGCGTTATTTAATGTTAGGGTCCAAGGTGGTGCTGGGTGCCTTGTAGACCAATATAATGGTTGAAATATATAGTATTCATTTATTTAGCCAAGTAAAACATAATTGATTCCCCACCTCCTTACCCTCCCCCCGTTTTTAAAACCAGAGTTTAGATTTGCTATTCTTAGCCCAAGAGAGGCCCTCTAAACTCAGAACCATAAAGTTCTGCTAACTGACAGCCTAAGTGATATTTATTTTTTCAAAGCTTAATCCTTTTGAAACATGGAGAAATAAATACATCCTCTTATCTACCATATGCCTGGGATGGGAAATAAATTCTTATTTTCCTGCAGTGTGGTACCAGTGGGCTACAATGAATAATTTGGGCAGTCTCGCTGAAGATAATAGGGAAGCCTTCTCTATTACCAGTGATAATTATGAATCTCATAATAGAAAACATCCCAAGCCCGAACATCAATCAGGGGAGATAAACAATGGGAAATGAGAGGTATACAAAAGGAAAATGGCAGCAGCCCATATGGAGGGAAAGCCCGCAGAATTCTGGAGGGGTCATAAATCATGGAGTCCAATAATTTCCATGCAATTAATGTCCTCAAATTAAAACATACGTTTTAAAAGAAAGATTTTGCAGACTTTTCAGCCCGGCAACTGGATGTCTTAGGAGATTCATTTGGGAACCCCAGAGCGGTCCGCCCTCCTGATTCTTGTGTGTCTGGAGTTGGCTGGAGCCCTGGCTAACAATGTCACCATGTGAGCTGGCTGGGGATGAGGTCACTCCAGCCCACCAGGGACCATACACGAGGAGGTCAGAGCTAGTGGTAGTTGACCCTTGGAATCTTCGGCCTTAAACTGTGCAACAAAGACTGGTCCTATTGAGGCAGGATGTCGAACTTTCTTTACCAGTCTGAAAGACTGTTTCCAGCCACGCGGACACAGCCCAGTGAAGTGCTTGGCAAAGCTACAGAGAAACAGAAAACCTCCATTCCAGAAGGTCGTGGTCTCCTCCTATTTAATAGCCCTGCATTCATGCACTTTCTTCTTATCTTGCCGTCATTCGATCAAGTCCCCAAGGTACTTGGATGGACATCTTCAAGAGAATAATAAAGGAATCCATTTATAACAGAAAACACTGCCTATTAGTCTGCTGAAGCTGCTCTAAATGAAAATTAAGACTCTCTGGCTAATTTATTTACTGCATCATGTGCAAAGACCAACAAGATTTCTAGCCTTTCCTCTTGTGGGTCCACGTGTAGAAATCCATGGACCGTGCCCCCCCGCCCCACCAACATGAATCCAAGTGGGATTCAACTGGGATCTCTCCCCTCCAACCCTGTCTAAGGAGTGGGCTGGAGATTTGAGTCAGTTGTCAAATATGTCCTAAAGGCCACAAAATGTGCTCATGGAGTTTGTTTTATAGGCTTAATATAATATTTTATAAAACATATCTTTAAAGAAATATATAATTTTTCCCCCAAAGCAAGGGTTTTCCCATGCCATATAATTTGCTAAGTGTGGCTTTGCTGTGTTGTAACCCATAATTTACAGTCAACCTCCACAAGGCAAAAAATAACTCCAAGTTATGATTAAGTAAGTAACGGACAAGGTAACTAATATTCCCAGAAGGATGGCCTTCCGGACACTCATTTTAAGTGACAAAATGGTTGAAGGTTGAGATGTGTAGTCCTGTACTAATTTAACCAAGTTGTGGGGAATCAAGAAGTGACATTACAAACTGGCAGATCTGGGCAGTTAGGACATGGAGCTGAGCGTGGCTATTCTCTATGTATGTACATTTTAATGAGCCTGGGCCTCATTTTTCCCATTTAAAGTAAATGGGTTTATGTCTAATTGTGCCACTGGCTTTTCCCTTACGATAATTCATTTGGAAGGAGTGTCCTAGTCCAGTCTCAGCCAATTCTGAGAAGGCGATCTGCACAGCGTGGATGGGGAAAGCATGGCAGAGTGGGAAAAGCATGGACTCTGGAATCAGGCAGAATCGTTTTACCGTCAGGAGCTGTGACTTTGGGAAAGTTTTGTTCTGAAATAAATTTCAGCTTACAGAAAAGTCACAGACATAGTGCAGAGAGTTCCCACACACCCTGCACCGAGCTTCCACTAACGTGATTCATTTTTCCACACTAAGAAATTAACATTTGTGCAATGCCATTAATTCAACTAACCAACACTGTATTTGCATTTCACTGGTGCTTCTATGAATGGTCTTTTGATGTTCCAGCATTCAATCCAGGGTATCATGCTGCATTTTTGGCATGTTTTCCCAATCTCTTGTGATCCGTGGCAATTTCTGTCTTCATGTGTGTGTAAAAACTTTTTATGACCTTGATACTTTTGAAGAGTCTGCTCAGTTCTTTTATAGAACATTCTCAATTTGGGTTTGTCTGATATTTTCTCCTGCTTATACTGAAATTATGCATTTTTGGTCAGCATACACAAAAATAGTATGCCCTTCTCGGTCCATCCTATCAGAGGGTACATGGCGTCAAAATGTCTTATAGCTGGTGTGTTGATGTTAATCTTGATCTTTTGGCAAAAGTGTCGTCTCCTGGATTTAGCCACTGAAAATGATTGTTTTCCCCTTTGTAATTAATATATCTTGGGGGAGGTACTTTGAGACTATTTCTCCTCAAATTTTCATGCACTAATATTACCATCTGTCTGTTGATCTTGCCTCCAACAGTCAATGCTATGGTGTTCTAAAGGTGACTTTTTATTTCCCTCATGCCTTCTACATTTATTAATCAAATTCTTTTCTGTTGAAGGGTGTCCCTTCTCTATTTATTTAATTATATATTCATTTATATCAGTATGGACATGTGAATAAACACTTTATACTATAGGTCATAATACAGTAATACTGTTACACATTCTGTCACTCAAATTGTTCTAGCTTTGGCCACTGAGAGTGCTTTCAGGCTGGCCTTCGAGCTCTTTTGACGCACCCCATCCTTTTTAAGCACTTCGTTGCCTTTTTGCCTTGCAAGATGTTGCAGACTCCTCTTACTTCCTTGCCCTAATCTCAGAATTAACTACTTTTCCAAGGAGCCCTGGTTCCTTATATTGGAGAATGGTATTTAGAAACCAAGATCTAGGTGCTGGGTGTGCTCATTACTACTGGGGTATCACTGCCTCCAGGACTTCTCAATGGACAGAGTTTGAAAATATTTGTATGGATACTAACACATATACATAAACATATCTCTATTTCTGTATCTGTGTGTACATATTGTATATTTTAATATATTTATATTCATTTATATTTAAGCAAATTTTATTTTATTTATGTATTATATTTATGATATTAAAATATATAATATAAATATACGCTTATAATATAAAATGTATATTAAAATATATAACCACATATGTATTTTAAATATGAATCAGTACTTGATTCCAGTGTAACACAATTGGGTTTATTCTCATTTTTCATGGGGATATATTTTAACTATTCTAAAATTCATGTTCTTCTTCTGTAAGTTGGAAATAATAACAACCACCCTTTAGGGTTTGGGGAAGGGATGGTATTGTAAAAATTGTGAATTATGGGGAACAAAAGAAAAACGTTTCTTCTCCTGCTGCATCCTGGCCCACACTCTGATGATGTTGCTTATCCTCCCATTAAGAAGTGGAGTCTGTTTCTCCACCAGCGAAATCAGTTTAACCAAGTGACTTGCCTTGGCCAACTGGACCTTAGCAAACACAATGCAAAGCACAGGCATGAAAGGTGCTTGGATATCAGGCTTTGCTGTCTTGCTGCTTAGAACCCGGAGTCCACATGCACAGGCCTGAACTAGCCTGCCGGAGGACAAGAGGCCACACAGAGGGAGCCTTGTTGCCCGCCAGCCTCCAGGCACATTAGTGAAGCCATTCCAGAGTCATCCAGCCAAGCCACCAGCTAAGCCCAGACAGGCAAGTGAGTCCAGCAAAGACAGTCAAGACAGTTCACACCAGAGAAAGAGCCCAGCCCGTGACCAGAATGATGAGCTTTTTGTAAAAAAAAGTGGTTATTTTTATCCACTGAGTTCTGGTGTGGTTTGTTACACAGCAAATACTAACGAATACAGGAGGCTTGGGGATAATGTATGTTGGAAAACAGGTAGCATGGCATCTCTTATACAAATTGGGCTCTGAATGAAAATCTGCTTTTGATAATTGATATTGTAATTTTTTAGAAAAATGTCAAGTTTTGTTTGCCCCCAAATACCTTCCCAGCCAATCTAACATTTATAAATGAACTGTATTTGCTAACTGTTGGAACCAGTCCTTTGGACCAGATCAGTGCCTTCAGAAAAAAAGAAAAAAAAAAAAACACTGTTAAAGTGCAAGGCTCTGTGTATTTATCCACTCACACCAAGCTAGAGACAGAGCTCAGTAGATGCAGGACGCTAGGTAGGTAACGTGAGCAGTGTGAACACTGGGGAACAGAAAGTCCTTTATCTGGTGTTGCCTGAGGGTACTTGGAGCCCGGCCTGGTGGAGAGAGGGGAGAGGGTGCAGAGTAGGAAATCAGGAGAGTGTCTCAGCAGGCCAAATTTAGCCTAATGAACAGATTTGCCCAGGGCTGACCCTGAAGCAGAACGGGAAACCTTGATCCGTTTGCTCTCTTCCTGCCAATAAGGTAATGATGAGGTAGAACACCAGTTCTCAATCTCATAGAAAAGACTCCCAAAATAGATGGGGTTAGACAAAGAGACCTGTACATTTCTTTCCTCCCCTGAGATTCTATCTTTCCTTAATGACCTGATGCATCTATTTAGCATGGTTTTTAATCCTTGCAAACAAGTGAGTGTGCTTCTGTTCCTGCTAGTTGTGATCATATTTTCATTTAGTGGAAAAGGTGCTAATAACCATTTGCTGAAACAACTCACAAAGGCACAGTTTCCTTGAGCAGCAATAGGACAGATGGCCACCATGTTGCCATGGGCTTGGTCACCTGGAGGCAGGTCAGCACTCTTGGCACAGCTGCCCAGAGTCTACTAGACATCCCATGGAGGACATAGTCAATCTGTCATGTATGTAGCTCTCCCAACTCTGCTACCCTCCTGCCCACACATTCAGGGGTCAACACAAACCTCTGTTACCATTGGGAGCTATCATCCATGCATAGGTTGCTGTGAGCCACCCATTGTGAGGAATTGTGAAATCACATGAAGTTGTCGAAAACCACAGCCAAGTTTTGAGAAGGGCCTTCCATGGCAAACTTTATGACAAAACTCAATAAGCTTGTTTTTCTCCATAGACTAGTTTTTTAATCTTGATGCAATGAACAGAGGAGGAACTTTGTATTTTTCCTCCCAGACCCCATAGAAAATAGTGTGGGAACGTGACTTTTATCTAAGGAAGTTTTCACTATCAGTTCCTGTGTGTGTGTGTGTGTGTGTGTGTGTGTGTGTAAAATACCAAACAGGAAATTTCAAAAAAAAAAAAAAAAAAAGGAAAGAAAGAAGGAAGGGAGAAAAGAAAGAAAAAAAGGAAAAGGAAAAAAGAAGGAGGAGAGGGACAGAAAATTAGACTTAGCCAATATGCCCTCATTTAAATAACAAACACTGTCAATATTTTGTTAGTCCCATTCAAATTCCAATCCCCCATGAATGGGTTTAATTTTTTTCTCCATACTATTGCTTATGCTCCATTATATTTGATGCTGTCTCCTGAGTATCTCACTTAATAATATAGAACAAGTCTTTCCCCCATTATAAGATAGTCTTTATTAATATTAAGCATCAGCTAGATAAAAAAGCTATCAAGTGATTGTTCTTATGGCTTATTCACTCTTCAGTTGGGAATGCACATCGTTGATAGTCCTTTACTGTTAAAATAGTGTTGCAATGAAACTCTTATATATAAAGGTGTTTATTTCTCTCTCCCTCATTACTGAGGATTCCTTAGAGTCCCACCCTTACTCCAAATTAACCAAATGCTGTCACCATCCACATTCAGTATTGCTGAAGCCTTATATAATGATGATCCTCACCTAGGATTTATTTATGCTTCATGTATCAGTCAGGGCTTATGAACGTGAAGCATATGGACCCGGGGCTCAATCTAAAAAGAAATTCATCTTGTAAGGACAAACAGATATTGATATCCTAGGTCTTTGAGCCTCACTGTCTTCGAATCCTGATCAGTTGTTAGTGTCTATTTGTGGTACAGTGTTGAGTAGGACTCTGAAGCCATTGGCTCAACATTGAAGATTTCTGTGATCAATTATTAATATCAATTCTGAATGAGGATTCAGAGGACAGCAATCACATACATGCCACCTTCTCTTAGTATCCTGGTTTTTCTGCGTATGTTTTCTTTAGAATTTCTAGAGGCTTTTTTTCTAACGTATAAAATGTCAGTTTTCTTTGGAAAGGACCGATGTGGACACTGAAAGCCAGGTGGCTGACTTTCTAGAAGCTTTCCAGGTCATATTACATTGGTGAGTTCATTAACAATATGAATCTTGCCCTCAAGCTTCCTTCCTCAAAAAATTAGATTTTGTCAGGCCACCAAGAAGAGATCTTTCTTACAGATTCAAACTCACAATAATCAAACTCATAGGGACTAGTATATAAACCAAGTGCCCAAACAAGATTTTTCAAAAAGGACTATACTTATAACACAGTTTGAAATGCTCTTGTTAATTGGGCTAGAAAAAAAAAAAACAAAACAAAACACAGTGTTTTCTTCTAGGCAGAATTACAGGGACTGAGCCAAGTCAAATTATAAGTTACTTGATAGGCACATAATTGAGGCAAAGGTCATTTGGCCAGATCACTCCAATATCTCATTAGCTCAGAAGATAACAAGCATCATACTTTCAAAATAAGCATGTATTATCCACTTCTGTTTGTTACCATCTCCTCCATTAGGATGTGGGAAACCTTATCTGCCTTGTTCATTACTTTGTTCACCCACCTTAGACCGTGCCAGGCACCTAGAGGTGCTAACTATGTATTTGCTGACCTCGGGAGTCTCCAAATACCCGCTGACCCCAAAATACAAAGTGATTCTTCATTTCCCCAATTGGATTTTTTTTTTTGCCCAATTTAATAAACTTTAGGGTATGTAGATGACATGTTGAAAAATTTACATATAAGGTTTAATTTATTAATCCATTTTCACAAATAATACATACATTTTTAAATAGTGGAGGGTTTTTTCCATCACATTTTATGAAATAATTTTACTCAAACTCTTCATATTCATCGCCAGCATCATCACTGAAACCTCTTTCAGAGCCACCTAATGGGTTTTTCCGAAACTATCTGCTTCATTTCTTCCCCAGTTGTTTGAAACATAGCGCTTTTGGGATCCTGTGTAATGCTGGTCCTGCAGTCAGGAGTGACTTGGACTGGGTACCTCTGTGTTTCTTCAAGGTGACTTTTCACCTTCCCATCTGGCCCACTTTGAATTCATTCCATTGCTGAAATATCAGAGTACAACTTTATATAGTTCCCGGCCCTGGGTGTGTCTAGACAAAGGGAGAAGAGATCCTGTGGTAGCCAGCCTCCAAGATGGCCTCCAAATACCCTGGCCAGCCAGATTTCATGCACCTGTGTAGTTCCCTCTTCCTCTGAACAGGACTGACAAGGGCGAATGATAGAGCATGACTCTTGAGGCTGGGTGACAAAAGACATTGAAACTTCTGCCTTGCTCTCTCTGGGATTACTTGCTCTGGGGGAAGCTAGTTGCCATGTTGTGAGGATGCTCACCCAGTACTATGGAGAGGCCCACACAATGAGGAACTCAAGCCTCCAGCCAATAGCTAGAACTGATTTGCCAGCCATGTGAGGCCACCATCTTGGTAGCCTATCCTCCAGGCCCAGTTTAGCCTTCAGATGAGACTGTAAGGTGCAGACAAACCCAAGCCAGACCATGTAGCTGAACTGCCCCTAAATTCTTGACCCACAAAAGCCATGTGAGATATTAAATACATATAATCATTTGAAGATGCTGAATTTTGGGTGATTTGTAACTCATCAAACTTAATACAGAGCCTATTTGCACTGCCTACATGATATATAAACCAAGACTTTAGAATTAAAAGTGCCTAAAATTTTTCACCTGTGTCATGAGTTGAACAATAACACATTTGTGGATAGAAACGTCTACAAGTTAATAAACCCGTTTTCCTCCTGCATCTATCACTTTCTCAAATAGTTGGCGGCAGGCTTCTTTCTCCTTGTGACTAAAAGACATCTGGGGGATGAGTCAGATGGTGCAATTTATATCTTGACTCCACCAAGCACTGACTTGCCTAGAGTCACACACAGGTGATCAGTGATGTCGTATCTCAGTTTTCTCGTCTATGAAATGACTGACACATACAGGGAGGGTGGGGACTTGGGATCTGCAAGATGTTTAACCTAATGCTGTAGGTAGCCATGGCAAACAGGTGGTAAATCGTAGGTGCTATTTTCTTCGTTGTTTTTGCTCTTCCAATTATCATTATTTATTTAGTAAATGACAGGCAAAATCCAGAAATCCAGTCTCAGCAAACTCTGTCTGTAACCCAGTTTTCTAAAACCCCCTTACTGATCTCTGTTCTTCATGAATCCTTTCAACCATAAGGTAGAATCTTTGTATGCTCTTCTCATCAAGGATTTTATCTAAAAACCTGTGATATTTCACCCTTCCCCAGGTGGAGAGGGGAGGAGGAAATACACTTCTAAAGTAATTTAGCGCATACTCTGAAAGCATGGTGTGGATGTCGCTGGCTTCCTGTTTTGAAGCCCAGCTTGTAAGCATATACGTGTATCCCAGGGAGGTTATTACTGAACCGAGAGATGCCATGAGCAGTCCTTGGTGTAATAATTCAATAGCAAACCCCTCAGCAATAAGTCTTCAGCGAAAACGGACACTGACTGTCTATCATATGAAGATTCAGACACTGATGTAATTTAAAATGCTTTCAATATTAAGGATGCAAACTTACGCCTTTTGATTTCTGAAGGACTTTTCAGAATATTAGATTAAGAAATGAACAGAGGAAATGAAAAAATAAAATGGTCTTTTGTACCAGCACCTAAAAATAACCACTATTATCACTTTGCTATATTTCCTTCTAGATTTTTCTCAGCTTATACATGATTATTTTTACATAGTAGTGACTGTGTTGGACACTTATTTCATTTTGCATCTTGATTTTTTGTTTTCAGTTAAAATTATTATAGTGGGGGCTCCTGGGTGGTTCAGTAGGTTGAACACTGGACTCTTAGTTTGGGCTCAGGTTGTGACCCCAGAGTTGTGGGATTGAGCCGCCACCATGTATGGAGCCTGCTTGGGATTCTCTTTCTCCCTCTGTCCCTTTTCCCTGCTCACTCTCTCTCTCTCTGAAATAAAATAATAATAATAATAATTAATTTTTAAAGTATTATAATAGTGAACATCGTTCTTCTTTCCCCTCTGTTCTTCAGTTTATTTATGAGCTTGTACTATATCAAAATAGAGATTAATTTCTTTTAGGGAAAATGAAAAGATATTACCATGCAGGTGACTTTATTATTTGCACGCAGTCGATCAAAAAGCATACCTTTGTTCAGCAAAATACAACCCTGAAGTCTTTTAGCATTGAATGTTTGAAACTGTGAAATCGGTTCTAATTTGGCAATGAATTCGGGAGATAAAGAAGACTCTCATTTAGATAACATCCGGAGCTTTCTAAAATATTTATTTAGTTAATATTTTACTTCTTGTCTATGTATCTCTAAAACTGTAACACTTCCCGAAAAAAGCAATAAAAATTGCTGCATTGGGTGAAGATTAACACCTAATGAAATTGTACTGGCTAATATTTGAACAGCTTTGTTTTTTTAATGAAACTTTAAATGTGGGTTATGGGTTTTATTTTCTTAGTGAGCTAAGGGCTTCTCAAATTTTGACTCCATTATTTCATTTTAAGATTTAGTATGATGTGTCTTAAATAAGTTAACACTGTGATTGACAATCTACCTAGAAAGATTAGGCAATTGGGGGTGATAGTCCCCCACCCCCCAATTATTGCCTTTGTTCTTACAAGTGTGTTTAAATCCATTTCTGTTAATTTACAATTTGAAAGGTGGGTGAGGAGCAGAGTTTGAAAAATAGATTACTGTCTTCATTAATACAGGTTTGACCTACAAAGTCTTCACGTACTTAATGATTAAAAACCAAAGTACTAAATAATAAATTATAAGAATTTATAGGAGTCATCATCTTGAAATTAGCTTACTGAATGTTCTTATCATAATAAATCTGAGGTGGGTGTCTAATTTAGTGTTAGCTGACTAAAATTATATGTTGCGGGCATGGGAAAAAAAACACTTTTGTTTGAAGACAAACGCAGTGAGTTTAATCACAGGTGATCTGAAAGGCACCTGTCTTTTGCTATGTTCACTTCGCAGAAACTTTGGCGAAACCGGTTGAATGAAGATCGATCCCAATTTGTAAATCTGGCAGACAATAAAATTTCCCCCAGCACTTCAGTGATGTTTGTGTTAACACTTCCTGCACAGATTCTAGAGACTGAGCCAGCAAAACTGGGAAGGCAAGCTGTGCTCTCCCAGACTCAAGTCTGTAGAGAGTTCCTTGTTTTTTTAGTTGAAGGGTGTTTTTATTGGCGGCAGAAAGGTGAAGGAAAGGTGGGTACTACCTCTCTCCCCTTCGACATCTGCTTCCCTCACGCCATGTGTATCAGAAGGGCTATCTCTATCCATTTGACAATTACTTACTGGGTTTCTATCCTGGATCAGTCAGACCCTGTATTAGGCTCGGGTAGTATAAAAAATGTAGGGCTCTCTCCTCACCTTGAAGTAGGTCAACATCTTTTACGGAAGGCAGACTTGGAAACAAATAAATTAAAAAAAAAAAAAAAAAAAAAACCTTTGTACGGAAAAATGGGTGCATATACAAGGTACCCAAGCAGGAGTGGCTAATTATCTCCAGTGAGGCAAGGCGGGTAACGAGGGAATGTTTCTTCCAGAAGAGGGAGGGAAGAGAAATAGGAGTTTATTAAGGACAGAGAATATCCACGTAAGATGTTCTTGTAGAGGGAGCAGCATGAGCAAGGTGCACGGATAAAGCAGAGTCTGTCTGGGCCACAAGAAATACTGTGTTTGGGGCTCTGATGGCCAGAATAGAAGCGGTCAAGTATAATGTTAATGACTTAGGTAGGGACCACAGGGCGAAGGCCCTGCAACAGGCCTAAACTTTGTTTATAGCAGACAGGCACTAAAGGCTTTGCAGGAGGATATTAGTGACTTTTTATTGAGGCAGAAATGGAATAACTCTCATCCAGGTGCTATGAGAAGCTAGCGTATAATTCAGTGATTTCTTTATTTCAAATTTATTGTCTTAGAGATAGAAAAGGGGGAAAAATGTATGTACACATACATATTTATGTACACACACATACTTAAATAATTTACCCCAAATATACAAAGAAATTTTGCAAATCAAGAAAAATGTGAAGCTCCCAATAGAAAAATGGGCAAAGACAATGAACAGGAAATTCATTGAAGAAAATTGACAACAAACATGAAAAAAGACTCAACCTTATTTTTAATTCATGGAAATGGAAATTAAACAACAAGATACCATTTTGCACCACGGCATTGACAGGAATTAAGACAGACAACTTCCCATTTCGGTGAGTGTGTGAGGTATAAAAGGGTGTAAAAAAGAAAAGTCGTCCCAAATCTGGTCTGGAATAGAACCTTTTTGCATGATGTAATTCACAGCCTCATTCCTGATAAATTGCTTAAGCAATTTTCTGATAAACTTTAATGGGATTAAGACTTGTTCTGAAAAATCAGCCACCCATCTAGCCAGCTGACTGTCAGTCAAGAGTCTAGCGACCTCAAACCAAGTGTTCTTTTCTTTTTGTATCTAGCTTAACATTGACTATCTTATCGCTCCATTTTCTATAAAATGTCTCTACCAAGAGTGAATCTCTGAATTGATTTGCCAGAGGCCTTTCCCCTTGTAGCAAAATTACAATAAAACTTTGACGCATGCACATAACTAGACTTTGTGAAAAGTTTTCCTTCACACGGGGAAAGAACACACTATTAAAAAGAGCATAAACTGGTTTTGGTCATTTTTGGAGAGCAAGTGGGCAATGTCAGCACAAATTAAATCTTTTGATCAAGCGATTCCGAATCAGAAAAATCCAGGTCCTTGCATAAATGTGCAAGGTCTCCCAATGAGAAGAATCAGTGATATTTTTAGCATTATGTACGTATGTAAATATGAAAATGTATTTAAATGTTTGCATATAAAATATGTGTATATAAATATATTTATGTGTATATGTGCACATATATACACACCCATTTATTTAACCTGTGAATTCTGTATTCCTATTAAAAGGATAATGTTTAATTGAGTTACGGTTTTTCCAAAGTTTTAAATACTGTATACAAAAAGAGAGAGAGAGAGAGAGAGTTGGATATCAAAGAGATGGATCTAAATATACATATTATGGACTATGCTTACGCATGCGCACACACACACACACACACACACACATAATGGCTGCCCGAGATATAATGCTGAGTGAGGAAAAGCAAACTACAGAGCAATACCTGCATTATTAGACTGTTTTCTTTCTTTCTTTCTTTTTTTATGAAAGCTATACATGTACGTGTATGTTTATTTTCGTGTGGATTTGCATATGCTTATAATGTGATCCGGGATTGTAATGATAGGTACGAACTGTTAATAGTGATAACTTCCCGACAGGAAGCATAAGACACGAGAAGGTTTTGTGCAAGAGGGAACTTTATTTTTCCCTTTGTCGTTTTCTTTATGTCATTCTGTTATGTTTGAATTGTTTTCTCCCCATCAATCTGTTCTATTTTTGAAATTAGAAGAAAAGGGCAAAAGGTCTGAATTACACAGATAAGACTGATGAGGTGGCCTTGGAAGACAGGACCCCACAACGTGTCCCGATCTGAGGCATGGAAACCAGGCCAGCCTTGCAGAGAAGTGGGATGAAGTGGCCTGGAATCCATTCAGTTGATTTCAAGGGTCTGTCTCCAAAGAGAAAGCTGGGGCCGAGGTTGGGGAAGAGGGAAGGGGAGAAGGCAGGACTGAATTTGAGTCTCTCACCCCCTGCTGGTTTCCACGCCTGCCCCCTCCCCTGCCCCCCGCAATTTCTAATTAATTAGAAGAGCGATGCCTTCCAGAAAAGAGCAGGCATCCCTTTGGGAATCTCACCAGGAAGAAGTGGGTCTTGTGGTGGAAAGGAAAGCTTTTTTTTTTCTTTTCAGGGTATTAAAAATTAATTAAAACTGGAATGTGTTAAAGCTCAGTTTTTATCATTAGGACCCATTCCAGCGGGCCAATTGCTCTTGGTAAAACTTCAAATCCTTTCTGTCGATTTGGATTTAGGGAAATTACCTTCACATTCAGCATTTTATGTGTCAGTCACTAAAACTCATGATTCTCTGTGATTCCATTGGGTGGGGAGAAGGGCGAGTGAAAATGTGTCCAGAGTCCCCTGTGTCAGAGGATATAACAGCTGACAAATTAGAAGTTGATAATTATTGATAGTTCTTTTCAAAGGATAGACACTGAGAGTTATTTCCAAAGGAAGGAAACCAGTATGAGAACAATGTAATGTGATGTCACATTGAAAATTTCCTTTTTGCTTTTTAAAGACAGTATTTACATCTCCCGTGTTCACTTACTTATAAATTGGTGGTCTCTGAGTAAGCACACTTTTCTCTTGTTTGAATGAGAAATCATAACGAACCTAACAAATTTGAGGACATATCCTGACCACAGTAGCAGACAGCGCTAATGGCTTAGGTCAATCACATTTCCATGAGTAAACTTTTCATTTAAATCTCCAAAACGAAACTGTAATGAATTTCCAGCCATATATTAGCATTATTACCAAATATATAAATCCTTGTGTGGGACTATGGGCTCTTCAGTAGCCCTGCCCTTACTCTCTCTGTCCTCATATCCTAAAAGATACACTGCATCAGTACAGAGATTTTCACCAAATGCTTGTTTATACTATGCTATTATTTCTGCCATTCTGTTTATATAGTATGTGTCCATGCCACCAAAGTATGTGCTCAATAAATTTTTTTCCACTCATTCATTGAATGAAATGAATGAAAGGTAGCCTAGTTTTGTGAAAGTACTTGAAGAACTCCCACACTTTGTACCCTTTGCTTATGCACTTTCTGTTCTGGGCACCTCCAATCCACTATTTCCATGCTTCATATAAGATTTCATGTGTAGTGGGCAGTCAGTGAGGTCAGAATGAATTGACTAGACTTTGATTCATTCATTTATACCAATGGTCTGCCCTTCAAAAAAGGAAAGAAAAAAAAACCTAAAACCCCAAAACACAGAACACCTCCCATGTGTGTGCCAGGCATTGCTGTAAAATGCAAAGATTCAGCAAAAAAAGAAAAAAAAAATCCCTATCCTGTAGAGCCTATGTTATCATGGGGAACAAAGGCAATAAACAAAACATCAATATTTAATATAATTTCAGATAATGACACAGACTAAAAAGAAATGTTCTTCCTGTCAGTGCTGCCAAATATGTATTCTTTAGTTCTCTGCCACACTGTCAAATATGTGGACACCTGTTTATGAGAAATGTCTGGAAACCAGCTAAAATGAGGCAGTTCTAGTGACCCATCATGGAGTGTTCAGGGATGATTTCTCTGCCAGGCTTTATCAATATCATCTGATTATCTATCTATCTCTGTTAATTTATTTGTATTGTGTTAAGAATTATTTTTGCCTCCTGTCATCCATTTGCTTATTTATTTCTGAAAAGGTAAAAATATTTACAGAAGGTGACGGAGTACAGTTAAGCCCCCACCCCATCACCAGCTTCAATAACTACCACATGTGGCCAATCTTGTTTTACCTCTACCACATCGACTTCCCTCACGTCCAGAATTTCACAGAAGCAAATCGAAGGCATTACATCTTTTTATCCATAGATATTTTATTACAAATCACTATAACGTAAGAGCTCTCCAAGATAGATAGATAGACACACACATACATAGATGCAATATCATTATCACACCTAAAAAAATAACACAAAATTTTTAATATGATTAAGTATCCAATAAAGGATCATATTTCCAATTGTCCCCTAAATATTATAAATAACACTTTTTTTACTGTTGATTGAGTCCCCAAGATTACTTTTTTTCCTTAATTCATCTCTTTTTGAGTTTTCAACAGTTGTTTGAATATTTGCTCTCCTTAAAAAATCTGGAAACTGTTGAAATAAGTAAAGAAGAAAAGGAAGAAAGTGCACTGTGTTTCCACATTCCCATGTTTTCCAGTCAAGGTTGTAATACCTAGCTCATGGCTAGAATCGCTTTCCGGTAATAATGTTTTGAGAACAATTTGGCTGTTGTTGGTATTGGTTAGTGTACTAGTCAGGGTTCCCCAGAGAAATAGAACCAATAGGGGGTGTGTGTACACATGCATATACACACACACACGTGCGCGCGCGCACACACACACACACACACAATAGAATTATTATAGAGAATTTCAAGTTAGGTCACACAGTTATGGAAGCAAGAAGTCCAGACCCAAGAGAGCTAATGCAGCGTCCCAGTCCAAGTCTGAAGGCTTGAAAAGCAGGAGAGCCATTGTTGTAAGCTCTGTCCAAGTGTAAGTCTGAGGGCAGGAGAAGATAGATATCCCAGTTGAAAGACAATGAGGCAGAGAGAACAGTCTTCTCCTTCCTCTGCCTTTTGTTCTCTTGGAGCCTTCAACAGATTGGACGAGGCCCACTCACATTGGGCAGCGTAATCTGCTTCATTCAACTCTTAATGTCAACCAGAAACACCCCCACTGATATACCCAGAAATAATGTTTAACCAGATGTCCATGCACCCTGTGCTTCAGTCGAGTTAGCGCATAAAATTAACCACCATCACAGTGGTGATGTTTAGCTTGGAAATAATGGGTAGGAGGTACTCCCAAGTACCTATTCCCACTGATAGGTTTCTTTATCAAAGACAATCTCAAGAGTCTCTAAGCCAAGTCTTCTTCTTCTTTTTTTAATGTTTATTCATTTTTGAGAGAGAGAGGGAGAGAGAGACAGAACGTGACCAGGGAAGGGGCAGAGAGAGGGGGAGACACAGAATTCAAAGCAGGCTCCAGGCTCAGGGCTACCAGCACAGAGCCCGATGCAAGGCTCAAACTCACAGACGGTGAGATCATGACCTGAGCAAAAATCGGGCCCCTAACCAACTGAGCCACCCAGGTGCCCCTCTAAGCCAAGTGTTCTTAATGACCTTGAAGAGGGGCCCCGAGATGTCTTAGAATCCTCTGAAGTATTATGCAACATTATATTCCATTTACACTTTTCTGAGAAAGGATCCTTGTCTTTCATCAGATTCTCTAAGGACCCGTTGGCCTCTGGTGATTTAGTATCACTGCTTGAAGCCATCAGTAGTCCTAGGGAACTTCTAGCTTGGTGGCTCCCTTTTGTGAGGAGGGCCTAAGAGTGAATCTCTTGACTACCAACAATCTCTATTCAGGAAGCGGTTAAGCCCCTTCTGTATACTCAGTGTCTCTGGAGCCCAGCACAGTGCCTTGCACACAGCAGGCACTCAATAAATATCTGTTGAACCAACAAATGAATAACTGAACAAATGGTCACTGTATGAGTTTCCTATTGCTCCATAAATAAATTATCATAGATTCAGCTAGTGGTTCCAGTGGGTTGAATGGTGGCCCTCCAAAAGATATGTCGACATCCTGTAAATGTTATACAATGTGTGGCCTTTTGTATCTGGTTTCTTTCACTTGACACAACATTGTCAACACTTCTGCATTTGTCAGTACTTCATTTCTTATGAGGCTGAATAATATTCCACCGTAGGGATTCACAACAACTTGTTTATCTGTTCATCTGTTGATGGGCATTTGTGTTTTTACCCTTTGACAACTGTGAATACAGGTGCCCTGAACATTTGTGTGCAAAGTTTTGCTTGAACACCTACTTTCAGTTCTTTTGGAGTTATATCTAGGTGTAGAATTGCTGGGTCATATGATAATCCTATGTTTAACTTATCAAAGAACCCTGTTATTAATTTTTGATGTAGGGTATTTGAAGATTATACAAAATGGAGCCTTTGCACTTGACAAAAAAAAAATTAAGACAGGAGTTTTCACACTTCTAAGGACCTCAGGATAAAAGTAACAGGAAGAAGTCTAATTTGATGTTGACTTGGAAAGAACAGACCCAGCAACACTCTGTGACGTCTTTGCCATAACACCTGTTCCTGGACTTCCCCATTCGTGTGGCAGCATGAGGTCCCTGTCATGTCATATGACTAGACCTTTGAAACACCATGGTATCTGAATGAGGATTATTACCTAGAGGATGTGTTTTTTATTTTTAATTTTTTTAATTTTTTTATGTTTATTTACTTTTAAGAGAGAAAGACATAGAGTGCAAGCATGGGAGAGGGGCAGAGAGAGAGAGGGAGACACAGAATCCAAAGCCAGCTCCAGGCTCTGAGCTGTTAGCACAGAGTCCAACACAGGGCTCAAACCCATAAATCACGAGATCATGACCTGAGCCGAAGTCGGACACTTATCTGACTGAGCCACTCAGGCGCCCCTAGGATGTGTTTTGTTTTTTTTTTTTTTAAACAAGGCTGGACACAGCCTGCAGGGCATAGATTCGGGTGACTGTAGTTACTGAGACCCTATAGGCATAGCTCTGAGCTTCACTGAGTAGGATGAGTTCTTTAGCACAGAGTCTGACATTAGTAGATGATCAGTGAATCTTGGTTGAATAAAAACAGAGTTGTCTTGGTGTTTCTCTCAAACTCTGTTTTGTGAAACTAATGTCTTCATGTGTTAAAATTAACACCATACATCTTTCAGTGGTGTGGATTGTGTGTGGGTACAGATGGACGTGTGCTTAAAAGTTAGGTATAGAATGAGGCAGTTAGTTATATCCCTTGACTTCGATTCACATCTTGACTCTTCCTCTTTCTGCATGAAGATTTTGACAGTTTATAGGTGCTTTGTGAACCTTAATGTCCTTGGGTAGGAAATGGCAAGATGAATGTATGCTTCCTAAGATTGCTGTAAGCATGAATTAAGACAAGATCTGTAAAGTACAAAGACCTGTGCCTGGCCGATAAAAGATGCTCAACGAATCCTATTATTGTTTTCCTTTTACTAAATTTTTTTAAGCTGAAACCGATAACATTCCATGGAGAAAGGCCAACACAGTTATTCCATTTGAAGCTTCCATGAGTCAAAAACACAACAGGTTGCTCCAAGATGCAGATTCTAGTTGGAAGCGTTAGGCTCTTCAAAGCAATGATCAAATTGATCTTTCTGTCTTCCATTACATAGATTTTTCCATCTGTCTCCTGGTTTGACTTCTGTTTAATACCTGTATTATGAAAACACCCAAGCATCGTTCTGTCAGCCTTCATAGCTGTAACATAAGTCAGAGCCTGCAATCTCACAAAGGCTCTGATGTGCCTCCGAGACCCTGTTGGAGAGAGCCATTGTCAGATTCGTAAATGGTCATTTCAGCCTCCCTCCCTGTGCGGGGCCTGAGACTCGATTAACCTGGGATAATTGTGACTCTCTCATTAAAGGAAAGCTGTAGCAAGGGGAAAGAAAAAGGAAAACATTGAGACTGATCAAGACGTTCCATGCTATTTTTTCCTTGCACGTCAGCTGTGTGGGTGCCTCTTGTTCCTCTGTCCTTCAGGTTAGTAAAATCAAGACCATTGCTGAAGCTATGAGCTATCAATAAAAGTTAATGTACCACAGGAAATTGGAAGGGGAACAAAATCACTTAAGTGTTCAGGGCCACCAAGCTCCCCGTGCGTCCCTTGTGAGCTGGTCAGCTCCTGGCGGTGTTTTTGTTGCCCTGGCTTGCAACTTAGCATTATTTTCCTGAGAAAATTGGAGAGCATGTAGATCAAGGGCATTGGCAATAAACCAGGGATATGTCGTCCCCAGCCATGGGCTATCCACGGAAGTGGGGGCAGTACTTCAATGTGGGACCACATGCAAATCATGGTGGTTCATGTTTTTCTTCAAATAGCAGGGTCAGCAGATGACCATGCTCAGGAAGCAAACTCTTTCTTTGGTCTAAAAATTCAAATCTGTGTCCTGGCCATGAGCTGCATAAATGTTACCACCAAAATGTTTCAAATTTGTGTTGCATTACAAGCTGAATGTAGTCTTCTTGACTCTTGGCCCAGCAAGCAAGAAGGCTTGAGTGAAGGTTCACAACTGAAGAAGAGCTCGTTCCATTGTGTAGTTGGCTCACTCAGACTGGTTACTGACAAGAAGGGTCAGTGACAAGAAACGTGGAGAGGGTGAAACAAAACTGCAAACTGTCTTCCTCATATACTGCTCAGAGGGGATAAAATAAGAGTTTAAGTGCCAAGGAAAATTGAGTGGAAATCTTTGCTCAGTTAAAAAAAAAAAAAAAAGAATGCTTCCCTAAATATTTTCATATTCAGTGATACACTCTTTGTCCTAAAAATGAGTTTGAGGTTTGGTACAGCACTTTACATATATTGTCTCGCTCAGTGACTCTTCATAGGGGCCCCTGGGTGGCTCAGTGGGTTAAGTGTCTGATTTCAGCTCAAGTCCTGATCTTGTGGCTCATGGATTTGAGTCCCCATCAGGCTCTGTGCTGATAGCTCGGAGCCTGGAGCCTGCTTTGGATTATGTGTCTCCCTCTCTCTCTGCCCCTCCCCAGCTTTCACTGTGTCTCTCTCTCAAAATAAATAAACATTTTAAAAAAAACCCTCAGTGACTCTTTATAATCTGTAGCTATTATAGTTTCCAATTTTCAGATGGGGAAACTGAGGCTCAGAGAAGTTAAGCGAGTCACTTAAAGTTTTAGGGCTGATAGACTGTGGACTAACAGTTGTAGAACCAAGTTTCTCAAATTGCTAATCTGGGGTCCTTTCTAATCTTTTTATTGCCATTGTCAAATGAAGTCCAGACCACTACAAGTCCACTAGGATGGGTCTAAGTAGCAAGACTGACCAGACTAAGAATTGCATGCATATGGAGGAACTGGACCTCTGAGCCACTGCTGGTGGGAATGGAAAATGACATAACTACATTGGAAAACTGTTTGCCAGTTTCTTAAAAATTAAATGTACACCTGTCCTGTGACTCGGCAATTCCACTCCTCGTAATTCACCTGAGACAAATGAAAACCTATGTCCACACAAAGGCTTGCATGTAAATGTTCATAGCAGCATTATTCAGATAGCCAAACACTGGAAATAACCCAAATGTCCATCACGTGGACGGATGAACAACTGTGGGTTAGCCATATAATGGAGTATTACTCAGCAATAAAAAGGAACTAATTACTGATACATTCAATAACATGGGTGAACCTCAAAATCCTTATGCGAAGTGAAAGAAGCGAGTCACAAAGACCATGTATCGTGTGATCATATTTAGACAAAATTTCTAGAAAAGGTCAAACTACAGAGACAAAAAGCAGCGCTGGGAATGAGTGGGAGGACTGACTGAAAATGGGCCTTTGATCTTGAAATTCACCTTTTGGGGTTGATGAGAATATTCTAAGATTAGACTGTGGTGGTGATTGCACAACCGTATAAATTTACTAAAAATCATCAAACCACTTGCAATGGTTATATCGTACGGTGTTAAGGTTACACTTCCGTAAAGTCCTTAAAAAAAAAAAAAAAAAAAAAAGATCCCCAGGACCACTGAGCCAGCTTTCTGAGAAATAGCTAAAGGGATATAGAAAGATTTTCACTAAATGGATTTAACAGGCCAAATTCTCCTACTTTGTCCCGTTCAGCAGGATCGACTCTGAGGTCAAAGAGGAGTGAATGACCCCAAATGTCCATGTCCTAATGGTCAGTGGTGACCATTAGGAGAGCCTGCCGGGGGCAGGAAGGAAAGAGCTGTGGCCACTCTAGTGTGTGTGTGACCTGGTGTTCTCATTCATTTGTAGTGTATCTTTGCATCCCCAAGAAATTTGCACTTCTTTTTTCTTTTTCTGGTGATAAAACACACCTGCACGTACATACAAGTGATTTGTAAAAAGTCAGGAAAACAAAACCAACGTGAGCCATTGCCCTTTCACTAGAGTCACTGTAAATACTTGTATAAGTTGAGACTACAATTATCTATCTGTTAGTATAGATAATTAAAATTATATAGAGATTTTAGTCAACCATCATCTCTCATGTTAAGACCCTGTGGACTCTGGAGCCTTCTTGGTCTTGAGGAAGCCAGTCACCACGGAGCTCTACCCTAGAACCCTGTTTGGGATGAAGCCGCCCAAGGGTTGGAAGGATCTCCAGGAAAGGGCAGGGGTTGTTTTTAACAACTTCAGTAGCTCCCAGATGTGTCCACTCACCCAAACATCTAAGCTGTGATGTCACCACACTCACAGTGGTTTTTCACCATGTGATCATGACCTTATCTTACAATTGCCCGGACTATAGTCATCAACATAAGTTTATACCCGGGAAGCGTGCACACCACTCCCTCCCACCTCACCCAGTAACAGTTTAGGATGCAAAATAGGATATATGACTCAAGTTGGGTCCATTTAAATGGCCAGTTGAAATGGTATGTTGAAAAGGATTTTGGAGCGGCACACGGCTCTTTGGGAAAGGATGTCATGATAGATTACGGATTCTGCTGTATTGTGGGGGGGTGTGAGGAGTGGTGGCCTATTTTCAATGCATCTTCTACCCTGGGTTAGATGAGCGTGTGCTGCACAGTTGTGGATCTGTATTCTCTGAATAGCAATAGGAGTGGCCCGCAGATCGCCTCTTTGCAGAGCCAAACGCCAGTGGAGGAGAGCCACTTTGCATTAGACTCAGTTTGCATGCATATGTTGTTTTTTTTTTTTTTCCAACGTATAGGGTCTCTGTTCCAAATAATTCAGGGGCCACCACTTTTGGAGAAGGTAGCATTTGCCATTGACAGTGTCATCTTAGGAGTCTGTGTTTATGTGGGCTTAAGATTTTGAAAGCTCAGTGACACGGACCAAAGTGTCCTGGACTGATGTGTCTTCCAGTCATCCAGGGGACTTACTATGTCAACTACAAGTCATTGATCAAAGTGCCTGTCACCTGCCCATAGGTGAGACTGGGTCTCCATGTGTTGACAGGGCATGGCTTCAACCTCAAACAGGGAAGGGGGGTCCTTATACTTCTCCAGAGGCTTCTGGAAGGCAGGTGATAGACTTCCTCAAGATTCTCTCCCTACGCATCCAGGACTCTGATTTCTATTTTGTTACATGACAATGGCCCCGTTTCTCTTCAGTTAAATGTATAGAAATGCATCGTGTCTGTCCACTCTACAAATCATATGCTTTCATAAAAAACCTTTTAAATATCTATATTTTTAAAATATGTTACTTAAAATAACATTAAAAAGAATAATAACTTTTTGACAATATATGTGGTTTTGATACATTTTACTTATTTTGAAATACAAATAATTTTTTCACTATTTCAAAAACCTGTACCTCATTACAACACTCATGTTCTATATGTGTAACAACCATTTTGTTCTTTAAAATGTTTTTTTAATTAAAGGTATAAATATTTCTATGTATGAAGACATGTAGCTTCACATATAAAGAAAGCTATCTCTAAATTCAGAATCATATGCTTTTCATAGGGAAGTCATAGGAAGTAAAGGACAGTTCCTTTGACCTTCCCATTTTACAGATGGGAATACTAAGGTCCAGGCTTGGATATGACTTACCATCATGATGATGGCCAGAACAGACATGGTATATCCAATTATGATTCATTCAGTATTCCTTTTCTCTAGCAGATTGTCTCTATAATCTTCAAACAAAAATCTGATCTTTTAAATATGCAATGTTTTCTCTTCTTCCCTCTTCATCCCACCAGTGCTTTTAAATCTGAAACTGTCTGCCCAACTCTGCCTAAATATAACCTCAGAAGTCTCAACTGGGTGCCTGGGTGGCTCAGTCGGTTAAGCGCCCGACACAACACTTGGTTTCGGCTCAGGTCATGATCTTGCAGTTTGTGAGTTTGAGCCCTGCATTGGGCTCTGCCCTGACAGCATGGAGCTTACTTGGGATCTCTCTCTCTCTCTCTCTCTCTCTCTGCTCCTTCTCCACTGGTACTGTCTCGGTCTCTCTCAAAATAAATAAATAAACTTAAAAAAAATTTTAAAAATAATAAAGAAGTCTCAAATGTCCCATCTATAAGGGACCCATAGACTCCCAGTTATGGTTAATTCTTCAGGGAAATTAATTCTAAGTACAACAATTAAAAACATTACCCCCAACTGCACATAGAAGCAACTGGGAAAATATTTGTCAAATATTGAATGCATGAACAAATGGCATTTCTACAGTGAATGTAATGATTTCCAACATTCCTGGGTTGTTGTTTTTTTTTTTTTTTTTAATGAAGCGGCCAGGAATAATAACCCAGCTGCTCTCATGAGACAGGAAGAGAAGGGGATCTCTTCCTCGGTGTCTTTGTCCTTGCTCTTGCAACCTGTATGCACTGCTGAACTTCCTGAATGTCCTTGTCACCACGGCGGGAGGAGGGGGCAGATGAACTAGAGCCTGGACACCTGGATGAAAGCCTGATGATGTTGACAAAGCACCAGGGGGACAAATGAATGGTTGGTGTAGGCTTGGGTTCAGCCCAGGGCTGTGTCCACCACAGATCCTGGCACTTCTGCACCTGGGTGGCCCGAGAGGAGTCTTGTAATCTGCCGGTGACACCCACCTCGAAGGAGCCAGTTCACCCTTGGGTGACTTGAGCTGCGGTCACAGTCCCACTTAAACCCAAATTGAGGCTGACCAGGAAACGGCTCAGAAGACAGGCTTTAGAGAAACGCTGTTACAGCCTGCCCAGGTCAGTCCTTTCAGGCCCCTCCACCTGCCTCCTCCCAGTCCCGTCCTGTGTAGACCTTGCCTCTTCCCAGAATTCCACTCATCGTAGACCAGCTGGGAAGAAGAGAGTCCAGTTGTCTGTCAAGCGTTCCCGCCAGCCTTTGAAGTGTGCACCAAGATGCGCCATTGCCTACCTTATCTGATGAGGAATTAAAAAGGAAAAAAGGGCAAGCAGTTCCATTGTTCATCATGGCACGTGCTTACTGAGGCAGCACAGGGAGTGGGTATCAGGGCAGCTGCTGGAGTCAGGCTGCCAGAGCCAGAGCCCGAGCACCATCACTGCTCACTGTAAGAGCTTGGCAAAATCGCTTAAATGCTTCATTTCTCCAAGTCTCAGTTTCCTCATACATAAAGTGGGGATAATGAAATAATGTAGGGGAAATGCCTGCTGCATTGAGAACAGGCACTCCACCATTACATTATGAAAGCTATTATTCATATTGTCATGAAAATAGCCCCCTATTTCAAGAAGGGGCTTAAAGGAGAGGCTCCGTTTAAAGGTGCGACAGCAAGCTAGAGCAGGAATAATGAGACTTACGGTGTCACACAGACCTGGCATCTGTGACCTCGGGCAAATGCATTCACTTCTCTGAGCCTCAGTTTCCTTCTCTGTGTGTGTGTGTGTGTGTGTGTTAAAAAGAGTATTTTCTTTAAAAAATTTTTAAGCTTATTTATTTATTTTGAGGGAGAGAGAGGGAGAGAGCAGACTGGGAAGGGGCAGAGAGAGGGAGACAGAGAATCCCAAGCAGGCTCTGCAATGTCAGTGCAGAACCTGATGTGGGGCTCGAACTCAGTAACTGGGAGACCATGACCTGAGCCAAAATCAACAGTCAGATGCTTAACCAACTGAGCCACCCAGGCGCCCCTGTGTTAAAAAGAGTATTAATGAAAATGCAATGGAACACATGGTAGGAATTCAATAAGTTCCCATTTTCTTTTTCTCATTCTCTTCCTGACTTCTCATTTGCTTGGAGCCAATGCAGGAGGCTACGGACGTGCTGTCCCCAGTCTCCGCCAGAGCTCCTCATTCTTCATCCTCCACAGCTGCCATCTTGGTCGTTACTAAAGCATATCTACCACACGCTCAAATCCCCGCTAAGTGCTCGTCCTCTTCTACCTCTTGAACTGAGTCTTAGCTACATGAGTGTATTCAGTTTGTGAAAAATTGGAGGTATGCACTTATATGTGTATGTTTCTGCTTGTATATTATACTCCCCCCCAAAAAAAAAGATTTCAAATGCTATTGCAGGTAAAGAAATTTGAATACCATTAGTATTCAAATTTGACCTGTGGCCCCTACTTGGAACCAAGGAGGGACTAGCAGTCATTATCAGAGGTCTGGTTATCACCCTTCAAATTTACTGTCTCCTCACATTGATTTTTTTTTAATAGTGGCACAAATATTTACTATCTAGCAGAAGTAGTAAGAAACTTAAGTTGTTCAGCCCATTCCAAACTTAGCCTTTGGGAGGTAGCCATTCACTTAGGATGTTGGTGGGGGGGGCTTCCTGACTTTGCCAGACCCTACAGTTAGGCACCGGAAATATATCTGATGGGACAGTCACTGATAAGGTCCTAGTCTCTCTCAAACCTGCATTCTGGTGCCACTAGCAAACATATGACACACCCACAGCAGTAAGCATTTGAAGTGTTCAAGAGGTAAAGAGGCTTCACAGGGCATAAGGAAGGACACCTGGCTGTCAGGAAAAGGGGCTCGGTTGAGGCACCCGAATGGAGGGCTGAAGCCTGAACAGACATGATCGGGAGAGAGCAGGGTGCCGGCCGTCAGGGTAAAGCAGACCAGAGAGAAAGAACGGCATCTGCTAAAGCTTTAGAGTCTTGCTCTCCTGAATTACAATCCTGGTTCTGCTTTCTACCAGCTGGGTCTCTTTCGGTACATCATGGAGGCTCTCTGCCTGGAGCAGATGCCTGTCCCGGGGTCTGCGACAGTTCCTGGCTTGCAGGAAAACTCGATGTTACTAATGACAAAAGGTGCCTAGATGCTCTCCACTTAGGGCTCAGATGGCAAGTGACGGAAAGACATTGACAGTGGCTAGCAGGAAAAAATTGAAATGTCTCCGGTGTGTCTGGACACAGAAGAATTTTTCTTGCCTTTGTTTTTTTTCTAAATGTAGTGATTCAGGAAGGTGATTGTGGGATAACAAAACGTCTGCTCAACTGTACCAATCATACCCTTCGAGGCAAGCCTTCTACACAGGCGTGCCTTTGGTCAAGACTCAAGACTAGAAGTGATTTCCATTGGACTTCCCTAAAGGAGGTGGTTGATGATCCTTTAGACACCTCACTTAAGCCAGGAGCCCCCTTCAAGCACATAGATCCAACCATTAAAACAAAAACAAAAACAAAAAACACATGCATTTGAGCCATGTATCTCTACCCCAGTGGCTTTCAAGAGTTGGCCTCGTAAAAGAATGTCCCCTACCCCACGCTTCCGATAGTGTTATTAATTTCCAGTGAGGTGGGCAAAAAAATGATCTTCCTGCCCATCAGGCTCAGTGTGGACTCTGAAGAGTGTGGGGTCAGCCCTTTACTTCTCAAGTTCGAATTCAGGGATGGTGGAAGATTGCATGAGATTAAGCAGCTCAGAAGACCTTCTGGAGGAAGAGCCCACTCTAATTTCATTGCTCTGTTCACCACTTTTGTTTTATTTTTATTTTATTTTATTTTATTTTATTTTATTTTTTGAGGGCTCTGCTGCTCCTGGTAAATCAAGTCATAGGTTTCTGTTAAAGACCTCAGCGTTCTGGTCTCAGTGACAGCAGTCTTGCTTTGTAAGCCATTTTCTCCATTTATTATTCTCCCAGTATTCTGGGAGAGTCTTCTGGTGTCTATTCCAAATTAGTATTTCTCTAATTTTCAAGTGTCAGATCTGCCCGGCTCAGATAAAAAATAGCAACTCAATTTGACAGGCTTTACATTAAGGGGAAAGGCTGTTTTGGTTATGATTTAATCTTTTTTTCCCCCTATCTCTTTCCTGGTTATAGAGAACTCACTTTGCCCATCTTCCTGACTGTTCGTATTGCTTATCTCAAGGTGGGTAGCCTCAGCATCCCAGTACATTTCACCGGCCACCTTTCGCAGGAGCTTTAGGAAGACACAGGCAAGCCCATAAGCAAGACTTGGGCTTCTAAGCCACAGTGGCAATTTCCTGCTCGATTACAACTCTGGATAGCGGGTCGGCTTGCTTCTCAGCACCGGCTCTGCATGTCCTGGGTAATCCCGCAATTCATGACAGGGTTATTGACTTCTAGGTTTCTAGGCCATCTCTTATTCATTTTTTTTAAAGGATTCTCCCGCCCTCTTATTGCTTTGTAGAAACTTGTTCCAATTCTTTCCCCTGGTACTGTCTAGCCCGTGAGTACCTGGGAATAATCACGCTGTCTTCCCTAGTCCTACAGATTGGTGTTGTTTTGAGCTATGCCTACTTTTATAAACAGACTCCGTGATAATATATATACTACAGATGGATGGCAGCCAACATGCTCTCTTTTGTGCTGAGGAAGTTTCCATATTTCAACTGGTTTACATGACTTCCCTGTGCATCCTCTCTTATAATCTTTTTATAAATTTTGGTTTACACTGTAATAATGTGGAACACTTAAGGTTCTGTTTCTTTTCTCCCGTCTCTTCTTTCACCAGCTATCTTTAAATTTTTTTTTAATTTTTATGTCTTTTTTATTTTATTTTGAGATACAGAGATAGAGAGTGAGCGGGGGAGGCACAGAGAGAGAGGGAGACACAGAATCTGAAGCAGGCTCCATGCTCCGGGCTGTCAGCACAGAGCCCAACGTGGGGCTCGAACCCACCGACCATGAATGACCTGAGCTGAAGTCGGATGCCCGACCAACTGAGCCACCTAGGCGCCCTTCTTTAATTTTTTTTTAACGTTTATTTATTTTTGAGAGACAGAGTGTGAGCGGGGAAGGGGCAGAGAGAAAGGGAGACACAGAATCCGAAGCAGGCTCCACGCTCCGAGCTGTCGGCACAGAGCCCGACGCAGGGCTTGAACCCATGGATGGCCAGATCGTGACCTGAGCCAAAGTTGGATGCTTTAACCAACTGAGCCATCCAGACACCCCCCACCAGCTATCTTTAAAAGTAGTTCTAAAACTTCTTCTTTTAAGATTATACCTTTCACGCTTCAGTCTAAATAATCGCTATTTATGGTCACGCTCTTTCTCCTCCATTTTGGGTTTAATCTATCTCCTGTCCTACTGTCCTTCTGTAAAAAGGGCACATTTCCCATTACTCTCCTGTGACAGAAACTCACCAATTCTCTGTTGTAATCAACAAATAGATTTTGAATGTCTGACTCTTTATGAAAAAAAAAATAAAAGGATTTTCAAGGGTAAGACCTGCCGTCTTGTGAACGTCAAAGAAGTTTTCTCATTCACCTTTTTTCTTCTTTCTCTCTCACTCTTTAATTTGTTAATGCTTTCGACTTACTTTGCTTTGGATAATTTTCAAAGAACCACTTCCCCCAAGAGATCTCTAAGAGGCAGAAGTTCTGGCTATTAAAGATTTGCCATTCTCAGAACAGCCCAGTTAGGGTACCCTCAGGTTATTTATAACTGGATTTTATCTCAGAAAATTAACTAAAAGAAGATTAACCAAAAATCTAAAGGAAAATGCCTTAAACACCTCATCTATTATGCTGTGCTCAAACAGATATTTTCATCTTAACAGCTTGGCAAACCCAGTGGAATGCTCTTTCTAGTTTGGGGCATAAAATAAGATAACACTCTGAATTCCTACAGGAAATCTTGTAACGCTACTTAAAATTAAGGCATAAAGTATGAAAATGTGAGTTTCCTCTGTATAGTCTTATTACTTTGCCTGTTAACTTAAGTGGTTCCCATTTCTGGTGGTTCAAAGAGCCCCAGGACATTTAAATACCTCTTCTAGAAACAAATACTTTTCCTTAAAAGCCCTCCCAGGTTACGACTAAGTCATGAGCTCACATCAGTAATGCAGAAGGTCTTGTATTTGGACATTTCCTTCATCTTTTGATTTACCCAAATGAGAAAGGAAGCCAGAAAAGTTAGTCCTACTTCATCCATAGAGGATTTTGTTCATTATATCCTATTTAGGTCCAATTAAAAGACAAAGTCTTCACAACAGGATACAAGGACCTTGGTTTGATGTCTGCCCTGCCTGCCTTCCGCTCTCAGAGCTGTTTACCTCCTCCCTCTGACCTGCCTGCCTCCTCCCTGTGACCTGGCTCCATCTTCTTTTGTCTCATCCTTCTTCAGCCACTCCTCAAACCAAGTGTGCTACTGTCCCTGGGCTTTTGCTTCTGCAGTTCCCTCTGTCTGGAATGTTCTTATATAGCACCATGGGCTGTTCCTCTCCATTCGGGGCTTTGATCAAAAGTCACTTTCTCGGTGAAGTCTTTCCTCACCACTCGTTCTAAAATAGTAATCTGCCTCCTGATCTCTAAACCCCCTCTCCCTTCCCCTGATGTATATTTCTTAGTACATCATGTAGATATAGATATAAACATATATGAGCTTTTTTCTTTTCCCTCCTGCCCTCCAGAATGTAAGTTCATGAGGTTTTTATCTGTTTTGCTCACTAGGGCCTAGAAGAGTCCTCAGCACATGACAGACAATTAATAAATATTTGTGGAATAAGTGAATCCAGAACTATCCCTGGATAGATAATATCCAACTCCCTCGACCACAGCAACACAGGTAGTCTGTTACGCATTTTGCAGGCTAGCAAAACAGTCCAAATAGTTAAGTGCCTTGTATACGATCTGAAGATCATCAACTGGCTGAGAGGGGATCCGAAACCAATTCTGTTCAATTCCAGGATCCTCTCATCTGCTTCTTAGATGTCCAATAAATTAGAATTTTTTAATAGGCTCCTGAAGGCCCGTTCTCATTTGTCAACAGAAAAGAAGCCCCCTAGAACCGCCTCTCCAGATGTCTGAGGATACCTTCTACTGGCTCCACACATCTCCCCTGGGGTTTTGACTCTCATTGACCAACTCCTGAGTAGCTGCCTTATTTGGGGAGGGGAGGTGGCATGCTGATCAGGAGAGCAGACTGAGCAAGGGAATCCTGAGCCACAGCCCATTAGCTGTGTGACCTTGGACAGGCGACTTAGCCTGCCTGAGTAGCCATAAGTGCGTTCCGAGTGGTCGTCTGGCATGGCATTGAAAAGCATATGCTTTGCAGGAAGTCCCCTGGGTTCAATCCCTGGCTCTGTCATTGAGTAATTGGTCACAGCTTTGGGGAAAATTAACTTCTGTAAGTCTCAGTTTACTGTTCTGCTAAATGGGGATAATAGGAGTCATAACAATGTTATAGCGTTTCAGAGAAGGGTCAAATGAAGTAATGCCTATAAAGGACTTGGTTCATTCTCTGAAGCACACTAGCTAAAATGTTAGCTGTGATTATAATTCTTATGATTCTGTTTCATAGGGTCACCATGAGGACTTGAGATACTGTGTGTAAAGAATGTAGCACCCTGCTTGGTGCATGTAAGGTTTCAGTAAATGTTATCAGTGTTATTCCTTAATTGCCTCTACGTTCCCTTTCCCTCTAATACCCAGCAGTCTGGCTTCTACCCAGCTATGTTCCTGAAACTGCTTTCTTAAAAACAATAAGCTCTAACTTCTATAATCCTAAGTATTTGTTCACACGGGAAAACCCAGGGAGGAAAATCAAGGAGGTTGAATGTAAGCTCCATAGCCTTCAAAGACACAGCCCTCAGTTTCCTTACCTGGAAAAAGGGCCAATAGCACTTGCCTGGCAGGTCGCTGTACCAATGTGAGGAAATGGGGATTTTGCATTTCCATTTGAGACACAGCAAGTCCTTGATCAGGGCCGGGGGGAGGCGCTGTCATGATGACAATCGCAGTGGTGATGATGCTATTCTTTCAATTATCTTATTTCAAATTTCCAATTAGTTTATTGATGCCTTATGGGTGGATATGTCTCATAATATTTCTTGATCTCTCCCATGTCCCCAAATATCTAACACTTTCCTGGACATAGGGTCACCTCTCAAAAAAACAAAACCAAAAACAAACGAATTGGTGATTGATAACATGACCACTAAACCCATTTTCCCATTTCCTTTCCAAGAGGCAACACTGTCATGCCTCCAAGTACTTTCTAACAGTCAGTAATCTCTAGGGTCTTTTGTATTATTATTCAGCTTTAGCCTTTTATTTTTCTCCAAACATTTGGAAAGCCTGTACAATGGTTTCAACTGACCAAGAATTTATATGAAAATGTTGATCTAGTAAAAGGGTGAAAATAGAATGACCCAAGTTCATGGTGCCATGCGCAACCCGCCACACACTTGTTTTTTGTGAGTTACAAACCCGGGGTCTATTTTGTGGCTTATTTCATAATCTTGCAGAGATGTTGGATCAAATCAGGCGTCAGAAAAGACGCCAGCACCAAACGGAGGTGACTTTGCTGTATTTGCAGTTTTCCCTCTTATTAACATGAAAACACTTTACATGGTTGGAAACATCTAAAGGCTATTTTTTATTTTATTTTCCATTACTTCACTCTGCTGCTTTAACCCGTACCTGTGGAAATGAGACTGTCACCTGCTTTTAGCATCCTGTTTTCTTTCGTGTTTGTAATGAAGCCTTCTGGGAATCATGCGATTACAAAAATGAGTTACAAATCCTCATTCGGTATACAAAAGTCTGTAGCTGCCTTCCTTCTCTATTTAAATAGTCTACAAAACAAGAAATAATTAGTCGAGCACTATCGGTAATTAAGCACATAAGATGAACATTAAAGAAACTGCAATCTTGCATCATTTTGGAGGTGGATAGGCAGGTTTTCACGTTTGGAATCCAGCCAAAATGTCCATCTTCATTCCCTTTGCTCCTTATTTATTACTGGCGAGGGAATTTGCTTGCCTAACTGCTGATGTGCTCTTGCCGGAGGTCCATCCGAGAGTTCACGTAAGTGTAAGCCGCTGTTTTTTTGTGTTTTTCTTTTTCTTTCTTTTTTTTTTTTTTTTTTTGACAACACTACCATTGGGAAAGGATGATTTCAAAGAACATGATATATTGAGAGTGGAAAGACGATGCTTCCCCCCAACACAGGGAGTGTGTTTTTAAGTTGAGATCAGTTCACAATTCAGAGAATTGGCCTGCCTTTTTGCACATGACATCTGCTTAGAGGTATTTATAAAACCCTGTTTCTGTTTTTCTGAACACTCCTTCTCATTTGGTGTTTCCTCTTTAGGCCCCTTGAGCTTCTTGTAAAATCTTGTCAACATCGTCATCACGACACAGGCACACTCTGAAAGATTTTGCAGTTTGAGTTAGCCAGGCTTTTCTGGAAGACCAGAACTTCTTGAAAACTGATTTATAGGTTTTGATCAAAATGTATTTATTTCCAAGGAAAATACGAAGATCAAAGTTTCCAACCCGTTTGCACTGGAAAATTAAATATTCATTCAATAAACACTTGGGCGTACCTGTTATTTGCTAGGCACAAAAGGAATAGTGTCCTTGAGGCAGTGACTGTCAGGCTTTGTGATCAAGCCTAATTAAGACTCAATGTTGAGTATTTTTGTCATAATACGCTGCTTTCCTGCTAGTTCCGTGATGTGAAACCTAGATAGAAAATATTTGTGCATGATATGCCAGATTTCCATTAATCACTCAAGAAGTAATAGAATGATCTGTGATTTTTCTTGTGGCTTTTCTACCCCCAAATGGTTCTCTTGCTCAGACGGTTTCAATCCTGCCTCTATGGGTATAGGCATTTTCCTCTGGAATTAGAAAGAACTGGCAGTAAATAGCATTCTTAATTTTATCTGTGATTTCTTTTTTACTCTTAAAGATAAATGTCGTAAGGTCAATACTCCCTAATGTATGTATCGTATGTTACAGTTTCCAAAGCCCTTCACAAGCATATCTAGGGAGCCAGGGCACTCTTAGTATCCCCATTTTATAACTGCTGGATAACAAGCCCAGAGAGGTTAAGCGGCTTGCCCAGGATGACACAGTGATCTGGCAAAGCCAAGATGATCTTCTTCTTTTTCATCACATGTGCCTCCCCATAAAGTATCCCAGGGCCATAGGGATGGAGGAGGGTCATGTTGACACCATATATCTTAAATACCAAGTTTTCACCCAGCCATAGTATTTTTTTTTAAGTATTCGAGCATCCATACATTTAGCCAAGATTTATTGAGTGCCTGCTGTGTGGTTATCACAGACATGAACAGGCTATGGGTGTGAATGTGGGTAAACTCATTAACCCAACTGGATTCTTTTTCTCATCAGTGAAATACAGACAAAGCATATGAAGTGCAATCCAGGTGATATCCTGCATGAGATCCTAAAGCAGAAATGAGAAAATAGTAATGAAATGGTGATATGCAAACAGAGTCTGTTGCCTACTTAATAGTAATGTACCGGTGTTAATCGCTTAAGGTTTACCTTGGTCGTGTGGGATGCTGACATCAGGGAAAATGGGATGAAGGGTATACAGGAACTCTGTGAACGATCTTTGTAACTTTCCTGTAGAACTAAAATTATTCTGAAATTAAAAGATTATTTAAAGGAAAAACCCCACTTACTGCACAATAATTGCATTAGTCAGCTTGCACTGCCATAACAAAAGACCACAGATTGGTTGACTTAAATAAGAGAAATTTGTGTTTTCACAGTTCAGGAGGCTGGGAGGTTCACGATCAAGGTGCTGGCTGACATGGTTCATGGTAAGGGCCTTCCTAGTGCCTTTCAGATGGTCTCCTTCTCGCTGTGTCCTCACATGGCAGAGAAAGAGAGCTCTGGTGTCTCTCTTCTTATAAGGACACCAATCCTGTGAGATTAGGGCCTTACCCTTATGACCTCACCTAACCTGTATTATCTCCTTATAGCCCCTTTCTCCAAATATAGCCACATTGGGAGTT
Source organism: Cryptoprocta ferox (assembly GCA_028646485.1). Lineage (NCBI taxonomy): Eukaryota > Metazoa > Chordata > Mammalia > Carnivora > Eupleridae > Cryptoprocta > Cryptoprocta ferox. The sequence goes on from CM053563.1 coordinate 47,978,361, forward strand.
AGGGCTACAACATAGGAATTTGAGAGGGACACATTCAGTCCATAGAAATAACATAACTATTAAATCATTTGGGACGACTTGTTAATAGTATCTACATAAAACTGAACGTAAGCATATCTGACCACCAGGCAGTTCCACTCACTCCTCAGTATATGTCACCAAAAGACAAGTCCAAGAATATGATTAGCAGCTTTAATGATGACTCAAAACTGTAAGCTACCCAAGTGTCTACCAGAGAGGTAGGATGGATAAATAAATCATGGTATTTTCACACAGTGGGACACTACACGCTTACGAGCATAAATGCATCACAACTAAACCAAACAATATGGATTAATCTTACAAACGTGATGCTGTCAGAAAGAAGGCAGATACAGAAGACTGCATCCCCTGTGACCCCATTTGTAGGAAGTTCAGTAAAAAAATAAAGCAATATCCATGTATTGAAGTCACAGGTAGCAACTGGATGGGGCATGAGTGGGCTCTCAGATGTTACTGATACTCTCTTTCTTGATCAGGGTGCTGGGATGTGTTCAGCTTGTGAAAATACATTTAGTGACTGACATATGTTTTATTTTATTTTATTTTATTTTGGGAGTGTATATTTTACTCCAATCAAAAGTTCACAGATAACACACAAAACCTTATCCCCTGGCAGTTGAGAGAATCAAATAAGGTAATGAATGTAAAGCATACTCATTACATTTAATTTCTTTTTCTTCCCTTCATTCCCAGTCTCAATTTACATAGTCAGAGACCCTACCATGTCATCTGGTTCTTACCCATGTCATTGGGTTACTCCTCCCACAGCACAGCGTTTTCTTCTTGACCCAAATGGCACCTATGGTGTAACGAGTGTCATGGCAACACCGAAAGGCCTCAAGATCTACTCTCATGTATGGATATTACATGGTCAACTAAGTCTTCAAAGAGCTCACTCTTGGTGGTGGTGGTGGTGAGGAGATATTACTAATCACTCTGAACCTTTTTTTTATATAGTTCTTATCATTTGTAAATGGGAAAGGAGCACCGAAAAAAAAACACTCCTGCCTTCTTCCATCTGTATTTTCTTTACTAAATTATCCAGTCTTATAAATATTTGAATAACATTTGGTCAGGATAAAATCTTTCCTGTCAGCTCAGTACAAGAACACTTTTTGGCTCCTGAGACCATAACAGTCAGATAAATTAATATTGATTTGTTAGAAAATAGTTTTCACTCTGTCTAAACATCTTATTCTGGGCTCTTGAACCAAAATTATGAATTTAAAAGCAGCAAAATAGTTCTTCACAGTTTTCCCAGTGAAACTAATTATGGGCAGATTGTGAAAAATGTATTGGATGTGATTTCCAACATAGAGTTCTGCTAACCAAAATTCACAGAAACCAGAAGCTCGATGTCTGATTTATTTGAGCAAGTTGCGATTTGGAGAATATATGTAAATAGTTTTTGCAATTTCCACAGGGATAACTCAGTACATTAATGTCTCATGTATGGCAGAAGATAAAGGGGGAAACTTTTTTTTAGTGATTCCTTATATTTTAATATAATCAATGGTCACTGATAATATAGTATTAAATATATAATACTGTAATAATTTCACTACATCATAGACTGCAGAACAAAGCTTGATTTGTTACTAAATTGTTAATGTGGCCTTCAATTTTTTTTCAAATTTTATTGAGAAGAATTGACATGTATCACTGTATAAATTTAAGACATAGAGCATGATGGTTTGACTTATATATATATTGTGATGATTACAGTAGGTTTAGCTAACATCCATTTTCTCATATACATACAATAAAAAAAGGAAAAAATGTTTTCTCCTTGGGACGAGAACTCTTAGAATTTACTCTCTTAACAACTTTTCCGTATATCATCCTGCAGTGTTAGCTCTAGTGACTGGTCTGTATATTATATCACTAGAACTTACTTACCTTCTAACCAGAAATTTGTACCCTTGACCACTTTCCCTAATTCCCCCTTTCCTGACTCTTCACCTCTGGTAACCACAAGTCTAGTCTCTTTCTATGAGATTGCTTTTGTTTGTTTGTTTTTTCCACATTTAAGTGAAATTATACGGTACTTGCCCTGGTCTGTCTGACTTATTTCATTTAGCATAATGCTTTCAAGGTCCCTCCATGTTGTCACAAATAGTAGGATTCCCTCATTTTTTATGGCTGAATAACATTCCTGTGTGTGCGTGCATGTGTAACATACATATATATACACACACACATATATAAATGATGTTATATATAAACACACACAACTTCTTTATCCATTGATCCACCAATGGACACTTAAATTCTTTCTACATCCTGGCTACGCCCTGCTACAAACATGGGGGTGAGAGCTCTTCAAGTTAGTATTTTCATTCCCTTTGGATATATTCCCAGCAGGGGAATTTCTGGATCATATGGGTTTTCTTTTTTTTAATGTTTTGAGGATCCTTCCTGCTATTTCCCATAGTGGTTATACCAATTTGCAAACCCACCAACAGTGCACAGGGATTCCCTTTTCTGCACATCCTTGCCAGCATCTGTTATCTCTTATCTTTTGATGATGGCCATTCTAACAGGTGTGAAATGATACCTCACTGTGATTGTAATGTGCATTTCCCTAATGATTCGTGATGTTGAACATCTTTTCATGTACCTGTTGTTCTTTTATATATCTTCTTAGAAGAAATGTCTGTTCAAGTCCTTAGCCCATTTTTTAACTGGGTTTTTTGTTTTTTGTTTTTATGCTATTGAGTTGTAGGATTTTTTTTTTTAATTTTTTGGACATTGACCCATTATCAGATATATGGTTTGCAAATATCCTTTCCCATTCTGTAGCCGTCTTTTCACTTCATTGATGTTGTTGGTTGGTTTGTTTTGCTATGCAGAAACTTTTAGGTTGGATGGAGTCCCACTTAATTATTTTATTTTTTTCATTTTGTTGCTTGTGCTTTAGGTGTCTGTCATGTGCAGAAAGTCATTACCAGGAATCCTTACCAAGACCCATGTCAAGGAGGTTTCTTTCTATGTTTCCTTCTAGGAGTTTCATGGTTTCAGATCTTACATTTAACTCTTTCATCCATTTTGAGTTAATTTTTATGAATAGTGTGATCAGGGGTCCAATTTCATGTTTTTACGTGTGAATATCGAAGTATCTCAACCCCATTTATTGAAGGGAGTGTCTTTCCTCCATTGAGTATTCTTGGCTCTCTTGTCAAATATTAACTGACCATATGTGTTTGGGTTGATTTCTGGGCTCTCAATTTTGTTCCGTGGGTCTATATGTCTGTTTTTATGCCAGTACCATTTTGGTTTGATGACTATAGCTTTACAGTGCTTAAAATCAGAAAATGTGAGGGGCGCCTGGGTTGCTCAGTGTTGGTTAAGCATCCTACTTTGGCTCAGGTCATGATCTCACAGCGGCTGGTGAGTTCGAGCCCCACATTGAGCTCTGTGCTAAGAGCTCAGAGCCTGGAGCCTACTTCAGATTCTGTGTCTCCCTCTCTGTCTGCCCCTACCGCGCTCACATTCTCTCTCTCTCTCTCTCTCTCTCTCTCTCTCTCTCTCTCTCTCTCAAAAATAAGTAAACATTAAAAACAATTTTATAAAAACAAATCAGAAAATGTGATGTGCCCTACTTTGTTCTTTCTCGGTATTTCTTTGGCTATTTGGAGTCTTTTGTGGTTCTCTATAAATTTTAGGAGGTTTTTTTCGCTACTTCTGTAAACAATGCCATTAGAATCTTACTAGGGATTTCATTGAGTAGATGGCTTTTAGAAGTATTGACATTTTAGCAATATTAATTCTTCCAATCCATGAACTTGGTATATCTTCCCCTTTATTTATACCTTCTATTTCTTTCACAAATGTCTTGTAGTTTTCAGAGTAGGTAGCTTTTACCTCCTTAGTTTAATTTATTTCTAAGTATTTTATCGTTTTTGATGTTATTGTAAATGGCGTTGGTTTCTTTATTTCTTTTCCAGAAAATTCATTGTTAGTGTATAGAAACACAACTGATTTTTGCATGTTTATTTTGTATCTACATCTTTACTGAAGTCATTGATTAGATCCAAGAAATTTTTTGGTTTAGTCTTTAGGATTTTTTTATATGTAAAATCATGTCATTTGCAAATAGAGATAGTTTTGCTTCTTCCTTTTAATTCTGTTGCTTTTTTTTTTTTTTAATTTCTTGCCTGGTTACTCTAGCTAGGATTTCCACTACTATGTTGAATAGGAGTGTTGAGTGTGGGTACCCTTGTTTTGGTCCTACAGGGAACCTTTTTTTTTTTTTAACTGATAATTTGATTTATCTAATAGATCAGATTTGTTTTTCCTTCTTACATAGATTTTTATATTAAAGAACAGCCTACTCATCTACTACATAGTGATGCAGTATGTAGAATTTGACTGCATTTAGATTTGTCTTTTAATTACATCCATGTATAGACATGGCAATGGAAAATTTAAGTAGTGAAAGTAAGAAAAAAAAAGCATTGTCCATATGCCTATGCCCATTTTAAACACGTGGGGTTTTTTCTTTTAGAAAATGCACTTTTTTTGCCTCACAAAACTCTTAATACATATAATGCATTCAGTATCCTACTTTTTAAACTCAATATTATGTGAGAACATGTTGATTTTGTATTGTAATTCTTTTTTTTTTTTTTTTTGGTGATTTTTGAATGGTGACTTAGCAAAGGAACATTTCCTCCTCTTTTGGACATTTAAGTTGCTTCCAAGTTTTAATAATACAACATTGAACACCTCTGTGCCAAAATCCTTATCTGAACTGCAGGTATTTTTAAGATAGGTACCTACAACTGCATCTCTCATCCAAACTGTTTTGAGATCCTTGATTCATATGTCCAATTGCTTTCCAGAAAATATAAAAGATATTATAAAGAAAAAAAATATATATATAGGGAAAATATGATCAATGAAAAGAAAAAATGTAAGAGAGAGAAAGAATGTAGAGGCAGCTATAATTAAACACAAAGAAAGACTCTGAAATTCTGGTTTCCGTCTACATCAGCTGTATCATTAAAGAGCTTATTCTTTTTTGGAAGGCATCATTAGAGTCTTCAAGGAAAACAATGAACAGCTATAGGGTCAAGGCTACCTTTTCCTTGAACTAGTTCACTAAAGCCACCGTAATGTGAAAGCAAATATGAAATCCTTAAACTTTATAGTCTGCTGGGTTGAGAAGGAGAAATTTCAGTTTTCATAATGTCAATCTCAAGCCTTTTCTGAAATTGGAAGTGACAGTCTAGCCATATATATATATAGACACACACACACACACACACACACACACATACATATGGAATGGGACCTGAGTCTAGTGCTAGGTTTGGGGACTGAACTATTTTCTACCATAGATTAAGCTGAACTAGACCGTATGTCAAAAAAAGAGTCTCAATGTCAACTTAATCCATTGTCACAGCTGTAAAATGCTATTTCATTATACAAGCAATTCCCTCGTGGGTTTCTCCTGATTTTCTATGCAGCTCAACTCTATTTTAATCTGTTGTGGCCTTTTTCCCCTCTCTCCCAACTACCAACGTTTTGGAATCATTAAATCTATTTGCTTCCAAGTCACCTGTTTGATATTTACACAAATTACGCAAGTGAAGTAGGAGTGAAGTGAAGGCAACAAAATGTACTTAAAAACAAACAAACAAACAAACAACCCTTAAGAAATAGCTAGAAACAATGCAAAACATTCCAGAACATTCTAATCATTTTCCTTGGAAGTGGAACAAGTGGCTGAAAATCCCAAACCCCACTGCGCAATGTGAACATATGTATGAAAGGGTCAGATATAACGATGTGAGGGTGGATTCCATATAATAGTTGTGTTTGAATTCCCCAAGTCTTTTAAAGATAAGTGTTTTCCAGATGTGACAAAAGAAAGTAAAATTTCCAAATCAAGATTCCCATTTGCCTTTCGGGATGTTGAATTTTCTTCACATTTGTGCAATTAAGGGTTTTGCTGAATGAGCTTAGGACTCTGTCTCTTTAAGTGTTTAACAGTAATTGGTTCATGTCCTAGTGTTCATTGAAAATCCTAGACATTTCATGTAAAATCTTCTTAATGAGGGGATGAATTTTTCATTCACATTAGAAAGCTCACTCTGACAAACAATTTCTAAATAAAACTTTGGCGACATGACATCCTACATTGGACCTGACAGAGAGGACAGGTGCATTAGAATATAACTGTATGGCGATCCTTCAAGCTGTCAGCCATGAATATTTTATTTCTTAATGAATCATCTTTGTGAAATGAACTTTCTTGTTGTAGTGTCAGTGCCATTTACAACAAAACGCTGGCTCCTTTTAAAAGGTGAGCTCCGTAAAGATGCTGATGCCTGCATAAAATGCTTAACCCTACCTGAGGTGTCGGGCAATTTGGGGCTGTGTATTTCCCTTCCCTTTCTGAAAGTGACTTGAGAACTCACTTCAGCTAGCGTGATCGCATCGCGGGGAGCACTTTCCCTTGATTCAGTGCTTCTCTTCTCAGAACTCAAATTCCAGGTAACCACCCCGTGGCAGCCGCTTTGGCCACCGAGCTCCACTTTTTCTGAGGTGTCACAGCTGGTCTTCTGCTTACTGATTTTTGCGATCTGGCTTCTAACATGCCAAGACCCACAAGGCACTCGCTCTTAGCTTGTGCTAACCGGTAGCGGTAGGCAGAGAGACTTTCTCTGGTCTCTGCTCCCTCTCTTCTCCATCTCAGAGACCACTTTTGTTTGTTTGTTTGTTTCAGTGATCGAGGACACTTTCATTCTGACAGTGGCTTAAGTAGATCTCCCCACTGAGGGAGCCAAAACTTATTTTTATGTTGCCACTAAGAGCCTTCTGAGATATTTCTGTGGCTCGGTGTGGAATCATTCTGCTCCTCTCTAGACACAACAGAGACAGCAGAACCTGCTTCCCCAAAATAACCCGGAGTGAGTTCTACACCCTTTGCCACTAACTGGGCTCTTGGTATAATCATAAGACAATATTGATTTTCCTCTCTTTTCTTTTCTTTTCATTTATTTATTTTTTTATTCATGGTCTCAACTGTGTTCTGAAGACTGCCTAGCAATCCTGTTTGCTGAGCTTGGTTTCTCTTCTGTCCCTCACAGTAGCTATCTCAAGCTTCTCCATTTTCCCCAAACCTCACCTCTCCTCGATACTCTTTCCTTTGAGATCAAAGAAACCTCACTGGTCGGCCCCTCAACACTACCCCCACCTCCCTATCCAGAGCTTCCCCTGAAACTAGCCACCGTTTACCGCCATGCTAGCCTCCCTCCCTTTCACGGTGACGATGTCCCCCTTTGGATTCATGCTGGGGTCAGTTTGGCCACCTGTGCTGTGGACCCTACCCTTCAGGAATGTGGCTCATTCAATAAAGGGACAGGGATCTATGCCAGGGCTTGGCAAATGGCAGCCATTGTCTGTTTTTATAAGTAAAATTCTGTTGCAACACAGCCACGCTCATTTGTTTATGTTTCGTCTATGGCTGCTTCCATACTCCAGCAGCAGAGCTGAGTACAACAGGGACTGGATGGCCCACAAAACCTACGATGTTTTCTATCTGGCCCCTTGCAGAAAATGCTTGCCGACCCTGATTTATACCCTGGGTCAGAAGCCTGAACCCTGCAAACTGGGCTCCCCATCTCGGGGTCTGCAATGAAACCCAAGTGGAATCGGTGTGTCTCAGAGTAATAATTCTTGCTCTCTTCAGCTTGCACTTCACTCTTGCGGCTCCTCGTATATTTTAGTGCGCGATAATAACCAGGAGAACTGGCCCATGTCCACGAGGCTCCATGTAGGAGAAAAAGCGGGCCAAGTCTGAAAGCTCTAAGCGGGCCCAGAGGAAATGGAATAAGCTAGAACTTTGTTGTTTCCTTTTCGTTAGGTTTAAGTGAGAATTATGTTTTTTTAGCAAACTCTTAGTGTGGGCAGGTGACAATTTTTGCAGGTATTTTTTTTTCCTCTTTTAACTTGTGCAAATGCGAGTCTGTTTTGTTCCACAGTTTTTACAATAGCTGCCACCCAAGGCTTGAAGGTATGTTGTTCTCACCTTCATAAAAAGGGTTTCCTTTGCAGTCTCTGGAGAAAGTCCATACTATAGGATGAATTTCCTATTACCTTCCACCGTTTAGAAGCCTCTCAAATTACTTGGATTAAATTAGACGTACAGCATCTTATATCTCTTCTTCCAGAAAAAAAAAAATGATCCCTCTCCCCGCCCCCCCATTTAGGAATTTTATGAAATATGAAACCAAGTGGCACAAAACAGTCTTTTTATTGACGAAATTGTACCCATGATACACACACGCGAAGCACATACACACTTCTAAACAAAACCAATGTCATCACCATTTTGAAGCAAAGGTACGCACATACGTTCATACACATTTGGTAAAAGAAGCGAATTTGCCATTGGCATGTGATTGCTTTAAAGAGAGGTCACTAAAAATAAATATGAGTGAATATCAGTGCAGATAAATAAATAAAAGCCCACTTCCCACACTGTCATTTGACCTCCTGCTTAACCTTCTTAACCTTCGTTCTTAACCTTCATTTTCTCACTGAGGATCCCTCCCATCCCTTGCTGGTCTCCCTAGGCTGCCTCGTCGCCCATATCAGGGCAGCGTGTCCCCAGGTCGTTGTGTGAGCTGGGCAGGCCTCCTGGCTTTCCCTGAGGTGGTGTCGATGTTTTCAGTTCCCTGTGCAGTCTGCCCGCAGTAACTCCCTCTCTCTGGGTAAAAGGAACAAAGTAAGAGGGAGAAGAGTGCTGGTGTCTGGGTTTGGTCTGCTCACTCACTCACTAGTCCGTCCTACATTGAGTTTTCTCCCCCACACCAGCATCCCGAGCGGGCCTTAGCTGAGTACCACCGGTACGTCCTCACCCACTGTTTGTTTTACCTAAATACAAACTTCAGCCTTGTTCAAGGTGAGTGTGTATCGGCCATCCCGTGCTTCACGCCTTTTGGCCACTCTTCAGCATGATGCATTCGTAGCTGCTATCCTAAAGAGCTTAGAGGCATCCCTGAGCCACCAGCACCAGCTTCTGCCAGGGGAATGAACCCCTCTTTGGTTCTCACTGACCGAGGCTTTAAGGGGGAGCACCCAGTGGACCTCATGCTTGTAAATTTTCGGTAAATCCCAGGTTGCCTTTCCCAGATCCCTCCCAATGGCTGCTAGCCTGTTTCAGATTTTATCCCAGGGGAGGAATAAAGTAGAATTTAGATATTTGTGCTCAGAAATGACATTATTTAAATCCTCTTTTTTAAATGCCTTTTCTTTTTTGCATTCCCCCACCCTCACCCCATATACCCTGTTTTTCACCCCTGTTATCTCATCCCCGTCCGATATCTGAACGTAATGTGTACTTTCAGATTTAGGATCTATTATCTATAAATCTCTGCATAATGCTTTCAACTTCTGCCTTTCTCCCGAGCTCACGCATTCCTCTTCTCCACCTTCCAGCTCTGCAAGGACTCTTAAAAGATTGCACTTCATTAAATTATTTTTATAATGAGTTCCTGTTACCAGGGAATACAGAGTTAAAAAGGTGATCTCACTAAAAGTAATTAGCATAAGACCTGCTGGACCTGTAGAAGTGACTGGATCGTAATCAATAGCAATATGATTACACCCATGCAGCAATTATAAATTATTTAAAACACTACCCCTAGGTTACTGACGAGTTGCCTTTAAATTAAATTCTCTGTCAATAATTGATGCAAAGAATTAATGTGAGAACACCTTCAGTTACTGAAACTTTTTTAAGGTGGCATAAAATATTGAACTGTTGCCCATCATTAGCAGCTAGGCTGTCTGTTTGCTGTAACATCCTTCTTTCCTAAATTGGTCAAGAAAGACTCTCAGATCTTGAAAGATGACAAATGTTCTGAATCCACTGTGGGATAATCTTCTAAGGATGCTGAAATGCCCCAGTAGAAATTTTATATATTAAGACAAAAGAAAAGAAAGTAGCCTTTCAATAAGAACTGATTTTCTTTCTCAATCAATTTTAACAAATACATAAGCAAACTTGGGTTTGGTTTTCTGTTTGTTTTTTTTAATTTTGTTTTGTTTTGTTTTTTAGGGTTTTGTTTTGTTTTGTTTTTGCCTATGATACAGTTCTCTGATACGATCAGTAGGTTAGAGAAGGTCTTACCTACTTGAGAAGTCATGATCTATGGTATTTAAGCAGTCAGAAGTCTTTAAAAAAAAAAATCAGGTCTACAATAACATAAATACTCTGCCTTTGACAAAATGGGTTGTTCTTCTTGCTTAATTAGTGCCTTCTGTTTCTATCTAAACATTGTGTGTCATTGTTTCCTCTTCCACACTGATTCTCTACTAGCAATGGGAACAGGGGACTAGACAATTATGCAGGACCTTCAAGGATGAGAAAGAAGTTGTCTGTTAGCCACCCTGGCTCCTGTCTGATTTCACCAGTCAAGGAGGGCTCAGGGAGTGGAGGTGATGCAAAAGATGAACCACGCTCTAAAATAAACAATGTACTTCCTTCATCTGCACATTCTCAGCCCAACCCAATGCTGATGCCATCTCTGTCCTCACACTCTCACCGACAGGTTAAGAGGCAATACTCTTGATTCCTCCCTTGGAGACTGATAGGGAAACCCTAAGTTCTCTGTGAGCCAGAGCAGGAGCCCTCAAAACAGACCTTCAGGTCAGAGAAGCTTCTAGAATCTTCATTTTGGTGGGTAAACTGCAGTCACCTGGACAAGGAAAGGGGCTCTCCAGGCTGACAGGGGGACTCCCACACAAAGGCACACAGAAGTGAAATGGAATGACTGGCAGTAAGTCTGTACCTAGAAAAATTAAAAAAAAAAAAAAAAGAGGCCCCTTTTGACCATCTCGTGCCTGAAATGAGAGACAACCTTGTCTTGTGTCTATCAAAGCTCCCTTTGTGGCTCCAGGCACAGAGTCAGGGCTTGAAAAATGCCAATGCTTTGCCTTCCTTGTATTTAATTTGAATATTTGAGGCTATCTTAATGGGCTCCCCACTGGCATTGTAGCCCCTTTATTTTTACCTCATCTATATTGATTTCTCTCTTAATTTCTTTTGCTTCTCAGGAAGCCATCTCCATGCGAAAACAAGTGCCCGAAATGGAGAAGGGTGGGGTGATTGGCCGGACACTTCCTCCCCCTCCACTCCAACCTCACACTCGGCTCCTCTCACTTCTTCCCACACGGCTGCCATTTTCGTTTTTGCTTACAGCCATTGTATAACGTATGGTTCCATTTTCTCCGCTGTCTGGGATATTCTTCCGTTTGGGACTCCCTGCTAGTCCCAGAGGGCCTTTTTCCAACAGTGCTCTGAACTCATTAGCATCTCTCTTGTTCCAGAAAATGCCCTTAATGTGCCTTTCCCCAGCCTGTGTCAACTTCACCCTTCCTACTTTCTGTCCACGCAGGGAAGAGGAAACTAGAATCAGTGTCTTCTGTTTCCTAGCAGCCTCAAACAGAAGACTACCTAGACAGGTATTTCAAGCTGATACACAATATTTTCCTTGGCATATTTGCCACCAGCTGAGCAAGATGTCTCGTCGGCGATGTAGTTGAGTACCAAGTACTCCCGAATGCCACGGAATAATTTCTTTTGTTCTGGCGATTTTTAATTTTTTCATTCTCGCAGTTTGGTTTTACCTTCTAATTAAAGAAAAAAATACACACACACACACACTCATGCAACATACAGACATCCACATACCTGACTATTATGTTAAATTTTTTTATGTTTTTTTTAAATTTTTTGTATGTTTTTTATTTATTTTTGAGAGACAGAGAGAGACAGCACGAGCAGGGGAGGGTCAGAGAGATAGGGAGACACAGAATTTGAAGCAGGCTCCAGGCTCTGAGCTAGCTGTCAGCACAGAGCCCGATGTGGGGCTGGAACCCACGAACCGTGAGATCATGACCTGAGCTGAAGTTGGACGCTTAACCAACTGAGCCACCCAGGCGCCCCAATTTTTTTATGTTTTTATTTTATTTTTGAGAAAGAGAGAGACAAAGTGTGAGCGGGGGAATGTCAGAGAGACAGACACAGAATCTGAAGCAGGCTTCAGGCTCCTAGCTGTCAGCACAGGGCCTAACATGGGGCTCGAACTCACGGACTATGAGATCGTGACCTGAGCCAAGGTCGGATGCTTAACCGGCTGAGCCACCCGGGCACCCCCAAATTGTGTTTTATGGTCAACGTGTCTACCAGTTGGACGTGCACGGGCTTTGGAGACCAACTTGCTGCCCTACCAAATCCATCCTCACAGCTACAGTCTGCCCTGGGTCTAATTTTTAACTCAAAATGATCGTCTTCTTTTCACTTCCATGAAACATATTGATTCATGTGCCCAGGGACCCGCATGGGGCTCCCTCACACCTGCCCAGCCTGCTGTGTCTTTCTCAAGAAAGGATGGGAAAGCTGTGGGAAGAACAGAGAGGGTAGAGGGCCACGTTAGAGCTGAACAGGTCTGAGGAAGAAGACAGGATTGAAACTGCACCTCGCAAGTGTTTACAAGCACCTGACATTGAGCTTCAGACCCCAGGATGGGTGGCTTTGGTTTCCCACATTGCAGGTCTTTTGAGAAAAACAGTGACTAACCCGCACAGTGCGTAACTCACTTCTCAGAACTTTCAATCAGAAATTATCTGATGACTGGACCAATTCTGATCACTGCCCTTTGAGCAGACGCACCCAGGCCCCTCGGTGGCGGGGCGTGCAGAAGGCAGTGATCCTACGCATCCTCACCGCGGCCCAGGGCGCCTGCGCTTCCCACCAGGCCACCAGGCACCTGTTTACGAGAATTCACTGATGTTCTAAGTATGTGTCTTATCTGGGCAGTACGATCAGGAAAATAAATTCACCGTCTTGCCTTAAATGTTTCCATCATGAGGGTAGTTATTAGCCATATGCTAAAGTGTAATATCCGCTTTTTCAAACCACATTTTAAAGTTGATAGCATCACCGGATTGAGAAGACTTTTAAAGAGCCGGGCTCAACCAATGAAGAGAAATGAAATCGGCCCGTTCGTCAGTGGGTTTGCTTTACTATTCTGTGGGTTTCTTTTCTTTTCTCAATTAAGTATTATTTACAAAAGGCCCCAAGTTTCAATGCATGCTACATCTCCCTTTCTGATTCCTGGTAGCCTTGAAAGGTCACCTTGAGAGATTCACCGAAGAGAAGCTGTATGTTGCCTTCTCAGTTGAGGCCAAGCCTCGTGGCCCTGCGTGTCCTGCCACATGGTGGTGGTGGCAGCCGCCTGGCCCACCACGAGGCTTTCATCCTGTGGTTTCTTGTGTTCTTTTCAGGCTGCCATGCTGTCGAGCATGAATTTGTTGTCAAACTTGCACCGCAAGGGCCTATTCACCTTTAAATTTTAACGGGGGGGGGGGGGAGGGCGTTTGGAAGCGATTCCATTTTTGAAACCCTGCGCCGTTTGACAATGAAAAGCCAAGCAGGGAATAACTCGTATCACGTTTAACTGCCTCCACCCTTACGTTGCGGTTGTTCCTTAAAAAGTGCGTCAGTCCCACAGATGGGGGAGCATGGGACTTCAACATATGACCGTTCTGGTAAATTCAGAGATTCTGGCACAAATAAGTTTTCTCAGGAGCCATGTAGATTGATTCATAGTGCCTGGCGGTGTCAAGCTCAATGGCATGCTGTCATGTCAGGAAGCTGATAACCACAGTTCAGAAAAACCTCGATCTTTCTTTCACATTACCCGTGCATTCTTTCTCTTTAGGAAAAAAAAAAAAAACAACAACAATCACCTCACGAATTTGGTCCTAACACTAACTTAACATCCCAGGCCACAGATACTTGATTTGGTGCTTCCTTTAAGAAAAGAACAGCTATCAAACTTTGTATAAAAATTCCTTTTCACACATGAGTAATCACCAAAGGCATTTGTGAAAGGACACCGAAGACACACAGGCAATTAATTGTCCTTTAAAACAGGATAGGAACATTGTGTTTTATGAGAGAAGGAAATAGAAATACTGCTGGGGGGTGGGGAATGCATGCTAAATTACGTTTTTAAAATAACTACGTATTTCCAGGATGTACTTAACCATAAAAGAAAACAAAACAAAAAGGTCACCAATTGTTCCATAGACCCACTTGGTCATCCTCAGAAGAAAAGAGCTTAGAAAAGGATTACGGAGTGACTGGCTTCCCAACGCCACTTTGTGTTTACAAAGTTCTCAAAAATGGGCTGGGGCTGCTGATGGTAATAACAAGACCTGGGGCCCTTCCTCGTGTGCCCGGCCTCCGTTGTCACACTGAAACTCCACCAGAGTCTTGCACGACCCATGTCTTGCTTCCTGGACTTCTTCAGGTGAAGAAATTGCTGAGGCTGATAATTAACTTGCTCAAGGTCACAGTGCTAATGAGAAGCAAAGCCATGATAATGATCTGGGACACCTGACTCCTAGGCCCATTCTTTTTCCACAAAGCATGACTTACTCAGACAGTAATTAAGAAACAATTTCATAAGTAATCTTAAAATAAAACTTCCAAGCGCTTTTGTGGATCGGATTATAAGCCTAACACGTAAAGTCTGCTTTACAAATATAATATTTGACCTGTCAGGTGACTCCTTCGGCAAATATGGGAGATGGTGGCCAGCCGGGAGAGTGTTTATACACACATATGTACATATAATCGAGGTGTAGTCTTCATTCCCTAAAGTTAACGTATTTTAGGGATACTATTTTCTGGATTTCAACAAATGTGCATAGGTCCACACCCATGTAATCACCACCGCAATTCAGGTGTAGAACATTCTCGTGACCCTAATGAACTTCATCATTCTTATTTCCAGTGAATTCCTCCACTCCCAGAGGCAAACATTCTTCTTGTCCATTTAACTCGGTTCTCCCTATGCTAGAACATCATTTAATGGAAATCAGACCTATTCTTTTTTGGCTGGCTCCTTTAGCTCAGCATCATATTTCTGAGACCCATCTCTGTCGATGTGCTTATCAGTAAGTTTTCTTGTTCGGTGCTGAGTAGTATGCCATTCTGAAAATATCCCACGGTCTGTTTATCCATGCCTCTGTTGATGAGCGCAGGGTTGTTAGCTATTCCGAATAAAGCTGTTGTGAATATTCCTGTAAAAACCGTCTTGCACATTTACATTTTTCTTTCTTTTTGATACACTCCTAGGTGTAAGATTCTTGACTCTTAGAGCATGCGTGTGCAACTTTAAGATGATGTCAAACAGTTGTCTAAAGTGGTTTTACCACTTTAAACTCCCACTGGAAGTGTGTGAGAATTCATATTACTTCACATGCTCACCAATACTTGGTATTTCCAGTCCTTTTAATTATAGCCATCCTCGTGGGTGTGAAATGATATCTCTTGGTTTAATTTTGCATTTTCCTGATGACTAATGCATCTTTTTTTGATCTCATTAGCCAGTCATATGTTTGTCTTTCTGTGAAGTGATTATTCACATATTTGGCCATTTAAAAAATATTGGGTTGTTTGTCTTGATATTATTGAGTTGTAGAGCTTCTTTATATATTTTGGATTTGAGTCTTCATTATATAACGTCGTGAATTTTCTCCTTATCTATATCTTCTCTATTCCTTCCTTAATGATGTCTTTTGAAAAGCAAAACATTTTAATCTTGATAATGTCTGGTTCATCTTTTTTTTTTCTTTTATGGTTAGTGGGTTTTTGTTATTTTTCTAATAAAATTATCACCAATCCCAAGGTCACGAAGATTTTTTTTTTCTAGAAGCTTCATAGTTTGTTTACAGTCAGGTCTGTGTTGTATCTCAAAGTAATTTGTGTATATGGTGTGAGGTAAGGATAGAAATTTATTTTCCCCCCAGATGGACCTCTGTATAGTTGTTCCCACATCGTTTGTTGAAAGACTAATCTCCTTATTGAATTTCCTTGGCTCTTTTGTCAAAAATCAATTGACGATATGTTTGAGGATCTATATCTAGACTCTCTATTGTACTCCATTGATCTATTTGTTTTTTCTAATGACTATGCCTACTTTATTGATTACTGTGGATTTACAGTAAATTTTGAAGGTAGGTAGTGTCAGGATTCCAACTTTATTCTGTATTCCAAGATTGTTTTGGGACCCTAGATACTTTGGTTTTCCATTTAAAATGTAGGATTAGCTTCTCGATTTCTCTTCAAAGCCCTGCTGAGGTTTTTTTGGGTATGATCATTTTGAGGAGGACTAAAATCTTCACAATATTGAGTATCATAATCCATAAGCCTATATCTATTTGTTTAGGTCGTCTTTAATTCCTCTCAATGATGTTTTATACTTTTCAGTATAGAGGTCATGTGCTTTTTTATTTATTCTTAAATATTTTGCTTCTTATGCTATTGTAAATGACATTTTTAAATGTCTTTTTTTTCTAATTGTCCGTTGCTAATGTGTAGAAATAAAATAGATTCTAGCGAGATGGTCTTATATCCTGGGACTTTGAAGCTTATTCGTTTCTTCCTTCTTTTTTTTTTTTAAGATTCCATAGGAATTTCTGTGTCTCCAAATAGATAGGTCTGCTTCTTCCACTATGATCTTTATCTTGTTTGTTTCTTTTTCTTGTGTTAATACACTTGTAGAACTACCAGGAATGTTGAGTAGATGTGTAAAGAGGAGACATCCTTGACTTATTTAGTATTTTTCCATTAGGTATGATGCTAATTACAGACTGTACGTGTTCTTTATTAGATTGAATAGTTGGTGTTTATTTCAGTACCCTGAGAGTTCCATGATAAATAGGCATGTATACATATTTTACATTCTTCTTATTTTCTTTGTATTAAAGGTAGGTTAGCTCATTGATAGACAGGGTTGGTGCTGGCAACTTCACCCCAGATCTTTGAGCTGCCCACAAACACAGCCAGGGCAAATAACTTATTTCCTCCGTGAACCGGGGTTTCCTCATCCGTAACTAGAAATCATACACAAAGACCTCACATAGTAACTGACACTTAGCACTCTGTGAATACTAGCTCTTCTTCTAATACGGCATTTATGGAAAAATGGAGTGTGAATTCTAGCATCAGGAAAAGCACGTGTCCTGAACACTGAGAACATTAGCCCTCCCAGCCACTGTCAGTTTTGAAGACAAGATAAAATCACTGGCTTCTGGGGTTGATTTTGGTGTAGAATTTTACAGATGCCTGAAATGACTCTACTTTTTCACATTCCATTCTCCTAGTTTTGAAAGTTTGAGTAGTTCTGTGTGATCCCTGCAGAATTATGCACAAACTAGCATTAAGATGAATTTGTTCTGTAGCTTGGAAAACTAGTGCATGGTCTGTTTTATTCCGCTGGCTCCTAAGGTTCAGGTATTAACATAAATACAGCCCATTAACACTTGTTCCTCTCTGTCAGGACATAAATTAAGTCTGCAGGTGTTCCATGAAGCTGTACCCTTGGTACTAATTAAGCCTTGATAATTAGGTTTGTTAAATTCAGGACTTTAAGCTTATATTCCCTCTTTGGGCTACCAAAACCGGAGATGTGCAACATTCAAACTCTCCCCTCCCCCCACGTTTTTTTTTTCCTTTCCTGCAGAGAGATTTGCTGCTCCTTCTCCATTCTATTCCATTATTAGTAGTATTAGTATGAGTATTATTGGTAGTATTAGTATTAAAATGAAGAAGGAGTCAGTAACGAACCCTTCACCATTTTGCCAATGCTGGGTGTAAACATTGAAAGAGTTCTGTCCACTTGTTTATGATGAGATTCAAGTTTTTTCTTCTCCTGTTTTGTATCGGCGCAGACACTGACGTGGAATGTTTCCAGCCTGGCTTGCCCATATACCGATCTGTGCCTCAAACCCAAATGAACTGTCACTTACGAACGTCCGTTGCTATCATTAAAAACTAGGCATGTAATGAACGCAGCACTCAAGTCATCTGTGCTTGTATCTTTCCCTTTAAAAACGAGACATTTCATTAATAGCAAAGTAGCTTTTTAAAATGAAGAGATCCTGGAGGCGCAGAGGTACTCACTCCCACTGGAGTTTTCCAGACAGAGATCCTTATTTGAAGGACCAGGGAGAATATTTTGTGGCCGTCAGGTTATTTGTAACCAGAACACAAACCACAAAATCATCTAATCAAAATAGATTTTCTCTCCAGTTCATCTTTCCTCTTTGGTTCCTTTATAAATCTTATTACTCATCAGATCTGATGTTTGGCGAGTGCCATTTTTCATTCTGAATAAATGGAATCATAAAAACAACTCCATTAGCGCTGCTTTCAATAATATTCTTGGTGATCATGCTAACTTAATACTCTCTTCTTTTATTTCAAGGATATTAAATACAGTTATACTTTTACTAGGAAGCATTCTTTCCCCCCCCCCAAAAAATAAAGTTTATACTGCAAGGGACTGCCATAAACCCAGATCAGTTCCATGTTTCCTTAGGCATTCTCTTCCCAAGAAGCCCTGTGATTAATCTCTCCAGAAAAGTACCAGTTTTCACGAGCACTCAGCATCCCGAAGCTTCAAAGAACTCATTGCATGGAACGGGCCACCCCTCTCTTTTCTGACCCAACCCCGCTTTTAGACTTTGCTCACATCCAGAAGCCCCAGTTTTCTCCTTCAAGCACGGTGTTCAAAGTCCATCTTCAAAGTCCCCTGCGCAGAATTCCCCGCACCTCCCCCTGATGACAGCAGGAAAGGAGGAAGACCCAGAGATGAAGAGATGGACTTTGAAGGCAATAGTCTTAGCAATAATCCAAAGGCTTGCCTTTGTTTTGCTACATGTGGGAGGGCAAAGGGATCCGAGGCTGTGTGTTTGCAGGGCCGGACTATTTAATCAAGGTTGTAGAATATCCCACATGTCAGAGAATGTCGCTCAACAGCCCTATGCTGATAGGAACGGGGGTTTTTGTTTGTCTCTTTGTCTCTCCTCCTTCCCCCTTTCAAAACTCGCTGTCAGTGGGTGTGCCAACCGCCCCCCCCCCACTCCGCCTTGTACATTCTGATGCACCGCTGGTGCAGTGCAGGGACAGCGGGGATCCTCGCCCCCACGTCACCCGCCAACCTGAGCCCGTTTGCAGCAAGCAGTGTCCCCTGCCCCTCACTTTTGGGGAGGCAGGAATTAGAGCAGGGGTGAAAATCTCCTGATGGAAGAGCTGCATGTTTGCTGCGTATCTCCGGCCGGCTGGCAGTTCCTCCTTGTCCGTCCTCCGAGAAACACCAGAAATCTTTCTCCTGGTGAAAATCAGACAGGCTGGCAGCACACTTAGCTGTGTTTGAAGCAATCTCACGCACTCCATGCTCTACACTCAGCCGTCAACGACTTAGCCTTGTTACGCTGCAATAAAACCCCACCACATCCCTTTGTATCTTTTTTGGAACTGCTTCTGCACTGCATAATTGATATTACAGGGAGGAAGAGTGCTCTGAGTAATATTATTCACCGAGTAAAGAGTCACCGCTGATTAATTACCTCAAGGACGAGGGGATGGCGACTTTTTCTCTTCTCATTGGAAGCCCCTTGCATCCCACAGCTGAACCAGGGGCAGGGAGGGAAGGCCGGGGCTAAGAGCTGGGGTTAAAGGCACGTCAAATGTCAGGCAGCCGGTTAGACTGCGGCATAGCGGGCCTTCCCGGGGACTGCGCCAAGGCTGTGCCCTGAGCTGAGCATCTGACACCAGCTTCCAAATGCTGTCTCTCTGTTTGGGGCTGGAACCCGCATCCCACGGCTAAACCATCAGGCCGGGCTCTGCGGGGGCTGTGGGACCAGAGCAGCTCAATATTTCCTGCTCGGTGAGAAAGGCCAGCTCTTTCCTTAGTGGGAATCCACTTTCCCACCCACTACCTTCTAAGAATGAAAGCAAATCTTTTGTGCTCTTTTTTTTTTTTCCTCCCCAGTTTCAGCCTTGATTTGCATGATTGTTTCTTCCCCTCTATTTCATGTTAGCTTCCTGACTGAGGAAAGAGTGAAGAGTGAGTAGGGACTGGACAGTTTCTCCCAGTGCCTTGCAAAGCAGGAGTCCCTGCTGGGGTCAGGGCTCAACATTCCTCTTTGCTCTTTGGACCCTCTCCCCCCCCCCCTGCAAAGTGGGGCATATACGTTTTTCGGGCCACCTTTCCTCATCTCTTAAATGAAGGTGCTTGGATAGGTCACCTATGAGTGCCTTTCTTCCTGGTCATGTTAGGAGTACAGGGCATTCGTGACATAATTTGTCAAGTGTGACAATTATTCATTCAACAAACACTCATCGAGAGACTGTTGTATGCCAGAATAGCGGCTCAGAGCATAGAAAATGAAGTTTGGCACTAAACAGAGGAGGATCTATCAACCCTGCTGGTGCGATTCGAAAGAGCATCGGACGCCAGTGTCCACAAGAGGAGGTGTGCATGAAGGTCTGAGAAAGACTCAGGCCTTCCTGGAGTCACACAAGAAAACAGACTCCTGTGGGAATTTCTAACCTGCTGCATTAGCTTCTGCTCAATGAGAAAAGGTGGGGGTGGGGAGAGGCATGAAGATGAATAGG
Source organism: Cryptoprocta ferox (assembly GCA_028646485.1). Taxonomy (NCBI): domain Eukaryota; kingdom Metazoa; phylum Chordata; class Mammalia; order Carnivora; family Eupleridae; genus Cryptoprocta; species Cryptoprocta ferox. The sequence continues at coordinate 47,998,894 of CM053563.1, forward strand.
GACCAATACTAATTTTTTTTTAAGTATTGAAGATGTTTATTTTTCTTACAGTAGACACTTTATTTCAGAAGCAAGCATTACATTCAGAAAACATAAGCCTATGATAAAAATTGTGTCCGGTTTACATCTGTTGCTTCTCTGGCTCTGTTGAAGTTCTCTGAGAAAAGAAACTTGGCTTTGGGCCGCCTGGGTGGCTCAGTCGGTTCAGCGTCCGGCTCTTGGTTTCTGCTCAGGTCATGATCTCACGGTTCATGAGTTCGAGCCCCGCATGGGGCTCTGTGCTGACAGCACGGAGCCTGCTTAGGATTCTTTCCCTCTTTCTCTGCCCCTCCCCTGTGCTCTCTCTCTCAATATAAATAAATAAACTTCAAAAAGATTTTTTTAAATCAAAGAAACTTGGCTTTATGTGTCTTTCCCTGCTTCCCCTTCAACCCCAATGGTGGGAGGTAACTTCCCACCGTTGGGGCCAACTTCACAGGTTTGTCTTGAGGATCCAAAGAAATGGGGAAGGAGCTTAAACACATCACCTGGAAGGTAGTTGTTAGCCACCAATTTCTCAAAAATTGCTAAGCCAATAAGTACCGTCTTACTAATGTGCGCATTGATTTAACCAGCAGACCACCTGCACATTTATGGTGCTGCTAATTCCAGTGTGGTGAAAAGAAGACATCCCTAAACCTACTTCAATCCCTACCCACCCCCCCTCCCTTCTTATTCCCTGTGAGAGCTTATTTTCTTTAACTGAAAGATGAGCTTGATATAGTAACAAGGATACTGAAGATTTGGGATGATTGTAATGGCAGGAGTAATAAAAATTATAATCGTGGGAGCATTTACCACATTGTACCTTGGGTTCCTGTGATGTGCCAGGTACTGGGCGTGTTCCATTTAGTTCTTGGAGCTCTGTGGAGCTGTTGTCACTGCCAATTTACAAAGGAGGGAAGGTACAAAGCAGATGAGTCATCTTCTGCAGGTCACATAGCTAAGGAGTGGAGATTCCATGCGCCTGGCAAATAGCAGAAGCCTCAAAGCTATAACTACTCCATCAACAACACCTTTATCTTATCAGCGTTGCCTCTATCCTGAAAGTAGGGGCCTCCCCTGATGTAAGCAAACCGGGAAAGCCCTTCTGTAAAAAACACTGTTACCACGGGGCACCTAGGTGGCTCAGTTGGTTAAGTGTCAGACTTCAGCTCAGGTCATGATCTCACAGTTTGTGAGTTCAAGCCCCGCGTTGGGCTCTGTGCTGACAGCTCAGAGCCTGGAGCCTGCTTCAGATTCTGTGTCTCCCTCTCTCTCTGCCCCCTCCCTCGCTTGTGCTCTGTTTCTCTGTCTCTCAAAAATGAATAAACATTATGGGGCACCTGGGTGGCTCAGTCGGTTAGGGGTCCGACTTCAGCTCAGGTTATGATCTTGTGGTTTGTGGGTTCGAGCCCTGCGTCGGGCTCTGTGCTGACAGCTCAGAGCCTGGAGCCTGCTTCAGATTCTGTGTCTCCCTCTCTCTCTCTGCCCCTCCCCTGCTCCTGCTATCTCTCAAAAATAAATAAACGTTAAGAAAAATGAATAAACATTAAAAAAAACAACAACAACTGTTTGCCAAACTAACAACACACACAAAGTCAAACAGTGGTGTCAGGGCTTTTCTTTAAAGAGGAAGTTGCCAGTTCTAGGTGCTTTGAGGTCATCACTTAGATGGCCTTATAAATGTTTTCTCTGGGTGGAACAGTCACTAAAAATGGAAATAGTTCCTTTGCCATGGCCAACATGCCCTGCAGGTGTCTGTGCTGTGATTACAGTGACCATATCTTTATCACCCAGACTGGGACCTTTTTTAGAGAAGAGGGGGCAGGGGCACCTGGGTGGCTCAGTCTGATATAGGCTCAGGTCATGATCTCATCATTCGTGAATTTGAGCCTGGCATCAGACTGCACTGACAGTGCGCAGCCTGCTTGGGGTTTCTCTCTCTTCCTTTCTCTCCTCTCTCTGCCCCTCTACCACTGGCGCTCTCTCCCTCTCTCTCTCTGTCAAATAAATAAATAAACAAAAAAGAGGAGGGGGCAGGTAATTACTGGGGCAGTGGGCATAATCATCCTAACTATGACCCATCCTACTTTCTAAAATTCTAGAGTCTTGGGACGCCTGGGTGGCTCAGTCAGTTAGCATCCGACTTCGGCTCAAGTCATGATCTCTCAGTTCATGGGTTCAAGCCCCATGTCGGGATCTGTGCTGACAGCTCAGAGCCTGCAGCCTACTTTGGATTCTGTGTTTCTCTCTGTCTCTGCCTCTCCCCCATTTGTGCTCTCTCTCCCTCTCTCTCTCTCTTGCCTGCTCTCAAAAATAAACATTAAATTTTTTTTATTATATTTATTATTTTTTAAATTTTTTAATGTTTATTTATTATTGAGAGACAGAGAGAGACAGAGCACGAGTGGGGGAGGGGCAGAGAGATGGAGACACAGAATCTGAAGCAGGCTCTAGGCTCTGAGCTGTCAACACAGAGCCTGACCCGGGGCTCCAAACTCACAAACCGTGAGATCATGACCGGAGCCGAAGTTGGACGTTTAACCCACTGAGCCACCCAGGGGCCCCTAAATTTTTTTTTAAATAAATAAAATAAAATTCTAGGGTCTTTGCATCTGAACTTTTGTCACTTTTCGGTCCTACTCTAGTGAATCCTTCTCAGTTGAGTGGGAAGAGGGAGAAGGGGCACGTGTGGGGGGAGGGCTGGAAGGAAATCACCATCTTTTTCTCCTTTAGAAAAAAATCCCATCTCTTTCCTGCTTTGCGCTCCCCTTGGTTCTCTGCTTTATATATCTCTATATTCTACCTCCCAATGGAGCACCCACCCTAGAGTGCTGTCATAACTGCAGAAGACAAAACATATTGTCACTCTCTGGTGCTTCTCGCCAGAACTATGAATCACTGAGATTTGTATCTTTGGAGTCAACTGGCAATATTGTGTATTGAGGTCTTCCATGGCCCCAACCTGTGACTAGCCCTGCATAATGGCTTGTACTGCTGGTCAGCCAAGTGCTACCCTTGCTTGGCAGGAGGCTGATGGCAGCCCCAGGCGAGCAGAAGGACTGACTGCTTGCTTAGTTTCACTTGTGTGTTGGGTCCATATGTATTTGCTTCCAACTTGAAGAAAACCTGAGACAGGAAGATTCTGATCTAAAATAAATAAATAAATAAATGTCAATCAAATGGCTGTCGATGGCCCCCTGAAAGAATTCTTCCATTAATAAGAAGGATGGACCAGGAGCTTGAGGAGGTAAGCTACCTGGAGGCAAGAATAGTATCCTATTTGTGAAATTCAATTTTGTAAAAGGGATTTCTTAAGAACATAGCCCAGGGAGCTCTCAATTTCAAATGTTAGTGGTATAGGGGAGAAAAATGTTTTCCTCAACCCTCTTGGGGTCCTTGGCTGGGCCCGAAAATTAAACCGACAAAGATGGGGCCACAAGAGAAAAGCATATAGATTCTCATTTAAAAACAGTTTTACCTGACATGGGAGCCTTCATAAAGAAGTGAAGACCTGAAGAAACAATGAGACCTGAATATTTTCATGGTTGGTTTGAGGAAGAGTGGACAGACATGGCAGAATATGACTGGCTGAGGAGTGGCCTGTTTATTAATTAATTTAGTTAGTTTTATTCCTTGTCTTCAGAGAGAAGGATGTCCTTTTCCTCTGGGTTTAGGGAAGGCACCTATCACAAAGTTTTATGACCTGTTTCAGGGGAGAAGGGCAAGAGAACATCAGAGTAACTTCCCTGTTTCTGCCATTTTACCAAACCCTTTCATCTTAAACATTTAATATTCCAAGATGCCACATTTTGGGGTAGCTTGTCCTCACCTCCATTGGTTGCATCAAACACACTTCCACCCAAATTGCCAGAACTTGGCCCAAGTTATTAGTGTTAGAGTGCTCCCAACGCAGCCATCCCAGACTCCTCCTCCCATACCTTAGTTAGCCAAGGATCAGAGATCCAGAAAGGAAAAACTGCCTTGTACTAGGAACTTAGTAGTGATTCAGTAAATGTCTGTGGGGACAGAAAGGTGGATGGATGGTTGGTTGGATGGACTAATGAATGAACGACAGGCTACAGTATTTCTGCCTTCCTGGTTACAGGCCTTGGGTTAGCTCAGGAGTCTGGGGGGAGTCCTACAGATCTCCTGTGAACCCAGGATGCCTCTGCAAAGCCTCACCATCCAGGGAGAGCTAGGGTCACCGCAAACCACCTTTGAGGTGAATCAAGTCCCAGGGCCTTTTGGAACAGAACTATTTTGTCTCCGCAAGGGAGGAGTAGGAGGAATGGCAGAATTTAGCTTCTGAGGAAAGTTCTAGGCCTTGAATGAGATGACTTAGTTACTACTGTTTAAGCCCAGCAGGAAGGGCTCTTTGATGTGTAAATGTGGCCTGATAAGGACTTCCTCTCATCCCCCCACCCCCTGCAGAAATTCTCTCCCAAGGAGGCATCCTGGCCCCTCCCTTCCAGAGCCCTGCCCTGGGCTGTCTGCCTGCTTGGCACCCCATCAGCTGCCCTCTGCCGAATCAGGCCCTGCTTGCATTATGGTCCGAGGCTTGAGAAGCAGAATAGAGGGAGGGAAGAACCTGAAGAAATGCTTCAGGGAAGACGGAAGTTTCCTTTGGCTCCAGGTCTGTCACGACTTGAGAAGGGGCTGATTCTCTCGTGTGAGGGCACCACCTTCACCTGCCCCAAGCTCCTGAAGCTCTGCGGGGACAGGGCCTCCTGTCCCTTCATGACCTTTGTTACCCAACGGGTTCTGTTCATTTGCTCAAAACCAGCACCGAGCAAAACCCGGAATGATATGATAATAGGTCAAATTCCCTGATTCCATGGGGATCTCATTTGTGTGTGTGGGTGTGTGTGTGTGTGTGTGTGTGTGAATAAACAAGGAAACAAGCACACAAAGGGGCCATTGGCAGGTGGTACAGAGTGCTGTTTAGGAAATAAAATAAGAAGTAGGTAGCATGAGGGGCGTTACTTTATTTTTTTAATTTTTTATTTTTTAGGTTATTTGTTTATTTTGAGAGAGAGAGAGAGAGAGAGAAAGAGCAAGGATGAGTGGGGGAGGGGCAGAGAGAGAGAGGGAGAGAGAGAGAATGCCAAGCAGGCTTCACTCTGTCAGTTCAGACAGAGCCCGATGAGGGGCTCGAACCCATAAACCGTGATCGAACCCACGAACCACAAGATCATGACCTGAGCCGAAACCAAGAGTTGGACACTTAACCAACTGAGCCACCCAGGTGCTCAGGGGAGCGGCGTCTCTTTAAATGGGTCTGGAGGGCTTCTCTGAGAAGGTCCCATTTAACCAGGGCAGGGGCTGAAATGGAGCCAGTCCAAGGGAGACAAGAGAAGACCAGGCCCCCGAAGGAAGAGAGGGCAGCCCCTGGCAAGGCCCATGGCAGGGTAGGGGTTGGCGTATTTAGTGACTGCAAGAGACTGTGAACCTGACACAGTGAGTAGATGAAAAACAAGAGGAGGCTGGGAGCAGTGGTCCAGTGCAGGCCTTGGGAAGGGATCTGGAGCTCTTCCCCAGTGTTCGGTCATTTGGACCAAGCCCTGACATGCCAACGCCATGGACCTTTGTAGTACCCAAACTGCAGGACAACCGGGCGTTTGTAATCCCCCGTTCCCCAAAGCTCAAGTTACTATGAAGGCCCAGTGTGTAGCAGTTTCGCTGTTTCAAAGACAGCAAGCACCCTTTTGAATCCCTTTGTCCCTCATGGTTACTCGGTGTGGCCCACAATGAGAGATGAGCACGTTGTACGAGTCGAGATGCCCAAGGGGAGAACCGTGGAAAATCTAGACACCCTTTGGTAAGAGTGGCCTTCGAGCCTCGTGTGTTCTCTGTTCAGCTGTTAAGATTGTTATTAAACTTTATGGACCATAAACCCCACGGCAACAAGGAGAGTGAACATCCATGCTATTACAAGAGTGTCAAAACAGGAGCCATATTTCATGGCCTGAAAGGTACGCACGGTTGGCCTCCCGCAGGCCCGGAGTGCCTTCTGGCTGGGTTTAACCCTCAGCCTCTCTTTTGCCTCTGCATGAAACAGTTTGGTGCAGAGGCTTTCTGGAAATGATATTCCTCCTCGATGCACTTCTCTTGCCACAGTCGAGGCAGAGGAACCAGTTCCTGAAAGGATGGGATCTTGACAATTGTTGGCCTCTGTGCCCATCCTGCCAATGCATCTGTTACCATGAGCACGTAGTTCATTCTCCAAATGAACTCCATTTTAAATGAAGCACGTGGGTGCTTCCACGCATCGGCTTAGCCCACGCAGGAAAACGAGGGTGTCAGAAGATGCCAGGCACTTGCAAAGCCGGACAGAAGTGTGGCTTGGCACAGGGCATGTTGCGTGCATATCTCTAAGCCATTTATTTGGCAAAAGAAGATATCAAGCTAATTTTAATGTTATTTCTTTCTGAGTGGTTCCTCTAACCTCTCAGGTACGTACAAGAATGAAACTCCACCTCTGTTTTGCATTAGGATCAAATTGTGCAGAGTATAGTCTTATTTGATTTCATTCCCAGGAAACCCAGATGATCATGAATTCATATTATCTCTGCTGTTTGTGTGTTTGCCTTTAAATAGGTGTACTCGCCCTTGGTGTTGTTGCCAGTGTTCCCCTCTTCTCCTTCTTGGGGATGACGTTCGTCCACTGTTTTCAAGTCAGATGTAGACAGGCCCCTTGCTTTGGCCAAGAAAGCATGAACACAAGTGTCACTTCAAGGGGCAGGTTTAAAAGCCAGGATGCAGTGATTCAGTGCTTTCCTCTAACAGTGTGATCATGGAGTCACATGATGAGATGGACCCTCCAATCATCTGGGGTCCCTGAGTGACCGAGATGGACAGAGGCCCCTGGCAGCCTATTCCAGATTTGCTGTCTGAGTAGGAAGTGAGCTTGTTTGCTGCATTAAGCCTCTGAGCTATGGGAATTGTTCCTTACTGCAGCAGAAACTCATCCATCCTGACTCGAACAGGGTTTCAGTTTAGTACAGCGTATTGAGGCCTTTCGAGCAAAAAGCAAGGATTTTCATTCAAATAAGGTGTTTTACCCATCACAACTACCTTTTCTTTTTCTTGATATCCCAGATTCAGCCACCCCTACCTTTTGCGAGATTGCAAAAGTGCCAGAAAAGGCAATGATTAAAAGATGGAGGTAAGAGGGATAGTCAACTCCTCTGGCAGTGCCATGACACGGGACTCTTGGGACTTCTCTCCCCAACTGCACTGTGGTGAGAAGCACTAAGCATCCGTTGTTCTTCAGCTCGGTGTGTGCAGGAACCCCCTGGTAGATGCTTGTTAGAAATACAGATAATCAGCCCCCACTTCCTGGGACTCTGATTCAGTAAACAAAAGGGGGAGGGGCGCCTGGGTGGCTCAGTCTGATAAGTGTCTGACTCTTGATCTCAGCTCATGTCATGATCTCATGGTTTTTGAGATCCGTCCCTGTGTCGGGCTCTGGGCTGGCAATGCAGAGTCTGCTTGGGTTTCTCTCTCTCTCTATCTCTCTCTCTCTCTCTCTCTCTCCCCTCCTCCCTCCCTCCGTCCCTCTCTGCCCCTCCCCCCTCCATGTGCGCAGGCTGTCTGCTCTCTATCCCTCTCAAAATAAATAAACTTAAAAAGAAAAAAGGGGGCAGGGGGGAACCTAGAAGTCCAAATTAGGAACAGGTTCCCCAGATTGGGCTGTGGACCTTTCGCTATAAAACACTGGGCAGAGTGTAGTCAAGTCTGCTGGCTTCTAGAGCCAAAACAATCTGGATCTTGAATCCAATTATGGTCTTTATCAGTTGTGTTACTCTGGACCAGTTTTTCAATGCCCTGAGCTCCATTTCCTCATCTGTGACGTGCGGATGGTACAGGCGTGGATTGCTGGTATGTGGCCCACAATCAGTGTGAGCTCCTACTTCTCTAATCTGAACAGAGCCCCCGAGTCGTTTTTAATCTTTCTTCTGTTAGTCACAGTGGTGATAACGGGGATACTAACTGACGACTCCCCATATGCCAGGCACCGTGCTCTGCGTCTTACGTGCATGTTTTTACTGAATTCATGCAACACTGCAATGAGGAGGTGGTCACTCTCTAGCTGCGTTTTGCAGATGGCGCGTCTGTGGCTCAGAGATCTTGCCCAAGGGTCACCCAGTTGGCTAACTGGGTGGTAAATCGAGGGCTTTTCTTTGGTACCTTTTCCTGAAACCACTTCTGGAAACGCCCTCAGCCCTGTTGCTGGTGATCAGGGAAAACACTGGTTTCTGTCCCCTTGCTTGGTGCCTGGTGGGAGAGGCCATCAGCAGGAGCCCAGCCCCAGCGCTATAATTTAGCATGACAGTCCAGGGAAAAAACACCTTGTGGAATTTCATTTCTTATCATTTTATGCCCCCTTTAATTTTCATTTAAGCTCCCCTCCGTAAAAGGCAGTCCCTTCAGCTCTCATAAAACTTTATGGTCTTTACTTGTGACTAGGCAATGGTAAAATTGATTCCCTAAAACCAACTTCTAGTCAAGTTATGTAATTGGCCAATAAGGGAGGCTGGGAGAGGAAGATGTGCAAGGCTCTCCCTTAAGAGGTCAGACCTATTATCATTGGTTAGATGCCGTATCTTTAAAACACCATCAGCTTGGAAAACACTATCCATTAGCAAGAGATCAGAGCAATGAGAAACCTCAAAAGGTCGACCAGTCCATTCTGAGGGCCCCACAAAGAACTCGGCATCCCAGAAGGACGATTAGCCTTCGAGCTCTGGACCTGTCTGAATGCACAACAGATCTGAGAGTTGTTTTTTCCTTTAGTGAATTAACCCGTTAGATTTCGGCCCTAGCGTCTGCTTCCCACACCCAACATCCCACGTTACATCCTGCCAGAATGGATTTTGATTTTGATCATGCAATTGCAGTAGCCGAGGCAGCATAAGGAGGTCTGAGACCTTGGACTTGGAGGGAGAAAACTCGCAATTACTCTCCTGATGGGTGCGCTCATTACTTGGCACAGGCAGAAGCCCTGAGCACATCGGCAAGCCGTTCTTCTGATTCCTGGCCCACAGCTAGACTGCGTTTCCCAGGCTCTCCGGTGTTAGCTGTGGCCACATGGCTGGGTCCTGGCCAGTGGAATATTGGTAGAGATGATATGGGCCCTTCTAGGTCTGCCCCCTGAAAACCTGCCACACACAGCGCTCCTTGGTACCTCCCCTGCGTGTTTGAAAGCCACAGGGTAAGATGGTAGGGCAACGAGATGAAGAGAGGCCCCTGAGTGACCGCACAGAGCAAAGCCCCCCGCTGGTCAGGGATATTGCATTTTGGACTTTATGTGAGTGAGATATCTTTGATCACACCACAGTGGCCAGCATGGCCCTAACTTTGCGTACATGCTCATACTGCTATTTTTGGCAAAGTGTTGTGTCGGAAGGGTCACTGATTGCTGGTCAGTCTGAGGAGCATGAGAGATTGAAACGTGCCAGCCCCATCTGGAAAGGGGAGTATGACCCCATCTTGCTGTGGCTCCATTGTGTCCCCATAGGGTCCCTCCCTAGCCATCCTGTCCAAAGGAAGCGCCTGTGTTTTCTCTTGCATTTCTTTCCCTGCCCATCATGTATCACTGTTTGGTATCACCCATTCATCCATCCATCCATGCATTTCATTTACTGCTTACTTAGTGTTTTGATTTTCTTCCCATGGATTGTGAGCCACAGGAAAGCAGAGACCGTATTTGTCTCGTCCACTCTTATGTCTTGAGTATTTAGTGCCTGATATGTAGGAGAAGCTTTATAAATATTCTCTGATGAATGAATGAATGAATGAATGAATGATGGAGTTGCAGCTTGCACCCTTTACTTTTGGGACAGTTTCGGTTCCGTGCAATTTCTTTCTTTACCTGAGTAACTGACAGCGAATGGATGCCTTGTTTAATCAGAATGTATGGAGCACTGACTCAGAGCCAGAAACACTGGTTAAAAGTGCGAGGCATTATGAGTATACGCGGCCCTGTCTGTGAGCGGCTTTTAGTCTGGCTACAGTGGAGAGACACGGAAGCAAGCAATTCCTGGGTTTCGTGTTAGGTGGTAAGATAATGGCTGATATCAGAAATATGGACGATGAGCACTTCACCTGGTCTAGAAGTTCCAAGCAGGGATCTGAGGGAAACTGGATGGCCCCCTGCGGGTCTTGAAGCATCTGCATTCAGCAGACAAGGCCTATTGGTAGGACTTGTATTCTGGGCAGAAGGCACAACAGTTGAAACCCCTTGATGTATACAAGGACCTACCGGCAATTTACTTTTATTAGAGCCCCAGTTACAAGGGGACATTGGCCCCTTGACATCTTTGTACCTCGAGGCGGGCAGGTTGGGCTTCAATTGCTCTTCTGATGGACTGGAAGAAGGCAAGAAAGAAATACCAGTGTCCATGTATTGGGACAGGAAGTTGAGCTATTTCAGTTGAGCTGTGATGGCCTCAAATGTATCAGGGACGTAGGAAGTAGGAAGCCAAATATCATCTGGGAACAGGAAGGAACATGTTGGGGAGGGCCCAGGCAGACCTAGTGAGGGGCCAGTCCTGTTTGCGATAGGACTTGCAGGTTGAACAACCTGGGCCCCTGCCTAGGTCAGGTCCCACCACATCCCTTCCTGGTAAGGCAGCATCCTAGTCCACGTGGGCTCTATAACACAACACCATGGACTGGGTGGCTCCTGAAACAGAAATGATCTCTCACTGTTCTGGTGGCAGAAGTCCAAGATCAGGATGCCAGTGTGGTCAGCTGTGGGCCCTCTTCCAAGGTTAACTGACTTCTTGCTGTAGCCTCGGAATGGGGGGCTAGGTAACTCTGTAACATCTTTTTTATGAGAGCACTAATCCCATTCACGAGGGCCCACCCTTTGGGCGTTAGGATTTCAACATACACATCTTCTGGGGACCCAAACATTTGAACCAAAGCATGTGCTTTGACATAAAGTGCTGCCACCAGTATTTTCATAAGCCTTAACTAGGTCTACATAAATATAGGAAAAAACGAAGTGAGATAGAAATGTGTGCTTTTGCTGTTCTCATCTAAAGAAGGTTCGGAGGCTATGCGGGGCTGGATGATGGGTTCGTGTTTATCCAGGACGCCCTCTTTGCTCCCCCATCCTTAGCTCTCCCTTATGATCCAAGAGGACTGAGCGCCAGCCATCCCAACCAAGAGGAAGGAGGAAGCGGAAAGAAGGGTGTGTCCTCTCCCATTAAAGGAGATCTTCCTGGAGGCCCAGGTAGTGCCTCCCTTGACAACGTTGTTCCAACAATGGAGGCTGACAACTGGCATCTTTCAGTTTCCAAGCAGCGAACCACAACTGTTCCTGGCTTGCTTGGCTCCCGGAAGCTGGAGTGTGGGGCAAAGAAGGCACGCCACTGACTTATGGAAATGCAGCGGTCTGCAAGACAGAATTGAGAGGTGTTGGCGGGCAACCAGGGTGTTGACAAATTCTGCTAACCAGACCAAGGGGCTGCATGCCAGAGGCCAACGATGGAGCAGCAAAGGCATGAGACGCTGGAATGTAGGATTTTCGATACAGAGAGGATCTGAGTGGTGCCACGTTCTGGCTGGCCACTCTGAGAGGGGTGGCCTGGAAACAATGACAAGGATCTGCAGAGCTGAGGTCAGGGAGGCTAAGGGCGGGGATGTTGGGTGGGCCAACCAGATAATGAAATGACATGACAGAAGATTGAAATTTGATAAAACTCATCAGCGACATGAATTCACACGTCAACAATCCAAGGCAGGTTTTCTGGTATTTGCTACGACCGATGTGTTTAGTGGCAATCAAATGGCGGCTTAGACTTGTGTTACATTGAACTATTGCCTTCCACTGGTCTTTACATTCCCTTCCTTACCATTTGGCTTGTAGAGATTGAGACGGTCCCCTTTGCAGGACCATTCCAGCCACTGAACAAAGCCACTCACTGGTGTCTATCTTGGCTGGTTGAATTCCTTAAGCGCTAAGTATTGTGTACCTGCAATTTGCAAACCTCTTTGCAGGAGTCTGAGAGATTTTCTTTTCCATTGAAAGAGCTCTGGAGGGCAGTCATCAGTGTAAATTGGCTTAATATGGCTTGATTGCTAGTGATGACTTTGTCTCCCCAATGATGCTTCCAGATAGAGAAGTCCTACTCACAGGTCTTGGGCAAACTCTGCTATGCAGATCAATGCACCAAACGTCACTACAGTACTGAGCATTTTGGATTAAAAAACAAACAAACAACACCGTGACTTTGCTGGTTCCTGTTAGCAAAATAACAGATAAAGTATCTTGAATTGACTCGGCCACCATTTATGGAAGGTGCTTGACTGTGTCTTCCCTTGACCAGAACAATTGTCAAAACAGTTTCTTCGTGAGCACACATCCCATCGTCTGCCTTGATCGAACATTGGCTCACTGGAATCATTTTGAAAGCAACTGTTACCGTTCCCGAGTGTATATAACTCTCAACGCTCCCGCTTCCGATTTTTAATCTCTGTCACCCCAGCTTTATAACAAGATGAACACTCCAGAGAGAAAAATGGAAGAGGTCTGAATTTTAATTTGCTATTTCTTCGCACACACAAAACACCCTAAGCTCAATCAATGCCCAGAAATGAAGGCCAATAGATAATGATAGCGAGGCCTCGTATTTCCCACCTATTGTTCCAGACTCTAATTAGGAAAAGGGAATTTGGAAGCATTGTCTTCTCCCAATGTGCAGACACGATGTTATCATTGTGTTTACAGGGTGGTCGGATTCCCAGCACAGCGTGCTCCCGCACGGATAACCGTCCCATCTTGATAAAACAATGCCCTGCGCTGAATCCTAAACACGCTGCACGAGGAAGACCTTATGCTGACGGCAGGGAGGAAGCAACACGCTAACAAACAAGTTTTCAGTCCAGGAAGTTTTAATCAGTTCTTTCTACGGCAGGAGGTATGATGGATGGAGGCCGTGTTTCAGAGGGGTTTCCTCTAGATAAAACAATAATACCGTGCTCTCAAGAACCTCGTTCGACAGCAGAAAGCTGTGATTAATTCCCCAAAAGTCAAACATGGGAAGACTGGCAAGATGAGATTATTTGCTGAGTATAATTAGCCACGATTATCACTGAAAAGAATTTGGGGAAGGGGTGTGGGATTCTACTCTCAAAGGAAAATACTTTGTAAAGAAGAATTGTGAATAGGGTAACCTTACAACTCACTGTTTAATCAATCTTGGAGATTTGTTTAAAGTGAAAGTGGACACTATTAATAATTATTCAAGGACAACAGGCATACATTAGGATTGTCCCAGACCAGTGGGGATGAATGATCACCCTGTGTATTAATAAGGCAACAATATTCACAGATTTGAAAAGAATCAAAGTGGCCGTGTCAGAGATAGACTCTAAGCTAAATCTCTGATGGAATCTGGGGAAGTTTGTCCAAATTGTAACAACTCAGAGTCAGGAATAGTCTTCCCTTTTCCACTGCATGGAGTTGCCAGTGTTAGAGACTTTCTACAGCAAGTGAAAGGCTTAACTAAATGGAAAATATAGATCGTGATAAGGAGATCAGGTAACGCTTGATCCAGCAGCTAAATGATCAGTACCTGATTTCCCTCTTTTCATCCCTTCATTTTTTTTTTCCCCTTCAGCATTGGCACCAATCCCACGAGCTGTGAGATCATGACTAGAGCCAAAATCAAGAGTCGGACACTCAACAGACTGAGCCACACAGGTGTCCCATACTGTTTTTTTTTTTAATTAAGAAAACCCATATTATGGAATGAAAAGGATAGTCCTAAAATTTATCAGGCAGTATATGTTGATCAATTAATACTGATAACCTAAGTGGGATCTTATATACATTTCCTATCTTCTTTTCAAAGGAGCTCTTTCTCAGTCTGTTCCTGCAAAACCTGTCTCTTTTCTGGTTTCCTTGATATAGACCCCCTCCCCGCCATCATCATTTTCTGGCAGGGGCACAATAAGGCTTGATCATTCTCGGTTTCAGGACTCATATCCTTATCTGTGTTATGTATATATTCAGATGTCTCCGCCAAAGGCAGGCTGGCTGTTAGGAAGGCTTGTCCTTTCCTTCCAAGATGGGCTGCAATAGCTTGCTACTGTTTGGGGGCATTCCTGGCAGTGTTAGTATTATTAGCTTTATTAATAATGATAATAAGAGCCAATGTTGACTGAGGCCTATGAGATCAGCTCCATCTTGAAAGAACTCCATAGGTTACCTTGTCCTATCCTCAGGCTCCAGTGGATTTTCCTCCCACTATTTCCCTTGTACCGATTAAGAAACTCATGCTTTGAAGACCCAAGTTATTTGTCTAGGCACCAAGTCACAGAACCTGAGTTTGCTTCTCTTTTCAATTTGCCTGGCCCTGCATGACCAGCGAGCACTTTTTGTTGCCTTTTCTGAGCCACCTGATGCAAGAATACATAGGGATAGTTTGTTCTTTTACATACAGTAAGAAGAGTAGCTTTTTAAAGAAAATGTTTTTCATGTTTATTTTGAGAGAGAGAGAGAGAGAGAGAGACAGAGCACGAGTAGGGGAAGGGCAGAGAGAGAGGGAGACATAGAATCCAAAGCAGGCTCCAGGCTCTGAGCTGTCAGCATAGAGCCCGACGTGGGTCTCAAACTCACAAACTGTAATATCACGACCCGAGCCGGAGTCGGACGCCCAACCAACTGAGCCCTCCAGGCGCCCCAGGAAGACTAGCTTTCTGATCAGGCAAAAACAAGGTCTCCAGTCTAAAGTGTTCACATTCATGATGGCAGTTCCTATGCAAGTTCTTTAAGTCCAGTCATGGCGACATCAGCCAACGGGCTGTTTCATTTATCATTTCCAATTCAAACTAATAGGATACCTGAGATCCTTCACTGAGTAGGTGGGAGAGAAGTATTAACAGTGGTAGGAATAACAACAGAAATAAAAGCCACAATTTTTAGTTTATTTTATTTTACTTTCTGAGAGAGAGAAGGGGGGGACGGAGGGAGAGAGAGAGAGAGAGAGAGAGAGAGAGAGAGAGAGACTGCATGCACACATGAGTCAGGGAAAGGCAGAGGGAAGGACAGAATCGCAAACAGACTCCAGGAGCTGGACATGGGCTCAATCTCAGGACCGCAAGATCATGACCTGAGCCAAAGTCAGGAGTCAGATGCCTTACCAACTCAGCCACCCAGGTGCCCCAAGAGGCACAATGACCAACATATGTTGAGCAATTACCATACAGCTAGGCTCTGCGCTATTCCCTTACATGCATGAGATTATCTAATTCGTTCACATTTGAATGTTGCAGGGGCTCCCTTGTTAGCCCACTTTACAGATGAGTAAACAAACGCTCAGAGAAGTTAGGTAACCCCTCCTGGAGCAAGCAGAGAGCAAATGGTAGATTCTAGGATTTACATCCAGGCTGCTGACTCCAGATGTTGTCCTAATGTAATTTGCTCCACAGAGTATCCTAAGATCAGCACTAGGGGACCTTTAAGAACCGTTGCTATTTATCTACTATGCTCTAACAGCCATTGTTACTCTCAGGCAGCTTTATTTTCTTACATGGGGATCCCGGAGAGATAGCACGTGCCAGTGTGTTTGCACTCCAGTCTGTATAGTTGATTCTGGGTATGTCTGTGCCCACTCTGGAGCTAAAAAATGATTAAGAATTGCAGACCAACAAACCCATAGGCTTACTTACTATCTTCATCCTTCTCACACACTTTTTGGAAAGGAAGAACTGAGGGGTACCATATCTGTCAGGATAGACTAAGTATATTGCAGTAACAAACAATCCCACAGTCTTCATGGCTTTTAGAAACAAAAGAGCCCATGTGCACTACACATCCAGGCTGATGACACAGTCTCTCTGTAGCACTCATTTCATAGAGACAAGAGGCAAGATGTGCTCTTAAAGCCTCTTCCTAGAGAGGATTCACCTGTCACGGCAGCCCTACTCCATTGGCCAAAGGAAGTGACCTGATCACTCCTGGGCAGGGATGTATTATCTCCCCCTGGAGTGGAGAGTAAATAATCATGCATTATCTCCTGTGGGTGCTAATGTGACATTTCTTCTTTGTGCCTCTTTCCTATCTTGCTGCCCCAGATCCTGAGGTCGTAACAACCAACTGTCCTTTGAACCTGTGGTTCTTACTTGTCCCAAAAGCCTGGATGATGTACTGTCTGCACACCCTCCCACTCCAGCCCTTAGAGTTACTGTTTCCATGTCCCCTGCCCTTGTTAAATGTCAGCCCGGATTGAAAATGCTCCCAATTTTACTCATAATGCAAAGAACACTCAGGTCAGAGGCTTGACCCGACTTGATTCACATCTTCAAAACCCTCCTTTGTCTTTCAGAGAAAGTAACGAGAGACGGAGATAGAGAAAGTGTGACCTACTTTTTAGTATCAGCCCCATTTCATCTGCAAAACACGACTTTTCTCTTCTGATTACGCTGAGCATGAAAATAAAATGTTTTCCAAAAGACCTGGCTTTGGCTGTCGTGAGGCAGGCCAGGGACTTGTTCAAAACTCTGATCAACTCTCTGAGCAAATGATTCCAATTTTTTAAAACCGTAATTGACTTCCAAACGGCTCTCACTGCCCACGAATAATATGTGGTACTTTTCTACACATATCAGCAGTAAGGTAGGACAAAACCAGCTCCCAGACTAGCTGTTTGCTGGATATTAAGCTCTGCCAGTCCAATATAGGTCACATTTCCAGCCAGATTTTGTGCTCATCTCTGCATTACACCTTGTAGCAAGGAGGGGAAAAAAAGGCTTCTTGACATCTTTTTGAAGAATGGCGCTCTTTAAAAAAACATAAGGGAACTTTTTTTTCAAACACTATAATGAGGGTATTCAAGTCTGCAGGCAAAACAGAGCTGTTTGAAAAGACATTAGCCTCGAAACCGCACTGTGCCAGAATAGATAGAGCTACGTCAAGATGCCGCATCTGTTTTGCCATTACTTTTCACTGACTAAAATCGTTTGCTAATGAAAGTTCTAGCTGACATAATTTCAGCACCTGCCAATGGAGACAAGAGGAGTTCACTGGCCAGGAGAGATACAATGAAGTGGGGGAGTAAATGGAATCCTATAGCATAGAAACTCCAAAATGATAGTAACCGTCGCTCTTAATATCCTGTCATTGAAAAAGAAGTTACCATTTTCAGAGAGTTTTCACAGTTATTACCTTAATCGAGTCTCGTAATAACTTTGTCATTTAGACTGAGCAGCTCACTCAAATCCTCAGTTTCCTGATGAGGAAACTGGAGCTCAGAGAGGTTATGTGGATGCTGGTATTTATAGGTCATGGTGGTAGGGCAACACAGGGCCTTCCTGCCACCTCTGCCTAAGTACCCGGGACTCGACTCTCAGCAGGGGTCCAGGAAGACTCAGGGGACAGCCACCCTCTCCAAGACCATCTTCTGAAAACATCTGCAAATTTAGGGGTGGGAGACTCTTCCCACCAACACCCCCAGGCTTGATAGTTTGCCAGAAAGACTCACAGAACACACCGAAAGCTGTTATGTCCAAAGTTATGATTTATTACAAGGAAAGGACACCAGTTAAAAGCAACCAAGGGGAGAAGAGACACACAGGGCAGAGTCCAGGAACAGTGGAAAATGGGAGGCTTCTGTGGTTCCCTCCCCGTGAAGTTAGGACGTTTTGCTCTTCCAGTATCGCCTTGTGAGGGTCTGCATGGAGCTCACCAGCTGTGGGAGCTCGCGTGAGCCTCCGTGTTCCGAGCATTTCCTGGGGCTTCATCGTACAACCAGCCATTACCGGTTGATCGATTGCCCCGTAGTTGATGTCAGTTTCCAGGTCCTCAGGTGATACCACGTGATACAACCCCTCATACTGCCACATTGTTGGTCTTTCTGGAATGGTTCATCCCAACCCGAAGACCACCTGGGTCTGGCTGTCCCCACCCTAAATTGCATTGTTAAGACTACCCAATATGACCTAAGGTCCCAGACCGAAAAAGACACTCCACACTCCTCTCAGGCATATATTCTGCATCTATGTAGTGATTTTTCCTTTTTTTAATTTGGAAAGGCTTTCCAGGTAATGGATTCCACCCTTCCCATTTACAGAGGAGGAGCCTGAGAATCACGAGCTTAGCTCACGCCATAAAGCTGATGAGGAACAGTTAGACCAGGAGCTCAGGGGTCCCAACACAGGGCACTGTCACGAAGCAAGTGGCTTATCAATCATACTAAAAGTAAGAACTTAAAACTAAGGTTTGATTTGACTCAAAATATTAAAATCTGTAGAAAAAAATTTTCCACACCCAGGAGTCAAAATCCTCTTTCTTTTCCTCCTCTCTCTCTACCTTGCCCAGTCTGGCTACACCCCACCAAACAATAGCATCATCTTCATTTCTAGTACAGACTATTCTTAAAAAAAAAAAAAAAAAAAAAAAGGACCATTTTCTTCTGTGTGACCCCTTGATCTATCCTGCTAATGCTTTGCATGTGTCTTTCCTAATATCTAGTTTCTATGTTGGCGCATTGTCTTTTCTTGGGGGTAAGAGACAGCATAGTAACTGTTTCAGAATATAGCTTTGGAAATGCCACACACACACACACACACACACACACACACACAGACTTTCAACTCACAGTGTGTTAGCAGCTCTCATCTAGAAATCTCTTGGGAGAGGAGTGACGTCTTCCTCTTTCATGGAATCAGGTAGTTTATTGCGTTTTCCTATTGGAGGAAATCAGTCACGTGAATTTTATTCTTCCAGAATAATTAGCTTTCATCTGCTTCAGAAATGTCAGGGGGAGGGATTCAGGAGTTTCATAAATGATGGCCTGGCCTGATTGTTACAAATCACTATTCCATCTGGAAGACTTTGTTTAGAGAAGGCGGCCTGAGGAAAGTACCTCTAAAGGGTTGTGCACGGAGCAAGCTTGGTGACCCTGTGCCTTCTGACAGGATTGGGACTTGAAGTCCAGAATTCACAGGCATCTTAGAAATGTTCAAATGCGGTTGGTTAGATGAATGTTATAACACTTTACAATCAGCAGTCTTTTTTTTTTCTTCTTTCTAAGTTTGCTTTTTCAGGGGTTGCTTCTAAAAGTGTGTTTAAAAAGTGGAATTTGCTGTCATCATTTCTATCAAGAAATATTTAGGGGTTCCTGGGTGGCTCAGTCAGTTAAGCTTCCAACTTTGTATCAGGTAGTGATCCCATGGTTCATGGGTTCAAGCCCTGTGTAGGGCTCTGTGCTGACAGCTTGGAGCCTGGAGCCTGCTTCAGATTCTATGTCTCTCTCTCTCTCATTCTCTGTCCCTCTCCTGCTTGCATGCATGCTCTCTCTCTCTCTCTCTCTCTAAAATAAATAAACATTCTTTTAAAAAGAAATATTTATTGGTAAATTGGGGTAATGGTAAATTGGCATACTGGAGAGAATCCAAGTTGTGTAGTCAGAACATCTCACTTAAAGCTTGTCTTTGTCACCTGCTCACTGGTTATCTTTGTGTAAATTACTCAAACTTTCTGCAACCCAGATTCTTTATCTGTAAAATCCTAGCATGGTTGGTAGGATGGTGAGGAAGCAGATGTAGGTAAGATACATGTCACAGTCCTCTGGAGTGTTGAGGAAGTGTTAATTTCTTCCCCCACTCTTCATCCAACTTTCATTAGTTGGTTTCTACGTGTTTGTGTAACCATTTAAGCCTTTGGCAAGCTTACAACCTGCCTGTTCTATAGGGTTTGCTACTTAAGGGTCAGAAAGTTTTGCTGTTATTTTAGCGAGGTCTGTTTAAGTATTCCTATCATACTCTGTGTTCATCTCTTTTAAACCTCTTTGTTGCAGTGTCTTTTAAATGTTGGGTGAACATAAGTCTGAATGTAGATATCCCTCTCATCAGCAATGGGCTCTTAATGTTTATTTTTTAAATAATGAGTACATTTCTCATCTATATCATATAAAAACTTGGTCATTGGCTAAGCCTTGTGTACACCATGTGACCAAGGCTGATCATTGCTGCCACTAGGTGGCAGCAGACCAGGATTGAGAAAACCACCCCTCAACTGCTCAGAATGTAAACATCAAGCGCTAAAATGGCATCCAAGTAAATAAGTAAAGAAATAAAATTTGAGAAGAAGATAAAATGGCGTCAAAGTGGGATCCATGCTTCTCCTGCTTCATGTTAATAAAGCTTGAGGGAAAATCTCTCAGGCAAACATGTCAGTGAAGTCGGGGGTAATAATTGCCTTAGGTGGTGTTAAGAAATGCCCTTATACACTAAAATCTCCTGCTTTCAGTTTCCCTGCACCTTAACCAGGAACTCACCTGTGGGTGTTGTTTCCTGCTTATTTTCGCTGAGGAGCCATAACTATAAAACAGAAAGGATGATATTACAGGGAGGAGACGCGCATGTTTGACATATTCGTGCTTCACAAACTGTAAAGAACTCTTGACTCTCAATGAGAACCAGGCTTTCACGCATGTCCTTTGCCAGAGACTTTACAAGGGGCATCTCCACCTTCAAGAGCTTTGGTAATAGCTCTTTTGTCTACGAGGGTGAAGGTACTGTTCACTTTTGGAGAGCAGTGCTCTGGCCAAGAATGAAGAGCTGGCTGCAGGAAGGCGTTTCTGCTCAAGACCTGGCCCCTGTCCTCACAGGGTCTGGTCATTCTCCATTCCTTCATTTTTCGTTTGTGCACGCTCTTGCCTACCTCAACAGTGAAGGTGAGATATGGCGCAGTTTCAGACCAGGAGTGTGTCTGGGCAGAAAGAACCTGAACCTAGACGAGATGGGGGTTAGGGGGGAAAGGGTGGAGAAAAAAGTTAACTGTGGATTCGAAATCCTACCATCAATTAAAAGGGAGGCAGATCACAGGTGAGGTTGCACAGGTTCCCCTTAAAGAGCACATGACAGAATCCTAAGAAAGTCACGCACGGCCCATTGCACTCAGTGTAGCTGTCCGCAAATTCCTCTTGGTGACTTGAGTCGTAAGGTCGGTTTGGGGACCATTCGTCTTTCAGGGCCAGCACCACTATTACTTTAGAGGCATTTAGACACCCGGTTTCGCTCGCTTTGCAGAAAGCAAACATTCTCCTTTGCCGATGTTCTGTGGCTGCTGAACGATTTGTCCGTCCGTCCATTCCGCAGGACTGATACTCAGGCAGCACGTGGCAGTGTGGCCGCCAGCCACGGTTACCGTGTCAGAACCCTGCAGTCCTGGTTGATAGTAGCTTGGGACCAGCCTTCCTTTGATCCAGCAGCTAAAGGGCTACTTACACCCAGCACGGCAGAGGCCTGGGCTCCAGGGAGATGACTTTAACAGCTGTGTCGGTTCTGAATGGCCAGTGCTCATGTCACAGAAGCTGGTTAAGGTTTCAAGTAGGGTGGCTGCATTCACAGATTCTCACCGAGTCAGGAATGCGGGGCTGGGCTGGAGGCTGTTGCCTGACCATCCACCTGCAGCCCCGGCCTGCAGAAAAGGTGCATTCTAGCCCAGATAAGAGAAAGCTCAACCAGTACTGACCACTAGGTGTTGGGGGAAGGATGTTTAACACCGGAAGTTCAAGGTACGAGGGGAATATCTAGCAGAGCAGCTCAGCGGTTGGAGAAGCATTAGACGCAAACACCAGGCGAGCCGCTGGCTTCCGAAGCCTCGAGAGATGGAGAGAGGTCCGGAGGAAGGAGCTTCAGGTCTAGCCCCTGCTGGGCCTGGCTTGGGGCTCTGGACGTCAGCCAACCTGCCTGGTGTTGCTTCTTCCTTCTCCATTCCTGCTTGCCTTCCCGAAAGCTGTTGGGAACGTGGTTTTAGTTTTAGAAGCAACCTGTGGTTCTGGAAGGATCTGAGTCTAGGCAGCAAGAGATACGATGGCAATTTTGACCTTGCCCCCAGCTAGCTTGGGGAGCTTGGGGAAGACATTGTAGTACTTCTCCAAGTCTGAGTTTTCTCTTGTATAAATGAACTTTGTTTTGAGGAAGGAATGAGGAATCTATTTCCTGTGAGCAGGACTGTCCGTGCTCGGTCAGTTGTCCCTATGACGCAGAAATTGAGCTTAGTGGAAAGAACATAGCTCTTCAGCCCTCAGTCCACTTTTTATCTGGGTGATCTTGGGCAAGTCATTTAATTTCTCTGGGCTTTGGTTTCCTCGCGTGTGAAAAGTATTACTCGCTGGGTTGTTTCAAGGACGCTCTGGGATAAAACACGCCGAGGGTTAGCAGTGTGTTTGAGACATGATTGACCACCAGGGAATGTTATTATTTCTATTGTTATCATATCATATGTGTCTGTTTACAAGTCCATTGGAGACAGCGACGAATATGCAGCGTAGCGCCTGGGGCCTGACTCAGGGTAGGCACCCAGGCAATACCTGGTACATGGATGCTGGATATTTGATCTCTGAAATCACGTAAACACTAGCGCTTTGACTCCACGTGGGCTGACATACTATTCGCGGTCGTGCGTTCCCCTTTAAATCCAAATTGGAGAGAGGAAAGGTCATTAAGACATAATCATGAGACTTAATCAAGCACTTATTTATTGACCGTACTTGGTGCCTGGGTTTGTGTCTTTTGTTTCTGATTTGAGTTTCATTTCAGTGTCCCAGTGCAGGGAAATTTGTCCCTTTGAATAAGTGTCTTTCTTTCGAAGACAGATTAAGTAGGGATTTCTCTTACTGTGTTTATTTTTGTTTCTAACTCTGAAGCTCAGTGAATTATTCTTTTGCCAGACACTTACATATTCTTAGCCATCCCTTTTGCTTAAGCTTGCAGAGATTTGTGCTTAAAACTGAATAAACAGTCTCAGTTGTGTGCGTGTGTGTGTGTGTGTGTGTGTGTGTTATATGAATTCCTGCTAGAATGCATAAACAAAAAAAAAACAATAGTCACAAATCCTGGGTACTGTGGTCATCTAGACTTCCCAAAAGCCCTTTGTCCAGATGTATTTACATAATGCACTTTGCATGTTTGGCTTTTGTTAAACCCATGAGTTTAATAATAAAGTGTTTGGACATATGCTTTCCCGACCACTTTTCTTGTTCTGAATATGTTTTCCCCTTTGGAAGTGAATGCTGTTTGTTTTTCTGGTGGGTTTTGGGTTTTTTTGTTTTGTTTTGTTTTTTTGGGGTTTTTTTTTTTTTTTTTTTTTTTTGGTACGGATATTGGATGCTTTTGAGGCCTGTTAAAATAATGGTAAATACTTCTCCTAAATAGATGAAATGTAAGACATTCTGAGAAGGGGTTTCTTTGACTTACAGGGAAAAAAAAATAATAGGGAAGCCAAAGTAGGAGCACATTTGGTTCTCGTTCATCAACAGTTTTATGGACCCGCATTGCTGTGTTTCTGTAATGTTGTGCATAAAACATGCTTTAAGCGATCGCGCAGCCTCAGTGTTAGAAAATAAAAAGATATGAACTTGAACCCAAGCTTCCTTGTCAAGAGAATTACAATGTGTTTCAGCCCTAAGCTTCCTTTGAGTTAAATTTACAGTATTTCCCCCCTAACAATAACAACAACCCAAAGCATCTCTTTAAGTTGAAATGTTTGTTAAACTTCATATATACGCATGCACATAAATGTACTTCTCTGTATATATAATGTATGGTCACATACACTTAGGTTTGATTTTTAGGGGATTTCCTCTTCGCTTTCAAATCATTGCACAGAATATCCAAGTAGACATCGTGTCAAAATAATCAAAATGTATTTAACGCTCTCTCAAAGAATCCATTTAAGAATAAGATCGTGGTTTGGGGGTGATTTTCAGGCCATAAATTGAAGTGTAAATATTCAAATTATTTTCATAAACTCTTCAGTTCTGTCGGGCTTTTATGTTATCATACAGTGAATTTTTTGTGTTTAACTTTTCTAGCAGTTCCCTTTTTTAAGAGCCTCAAGTGTCCCATAAAAAGCAAATACTTGAATTTTCAGTGTCTAGGTACTGCATATTTTTCCTTCCGCTTGCCTTATTTTTATAACGGTGATTTATAAAGACATTACTAAAGAAAAGGAAAGAAGGATTTTGAGGAGGAACTGCTATATAACACTGCTTAAAAATCTATTTCCAGTGCTAAGAAGAGGGGGGAAAAAATCCTGGCATCATATCAGCGTGTGATCTGGGATCCGAGTGAGATGGCCATACCTTGAGTCATTATCTTCCAAAAATATTTATGGAGCCTAGTGGAGGAGAAGGGCAGGATGAGGTTGTCAGGCTCCCATTTCCATTTCTGAGGGTGGGGGACCGGGCGTGCTAAGAGGGCGGCCAGCCCTGGGGAAGAGCCGTTGCAGAGAAGGTGGCTTTGCAAAGAAAATGGAAGGAAGAGGTTCCAAGGGGGTCTGTGAAAGAGAACCAGCATCTGACTGCAGGCGATGCAGGCAAAGCTGAGGAAGGCAGGGATTTAGAACATGCTAGTGCATCAGAAATCTTGCTTGTCCCCCCATATCCAGTCCATTTTTTCTTAGCAGAATTTTCAGGGGGTACATGGTGGTTCAGTATAAGAGTTCCATGTCCTGGGGCCCCTGGGGCGCTCAGTTGGTTAAGCGTCCGATTTCAGCTCGGGTCATGATCTCATGGTTTGAGTTCGAGTTCTGCATCAGGCTCTGTGCTGACAGTGTGGAGCCTGCCTGGGATTCTCTCTCTCTCTCTCTCTCTCTCTCTCTCTCTGTGCACCCCCACCCCCCATCAAAATAAATAAATAAACTTAAAAAAAAAAAAAGAATTACATGTCCTAACTTCCATTTGGCTCTCTGTGACCATGTGGCCAAGTTCTAGTCCATGGGATGGCAGGGAAGTTCCCATGCCTTCTCGCCTTCCTTTTTATCCCATTTTCTTTCCCTTCCTGCCATCTGGGATGCCCCTGGGGCTCACAGGGGCACAGTGTTGTGAA
Source organism: Cryptoprocta ferox (assembly GCA_028646485.1). NCBI lineage: Eukaryota > Metazoa > Chordata > Mammalia > Carnivora > Eupleridae > Cryptoprocta > Cryptoprocta ferox. Next base: position 48,023,767 of record CM053563.1, read on the forward strand.
TGGAAGGAGCTGGGTGCCCAGAATCATATCACGTCTAGGGCTGATCATTCCAGGATTTCTTTTTTTAATACAAACTTCTCTCAGATGGAAGGCACTATATTTTTTGGATTTTATGCTAATTGCAGTCAATTCTATCGAATAACTTTATTAAGGACAAAGAGTAGAATGAGGGGCACCTGGGTGGCTCAGTTGGTTAAGCATCTGACTCTTGATTTCAGCTTAGCTCGTGGTCTCCGGGTTCACGAGTTTGAGTCCCAAGTCAGATCCATGCTGACAGTGTGGGCACCTGCTTGGGATTCTCTCTCTCCCTCTCTCTCTGCCCCTGCCCTGCTCTCTGTCTCTCTTTCTCTCAAAATAAATAAAGAAACTTTTAAAAAATAGAATAAAAAATGTGTGAGTAAAGCGAAAGAGAAGGACTAATTGAAAAGCCCCAGGAAGATCTCATGGTACCTTCGAAACATCCAGCCCACACTTGTTGAATGCTCACTGTTCGTAGGTCAGTCACTATTCTAGACACCGAGAGGACAAAGGCAAGGTGAGTGGCAGTTAAGTCCAGCCACGGCTTTGAAATGAATGATTTCTGGGTTGGTACCCAGGCTCCGTCTCTTTCTAGTACTCTTATGGATCCACGCATGTCACCGGCCACCTCCGTTTCCTCATCCGTGAAATGGACACAGTAATATCTACTTCCTGGGCATCACATGAGAAAATGCACCTGAAAGTTTTACATAATGGCCAGCATATGATAGATGAGAACGTAATAGATTTTAGTTTAAAAACAAAATGATGGCTTATTTTCCTCAAGGAGCTTACAATCTCACAAGGAAGACAGAGCTATAAGCACGCAAGTGGACAGTCCTCCGGCTCAGGAACTGCCGGGAACTGGTGAGACCCGGGAATACTGTGTGATGCGTGACGTGGGAGCCCAGGTCAGGTGCTCTGGGAACAGGTAAGAGAAGCCCTCAGCCTGGACTAGAGGGAGTGGAGGTAGTCAGGGCGGTGCCCCTTACACTCTGAGACTGGAAGGGAGGGTGGGTACCTACCATGATGAGGGCACGAGACGGGCAGGAGGATGATGGAAGATGAATGGCGCCCAGCATGTATCAGCCACGGCAGAAGTGGAATAAATACCCAGGTGTGCATGGTCAGAAGAGTTTGCTGGGTGGGGGCAGTCAGGTCAACCAGTGTCACTGGGCATCTGCTTTGGGGACAAAGGTGAGCATACAAACCCGATTAGGATGTGATCCTTGACCTTGAGAAGTCTGTAGTCCAATAGAGGAGACAGATATAAAAGTAATTAAGTGCAGCATAGCACGGAATGGGCAGTCATGGGATCATCTGCAGGCCTGGCTGGACTACAGCGGGACAAGTATTTCATTTTGTCCATCTGGGCAAGACATTGAAGGATTCACAGAGGGAAAGACCCTTGGGTAGAAAATTGAAGGCAGTTCCAGCTTGGCAATACCACCTTGAGTTGCTGGTATGTCCAAGAGGCTTTAGCCCAGTCCTTCAAACAGACAGGCGGCCCTTTTCCTGAGCTGCTCACACAGTGCTGTGTCCAACTCCAGAGGAACTAAGATGTCTGGGTGTGACCACCAAGTAGAGAGGTTTTTCTTCCACTGACCGAGCAGTGACCCGAGGCAGCCCTTGAGACGATCCCAGGTGCCCTGCGGCCGGTTTCCACTCTGGCATTTGTCTTCGTATGGACGCAGCCTATGTCTGGTTAAGAACATGCTGTGTAAGACAGTTCTTTTTCACTTCGCCCCTCAAAATGTGCAAACCGACAACCACAGATAGATCCCAGATGCCGTTTTCCTGCTCTCGCAAACCTTGAAGTGGGCCCTGCCAGCAGACACACCTGCCAAGGAAAATGCTGTCCTCGAAACGTTCCTGGCACCGTCTTCAAGAGGTGCCGACCAAGCACTGGAATCGCTGACCTCCCGGAAAGAGAAGCCTACAGCTGCGGCCTCCAGGGTGAATTCCCTCGATGGGAGGGCCCTATGGAATTAGAGCAGACTTAATCCACATCACAGAGAGTTAGCCCTTCACCCATGGCGAGGGAAGTGGTGGTTTGTGGGAGGGACCTTCCCAGAAGGCAGATGACTCAGGTTGGCCCCAGGCACCTCCTGAAGACCAAACAGACAAGGTGAAGATCAAGGAGGCATTTGGCAGTCACCCGGTCCAGCCCTGTGTCCAGAGGACAGATGTGAGTTTTGTAACGCCAACCAGGAGAACATGGCGAAGGTTGAACTGTGTCCTGTTCCCTCTGGTTGAACCATCAGCATCCAAACAGTGGACCGATTACTGCCCCACCCTGGAAGACACATCAAACTCTCCAGTAAGACTTTCTACAAAATACACAGCTGGCTCGGGAGAGAGCAGGGCTTGGGACTCAAAGGGACCAGCATCTCTCACCCGGAGTATTTTGTCCGTGGGACAGTCTTTCAACACTTTTTTAAAAAGGTGACTTCAACAGTTTTTCAAAAGCTTTTTGTTTTTAAAGATATCATGGCGGTTATAAAGACCAAGGTGGGGGCGCCTGGGTGGCTCAGTCGGTTAAGCGTCCGACTTCAGCTCAGGTCATGATCTCGCCGTTTGTGGGTTTGAGCCCTGCATCGGGATCTGTGCTGACAGCTCAGAGCCTGGAGCCTGCTTCAGATTCTGGATCTCCCTCTCTCTCCCTGCCCCTCCCCCGCTTGTGCTCTGTCTCTCTTTGTCTCAAAAATAAATTAAATAAATAAATAAATAAATAAATAAATAAATAAATAAAAACAAAGCCCAAGGTGGTAGGATGGCTTGGGTCAAGATAGTTTAGAGGAAGTCATATCAACCACTCCTTTGAATCATCACTGACAACCCTGAGGCCCATGGCAAACATAATCAGAGTGTGGTCTCTGTTTCTATGTGCCCAGGTACCTGACCAGCCACTGTGCAGGCCTTGTCATGCAGGGTCATCTGTGGAGGAACTTAAGTGCCCAAGCCAGAAGTTTAAAAACTTATCTAGTTGGTGGTGGGGCCACAGCAGATTTTTTAAATAGGACAATAACATGCCTATATGTATAGCAGATGTCAAGGAAGAAGAAGCCGGAAGCTGAGAAATAAGTTAGAAAGTTATTATTGTATTTTAGTCTCTGGGAACCAGGGGAATGGTGGTCAGAAATAGGGAAGACGAGATCAGTAGCTGGAAGGGGGGGAGGTGAGGAGTTTAATGGTTGACTTTGATATTTGTGGCATGTGCCCTCCTTCCCTTCGAGTTCAGTCCTAATTCCTTGGTGGCTGCATATAGTGGTCCCTCCCAAGCAGGCTCTTCCGTGTCTATCCTGGATGGTTTCAAACCTTCTGAAGGTCCCAAAATGCAAATTTTGCATGGTCCCCCCAGGATGGATGAGGCTCTTACTATCCAGAGCCCACTCCTCTGTAGGCTTACCTGCCCGGTGAGTAAATGATGCATGAGTGCTAGCAAGTAGTCAAAGATGCATGCATGTATGCTAGCCAGTAGTCAGAGTGGCCCACTAATTTCTTAAAAATTAAAAAAAGTTTGAATTAAAAATAGCCCACTTGATCTTTTTTTTTTTATTGTGGTGAAATACATGTCACAAATTCTACCATCTTAGCCATTTTTAAGCAACACCCCAGTAGTATTAAAATCATTCGCATTGAGCAGCCATCACGACCATCAGCCCCGTAACTCGCACCAGCAACAGAAATTCTAGACCTGTTACATAGCCGTCCCTTCTCCTCTCTCTCCAGCCCCTCAGTACCTCATAGAAGTAGAATCATACAGTGTTTGTCTTCTTATGACTGGTTTATTTAGCGTGATGTCCTCAAGATTCATCCATGTTGTAACATGGGTCAGAATGTCCTCCCTCTTTAAAGCTAAAGTATAGTCTGTTATATGTACATATCACATTTTGCTTCTCTGCTCCTTCCTTGTTAGAAACTTGGGTTGCTGCCACGTTTTAGCTATTTTGAATAATGCTACAGTAGACATGGGTGCACCAGTCTTGAATTTTAACTTGCTTTCTAAGTAAAACTTTCACAACTTCAGAACTTCTCAAATTCCTCCCTGGGCAGAGTCCATAGGCTGCATGGGTTTTGGACCATGTCTTGGTCGTGCTTTTTCCTCTCGGTTTGGAAACCAGCGCACACTAGGCGGGGAGAGATTTCTGACAGCAGCTCACCAATTATGGTTTCCAGCAAATGGCTCCAGTAGATCGACCAGGAGTTAAGTAAGAAAAAGTGAGTGCCGCTGTTTGAGGTATGTCTAGAGTATAGTTTTAATCCATCCCTGTCAGGCTCATATAAAATCCCAGGCTTCTGTAACTCTTTAACTTGGAGCATCACAGGGTATCACATGTTGACTGGAAGCCAAGAGAAGCAAGGAGTTTTGTTCATGGTTAAATCTTATAAAGATGCTTTTTAAAGCATATTAATCCGTTAGTAATCCACATGGACTTTGGAATATGGTCACATATCGTTTAGGACCTGGTCCTGGAAAATCAGGTAGAAATCTAGTTTTAAGCCACAGGAACTTGGAAGTGGCCTTTCAATAACCCCATTCTCATCAGTTGTCTCTGTTCCTAGATATAAAAAAAAAAAATGATGCATCAAATTTTCATGAAGAGGGGCACACCTAGGGGGTGTTTTTTGCAGGGGGGTAAGAAGGAGATTTTAATTTTATTAGCATTTCATATTTACCAAAATGTTACCAGAATAGTGTGAGCAGCATTTTACCCAGATTCACAAATATATCTGGCACGGTTTTATTTTGTTTTGTTTTGCTTTTATTTGTGTGTGTGAGAGAGAGAGACAGAGAGAGCAGCGGGGAGGGGCAGAGGGAGAGAGAGAGAGAGAGAGAGAGAGAGACTCGGAAGTAGGCTCGATCCCATGACCCCAGGATCAGGACCTGAGCCGAAATCAAGAATCAGCCACCCAGCCAACTGAGTCCCCCCCGGTGCCCCCACCTGGTGGGGGTTTTTCATAATGCTAATTAGATACATGTATAAGAATTACCCATTAACAAAATGATCCTTTCTCTTTGAGTGTGTGTTTTCTATGGAGCTGCTACACATATATTTACTGAGCTTTTTAATACGCCAGGCTCTGTGTTAGGCACTTATTAAATCTTATATGATTTAATTGGCCTTTCGTGATTTAATCCCCAAAGCCCTCTCGTGAGGATCGTTACCCTCATTGTCCTGTGAGAGGCAAGGCCACTTTCTCAAGGCTGGGCAGCGGGCAGAGGAGCTAGGATTCCCAGCCACACCCTGCGACTTCCAATCCTGAGTCCCTGAAATGTCATCATCTGACATTGTGTGTCAGGACCTTCCTGGATCGCAGGAAAGACATAGGAGTTCTGTTTGGAGAGGAGAGCGAAAAACTAGTCAGGCCGGATTTCCACTTGTCTGGAAGGGAGCTAGGGTGCGGTGGGGAAAGACAGGAAGCAGATCAGCGTTTGCTAAACTCGGCCACTGCAGACCGATGTATGGACAGCCCTTCAGCGCTTGACCTCCACGTCAGAATCGGGGGTATCGCTGACAGTGTTTACAGAGATGGTGACGTTATCAAACACGAAGAATCAGGTGAGGCATAAACACAGAAGAGCTTGAGGACGGCTGTATGCAGCAGAAAGATCCTTACGAGCAGGAGTATTTCTGACCCTGGGGGCTGTCTTGGTGGGTCTGCCTTACTTGCTTCCCAGCTGCTGGAGCTGTTATGTCCCCTGAATATTCAGGATCATCATCCTCAAGATTCCCTAAAATATAGTAAATATTAAAAGTCATTTCTGGGTGGCTCAGTCAGTTAAGTGTCTGGCTTCCGCTCAGGTCATGATCTCAAGGGTCATGAGTTCGAGTGTCGCATCAGGCTCTCTTCTGTCAGCACAGAGCCTGCTTTCGAGCCTCTCTCTCCCTCTCTCTCTGCCCCTACCCCACTTGCGCGCTTTCTCTTTCTCTCTCTCTCAAAAAAAAAAAATAAACAACAACAAAAAAAGTCATTTCTGGATATTTTAGTACATTCATCATTCCACAGGTACTTATCGAGCACCTGCCATGTACTAGTGGTGCCGATGTAGGAATGAAGGCAGACGAAGGCTCTTTGTTCCAATGCACTCATACAGTCAACAGTGAATGAGTGAGCAAGACACAAGTTGGAAAGAAGCGATATGTGGCCACCTTCACTGGGTACAGCAATCGAGAGGGACTGGGGATGAGTACGCTGATTTGGTTTGGGGTCTGGAAAGCCCTTAATGGATCTGAGGCCTGAATTGCTAGAGGCAGCAAAGGGTGCTGAAAGCAAGAGGTGCAGGCGGGGGGACAACAAATGTTCAATGCCAGTTTGACACAGCTGAAAAACAAAGCTAGGTGATAGAGGGTAATGGCATGGTTTTTGATTGAAATCTGATGAGGTTAGGCCTTGAAGGCCGAGTAAGGAATTGGGACTCTCTAAGTGCTTAGGCAGCCACTGGAGATTTTAGGCAAGACAAAGAGCCCATCAGGTCAGTGCCCATCACGGGGACTCTAAGTCATGTTCACGAGGCTCATTACCAATGGCACTTGGAACAAAGACAGCTGTGTATTACAGTCAGCATATATTCTCTGAACATCTTTTATCTGTTCGACTCCAAATAGGCTGCTGGGCTTTAGAGATGAATGAGAGGCAGTACCTAGCCCCGAAAGGCTCCTGCCTGGAGAAGGCGTTCGCCATCCTCGGTAATGCGTCCCTCTTAGGCAATGATGCCAATACTGCAGTTGCTGGGATTTCTTGATTCATTTCTTTCATCCACCAGTGGCAAATGTTTATCCTTTGAGGGTGCACTTAATTTTTTTTGGAAATAGCCAAGAGTTGCTTTAAATCTACTCTAGTGAATAAAGTAGGGGATTGGATTTTTAGAAAACAAGTAAATAAATCAACAAGGTTGATTTTTGCTGTATGTTTTCTAAAACGTTCTGGAATGCCATTTCCTCTAGTTGTCAAATTCTTGAATATCAAATTATAACCAAGAAGTTCCTTGAAATATAAAAGTGTTTGGATTTAGGAGTACCCAAATCTGAGGAAAATCCCTGTTTGGGGGGGGTCGCCCTGCCCTGCTAATGGCAACCTGCAATCCTCCAAATTTCATCCACCCTGGCAGCCCATCCCACTTTGGTGTTCCTTCAAGTGACAGGAGTCTGATGATCTTTTTGGCATCGAGATTACAGAGGCTAATTTTGATATTTATACATGCATTTGCTGAAGCTTTCTGAATCTGGTTGGGAAGACCCAAGGTTATCCTGTTCAGCTGTATAGGATATTCACGGTTAGACTACGGAATCTACATAAGTGGAAAATTTAAATCTATTTATATTTTAAAAATCATGGTCCTGAAGCTTTTAAAAATACACACTACTTTCCATCCCATTATACGAAAATGCATTTGAGGTGGTCGTCATTCTATTTGGGCCATGGTCTTCCGAGACTTGGGACAATAATATATGTTTTCTCTCTTATGCAAATGCATGCAGATTTTTAAAGCGTGCATGCATGTATTACACACTTTATAAATTCAAGTAATAGAAATGTTTGTGTATATAAATAGAATGAGGAGTATACGTTTTATATAAAATAACCTCTTTGGTATTTGTTTACCCTGATTTTTTTGATTTATGAGTCGTCATTGCTCACTATAAAAGAAGAAAAATAAATATGCAAAACACTGGGAGACTTTTAATGGGGTTACTTCCCATCTCAGCTCAGTGTTTCTCCACTGACGCTGACCTTGAAATTGCTTTTTAAATACAAGTCAAAATATGCAAATTCCAGAGTATCAGAATGAGTATGATGTGAGGAGTTCTTTCAAATTCACATTTTTACATCATTTCCATCTTATATCCTGTGCTTTATCTGCTTCCTAATCCATTAGTGTCTGAGTGGTGGGTATATAGGTTTTCTCAAATGCACCAATCCCCACTAAGGTTAAAATACCCAAAATGTGTGCGAGTATGGTTTTCTTTCTTTCCTTTCCTACTTTTTTTTTAAATTTAACTCTCTCCCCTTTTTCATGAACATGAAGCATTTCCTGCCTAGCAGATTTCATTTCTTTCCTTTCTAGTCTCCACAGTCTATTGCGAGGAGCTGACCCCCCTCTGATGTAGGACTCGTCTGTGTGGTTCAGTCGTGTATTTTAGTCGCTCCTAGTGCCTGTGCTGTCCATTTCATTGCATCCCAAAGAACTTTTCCTCTGTCCTCTGTTCATATTTCATCAGGGTTTCCTGGAGTCTGCATAGCACCGATATGTATATATCACTGCCCCCCTCCTTATGGCCAGAAAAACTCACAACCGTGAATTTCACTGAAGTTTATGATTGGTCCCTGACTGCCTCCACCTCATGTTTGGCACAGAATCCTCTTCTGGATGCATTCTTGTTGTTAGATAAACAAGCAGATATACTGAACCGGTGCATGAATGAATAGGAAATATCCCAGTTCCAAAGGATAAATCTATCATGTGGTGGAGAGGGTATTCAGGCAAAACATTTGGTTCTGCGGTCGCTTGGAGGATTGGGCCCGTGCTATAATTAATGCCACTAGCAGTAAAAGGACATTAGGGATGTCGCGCGTGTTGATTATTTCTTCATTTTGTTTATCCAAGTTTCCCCACCTTGGAATCTCTGCGGCCATTGCCAAGGAAACCTTGGAGGCAGAGCGCTAGCCACTGTTCCCTTGTAAGTGCATCATTACCTCGCTCCAAAGTCTTTTTTATTTTCTTTCCCTTTCTTTCTTTCTTTCTTTCTTTTTCTTCTTCTACTTCTTCTTCTTCTTCTTCTTCTTCTTCTTCTTCATCATCATCATCATCATCAATAGAGGATGGAAACATTTTTGGATTCAGGAGTCCATAGTAGTCCTGTAAGCAGCTGGAGATGAGGGGGGATGGATTTATGAAATGGACCATTTCAAATGGCATTATCTTGCCACCATGGGGTACACCTTTCGAAAATCATGGGAGAGTGCTCAGAAAACAGAGCATCTGGTTTTCATCCTCTGCATTGTGTCTGCACCCCCCATAATCATGGGAGAGAAGAAAGTCTCAGGCTTCCTTTCCTGGGTTGGAAAAGGCAAGTAATCCCCATAACGAGAAGAAGCAGTGTGATAAAATAAGAGTACTTCTTAGAAGTCAAGGATTGTGCTTTCACTATGATTTGTTGTTGTTGTTGTTGTTGTTGTTTCAATCACAGTGATTTTTTTTTCCTGCTTATTTGGGCCTTAATGTAATTATGGCATTAATTAAGCTCTTTGGTTTTATTTTTCACTGAAAACATCGTGCTGTTTTCTGTAGGATAATGTAGACTAATGTGGCTCTGCTGGGAAAGCTAGTAGATGGGAATACTGGCTGACAGTTTCTTTGCCTTCCTCTGCCTTTCCCCATCTCAAGGCTGGTGGGTGATTACTCTTGAGTATGCCTACACCCAAATTATGGATCGCGTTTCTGACACGGAGAGCCCTTCCTGTCTGGTAGTCTGGGTCCAATCTGCATGGAGGAGCAAAGTGGATTCTTCTTGGTGTGCCCTTGGCATAAACTACCAAGTGATAGTTCATCCCCATAAAGAATCAGGCTTCTTAAACAACTTCTAGCTCTTTCCCACACTGCCAGGGGATCTCGCAGACTTCTCCTTGAGTGGTGATAGTCATCATCCTGATGGACAGGCAAGAGTCCCCAGCACACTCTACCCCGTGCCTGTGGTTCCCATGATGCCCTGGAGAATGCCCTGGAAGAAGTTGTGAAAATGTCTGACAGAAGTTTGAAAAGCATTGAAAATAAGTCTTCCTCCTCCTACACTACTCCTCCCCCCCAATAGATAACATAAGAAAAATTGACCTCTGTAACTGGGCTGGGGGAGGAATGAACAATAACCAGCCCAAATGTATGATTTCAGAAAATTGGGGAAAAAAGATATTTTTAAAGGTAGCTTCTTCTCAAAAAGTTTGGGACGTGTTTTCTTCCCCCCACACACGTGACATGCCAAGATAAAATTGAATTGTGTGGACACGTTAAGAGGATAAGAGGACCTTGAACTTGACTAACTGAACTTGCTGGTCATCACAAGACACGGAGGGCAAACATCTCATTTGTTGAGATATTTTGAGACCTCATTGTTTAGGCAAACATGAGCTAGAAATTGAGAAATCTATTCATGCTCTTCCTTCTGGTTGCCTGGAAGGAATTCATGCCAAATACCATGGCTGAGGCCCCAGGCGAAAACTAGCTCTTCCGAAGGAGATGTTCTGTGCCTGAGCCTTTTCCTGTCTGCCCATCCCCTGCTTTCACCCAAGGAAATAAGGTGTTTATTTGCATGTATATGAGAGAACTGTCTTGGGTCTGTGTCACACAGACCTCAACTTGAAGCCTGCCTTCACTTTCCCTTACCTTTCCTGCTTCTGTTCCCTCTTTTACGAAATGAAGGCCATGATGGCAGCCATGCAAAATTCCTCTAAAGCTTTAGCTACATAATGAATCAAAATAGTAGCACAGAGTAGGTACTTAAAACACATAATAGGGCTTTCTTCCATATGACATGCATTTAGTTTTGCCCTTTGGGGACAATTCTCTCTTTTTTTCTTTAATCTTCAAAACGATCCTGTGACATAAGCATTACTGTGCCCATTTTCCAGATGAGGAGACTAAGGTCCAGGGATAGTAAGTCATTCATCTCATAAAAATCAAACCCGAGATCCAGACTCTGGTCTCTTTGACAGTAAACACTGTATTCTTACTCACTACATATTTATCTCCCATGGTCCTATTCCCAGGACTACAAGTCTCTTACCCCAGGTCAGATGACCTGTCTAGGACTGGAAACTCCAAGAGGGAGAAACGAGGAAGACCCAGGCACATGAGCTTCAAGAGCAGCTGAGTTACCAGAAAATCGAAGGCAGATTCTTCCAGGGCTTCCTCAGAACTTTCCCTCTCGCTATATCTGACACATCATGGTTGGACCAACTCTGGAAAAGAAACAGAAAGGAGGAAAATGGCTCCATTCTGCATTGCCTTGTCAGTATCTTGGACACAGGTGGAAAAATCTAGAAGGAGTGTGGGATAACTGAAAGTAGCTGGATGTGGGCTGGCGATCAAAGGCAGCCCTGCCAAGACTCTCACGGTTTTTGCAGCTCCTTCTGGATTCCAGTGGTTTGTTCAGTGGCTCTGTGATGGACCAAGAGAGGTAGCTCCTGAAAGTGTGGCCTGCCGTCCCCGAGACAAAGCATCTGTCACAGGGAACCCAAAATCCTCCTTAGGAAGCCCTGTATCACTGATATCCACAGTCATTTCCAAAGCTGATTTTCTGTAGTCAAAGAGTCTGTTTTCAGATCCTTGCACAGATATTTAAGAAGCTCATCAAGAGAAGGAGATTTGAAGAAAAAACAAAAACCAAGAATATATTGATTTCTGAGAATTCTTCCTGAGTTTTCTTGGCTTTGGTGCTGTCAGCCCATGATGAGATGGTTGTTGAGTTTGGATTGATTTTTGTCTTTCAAGACTCAGCACAAAACAGCCATTCCTCTGGGTAATCTTTTCTACTCCCCCTTCGCAGATAGACTTGACCTTCATAATTGAGATTCTCTTCTACTTCATCAGCTTCTACCATTTTCAAGTGCTATCAAAGTGAATAGAAACAATTTCTTGTCTATGTCATCTATAAGACTGTGTACTCCTTGAAGACAGGAACCGTCCTATCTTCAAGGTGCCCAGGAACTGATTGTTACATCAGTGAGTGGAATCAAATTATTAACAGGTGAGGAGAGCAAAGAGCACAATAATATAGAACCTAGAACATCTTCTCCTACTAATGCTGGTGGTCGAGATCCATTGTTGTATATAATTGATCTCACTTGCTGTAGTCAAGTCAAGTTGTAGTCTGAGTTCGGGAAACATCTCCATTAGTACCGTAAGTACTCTGGATTTAGTGACTTCTTCTCTATTTGTAACTAGTGACAAGTCACCAATCCAATTTCTTGTTCAAGTACATGGGGATTGAGAATCATAACATCTAGGGCAGATCATCTTGAGACATTCTTAGATTATACTGCTGCATGTGAACTTGGCTCTTGACCCCCACAGATAAGTGAGCACAGCCTCACAGGGGAAAATGGAGACACCTTGACCCTCCCATGTAGCTATTTCTGTGATGAATCACCTGGATCCAGAACACAAGAGGGAGATGCTAATTGAAAAAAGCTTTGCCTAAATGGCTAGAACGGGAAAACCAGTAAGAATGGCAGCAATTCCTCTTTCCTTCTCCGTGGAATCTCGAAGCACCCTCAGGGTAGTCCTCATTTTTATTTTGTTTTGTTTTTTAATTTTTTTTTATATTTATTTATTTTTGAGAGACAGAGTGAGACAGAGTGCAAGCAGAGGAGGGGCAGAGAGAGAAGGAAACAGGCTCTGAGCAGGCTCCAGGCTCTGAGCAAATGTTCAGCACAGAGGCCAATGCGGGACTTAAACCCACGAACCGTGAGATCATAACCTGAGCTGAAGTTGATCACTTCACTGACTGGGCCCGCCAGGTGCCCCAGGGTAGTCCTCATTTTTAAGGAGTGACATCGAGAGGTGGACATCTTTTGGAATAAGTTGAATTTAGAATTGCAATCTGTCACTTGGTTGCTTTTTCTTAAGTATCTCAGTCTTCAGAATAAGGCTGTTTGGGGCGCCTGGGTGGCTCACTTGGTTAAGCATCCAGCTTCAGCCCAGGTCATGATCTCGCGCTTCATGGGTTCTAGCCCCACATCCGGCTCTGTGCTGACAGCTCAGAGCCTAGAGCCTGCTTTGGATTCTGTCTCCCTCTCTGTCTCTGCCTCCCCCCTACTCCTGCTCTGTCTTTCTCTCTCAAAATTAAATAAACACTAAAAAAATTAAAAAAAGAAAAAACAGAATGAGGCTATTTGTCTCACCCTTGTGAAATTCACTCTTTGCTTAATTTTCACTCCCAGAAGATCAAACTCAAGTTTGAAAGTCTATACCCTAACCAAAAATTTGGGTTTTTTTGTTTGTTTTATCACTTTTTTAAAAAAAATCTCTTTTGCTGACACTGTTACTCCTTATATACCCCGTTAAACCTCCCCAAACACCCCAGACTTCTAGATTTATTTTCCCCTTTCTTGTTTGTTTGTGCTCCCTGTTTGATCTGACGACGGGTTTTATTTTTAAGGTCGGCATCTTTATTTGACCCTCCTCGTGTGCCCCTCCCCACCACTTGTCTTAACTTATTTTTGACTTGTTTCCTTTATTACTTTCCAAAATACTGAATATTCTTTTTCCTTAGGCCTCATTTTATGTAGGTGCTATGTTTTTGGTAGCGAGCACCTGGCTTTAACTGACGTGGGCTGAGCATTCGGTGGGGAAGGGACTCTATCTCACGGACAATCCACGCGAGGCCACTCCCGGCTCTTACCTTAACTTCCCTTGTGACCTTGAACGTGTCCTTTCACCTGTCCATCTCTTAATTGTCCTCTATCCCTTTGGGCTGATCAGTGCCTGTCCTACCTTCCTCACAGGCTTACTGGGCAGCTCGGAGGAGTAACTAAACTGTGCAGCACTTTTAAATTCAGCTGAGCTCTGGAAACACGGGGTCATCTCATTGATTCCTTAAATGAGGTGATTATTCAAGAAATCTTTCAAACTAATTTTATTTCCTCTCTCCCCATCCAAGAACACCGAGATAAGTCAGCTGACCCTCTCTCTCTCTCTCTCTCTCTCTCTCTCTATCTGTGTGTGTGTGTGTGTGTGTGTGTGTGTGTGTGTGTGTGTTTGAAGAAAGAGTCAGGGAGGTCCTACATCCACAAAATATGACTAGACCAGCCCTTGTACTTACTTACACAATGAGAAGATTTCAGCACTCAGCCCGGAGGAAGTAGTTTCTCTCTCCCTCCATCCTGGGGCACTGAAGAAATAGAACAATTACATGTCTCCACTCTGCAGACACACTGTGGACCTGGAAAATGGGTGGGTGCATTTATCAGATAGTCAATTAAGTCAGGTGCACCACATGGAGGAAGGGGTCCACGCAGCTTGGCAATGGCCCCTGGGGAACCTAGCTCAAAGCCAGGTTCTGAGGTGAGAACCACAGCATCAGGGGTCTGGGGTCTTACCCGATGCCCTCCTACAAGTTGGTAGGATAGATTTCCCTCCTGGAAGATTCAAGTGAAATAAAGCTTTATGAATCGGTACCAGAGACATTAAATATGGATTACAAAGTGCGAATTTCTCCCCCTCGGTCCCATCTTTGCTTCCATAAAGGAGTAGGTTAAAAAAGAAAAGTTCTTGTAAAAAAATGTCTTTACTGCTCAGTAAATCCCTGTGGGGGGAAAAATGGTGGTGTGGGTGGGGGGGAAGGAATGCACATTAGTCTTCCATTAAAAATAGATCAAAAAAGTACCCAAAAGAAAAAACCCCACAACAATGAAATAAATTAGGATAATACAACTGGAGGCCCGCAAATGAGTTTGCTAAATGTTATATTTTCTCAAGCCACTTAGATTTCTAACTTCCTGTTTCTGCCTGAAGCAATAAAGGCAGGAACACTGTCATTAGCTTCAGAAACCATTTTTTAGCCCCTAGCTGCATTTATTATTATTTTTTCTACCCCCGCCCCCCCACAGCTGTATCTCTGCATTTCTTACAGCCCAGGTGCATCTTGCTCTTGAGTGCTAAACGAGATGCAAGGCGGGAGAGGATGTTCCCCTCCCTTGTTGGCAGGAGGCCGGTGCCAACCCCGTGAACGCGGGGCTGGGCGGGGGGGCTTCCCGGGGCGGCTCCCAGCAACGCCGGACTGTCTTTCCACTCCACACTGAGATCAGATCACCTGTGATCGCCGTGAACCACAGGATAATCCCTGGCAGTTTTCAATAAAGTAATGACTCCGTCCCCTCATTTAGCCCCTTAAAAAGAGCCAAAAGGAATGTGGCACCCAGATGCTATTTATAACCATTTTTACCTCATGCCTCTAGGGCCAAAATTGGAAACCTAATTTTAGATCCATAAAAGCCCAAATATGTGTATAAGAAGCCCCAAAATAATATATTCCAGGGCGGCTCCGAACAGGTTCAGGTTGATTTATCTCACGGTGGATATTTAATTATGTCATGGAAAAAACAGTGGCAATTAGATCATTATTTCTTGGGTGTTGGGTCCAAGGACATTCCAGAGGAAGTCAAAGGCAGAGGGAGGAAGGAACAGAAATACCGATGGGCCCGGCAAGCCTGCAAGCCGGGTTAGCGGACGAGGAGAGACTTTCAGATCAGAAAGAGGGACAGTGCCATCGTCCACGTGGCTGGGTCATCCTGGCATCCCTGGGCCTCTGTCCACTCAAAGTGGGGCGTAATCCTGCCTACCTCCTGGGTCTGTTGTGGCCTTTAGAACGGCAGCATTCTGCCTGGGACCTGGTGAACCATGGCCTTGTCCACGCAAGGCTACACTGGTAGCTGTTATTTATTCATCGTTACTGCTCAGGAGACCTGTCACCTCCCACCCCCTCCAAACGCTCTCTTTCTCCCTTTTAGAAATTAGCTGAACAACTTCATGATGTTGGATAGAGCCCTCACACCTCACAGATCTCAGAACCTGTGTCTTTTCTGGATCGCCAGGCTGAAAGATGCACAATATTCCAAGGGGGCCAGATGTCAGACTCTAATAGCATTTTGCTTTTGAGGACCTCCCAGATCCTGAAAGGTCCCAGCCCCCAAAACAGCCCTGCTCCCTGTTTTATAGACACCCACAGGCAGCTCTGCCTGATTCCCACTCTCCTCCTCATCTCCCCAGCTGTATTCCCTGGTGAAGAGGCATAAACCTTGGGAGCTCCCACTCTGGGAGAGGTACCAGGAGCCTAGACTTCTAGCCCTGTGGTAGGCAGATGTTTGGCCCTGTGACCTTCCCACTCTGGTATTACTGCCATGGTTATGTTGCATGACAAAAGGGCCTTTGCAGGTGTAATTAAGGTAACCAGTCAGCTGACTTTAAAATGGGGAGATTACTCCGGATTCTTAGGGTGGGTCCAGTGGACTCACAAGAGCCCCCCAGAGCAGAAGAGGAAGCAGACGAGGGAATTAGAGAGACGAGGCCAAAGCAAGGGCAGAGAGACGGCAAGCAGGACAAGGATTCCATGTTTTGTCCCTGACTTTGAAGATAGAGGGGACCATGTGCTGAGAAAGATGGGTGGCTTCTAGACGCTGAGAGCTAGCTCTGGCCAACAGCCAGAAGGAGACACTATGGCCTTGTGGGCCCCACTGTGCCTGGACTTTGGACCCGCGGCAACCATGAGATACAGAAATAACAACCCTATTGCTGAATCCAACAGCCTGGTCACTTGCGGTGACCATAAACAAAATTCCTGCATTCCCTGGGGCCTTTCGTGGGGCAGGTCTCTCCCAGCCCTCAGCCCCTTGAGCTCCTTCCCGAGTACATCTGCCCCTTTCGCCTCCGTTCCCTCCCTAGAGAATCAGCTCGCCTCATTCAGTAGAATTGCTTTTGTTTGATTATGAGTGTGTTCAGAGTCATACTCAGCCTAATTATTGCTTTTGACTAACCCCAACACATAATGTTGTGTGTCATGCTGTACTACTTTTAATTTCACAGATGAACACATTTCTATTCTTTAATCCCCTCTCCAAGTCTCGTGTTAACTCCATCTGGACAAAGCACTGAGGTGTGTGTATGGCTTCCTCCAAGCTGAATGCCAGAGCTGCCCTAGTTTCACCCCGCAGGGCCAAAACAACAAGAAAAAGGTTTTCCTCCTGAGTGACGAAAGCCTTATTATGTGGAATCCATTGTGCTGGCCTGAGAGGTCTCACTCCAAGACTTCACATGCCACCCCACATCTATATAGCTGTCTGGCTCGGAGACTGGCCGTCTTAATAGCAACCGCACTATTTAGTGCCTACTATGTGCCAGGCAAAGGGATATGCTAGGGGCTTTTCATGCATCATTTAACTTCGTGATAACCCTCCCATTTGACAGGTGACAGGACTAAGGCTTGTAGACTTTCCAGGGCTATGTAGCTCTAAGTTTAGTTCAGCCGTTCAACCCAGGCGATGACATCAGACACTATGTCCTTAACTATGGAATACTGCACATGTTTGGGAGTTTTGGTTTTGGTTTTGGTTAAAAGGGAGAGAATGACCCCAATATTTTCCTCTTGATAGATTATAGATTGTTTCATCCATCCTTTTCCAATACTCCCTCCCAGTCTTTGAGGGATTGTGTAGTCTCCAGCCCAGATGCATTTCATTGTGTGTGTGTGTGTGTGTGTGTGTGTGTGTGTGTGATGGGTGGGGCGGGGGGAGTTAGTCAATGGTTATTTCCTTGAGGAAAAGGGAAGAGAAAAGCGGACCACTTTTCAGTGTTTGTTCCTGCAAAAGCACAGTGGCATGCCATTGTTCCAAGAGGAAGGGGCTTGTCTGTCTTATCAGCTTCTGGTGAAATAGGATATAGGTTGGAAAGCTAAGTTATAGCAGGTGCACTTGAATTTGAGAAGGAGAGACCAAGCAGAACCCTGGCTCTTCAAGGTCAATTGTATTTTCCTGTTCAGGCATACCACACACACATACGCAAGTTTTTGGTATTAGGATTTGTGGATTTCTAAACTCATGAATGATGAGACTTAAAATGATTTTTGTTAATATGGGGTAAAAATTTGAGCTGAGATCCTTTATCCTCGGGTCACATTTTCTGCAAGCATTTGAATAATAGTTCCTCTTAGATACTTGCAGTGATGAAATTGGGAGTTTTCAAAAGAAATCAAAAATCTGAAATGATGGGGCCCAGGACTTTGGGGGAACAAGAAGGCTGACACCTTTGGGGAAAGCCAGACTTTCACAGTTACAGTTCCGAGTGTGTCCTCTGATTCTAACGCGATATTTGCCAGGGGTGGAGTAGCTAAAGGCTGATGATCTGCACTGGAGAGAGTTCTTTGAACCCTACTCAAATCCCCCCTTGATTTTATCCCCATTTGGCTTCCTCCCGAGTAAGAGGTGAGTTGGGAGGCTGGTAGCAATCACAGGAGGGCAATGAGAAGAGACCAGATGAGACTAAAGTCTTGCTTTATTTTTTTTTTCAATTGTGAGTGACGATACACCCACCCCAAAACAAGGGGAGCATATCATTTCCTGGAACTGGGAAGCCAAGGGGTAGATCTGGCATGGTCTGACCCGGGCGATCAAATGGCACTGTCGGAATTCTGTTTCTCTCCATCTTTCAGCTGAGCTTCCCTCTGGGTAAACTTCATTTTCAGACAGGGTCAGTCCAGGAGACCAGACATGGCCACCATGAGCCCATACATCCTTCATGTCCAAAGAACCAGTGGGGAAGGCGTGTGCCTGGCTCCTTCCCTACAGCGCCAGCAGGATTCTCATAGCTGACTCTCATTGGCCCTTAGTGGGTCACATATCAGTCCCTGAGCCAATCACCTTGCCCCTGTCCACAGCGGGTCTGGATGTCACCTTGGAGTTGAGGGATGACATTGCTCAACACAAGCCACAGAAAGCATAGGGAATGGAGTAAAGTTAGGTATGTCATTGCTGGAAAAAGTAGGATGAATATTAAAAAGACAAAAAAAAAAAAAACCAGACCTCCATTATAGCAGCTTCACTGCTACAGCAGCACCCATTCCTAGAGACAGTGAGAGTCTTACTTGATGTTGGTCTTACTCTAGACTTATCCCCAGGGGAATTAGAGACCGATGTGCCTGAAAAGCTATTGTTTCTTGTACTTGGGGGCCAGGTGATGGGAGCACCAGGCATGGGCCCATGAAAGGGAAGAGAGAGAGAATCATACATGTAGTCATGATGGGGTCCATCCAGGATTGTAGATGGCAGGGAAGGTTCGACCAGGACAAGGGGAGGTCGCTGGCCTAAGTGTGCCAAGTATAAGTAGCAGCATTCTTGTTATGGAAGGAGGTGCCACACATTTGAAGCCAGCAGAGAGATGGTGTTTGCTCTAGGCCATTTTTCAAACTATAGCCCAGTTGATCTTCTTGAAACTCAAATCTGGACACACCATTCCTAATCCTCCCACTAGGATAAAGACAGACCCTTAAACATAACCCACAACTCCCCCACCCAGCAATCTAGCCCCCATCTAGCTCCCTGGTCTCATTTCTCATGGCTCTCCCCTTAACTCTCTTCCCTCTTACCACACTGACTTTCTCCCAGTTTCTGGAACTTTCCCTGCTGCCTCCTGCCACAGGGCCTTCATGCATGCTGGTCTCTCCCCTTCTTTCCCTTGGTATCATTCTTTGTAGTTCAACTTCATTGTCACTCCCTCCAGGAAGCCATCCTCGACTGCAGTAAGCCCTCCTAGAAGTTCTCATAGATCGGCACGATTCCTCTTGACAGCAATGCTATGATTTTACATTTATTTGTGTTCATCTATCAGTTCCTGTTTTTCCCACTAGACTGTGAGCTGCATAGGCCACGTGTCTGTTTTGATTCACCAGTGTCTCCCTAGTGCCCAAACAGAGGGCTCGGCAGTCAATAAATATTTATGGAATGAGTGCGTGGAAAAGCAAGTGAATAAGGCTGTGCTTCCCAGGTACTTACTCAGGCTTCTAGAATAATTCTGCCATAGCGGAAGGAAGCAGGCACTACAGGAAAAGCTGAACCTGGATCATGGATCCTTGGGCCAGCTAGGGCCCACAGGTGTTCCTGACAAATCACTCATTTCCATGATTTTGCTTTGTTTCCTTGGAAGTGTTTTCTTCTAGTAGTCAGTGGTGACGGTGGTGAAACTGTATGTTAACTGAGTGATTGTTCACTTCAACCACACCGGACCAGTATTGGCACTCAGACCTCCTAAGTTAGGGCCCTTGGAAAATCCAGCCCTCGTTCTGAACAGACAGGCCAGATATAATGCGAGTATTGTCCTTTGGACCCAGACTGAGCTGAAGTCCATCCTTGGTCTACACAGGGTAATAAATCTGTGAAACAAATCACTACTGCAGGCATCATTGCAATGGAGGGGTGCATATTTAACCTACTTTAGGGAACAAGCTCTTTTTAAGGGCTTACACACTAATTGTATGCAAATGGATGCTGCTAATTGCAAACACAAAATTCAAACTTAGTCAAATTAGAAACCTATTCATCAACAGTCCCTTTAAGACCTCTGCTCTACTCTGAGTTGAAACTGCTGTCTGATGGTACATACTACCATTTTTCTAAGCCCCCAGTTTGCACTGGCCTCCAGCATTGCCCCAGGAGACTCCCTGAGGACAGAAACTTTGTTCCCCTTCACTTTTGCCTAATGCTCCGCTCAGCCTGGCAGGTGCCTCACTTGAAAACAAAAATACATATTGAGGCCCTTCTCTGTGCCAGGCACAGCAATGGGCTGTGACCGGAGAGATTGCAGGCATGCGTGGATAAACTGTTTTCTGGAATGCCTTGCTCTCATCACCCTGTTCCAAATCTGAGCCAGCCCTTCTGTCCCAGCTCAAATTCCGCCTTCCCTGAGGTGCCCAGCTGGACGAGATCAACCCACCCTCCACTCTTCCGTAGCATTTCGTCTATGGCATTTATCTGACGCTTTTCACTTACTGTCCTGTCTTGTGTTTGTTTTCATTCATGAATTCACCAGTCACTTACTGACTGCTACTGAATAAAGCCTCTGTGCAAGACACCGCAGGAGACAAAAAGATGGACAAGATATGGTCTTTGCTTTCATATATTATTTCTCCTAGTCAGCAGCAACATATGTCAAGGCAAGGACTCTATCTTATTCATTTTCTAGCCATCTTTTCTTTTTTTTATCACTCATAAAAAGGCATGGCAGAGTAGGTATTATTGCACATTTTTTCGGTGGATGGATGGATGGATGGATGGATGATGAATGGACAGTTACATGGATGGATGGATGGATGGATGGATGCATATATAGATGAATGGTCGGATAGATGGATAAATGATGCATAGTTAGATGAATGGTGGAATTTTTATATTTTATTGAAAATCTGTAATGATATCCTAGTGGCTTACTGGAAATAATGTAGCTGCCCAAATGTCCAATTACCCTTATGTACTTGTGAGCATGGCGACATGCCAAGCCCATGTCAGAACCGGAAATAGACACACAATTGAGAGCAATTAAGATACACCCCCTGGCCTCAAGGACCTCAGGAACACAGAGACATAACCAAATGTCTGTTAACATGGGAGGTGAGGGCGGTGGGGAGAGTGACAATACCAATAACACAAAGCATGACTGGAACACAGATATTCGTTTGGTTTGGTCCTTCTTGATCTGGGAACTCTGCAGAGAGGAAATGACTGTCGAGCCATGGGGTGGTTTTCCCCATGGAAGAGGGGAGACTTTACATCAGGGTCAGGAGTTGGGACCGTAGGTGTCAGAGACCCGGGCTGGTTCTGACAAGCTGGAAGGTGGTCTCAAATGATGTTCAGCGCATCTTCACGAGTAGGCCACCAAATGTCCCTCACTATCCAAAATAGATGTTTTCTATACACACGGTGTCCGTGAAATTGGTCAGGGTTGTGCTGTGACATTTGGGGCAAACTCAAGACAAGTGTGCGGGCGGGGGGGGTGGTACAAGTTCTGGAGTCTCAGATTCTGTTTTTACTGACACACCAGAGTCCAGATTTTGGTTTGAACAGTCAAAAGTTCTCCTCAAATAGGGACACTGTGCTGAAGTTCTAATAACCGGACATTTTTACCACCATATTTTTCAAATATGCTTTTTATTAAAGCTGTTTTCACTTCTGTTTTTAGCGGGCTTTGCTTTTTAGGGCAGTTTTAGGTTCATAACATAATTGAGAGGAAAGTATGGCAAGTGCCCATACCCCCTTGCCCCCACACATGCACGGCAACCCCCGTCCATCAGGGTCCCCCACCAGAATGGTTCATTGGTTCCCATCGAAGAATCTACCCTGACACATCACTGTCACCCAGAGTCCGTACTTTATATCAGGGTTTACCCTTGGTGTTGTTCATCCTGGGGGTTTGGACGGACGGATCATGACATGGATCCATGATTGTGGTCTCATGCAGGGTAGTTTCACCACCCTAAAAATCCTTTGTTTTCACTTTTTTTCCCTTTTGAGTCTGCATCAGAAATTCTTTTTGAGTTTTCGAGTTTTGAAAGTGTGCCAAAAACACAACATTTGGGCTCTTCCAAGCAGTGCCCCAGATCCCTAGGGAGAAAGAGGACTGTCGGCATAGGTCTGGGCAGGTGGACTTGAAACGTGTCAAGGGGCATATCGCAAACACACAGCTTGGAGCCACTCAAAATTCTGAGAAATCGGATGTTTCGTAAAGAAGGTTTGCCATCATTTCTGAATAATTGTGGTCCTTCCAAGTATGTGGGTATCTTCGACAAGAACAAATCTGCCAGCAGCTTAAGGATTCTGTTCAGTCTTAAAGATCTCAGCATCATAACATTTGTTATCATGTGCTTTACTTAATAGACTTGTCTGATGTGACGTTTTATATCATCCTTTGTCTCTAAGTGATTTACTGCTGGGAAGATAATAAACACTCCAGGTTTATACCCAGAAAGTCAAATACACCACGAATGCTGCATTCTAAGGTATTTGCACTTAAAGAGGAAATATTTACTGAGATGGGGGCACGTGACTTTTCTAACAAACCACAGTACCATCCCTTTCTGCAAGGAAATAAATAATTGAGATACCGACATGCATGATGGCCAGATGAATTATCTGAGAAAAACTTAGCGCCTAATGATGTTCTTTTGAGATCACAAGGAAGAATTATATTCGCTTGAGCTGCGATGTTTTTCTTTTCTTTTCTTTTCTTTCTTCCTTTTTTTTTCCTCTTCAGTTGTAAAAACAATAACAAATGTGAGTGCTCCGGGCTTGAACTTGTCAACAGTCAGTGACCCACCACGGAGATAGAGATGTCACCTGTCTTCGGGGCTGGGACACCAGAGCAGGTGTTTCTGTGGGACCTAGAGGCTTCAACCACCGCACACCTTTAATCTTGGATCTTCTTGCTGGTGAAATGCCCGTGATTCATAACTCAGTCACGTTGCTGAGGGCTGTCTCTTCAGATAGATTCTATCTCTAAGAACTTAAGTCAAGGGATTTTCAAACAGTCGCTTGATTTATGTACGTGAACCTCTCACTCAGGAAAAGAACTTTTATTTGGCAAAGCACCATGTGAACAGAGGCCTGAAAGAAATAATTAGGACTCTCTTCTCCCTTTTTAATCTCAAAGATTTCCCTGCACGGGTGTGGACGGCCCCCTCGTACATTTGTGAATTTGCAGAGAAGAAGCGGGGAGGGGGTGCGTGTGGCACGGCTGATCCGACTTCTTCCCTTCCTTTTGTTTGTGCAACAACTCAATTCACCGTCACCACATCAGCACATTTTGCTGCAAATCTCCGTGCCCTCTCGCTTTCGTTTTACTTAATGTATTTCTGCGTTTACCCAAGGCCACAGGAGCTGTTTTCTTGCGAGGAGCATACCTATCTCAAATAACTAAAATTGCCTGGGCCTCGGAATCAGAGGCTTCATATTCTCCCATACGTTATTTGGTCCTATTGTTCCTGAACTTGCTCATCATTCACACAGTGAAGGAAATTCCATTTGGTCCTTTTAAGACTGCCAGACTAGCTGACTTAAACACTCAGCCCCGGTTACTTCTGTATATTTCAGTTCTTTATTGAAATGGTCCTTCTAATGTCATCTTTAATTTAATCAAATAGTGTCATCAAAATAACATTTACTCTATTACTGCAAATTCACTGCATTATTAACTAGTTTAACTAGACAAAAAAAGATGGTACAAACCCCCATGGAAATATATACTTACTGTAAAAATGGATACAGTTCATAGATGTTCTATATTTAATTTGCAGTTTCAAAGCACTCTCTATGGAGAGGTTTTATGGTTCTGAAATAATTTAAAAACATACTTTACTACAATCCATAGCAGGTAGTTTTTGCCAATTTGGGAAGTTATGGTGCCTTGTACTTTCCAAAGTAACCCGAACTGTGTTTTTTACAGTGAGGTACCTCTTCCATTACAAACGGGAGTCGGTCCCCTGGCCATTTGCTAGTTTTCCCTCCCACAACCCAAATATAATAGCATAAATGGTTTTGCAGGTGTTGTTGGAATCCAAGTAGCTTGATGAAAAGTACCAATTCATCGATGCCACTTTGGATAGTTTGATCAGAAAACAGGCCATGCTTGGGGCGGGGGGTAAAAGCTAAGAGGGTTACACAATTTAAAAATTCTTGCTTTGGGGGCACCTGGGTGGCTCAGTCGGTTAAGCAGCTGATTCTTGATTGTGGCTCAGGTCATGATCTTACAGTTTGTGGGTTTGAGCCCCACATTGGGCTCTGTGCTCACACTGTGGAAGCTGCTTCAGATCCTCTGTCTTCCTCTCTCTCTGCCCCTCTCCCACTTGAGCTCTCTCTCTCTCTCTCTCTCTCTCTCTCAAAAATAAATAAAATGTTAAAAAAACTTTTTTAAAAATTCTTCCTTTGGTTCAAAAGAAAAACATAGACTGGGAGACAAGAGTTCTGGGTTCAAGATATTGAACAAGTTACTTGTTAGGCCTTAGTTTCCTCATCAGCAAAAAGAGGGAGTCCTATGATAGTGAGACACTTACTATCAAAATAATGCATTATTTTAAAAATGCTATCAACTCACATTCTCTTGAGATCAATAATACCATCTTCCAATTAGAATTCTTTTTATCAGAACTTGCCATTAGCTATTTCTTTGTATAGTATAAAAGTAAAATATCAGTGGCACACCTCTATTTCAAGATTTCATTCCTCTCCTTACCAAGAAATTCTATTCTTGGAAGGTTGTTGGATAGACTTACAAATAAGGGTATTAAACAAGGTCATTTATCTTTAAAAGGCATATATTTTTCACCTGTTGCTGTACCTGCCCACCAGCCAAGAGCTATGGTGGGCTCTGAGAAGGCAAAGACAAATGAGTTCTAGGTCTCTGTTTTATGGAATTTGAAGTCTAACAGGGAGCACAAACATTTGAAAATAATGATAAAGTAATTCAGATATTATAAAGTCTTCACAGCATTAAGCATTCATCTGTTTATCCATCTGCCCATCCATCCATCCTTTCACCCATCCACCCATCCATCTACCTATCCATCCATCCCTACTTCCATCTGTCCATCTGTCCATCCATCCATCCATCTCAACTTCCATCCACCCATCCATCTACCCATCCATCCAACCCTACTTCCATCCGTCCATCCATCCATCCATCTCAACTTCCATCCATCCATCCATTTATCTACCTACCCACCTCTAGGATGTCAGAACCCTCAGTGCTGAATCTCAGTGTAATAAGAAGGCTTTATTGAAGATCAAGAACTTGTCAAAGTCTGTAGGATGAAGTGGAGTTCCAGATACTGATGAGACCTGACAGAAATATGACCTCAAAAGTCCTGGAAACCTTGCTAGACAAGAGCCACAGATGGATGAATCTAAGAAAAATGGGGTACAGATGTGCTCCATCAGTGGTTCTCAACCCTACTGAAATCATCTGGGAAACTGTAAAAGAAAAATCCTAATGTCTGCGTTCTTCCTCTAGGGAGCCTGGTTTAACTGGGTTAGGTTATAGCATGGCCATCAGGATTTTTGAAAGCTCCGTAGGTGATTCTAATTTGCAACTAAGATTGGGAATAAAGGTCATGTGTGAGATGATTAAAGGAAATATCAGTGCGGTCCATGCCTTTGGCCAATAGGTATATGATGCATGGGTGGGTCAGACTACTGCCACTGGTAGGTCAAATGTCATAGAAGTGAGGAGTAGGGCGGTATGTTGTTGATCATACAACAGATGAGACACAGGCAGCAAGACTAATCCCAGGCATCCAGATTTTGGTACAGAAAATTGTTAATACCTGACTTGGAGTGTTTGACCCCCAAACTGTCCATAATTAGGGTCACAGGTCAAAGGTACCCTTACTTCTGATTTGAATGACAGAAAATGGTAGGACCAGGGCTTCCTATCTTGTGTCGTGCTTGCCTTGTGGTACATTCAACAACAAATCAGTGTTTGTTGCTGACCGCCTAGCTGACATTACTCAGTCTTCAGCCACATAGGCCTCTTCTCTCACAACCTCACTACTTAACAGGAAAGGAGACTCTTCGCCAATGGAAATCATTCACTTGCTTTAGGTTGAAGCCATTGAGAATCACACTGATGTCTCATTTTGTCACATTCTTACCAGGGAAGGACATACATCCATGACTTAGTGGGTATTTATTGAGTCAGGCACTGTCAGCCATGGACAGATCCAGTGGTAAGAAAGAGAAAAATGGTCTCTCCCTTCTGGGATCATACAATCAGAGGGGACAGAGAGCTAAATAAAGCAACTCAATACAGTGCAGCAATCATAATAATTCCTATGTCATCCGTCACTGGGTTGAATGAATCTATGACAGAGGTATACAGCAGTTCATCTGAAAGGAACCATATCTAGCTTTGGAAGTTCTTTTCAATTTAGTTGCTTTATTTATTTATCTTGTGTTAAGTTGGTGTAATCTTTTATTGAATCTCTGTCTCAGTTGTCATATCTATTAGACACACACACATACACACACACACTGATGTTTTGAAGACTTGATGTTAGAGGTACAGAACTTCAGAACCTATGGGTTTGCGTGGGTGGCCAAATCCTGTTAACTTCCTGGAAACAAAAGAATCTAAAGTGTATTCTCCACAGAGTATCTTTGGGGGGGGGCAGGAAATTACTCACTTGTAATTGGACGTCTCAGAAAGTAATCAGCTCCATAGATCGGTGCTTGCCGACCTACAGACCCAGGAGACTCGGGTGTTCTCAGCTAGAAGTACAAGTTGCCTTGAAAAAGAGAGTCAAGCCAAAATGGTTTGTTCCAGATCCTACTCTCTTTAAAATCCAGGCAGTCTTTCATACAAGGTGGATGATATCTGAAAATAGGTTTACATCGGTTAGTGAGAAAATGGGGAAGTTACCACGATAAGTGTCATTTGGTAATGACGATTCTATGCTGAGACTGATGATCATGTAATTAAAAGTGGCTAAGTTGGTGTGTTCTCTGTAAAACTCATTGGTGTAAGGAAATTTTTTTTGACCGTCAAGGAAGGTGCAGTCTGTGGTATGGCACACAGAAAACACCCAGTAGATACGTAGTTATAAGATGGATGGATGCTTGTATGGATGGGTAGATGGTGATGAGTGGATAATGGATAGGTGGATGGATGGATGGACAGATGGACAGATGGATGGATGGTTGCATGGGTGGATAAAAGGATGAGTGAAAGGTCCTGTTCCCCTTAGGAAAATCTTTACAAAAGAGCCCTGATCCCCAAACTTGCACATGCAAGAGAATCCCAAGTATGAGCTTGTTAAAATAAGAACATTTGGGGGTGTCAATCCCAGAGATTCTGACTCAGTAGTTCTGGAGAGAAACTTGGGGATCTGTATTTTTTAAACAAGTACCCCAGGTTGTCATGGTATGCATAGTCTTGCCCTCCTGCATCCTAATTCAACTCTATTCCTATAATATCTTCTATTTTATTGATTTTGCAGAGATCATTGTATATTTCCATTCTGCCTGCATTCGGGAGGTGCTGCTTTCAAATCCGCATTAAAGGCAATTTGGAAGAGATTTGCGGGAGAGTTGGTGGCCAGGTCTCTGTTTCTAGTGACAGCTCTCCTGTGTCCCATCAGGACCCCCTTTTGGGATGATCCTGAAGAAGCCTAGATATGCCTTCGACCTGTAATCTGGTGTGCCAGACCATAGGGAAGTTTTGGAAATGGATGATGATAGCAGGGTGAACAAGGGAGAGAGGTTTGTCTTCTAAAGTGGAATGTTTCCCAGAGGTTAGAGAGAGAGTAGGCCTTTGACCAGGATCCAGGATGTTCACTTTCTAGATGACTCTCCACGTGGTATGATTTTGAGGTTGCTTCTCCATATTCCTTCTTGATGGCTGAATCTCATGCCAGAGGACAGAAATTTTGGGTCAGTGGGGTATCATTTTTTTTTTTCCTGGAAGTAATCTGAATGTGAAGGAGAAAGGAGAGGGCCCAAGGATGCTGGACAAGGGCTGCTAGGTAGCTGAGGAGTTTCACACATTCGTGATTTCCTTGTAGGCCAAGTTTACTCTCGGGATGACAATCATTTTCCAAGAAAGTGAGATTGCTTCACGTTGCGTTTAAAGGCTTAAATAATGTATTCTGTCAGACAATTCTCTGAAATGGTTTTCCAAGTGAATGCATCAGAAAGTGCCTAGAAAGAATGCCAGCCACAGGGAGAGTAGGGCATTCAGAAAATGCGAGCTGCTTGAATCAGAATCTAACTGGAGGTGTACCATACAAACAGTAAGGTGCACACATATTAGAGACAGTTCAAAGAATTTATACACCCGTGTAACTTATTTACACAGCCATGCAAACACCACCCAGATCAAAATAGAGAATGTTTCCAATAGCCCAGAAGGCTCACCTGTACCCATTTCCCATCAGTGGACCCCATAACCGTCAAGAGCTAACCACTGTTGTGATATCTTGAGTTTCATATAAAGAGGATCATATGGCAGGGACTCATCAGTGTCTGGCTGCTTTTACTCCTCATTGCGCTGCATGATTCATCCACAGTATTATGTTATATTATATTATTATGATAAATGTCAAATGTATATAGAAGAAAAAAGAATTGTACAGTGAATGCTCATTGACGCCCTACCTAGATTTGTCAATTAGTGTTTCCCTTTACTTGCATCTTACCCATTTGTCCATCCCTCTGTCCATCCATCCCTCAATCCATTCATCAGTAGGTCTTACTTCTTGATTCATTTCAAAATAAGTTGCAGACATCAGCCACTTCACGCCCAAACACTTCACACAAGTGTATCATCATTGTGTTGTTGAACCAGAGCTTGGTATTTGCCTCTGGTTTTGTTGCGGGTATGCTTCTTTGTTGTTGTTAATAATTAGAGTGATATAATTTTGAAACTATTAAGAGCCAGTGTTTACTGAGTATGGATTTTGTACCAGACATTGCACTAAGCACGCGTGTTCATATATTGTTACTTCCATTTTAAGAGACAGCACTGGGCCTTGAAGATGCTATTGATTTGCCTCAGTTTACATAGAAAGCAGATCACCCCTGGATGGGGGTGGACTCCAAAGCCAGTTTGCCTGCATACAATTTGCAATCATTTGAGTTAAAGAGCTTGGATTCAGTGCCCCCCCCCCGCCCCCGCCACGTACTAGCTCTGTGACTTTGGGCAAGTGAACTAACCTATCTGAGCTTCAAATTTACCCAACATGAAAATGGGGATGATAATAACAATGCCACAGAGTTATTACTGATGATCGAATGACACTTTTAAATGCCTAGGAAAATTCCTGCCCCACTCAATGATTCACAGTCTCACACTTTCCAGTAGAAGATTCTGGAACCGTTAAAGTCTGTAGAGCACACTGTGTTACTCAACCCAGTTTGGCTGGTGCTGCTGTTTGTTTTGTCCTCGCTGAATTGTGATTTGATTCCATTCGAGCAGCACTCTGCAAACACAAACTCTGCTCGTCTCTATCTCTTCACTCAACGATGTTATAATATCTAGAGGCTTATTGATTATTTGTTTGATTCTATTGTGGGCACAGGAGCAGTTCTTAGATTAAGACTATTAGATTTTCCCAAACGGTATTGCCGTGGTTTATACAATTGGACGAAACGGGTGATCTAATTTGGACTCAATTTGCTCCAAAGTACAGCAGGAGGAAGGAGGTGCTGTGATTTGGTTCTGAGCCTGAGAACAAGTGGAAAAAGTTATCTCCAGGTGATATCTCTGTGCCTCATCAACTCTGGATACACTGCGTGAGCAGGTCTGAGAATCCAAAGCTTTTTTTTTGCTTGGTTTCTTTTCTTTTCTATGAGCTAAAGAGCCTAGCTTTACCTATCCAACTGAGATATTAAACCCACTGATATAATTTATTTTTCCACGTGAAGTATCTCAGAGAAAAAAAAAAAGTACCAGGTTGAGTTTTCTTGAGGCATTGGGTTAAGAGGAAATAATAGATAGGCCAGAAACAAATTGCTTCCTGATAGTTGTTTTGGATGGAACCAAATGGACAACATTTCTTTTCTTTCACTGTACATCCCCCACCCCAGCATCCAAACATTGTTTGATCATACCAAGGAAAGGTTCAGTTCTGTGTTTTACCTTAACATTACAACACAGTTCCAGGATATTATTGACTCTTCATGAATATCATTTTTAATGATGGCTATAAATTCCATTTATTGGCTATTACTGTAGTTTATTGAACCGTTCCCCTAATATTGAAAATGTAGATAGCTTCCAGATTTTACTTATTATAAATAAGGCTAAAAAGTAACATGTGAGTGTTTCAAACTAATAAATACAATATATAATATCCGACTATTTCCTAAGATTAGATTTCCAGAAGTGGAATTACTGAGTCAAAGAGTGTACACTTTTTTAAGGGGCTTAAATATACACAGTTATTTTAATGACATGTCAATGTCATTGAAAATGATGGTTTGGGTTCAAAGCCCAAGTATCACCTGTTCTTCTTTGGGGAAATTACTGAACTGCTCTGTGCCTCAGTTTCCAACTCTATGGATTAGGAAAAATAATAATACCTATTTCATAGAGATGTTGTGAGGATTGGATTTTGGTTAATATATATAAAGCATCTAGAATGTGTCTGGCACGTAGTAAGGGCTTAGTAAATATGATCGGTTATTTTTGTTAGTAACTACTATTACGGCCTTAATGGGGCTCCCCTTGATCCAAAGTCTCCCCTTGATCCACTGTTTCCATTTCTCCCATTCTAGAATTTTCCCCTTAGTTACACACCAGCCCCTGAGATATCCCATGTGTGTTTCAGCCTGTTTTCCCAAGCTTGGCTGCCTCTTTGAGAAGCCCATCAATACTGAATGGTATCTGGACATAAAGAAGCAAACTCATAGTCCAAAATATGTTCCAAGTGGATGAATATACCCCTGAACAATTAGGAAGTAACGACTCCTGGCCACCTACACTTTCAAAGTCAATTGACCACAGAAAGGAGAAAACTGGGATCAAACAGATTTGACTCATGAGGTTTGGCTGTATGTTAGGTGCCCACATCCGTACATCCATGATGGGATGAAGCGTCACTGTGACCATCAGGAGCTGCCTCAGGCTGCTGCAGGCAGTGGCACAGATCTCCGAATTTGGGGTCTATAAAAGCAAGGGTAAGGAGGACAGGTGGGGAGCGCCTTCCCATAAAGCCATTGGGACATAGCAGCAGCAGCAGGGCCAGGAAGAGGAGATAGCAAAGAGGCTTCTTTCAACCTGCTTCCCCCACCCACCCCCAGTCTTGTGTTCTTCTCATTTAGCACTTACCCCAATAAATTAAGTGTGTGTGTGTGTGTGTGTGTGTGTGTGTGTTTAATCTCCCTTTCTTTTGAGCTTTCTAAGAGCAAGGAACGTGTCTTACTCATTTCCTCATTTCTAACTCCTGGCATAGTGCACAGTCTGTAGGACACGGTCCATTCCTGTAGATGAACGCATGAGTGAGCAAATGAATGAATGAATGAATAGACTGTTTCCAACTATCTAGAAACTATACCCCATGGTCCTCCCACAGAGGCCCTATATCAGGACAAGACTGCCAGCCCCGGACCTTGCTCCATGCCCTGGCCATGCAGTGTGGCTGGACAGAAAGCGCCATCGCCAGCTGCCAGAGAAGCCAGTTCTGGTGGCAGCCACACAGTTCCTGGATGAGCTCTCGCCAGTGTTGCAGAAACGGGCCAGCAGTCTCAATTATGGAGGCAGTTGTGTCTCCTTGTTAACCCTCACCAGCAGAGGGACAGTACGATGGCTGTGACCAGTTTCACATATAAACTTCGACCTCAAAGCAGTCGGGTGGGCTTTTCCCCAAGGACCCTGTGGATGGTGACAATAAGCACCCCAGCTGCTAAGAAGGCTGATGACAGGGGAGCAGAATATGTCTTTTCTTTCTTTCTTCTTCTTTTCTTTTTTTTTTTTCTTTTACGCCATGCTCATTGGTTTTCGGAATCATTAGCATGGTAAAGAAGAAAGCTATTGGAGATACCACAGATTGTTTCATTTTA
Source organism: Cryptoprocta ferox (assembly GCA_028646485.1). Classification (NCBI taxonomy): domain Eukaryota; kingdom Metazoa; phylum Chordata; class Mammalia; order Carnivora; family Eupleridae; genus Cryptoprocta; species Cryptoprocta ferox. The sequence continues at coordinate 48,055,873 of CM053563.1, forward strand.
TTATGTTCAATTGGATTGGATCTGAGCCATTTGCAAAGTGCAGTATTACCATAAGGAGGGACTTGGAATGTTTGTCACATAATACCCCTTCCTGGTGAAGGCAGTTTCTTAAAATTAAAAAAAAAAAAAAGATTTGACATAGAATGCCTTCTCCTTTCCAAAGTGCAAGGAAATAGAACTCTGTGTCCACAGGGGCTGCCTGGGTCCTGCTGACTGGCCCAGTTGCCCTAGCCTTAGATACTTCAGGGGACAAAGTCAAGGGCTCCTGTCCTGCTCTTTCAACCAGAGCCATTCTTCTTTTATTTATCGTCCGTTGCGTTACACCTAAGATACTATTCATGACAAAAGGGTTTCCTGCTGCTTTAATAACAGCAACAAAATAGTATGTTGAAAACATTGTACTAGGTGAGAGAAGCCACCCAAAAAGGGCCGTATGATTCCGTCTCTGTGAATTGTCCAGAAGAGGCAAATCTATAGAGACAGAAAGTAGATTAGTGGTTGCCTAGGGCTAAGGGCATGGAGGGATTGAGGGATAACCACTCAGGGAATAGGATTCCTTTGGGGATAATGAAAATATGCTAAAATTGACGTTGGACGACTCCGTGAATATACTGAAAACGATTTTACATTAAAATGGGTGAATTGTATGGTATGCAAACTATATCTCAAACTTGTTAAAAATAGTATGACAGGGGTGATGTTATTTAACAAGTCTGATGCTCAAGTCCCCCAGATATCCTCATTGAAGTTTGGACTGGGACAGAGACCCAGATGTGGCCTGAGCAGCTGGAGTGGAACTTACCAGCCCCCTCCAACCTAAGCATCCTACTCCTGTTACTGCTCTCTGGGAAGCCATTAGCTCTTTTGGGAGCCACATCACCATGTTGACTCCATTATTTAATCCATTTCTCCCCTGCACTGTAATACTTCTATCAGATTCTGTCTCCCCCCAGCCATCAATACAGTATAAGCCTCCTGAGGACAGAATTTCCAGTTCACTGTGAGTGATAATTTTTAAATGTTTATTTATTTATTTTGAGAGAGAGAGAGAGAGACCACGCATGAGCAGGGGAGAGGCAGACAGAGAGGGAGAGGGCGAATCCAAAGTACGCCCCACGCTGTCAGTGCAGAGCCCCATATGGGGCTCCATCTCACAAACTGCAAGATCTTGACCTGAGTCAAAATCAAGAGTCGGGTGCTTCACCGACTGGGCCACACAGACAACCCACTATGAGTGATTTTTGAATAACATCAGTTACAACGACTCTGTGCCCAGCATGGTACTACTTGCTGTCGAGAACATACAATGAATGGGACATGATTGTTGCTCTAAATAGCTCACAGCTTATTTAGGGAAAACTCGTACTGTCTACTGAAACCAAGGAAGATTTCAGCCAAGAGCATATGTTTGAATTAAGGTTTGAATGATACCTTGCGTATCACCAAGTATGAAAGCAGAAGAGTAAGACAGTCAAGGTAGAAGGAACAGCATGGGGAAGGTCACCGAGCTAAGAAAAAAACACAGTATGATACCAGAATCATGAGAAATTTGCTGAGAATTAACTTGAGACCACAGTTTAGAAAGATAGTTTATGGGGCACCTGGCCATCCCAATCTGTAAAGCATGTGACTCTTGATCTTATGGTTGTGAGTTCGAGCCCCATGTTGGGTGTAGAGATTACTTAAAAATAAAGTCATTAAAAAAACAGATCATATATGATATGCCATATTCAGAACTTTCATGAAGCAGTGCTTACATACTAGCCAGAATTCTTGGTGGCAATTAAAACAGGTTTATAACAAAAGAGAGTATATCCCTTTACATACTAGAAAGTCTTGGCATTAGTTGTGGCTTTAGGCAAGGCAGGATCTATGGCTCAAATGTATAACCAGATTATTTGTCTCTTTCCGTCCTTCCGTCTCTGTGTGACTCCCTCCTACAGCATTCTTGTACTTGGTGGGAGAAATGGCGGCCAGAGGGACCGGAAGCCCATTCTCATGCAATATAAGTAATAGAAGAAGGAGACCTTGCTCCCAGAGTATATGCATCCCAGGGAAGATTCTAGTCCAGTTTAGATCATGTGCTTTGTCTCTGAACCAATCACTGTGGTCAAGAAACAGGTTATTTAATTGGCTGACCAAGGTGATGTGCAGAAAGGGCATAGGACACTCTAACTGACCACAGAATTCAAATGGGGTAAAGTATGCTTCCCAGAAAAATAGAAGAAAAACGAAGGACGAGCGTGCTGGATAGGAAAAACTATAGGTGGTTTGGCCCCTGTGTCTCCTAGGAATTTTTTTTTTCCAAGTTCAGGCATTCAGCTACATCTTTGGTGTCTTGTTCTCGTGATGTTGGGTTTCACACCTTAGTGGAGGATGTGTGTTAAACTCCAATCAGGTAGATTATTAACAAAAGAGAACGAATGCATTTCTCCTCTCTTAACCTCAGTTTCCTCATCAGTAACATCAGATAAATTGTGGGGGACAGGCAGGCTGTTAGTGAAGATCTGTCAGGAATGGCAAGCACGTACTCCAAGAGCATTACAGTTCTTCCCAGGCCAGGTTAGGAGTTTATCCACCTGCTGTTGATGTAGGACCTTCTCCCTCCACCTGTCACTTCGGCAGACTGATCAGACGGAAGGTCTCCCCTTACACCCAGCGGCCCCGACCTCTCGGGGGAGAGCAGGTTGCCCTCCGTACCAGTGAGGAGGGAGCTTGGGGCAGGTGGTAGAGCGGCATCATTTCCAGATGAAACAGGGCTCCCTGGACATCAGCTGCCATGCTTGAAGGGGCGTTCAGACAAAGAGCCAAATTTAAATTCATGTAATGTTGCTGTTTGTAACATTGAATACTTAAGACATCTGCTCAAAGTCTCGCATTATAAATGAATGGAAAGGATCCAGGAGTGCTTTATTAGATGGGAGCCGTTAAGTGAGCGCCACATATTTCAAAGCAGGATCTTAATCAGACATTATTTATATCTGTAATATTTTACAAATTAAAAGCAGTAGAAATAGTCACCGGAAGGATGTCAGCAAGCAGGGGTGAAAAAAAAAAAAAAAAAAAAAAAGAACCTGAAGCCTAGAAGAGAGAGGCTGATCAGCTCTGGGGGCGGGGGGTGGGGGAGGGTGAAAAAGTAGCAAATTTACCGTCATTGGCAGGTGTCTAAATGTTCCATTTAAATTAAATGGCACATGTCATAAAGCAGCATGGGCATTGCACATCCCGCCCTGTGCTTCTGTTTCGGCCACAGAACCTATTTTTCTTCCCCTTTCAGCTCAGCCACCGTCTCCTCCCTGACACTGGGTCACCCAGGGCTCCTACTTTATTATTTCCTTTTACTTTAGTTCATTATGCTCTGTGATTCAGTGGAAACATAAAAAATGGTTCTTAATTTTAATTAATGGCAAACTTCGAACAGGCCCATTTAATAAATCTGTTCTCTGAACTTCACAAGTCTCCGCGCCTGCAAGGGCCTCCTGTCATTTTATTAGTGCCAGAGCCTCCCAACCGAACGGCTGAGTAATTGACAAAAACTGCAGGTAAGGCATGAGACACGTAATTGATTCGTACGATCCCTTCCGCAGAACGCACTGAAGAGTTAATTATTTTTCCTGCAGTTGGGACTCAGCTGTTGTTTCCACTGGGATTAAACAGCTGTCAGCATTGTTAATGACATCAAATTCATGCATTAAAATCCTCATTCCCTTCCCATATAAAGTGGGGTTGCAGAAATCTCTGCCACATCCCCCTTTATGAAGGAGTGAAAATCCAAGGAAAGATAACGGCCCTTATTACAAAACCACAGACCGGAGCTTGTGTTGATGAAATCTCGTAATGAGTAATTAAGCCGCTTTGCAAAAGTCGGGCTGTCATGTTGGCATTTGGGTACTTAGGTTCCTTGGTGGGAGCAGCTGGATAGACCGGGAAGGTGATAAAGGAAGAAAAATAGAATTTTTCTCGAATGATCTCCCCCCTTTTTTTTAAACAACACAAAACAGTTACTAAATAATTAACCGAAAATGAACTTTTGTGTCTTTTTAAAGTATCTGCTGATTTCTTCAAACATCTGTAACAATATGTCTGATGAATTCAAAGGCTCATGTCTCCTTTTTTGCCGGGGGGGCGGGGGGGCGGGGGAGGGTTTCTCTCTCAGTCTCCCAAATTGTATGAGAACAAACTTTAGGGTTTTGTTTCAGTTTGCCTTGCCTTGCTTTGCTTAGTTTTGTTTTCTGAAGGGTGGTGTTAGCAAATGAAAGTTCAGATCTTGAGTTTGATTGGGCAATCTGTTCCCCGAGGGAAAAGTAAACGAAGGTATCTCCAAATTGCTGTGCAAAGAGGGAGCAGGGCCAGAAGGCAGGAGCAGCGCCAGGGTTTAAAGCTGAGGGCCCCCACTTCCACTGGTAAACGGAATTGGGTATTTTTCTGTCTCCACCTAGGGAAAAATATACATGTGTAGACTTTCGTTTTTCCCTTCAGCTTATCTATTTCATGAAACAGGATCAACCCTAGGATTATTGGATTGTTAGCCTGGGTTCTTTTTCCCTGGGAAGGCAAAACTCACACCAACAGTGATTGCGAATGTTTAAAATGATGTTCTAAAAATGTTTCACCTTTCCAAAAACATCTGGCATCCCGAAAGTGCACTCTCCCCACTTCTGCTCTCGAAGGTGCAGCGTGACGCCACAAACCGAGCAGTCAATAGCAGGGCCACTCACCTTTCTTAATAGGAGGATGAAGGAAGAAGGGCATGAAGGAGGACATATTCATCAGAGGACCCATTCTCCTGGATTCCTGTTAGAGGCAAACCATTGCAAAGGAACCCCTAGAATCACAGAAGCGAAGCAGTTAAATAAATAACCACCTCCCAGGCCAGATAATAAAATGGGAGCGTTTTAGGTGTCACATCCATACGCATCTTAATTGAACAGCACGTGGGTTCTCTCCACCCCATGCCTTGTACTGCATGAGCTTTCCAGAGCCTCAGCAAAGGAGGAATCACTCCCACTCAGACACCGCGATGTGATAAATCCTCTTGGTTACAATGATCAACGAAATAAGCCATGTGTCATTTTTTTTTTAGAAGTATCATGTGATGAGGCACAAGGAATCATTTCAGTTTGGTTTTCGGTGAAGCCAAAGCCTGATACTCCTGACTCAAAGGCAGCGAGCGTTACCCACTGGAAATCGCTCCGCCCATAGAGCTAACGCCATGGCCAAACCCCGAGGCCCACGCTTGCTCTCTGGGGTTGGGTCCCCCAGCTCTCCACCCTTTGCAGTGGGACGTTGAGGGCGTAACCTCCCAAGGCCTGCAACCCAGGCCGGGAAGCGGAGACAATTTATTACCCTGGCTTCCCGTCCACGAGAGGCCCAGGGAGGCCTTGAAATTCGCAGCTGCAAGTCAAATTCCACCAGCGCAGTCACGAAATTTAATGAGGCCTCTCCGGAATCAAAGAGAGATGGACGTTTCCAGGCTCACTGGCTCCTCTCCCTAAGCCCCTCCCAGCTCCTGATGAGACTTTCCTGCAAAGGCCCTTAATACTGGCATGGCTGGGTCTCCCTTTCTGCTCTGCCCTTGTGTTTTTCAGCTGTAGGCCTGCTTGGCCCCCATAGGATTCATTGCTCCCGATAAAGGAACCCCTCACCCCCCTCAAAAAAGTCCAACACTGTGAAGCTCTCTGATATAATTAGCATTTGGTGAGCACTTACAAGACTGACCTCCTCTAATCCGGGAGTTTCCAAATGGGGCTCATTTCTTGACCCCCCCCCCCTCAGAGGACATCTGGCAATGCAGGAAGCATTTTTGGTTGTCACCTTGGGTGGAAGGGCTGGGGTGCTCCTGGCATCTGAGGAGCGGGGGCCAGGGATGGTACTAAACACCCTACAGCACATAGCACAGCCCCACAGCGAAGAACGAGCCAGACCCCAGTGTCCACCGGGCCGAGCGTGAGAACCCCGGCCTATAGCGTGATTCTCCACCTTCCATTACCACCCCCCACCTCCCGGAGTCTTCTCCCACCTGATTTGCCCAATTGCCCCCACCCATGGAATTTTAATACCAACAGATATACTGTGTGCACGTCTGTGCTTTACACATGAAAGAGGTAAAACAGTTTTCTCCTCTCCTGCCCTCCCAGAACCAACTTTCACCCCCTTTGAGGAGCCACGGCCCCTCCCGGGAACACACGTCTAGAGAACAGCTTTGATGTAGGCTACAGGGACCCCACTGGGGCTGCGGAGCAAGGAAACCTGTGCCGTGATAGGGTTCTATTGTTAAAACAATCCAGGCTGCCATGTGCCCAGTTGGGGAGGGTGGGGGCGAAACCCATGGCTCCCAGATCTGAAGTCTCTCCCCCCACCCCACCCCCCACCCGTACAGGAGAAAAACTCCTCTTCCGGTAATGTCAGCAGCCACATGTCACCGCCCCGCCCCGCCCCCCCCCCCATCCTTAGGCACTTGACATCCTCCTGACTTTTTGGCTGCCAGCTTGGAGAACCTTTGAGAAACCCTCTTTCTGGAGATGCCGCTTCCTTTCAATGGCACATTTGGCCAGTTCCCTGCTCTGCGGTTCTGTAACCTCAAGGGATGTTATTCTCTGCAAATATACATTCGAAGATATTGTCTTCCTAGTGCATCCTTGGAGGTCCGGCACGGTTAACGACACAGAGAAGTCACCGATAATTTCTTTTTTTTTATGAATTAATGAATGAATGAGTGAATGAATGACTAAGGGCTTTTTTCCTTGCAGAGCTCCTTGCACACGCTAATCTAACCATCATCTTGTGAAACACACCTACTTTCTGATCTGCATTTTTAGGTGGTTTTGAAATGAGAACCAATGAGGCTGCTTTTGTTCTGGTACGTCCTGTCCTCACACACTCCCAGCACCGGGAGCCGTGTGGTCAGAGTCTCAGATCCGGAGCACGTGATGTGCGTGGGCCTGTGATTAATACAGACTCATGGCACGCAAGCCAGGCAGCCTGGGAGGCTAACCGAGCCAGTAATTTCTAAAGAAAGGACCCACAGGGCGGAGAATGGGCTGCACCACACAGTGGAAAGAGCATGCACACTTGGCCGCTGCCGAACCATCTTGGTCCCAAGGAGCCAGTGAGATCAAGGATCTACGCCGGGAATCCTCAGCTGGTGAGCATCAAGCCTTCGGCATCTCCAGGCCTTAACGTCCACACCAATCAGAGGGCTCCTGGATTAGTGTGACACCAAAATAAACGAATACAAAGAAAACATACCTGGGGTGTATTGGGGTGGGAGGAGGGGGTGCTCAACAGCTCACACTCCTCTCTTCCCCAAACCCAGTCTTCACTACATTTTAAAGACTTTTCCCATGAGGCCAACCTTGATGCCGATCTTTGCAATGTCTCATCCATGCTGGCTCAGAGGTAATGACAGAGGGCAGAGGATCGGTAGCCCCAGAGCACGTGTGCTCCCCCTTCCTGTGTCCTGTTCTTTATGTGAGGCCCCGCATCGTGGAAGTACCTGGCTATGGCTGCACCCCTCTCTTCTTTTTGTGGTTTTGTTTTCTCGAGCCCAGCACACAAGCCCTTTAGGGAACTTTCCCCTGGTCTGGGAGAATCAGGTGTTCACGGAGGCTCACATAGGTGTCACCCCAGCATCTCTTTTGCTGCCTTCGGGCAATTTCCTAACAGCTGTTACATCCTCCTCTTTTCCCCGTAAGTGAGTGCTATTTCAGGGACCCTGTACATCTTTGAATGAAGAGGCTGTTTTGAACCGCTCCTTTTGGTAAGACTCATGCAAGTGGCCCAGGACTCAAGAGCTTTCAAAGGAGGAGGGAGGAGAATGGCATTTGTCAGAAAAGTGCAGCCCTGAAATCCAAACGGCCTCCCATGGGGACCTGGGGTCCCTGTAGGATCCTCAGAGGGCCTGGAGTCCTCTAGATCCTATTCGTGTGCCTAATCAGTTCTGACCACAGAAGCTCTTGGGGTGGCCCTGCGTCTGCCTGGCCCCCCAGACACATCGGATACCAGGAGCCATAAGGAGCTTAGCTAAATGAGCTTGTCCCCCCCACCCCCATTTTATTTTTCCTCCTCGAACCCCACTCAGATCTGCAGTTTGGGGGAATTTCTTCATCCCCGTTTGTTGGAGGGACTTACTATGAAATTTTTACAGAAACAAAGGTGGTGGGAGAGAGGGAATAGAAGGACCTTGGTGAAAGCAGAGCCCAGGGAGTGCTCAGAGGGAGGGGAATTCCAGCAGAGGGCAAGGGCAGACGCGTGGGCTGCCATGACCGCCCTGCCGACCCCCTTCCTGGCTCTGTTGCAGGCACACACTCCCATCTTACCCTTGCAGCTCCGCTCTGGGAAGCAGCAGACACACTGCCAGCGCAAGCAAGGAAATGTGAGGCATGTTTGTGTTTCTATATATATTTTTTAAATTGAGGTGAAATTCACATAACATCAAAGGAGCCATTGGCAAGCAAACAACCCATGGCACTTAGTACGTTCACCATTTTAGGCAGCTACTGCTTCCTATCTAGTTCCAAAATGTCTCCTCACCCTGTAATAACCTGTGTACCCACTCTTACCTCCTCCCGGCCCCTGAGAGCCACCAGTCTGCTCTCTGTCTCTGTGGATTTGCCTTTTCTGGACATTTCCTATCAATGGAATCCTACAACAGGTGACTTATTGCGTCTTCCACAGGGCATAGGGTTTTGAAGGTCCATCCACGGTGTGGCATGCATCGATACTCCACTCCTTTTATGCCTGAATACTACTCCGTTGTATGTTGGTACCACATTTTGACTATCCATTCATCCATTGATGAACATCTGTGTCGTTTCCACCTGTTGGCTGTTGTGAATGATGCTGCCATAAACACGCACGTGCGAGTGTTTGTTCCCGTTTTGTGTTCGGTTGTTTGGGGTATAGACATAGGAGTGGCATCTACCTATGAATCATTTGGCAATCCTACCCTCAGCTTTTCGACGAATTGTCAGACCGTTTTCCACAGCAGCTGAACCGTTGCACGTTCCCACCAGCTGCGTTCAAGGAGTTCGGTTTGTCCACAGCCTCACCAATGCTTCTTCTTCAGGCGTCTCTGAGACAAGGAACAGCACCCATTTCTAAGGGCATGGGCAGGCATGCCTGGAACAGGAGACGCTGAAGACCCTGGGGGGGTCCCTGGTGGCCCATGGCTTCTGTCTGTCTTTCTTTCTTTCTTCACTCTGGAAGTAGCCCTCAGTGTCTTAGCAGGTCAACTGTACTGGTGATTTTGCCTTCATCCAAAAGATGTGATTGATAACTGGAGGTCGAGTAGGGGGTTAGTCAACATGTGGGCATACTGTCCCCGGACTCCCACCCCAAACCCATGCGGGCCCCCAGTTATTCTTCACCCTTCCAAGCATCTGGTTGATCAATCTTCATTGTGAAATAGGTCATCTTAGCTCCATTTTACAAATGGAGAAACTGAGGCCGAGTTTCCTGAACCTGGCTCATTTCCCTCGGCACTTGCATTTTTTGAATTTTAGGTAAACGCTCTCGCTGCTAATTTGACGCCAACAACATCACTGGAATTGTTTTTTGTCCTCTTGGCTCTAACCAAGTCTACACAATGCCACTTGAATTGGCAACGTCAGAGTCAAACCTCAATTTTCGCAATTAATTGCGCCGCAGTTAATTAAATTGATTGCCTGGCAATCCAGCCTCAATTAAAATACTAATAGTTTATTTATTTATTTAGTTGTTTACAAAGCATTCTTAGCTGCCACCATCTTGCAGGATTCCATTTGGGTGTCCTGAAAAAGGGAATGATAGTAACGTATGTGTCTGATTATTCTGTAATTAGAGTTCTAGGAACCGTATGTGGCATTTCAAAGGAGGGTTAAAATTTTGACTTTGAAAGTGGGACTCCATTTACTTACTCAACTCCATTCTCCCAAGGAGACGGAAGTGCTGGTTTAGCTACTAAACTTGCTGCCTTTTAAGTATGTATTTTGCAGAAGAGCGTTTATTCTCAGTATCTGAGAAAGAGGAGAAGGAGAGTATCAGGTCGCAAGTCCTCTCTAGTTTTTAAAAAGTATGGTTCTGTGATTCCGTAGGATCGACCTCCCTGGACAATATGTAGGGCTGACATTTTCCATTTTATTTGCCTCCAGAGACGTGAAAATAGAGTCCTACCAGGTCCTGGCAGGGGCCCCGCCTTTTGGTTCTTGATGTCTGTATAGATCTGTCCTAAGGGGCTCTTTGCTTCTACGTCATAGGCTGTTTTTGTAGGTAATACAGCAGGACTTCCCAGGTCCCTTGAAGCCTCATGAAGCTCTTTCGGTGGATTTGTGTGTCTTGGCATGAAGTCTGTGTCCTAAGAGGGAGTATCCTGTGCCGCTAGCCTTTCCTGAAATCTGCACGTGGTCTACACGATGTCCCTGGGTGCCTCAGCCACCTGAAATGGCTTCACCCACACCTCCCAGCATGGCTTGCTTGTCCCCTCATTAGGATTTCTCTGTGCTCGCATAATGCCTGAGCCATTTCATGATCTCCGTGTGAATATTCAAAAATGCCCAAAGAGGGAAAAAAAATGCCAACAGGGGGTTTCCAAGCGGCGTAGAGGGAACGGGGACAAGGCAGGGAGCTGTCTTGCATCCACATGCGGGATGATTTCACACGGAGCCACATCATTTAAGCCCAAATAGTCCTGAGAGGCACGCACGACCCGCTCCAGATGACAGCAGAGCAGAGGAGTGAAGTCCTTCCCCCTGGACTCCAGAAGGTGCTTTGACCTCAAAGTCCTTGCTCTGTCCGTTATGCTAGGTACCACCCAAAAAGTGACGTGTCTCCTTCAAACATGCCTTGGATTTGAGGGCTGCACCCCTGGGCTCTGTTGGAGAAACCCTCAAAGGACCCTGAGGGCCCCCGTCTTTGATGGATGGGATCTCAGGTTCAACATCTCTGCTGAGGAGCAGTGTGGACCCACGCCAGGTGAGGCATGCCCTCTGCGGAAACGTGCCCATTGCAAGCCACTCCGGGCTTGGGGCTAAGTGCTGTGGGATTTGAATTCCTTCTCCTCCATTGCTCTGAGGCGGAAACAAAAACGAAAACAAAAACACGAAACAGCAGCCTCTACTGTGCACCCACCTTAGAAACAGAAACATGCATTTGCATTCCTTCCCACTTGTGTATTTGCAAAATACAGACAGGCAAGTTTGAATCACGCTGACTTTGAAAGCATGATTTTGAGCAATTATCTGGAGAAAAAAAAAATACCTCCCGCTCACTAAATAGGTCTGTCAAAGAGAGTCATAGTACATACAGCAAGGCGTTGCTAGAATACACGTGCGTGCTGGTAAACTGGCCAAACCAATTAAGTAGCAAAATGTCAACTGCATTCAGGCCCTGCCTGGTCTGCAGGCAGACTTGTGCAAGTTCATTTTCATAGTGATGTGTATGTATCTTTAGACCTTAACTGACAGATTCCCACAGTGAATCAAGTAGGGAGTTATCAATTACATGGTTAGCTAGGCGCTGCCGGTGTGCGCTCTGTGGCTTCCTGACAGGGGGACAAGGACTAATATTTCTGGTGCAAAAGGACTGTTAATATTTTCAACCGGGCTCCTCAAATATGTATGTGTATTTAGTGAGGAGAAAGAGGTGCACTTCAGTCTCGCACAGCCTAAAGAAGTTTGCATTGATAAATAGTGATTACCGTAATATTCTCTCTCCTAAAATATATTTTATTTATCCAGTGGATACCCTTCTGAGCTTCTCTTTATCCTTCCTGTGATGGCTCTATTAATTTCATCAAATTTTGATTTCCTCATGGCGATGTCGTGAAGAGTACTTGAAATCATAAAACTACCCTGAGCAGATTGCTGATAAAACCGTTTGCAGCCGGAGAAGCAGGAATTGGGGCTATCATTCCCTTTGGCTGCGGGATAATATATTCCTTTGTTTTCTTTCGAGAAATATTTACTGTGGGTTCTCCTTTAGCCCGCGTCTGAGCTGTAAGTGGACTGTGTTTTGCTTTTGTGGGCTGATGCTGAGAATGGCATTCTCAAGTCTAGCTCCCACCGAGATATCAGACTTCACCGTGAGGGGTTTCTTCGCAGAATCACAGAGTCAGAAAGAGCCGAACGACACACCTCGGATGCCCAAAGTGTTGACACGCAAATAAACAGGGGAGCTGAGGCTGCCAGAGGGAAGCATTTGGGGGATGACCTGGCGGGAGAGCAGGGTCTAGAACTGGGGTCTCTTCGTTCCTGGTCTTAGGTTCTTTTCATGACCCCACCTCTCCTCCCCTGCTCTCCCCTTCCCTGCTCTCCCCTTCCCTCCTCTCCCCTCCCCTTCCCTTTCTAGTATTGCTTAGCTATTCTAATGTCCGTGTTGCCAAAGATCGTAACATTTGTGATTGATTTGCTAGTTCCTCCCAGGTGAGGGGTAAGTGACGGGCCAGCTTTAGTATGGTCCCCACGGTGGATGGGCTGAGGGCAGAGCTTGTATTGTGGGTTGTAGAATTGAAGAGTTAGGGGTGACAAGACCTGGGGAAGTCCAGGTGGCCTGGGAAGAAACCACCGGGAGCCGAGCTATTACAGGATGTGAAGCCTTTAAGCCAAGCAGCTTACCCATTCGGCGTCAGGGTACTCCTCAAAAACACTTAAGAAAACACATTAGAGGGGCGCCTGGGTGGCTCAGTCGGTTAAGCGTCTGACTTCGGCTCAGGTCGTGATCTCATGGTCCATGGGTTCGAGTCCCGCATCGAGCTCTGTGCTGACAGCTCAGAGCCCGGAGCCTGCTTCGGATTCTGTGTCTCCCTCTCTCTCTGCCCCTCCCCTGCTCACGCTGTCTCTCCCTCTCTCAAAAATAAATAAATAAATAAATAAGAACACACATTAGAAAAGTATTAGAATTGGGTTTCTTTCCTAATTAAGGATTCAGTGTCAAGAAGCACTAATTATGACCACTCCCGTGCAGAGAGGCTGCAAGTGAAAACCTATGGTAATTTTGTTATTATAGGGAAATTGCCTCTCTGTGCTATAACATGGACAATGTACTACTTTCTTTGCCCAGAACAGATCCTTAACATGTAAACAGTTAGAACGAAAAGTAACACGCCTCATCATGCCATCTTGAGGTCAGCATTACATAATCGTGTTAGGATGTCTATCCTCCTAGGAAGAGTAACCCATTGTGTTAACCATTCAAGAGCCTTCTTTCCTTCTAGGAGACACCATGATGCTGTGAAACAGGGAGGAAGGAGGAGAGGGGTAGCTCACACAGCTACATGTTCACTGGCCCATCTCCCTTACTTCCTGCCCAACCACTAGATTATATTTCCGACATCTCTTTGCTGTTAATTTGGCCATGTGACTGAGCGCCCCCCATGGAACTAGCCTGGATCCCTGAATGACCTCATGGAGCTCACCTCCCTCTGGCAAGAGTTTACAGGAGTGAAAGATAAAAACTTCCTTTGTGTTAAGCCTCAGGACTTTGAAGTGTGTCTGCTGGAGCTGGTAGAGTTAGCTGATACAGAGACGTGGGACTGGTGAAGCATTCCATCTTTTTTTGAGACTTGTCCTTTGTTCTTCCTATGAGTCTGGCCTTTAGCAGAGGCCGATAGATGGTAGAACCTGGGGGTCTAAGGAGTTTTAGCAGGTAAATTGGAAGTCCCCGCACAAAAGCAGCACTCTCTAGGTCAGCAAGCCTTTTCTATAAAGGGCCAGATAGTTAATATTTAAAAACAGCCATAACCTCCACATTTATATTTATAAGGACAGGTGGCAGAGCGCCTGGGTGGCTCAGTGAGTTAAGCTGACTCTTGATTTCGGCTCAGGTCACGATCTAACAGTCGTGAGATAGAGCCTTGCATCAGGCTCCATGCTGGGAGTGGAACCTGCTTAAGATTCTCTCTCTCCCTTTCCCCCTGCCCCTCCCCCATTTGCTCGTGTGCACGTGCTCTCTCTCTCTCTCTCTCTCTCTCTCTCTCAGAAAAATAAAAATAAAAATAAAAACAGGTGGCAAGGCAGGCTAGAATTGGCCTCTTTGCCCACATCTACCCTGTGTGATGACCCACGTTGGAGGAATCCTGTCATCAACTTTTTTCAGAGCGATATTGATATGCTTCTACTCAAATAAATCAACTGGCTTATGTAACAACATCCAAGCTGACCCTCAGGATCCTTCTCCCAAAATTATCTTGCCAGTTCTCATGTTTTCATAACAGCCCTCAGCTGCAAGTGGTCAGAACCTCCTTGTCTGTTTTCATGATCACCACATTGGTGTCTGTCCATCGATACCTGGCATTTTGGGTAATGAGTGTGTACAGAGATGTAACAGAAAAGGGGAAAACCAAGGAAGAAGGAAAAACAAGGATCACATGGAGAGAGGAGGGGAGGATTAATTATTTTAGTATTTTTACAGTTGGCTTATCAAATTTCCAGTACTGAAGTCTGGTTTTATTTGCCATGTCAAGGGAATACAGCCTGATATTTGGGCAAAAACACACACAAACGGTCTGTTCTGTTACTTTGTCACAGCACATTATGTCGGGAAAGAGGAAGCAGTTCAGCCTGTGAATCTATGTCACTGGCACACAGGGTGTGGTGCTGTGTTGTCTCGAACGTGGCTTGTCAACACTGCAGGGCTAACCGCGGTGTCAGGGTCTTCATGACACCGATCACTTGCCTTCTCTGGCGAGTACAGATGTCTCCCCGTCACTGGTGGAGCAGGTGTGGCTGAATTATCTGGATCCTTCCAGCAGGAGTACCGAAGTTGCAGCTGACGCCTGAGTTCCAACCGGCTGCCTTCTCACACTCAATCAGCCAGGATCCATGTGAAACAAAGACCTTGACTCGCCAAGGAATGCGGATGCCGTGTCAAAAGGTCTTGGCAAACAGCCAAAACTGCACCATGCTGACCTCCAGTTCTCCTTGAGGAGTGGATTTGAGGGGCATCCTGGGGTCAGAAGGATATCCAACGCAAGCTTGTCTAAGATGGCATGGGAACATGGCGGAAATGTTGAGATTAACTGGGGCTTAGGGAGACATTTACCAAAACAGGAGCTCGCACACCCCTGGCCTCGTCAGCATTTCCCCAGGCGAGATGAGTCAAACATTTATATTTTTACATATGCACCGCGCTTGCAATTTTCAACCTGGGATGGTAGAAAAACTTATTGAAAATAGTTAATCAATTCTACAAAGACGCCATAGGTGGAGGTGTGTTCCGACCTGTACAGTTTTGAAAGTCACCTGGAGGATATGGGTCTGACTCAGAGCTTTATGACGGCACATTCCTAATATGCTCTCTGTGTTCCATGAAAAACAATTGGTTTGGACATGAACTGGTTTCTGTTTTTAGACTCCAGGCCCACAATACCCTAAATAGGTTGGGGCTGTGCTGATTTGACCGTTCTTTGCATTTTAGCAAGTTTTCTTGTTATTGTTGCACATAAGTGATCTGCAGAAATTAAGGATGAATTAGAATAGGGACGGCAAACCTATAGTATACTTGACATTGTTCCCCAATTCTGGGTCCATGGCAGCCATCATTAGCTCATGGGTACGTTCTTTTCCACCCAAACATGGATATAACTCCCAAACCCTAGCGAATTCAGTGCTCCAGGAAGTTATCAATTGACCAGGCGTGGTGTCCACACTGAGGCTTATTTGCCATCCCAGGATAACCCTCGAGGAGAGTCTCAAGTACCGCTGTTTTGCTGTGGCTACTTTTGTGAATCACAGATCAATTGCACGGGGATTTATCGGACACCTCTTCGACAGCACGCATTATGTTAAGCATCAGAATTTCAGGGTGGACGAGAGACTCCTTTGGACCTCAGGGACTCAGGAAAACACAGTATTTCAAGGTCGTGCCACAAAGTTCTACAAAAAGAATGGTCCAGGAACGCCGTGAAGGGATATTTATCCACAAGCAAGCAGAGAGGGAGAAGGCTTCCTGGGGAGGTGATCCGGGGGCTTTGTCAAACGACATGACCACTGTGGTTCTTCAAGGACAGCTTTCACAGAGAGCCAGCTCCCCAACCGGATAGCATTGTGGGGCCCAGGAGTTCTCCCTTCCCTTTCCCTAAAGCACACAGAAGGCCTTTGTGCTTCAATATCTCCTTGTATCACGCCCAGAAAGATGAATACATTTAAAAGTGGGCTGTGCTTATTAATCCAGTTCTGGCTCTGTTGCTCTGGACACCATGATCGTAGTTTCTTTTTTCTTTTCTTTTCCTTTTCTTTTCTTCTCGTTTTTTTTTTTTTTTTTAATTTTGGACAGTGCTATTTTTCTCCCTTGTAGCAGGAGTAGGTTGGAATGCATTTGAAAATTAAAAATATTTTCCTGGCAAAGGCGAAATTTTGAAGTTTGTTCACATTGAACCCTTGCAACTTATTTTATCCCTGTTTCAAGCCAATCTTGAAGGGAGGAAAACAAATGGATTGTGAAACCGGAAGGTATCTCATTTTTTAATCCATTGTTTTAGTGAGAGTTTAGAGCTTTCCCATAAAACATGTAGGTTGAGAAAAATTGGAAAAGAGCTCTTCAAGGACTTCTCCTTGTGCTCTCTCATGTTTCAAGATACTTCTTAGATGACGGCACATATGTCTTTATTTCTGTACAGAGCCCTCCATGTTCAAAAGCCAAGTAAAGAGAATTCATTTTGTGCTAACGAGAGAGCTGTCGTATATTGGCCACGACGCCCCATGTCCTTTCTTTCTTGGGCTACTGAACTCTGCGACTCTCTAAAAATGTACTCTCCAAAAATTTCCAGCAGGACTTTCCCCCACATTTAAATAGAGAGCCCAGCGTGGTAGGCTCTGCTACTTAGAGCACAGCCGATAGGAAGCCAGGGGCCCTTGTCCTGGAAGGAAAGAAATGATACACCCACATAGGGTAATTTGAGGAGAGTTTAATAAAGTGACTATTTATAAAGGTGGGGTCAGTTGTGAAGGTCAACCATGAGACATAGGGACTTTCCCAGGGATAGTGGTGAGGGTGGCTATGACCATCCTATGCCCAAAGGAGCAAGGAGCCAGGTGAGGGTATCAGGATGAAAAGAACCACGTGAAAAGAGCTGGAACCTTCAGCCGAGGAATTCAGCCTGAATCTTTGGCGATACCCTTCTCTCCCCAGGAAAGACCCTAGGGTGATGAACGTTCTCCACCATCATCCAAGCCCATCTAGAAACCAGATGGTGAGAGGAACTCATTGAGGTAGTTCATATTGGTCAACCTTCCCAGGCATGAGGACAAAAGGGTGGAGAGTAAATCTGGACAGGGAAATGGAAGATTCCAGCATAAACGTCATGTTAGCCAAGAGACAGAGAAAGACTATATAGTCTGTGTCCTACCCCAATCTGTTGTTTCCCACCTCTGTCCTGTGTCCATCACCAGGGCCAGCATGTTGATACGTGGGTACCATTTTGTCACGGCCACGGCTGGAAATACAGGCCCAGTAGACAGGCCAAGCAGACATGCGTGGTTCTTTGTAGCTTCGTGCGATGGGTTTTACTTTCTGTCAGGAACTAGCCAGGGGATTACCTAAATTCTGTGTAAAAGCAAGAAGAAGGTTATCAGTGCTGACTTTGGTGACTCACAAAATAAGCCATTTATCCTGTAGAGCTTTGAGACTTCTTTTTTTTGGTGCCTTAACTAAGAAAATTTAGTCTGATTCGTTTATTAATAGGAACTAAATACCTTACACATAGGTCTCATGAACCCTGCTCTCTTTGCTTGGATTCCTGAGATAGAGTGACCCTGCAGCAGAGTCAAACCATAGGACCCCATCTGAGCAGTACCACGAGTCAGTTCATCCAGCCCATCGGCCCACACCTGCCCTTAGGCTGAGTCTCCCTGTCCACAGCATAAACAGTTCCCCCACTGGTCAAGTTTAGCGGGACCAGCAGGGCGCTGCTGTGGTGTTCAGCTCGCAAGGATTGGAACAGACAGGCATAGAAAAAACAAAAACCTGCCAGTTGGCAATAAACACCGAAACGGAGAAATGTTGTAAATTCAGGGATTGGACATCCAGTTGGGACCCACTACAGGGAAGAGGTGATGGGAGATCAGAGCCCGGGAGGAAACAGGAAACTGCTCAATAGAGAGGATAATGGGATAGGTGTGCAGAGAGGAAGGTGAGATGCTGAGGAAGGAAGGGAACCAGAGGAAGCAAAATAGGACATAGAGTGTGTGTGTGTGTGACAGAGATTGAGATACTGAGACCCTAACCTGTTTCTCAGACCAAGGACCTCCATTCTGTCCCTAGATTTCTAACCCGTGGCTCTGTTTTCCATGAGCCTACCTGGGAAGGGCCCTGTCCTCAGCATAAGGCACTCCAGCTAGTCTGGCCGACCCAGCTGTGGGGGAGGTGACTGTCCAGCTTCAGTGGGTTTTCAGAATCCTGAGCTACCAAAGGTCAACAGCTGTGTTATTGCAAATGCCGTGGGCTGCGTTTCATCAATGCCAAAATGCACATCACACTGACAACAGCCCTTTGTTAACACCAGGGAAGCTCCCCAGAGCCCCAGGGTAATTCCATCACCACCCAAGTTGTGGGATCTCTTCGTGAACAGTCCAGGGTGCAGTAAAAAATAAAATTTAAAAAAAAAATGAAAGAAAGAAAAAAAAAGAAGGCAGGAAGGAAGGAGGGAAAGGAAGGAAGGAAGGGTAACATCTGGTTTCAGACCTGCCAGGACCCCTCCACTCTTAACTGAGCCTCTGTCAGTCTTTCTGGTCCTTTGTCTCCATAGTCATTTGGCATTTTTTAAAAGGAGACACAACAGGTGATGAACACAGTACAAATGATTTTCCCTTAAGAGAGGGAAGTGTCACACTGAGAAAAGGGAGCAAATCTCAAGGGGAGCATGTCTCGAGACCAGAAACCTGGGAAGGACAGCCTATTTGGATCCTAGTTATTTCATTAGATTTATAAAAGTGCCTTTGAAAAGAACAGGGTTCTCTGGGGACAAGTCAGAACATGGCAGCCCTCGGCTTCCCAAAGAGAAGCCGAGATGGAAAAGTGAAGGAAAAGACTTTACCGAGTCCGTGACGGCAGATTCAGCCCTTGAAATCAAAGTCAAAGACAAAATCTTGGAGAAATTCTCACCACTGCACTTTGGGAGTCATCCTGAACTATTTCTCGGAAGGTTTTCCCACCACCTTTCATCAGGGGATGAGATGCAGCAAGATGTGGAGTTAAGAGCATGGTTGATGGAGCCCAATTAAGGTCCCTCCACTTAACCAGCAGTGGGGCAGCAGCAGATTTTTTTTTTTCACCACTCTTCTGTGAAATATAAGCTACGGAAGAACACCTCCAGGGATTGATGTGAAGATTCCACAAGAAGGGGGAAAGTCAGCCTCCTGAAGAGTCTAACACATTACCTCGCCCATCCAGCAGACCTTAGCTACAACCACCATCTCTGTCTCCATTTCCATCATCACCCACTTCAGACTCCCGTCCGTGTCCAGCTCCAGCGCCTTGCAATCAAAAGGTTCCTTTGTTCTCGTAATACCTGCAACAAAATAACCCTCAAGATGTATTCATTAGTGGGTGGGTGCAGCGAAGAAAATGAAAATCAGGTGACTGGGAAACTTATCTTATGGACCTTCCACTGCCTAGGCTCTCCTTGGGCGTATATGCTTTCATTCATTCATGAGACTAACGTGCCTACAAGGTGCTAGTTACTGAAGATTCAGCAGTGAATAAGAAGTATTTATAGTTAAAGAAGCTGCGGGGGATTCTGGGCCACAAATTCCAAGGATACCAGTGTACTTCTTGTGTGTGCCTTTGTCTCCCTCTTCTGCACAACCAGCTGTCTCGACTGCCAGGTGAAAGTAGCCTACCATGGCAATGCAAGGTGCTTCCGTTTTTAGGTTTCTCAAAACAAGGGTGAATCTTTCCCTTTCATCTTGTTGGCTCCCTTATCCTCTCTCTGCTATTCCCCTCTCCCCGCCCCCCAACTCCCCAAGACTTCTGTCAGTCTCTTCAGAAGGCAAGCAGGGGGTCATGACCATCCCTCACTGGCTCTCGGGCGCTCGGCAGTCTCTATGTTCATATCCTTGGCTTGACCACCATATGTCTTCCTGGGTCTCGCTATTTCCAAATGCTCATCAGCTCCCTTTCTTAACCCTTGGCTATACTTCAACTACCCCAATGGAAGTCCTACCTCTCTCTGGGAAGGTGATGCTCTTAAATGAAAGCATTGGAAACCCAGCCGATGAGGGGTGCTGGGAAGAAGGAGACACCCACCTAAAGATCAACCCTAATGACTGGTGAAACAAAGGAGCCCAAGTGCCTTCTCCAGCTGCTTTACCATTTGAACCCTGGATTCCAACCCCAAAGGCCCCATGCTCCAATAGCTTTTACTCGCCATGGCACTCAACCAATTGGAACAAGATGGTCTCAAACCCACAGAACCCAACACACTTGAACATCCATCTCTGTCCACGTGGATCTGAGAATAGGTCCAGCTGGGCTCAGATGGTCTCATTTCGCATCACATGTGCCCCTATGTGTGTGTGTGGTTTTATGTATCTGTGTGGGGTGTGTTTTTCCTTTGTCAGAATGAAAGATTTTATTAGCACCAGCTCCCCATCCTTTCCCGTTATTGCCTCCTAATGACTGTTACCAAAGTTGGCCCACGGTAGCCTCCAACCTACCCAACGAGGCTCAGAGCAGAAAGATCACCTCATAAAAAGCAGCAGGAAGGTGGCAAGGTGAAGCAGACCTCCCAGGGTCCCCCTTGCCACGAGGGAAGTGTCCTCTGAATACTCCTTGAGGTATAAAAATAGCCCCAGGAGTCACTGAATGCTAAGTTGGCTTTCTCCCCGAACCTTATAAGTAGGCAATCAGGATTTAACGACCCACAAATTTCCAATTTTTTAGTTTATGAAAAAAAATATACATATTTTTTTAACCTCAGTTAGAGACTCATCTTTTAAAAAAAAAAAAATCATTCAATGATTTCCTCCCTCTCTTTCCGATGAGGAAAACCGGACTATTTATGCTGCATTTTAGGCTTTTTTTCATATATAATTTTTCATATAAATGCACATTTTCCCCCTTCTTTCGGGGCGGAAATTTAACTTTTGTGGAAATGTGATGTGTGTTTAAATTACCAATTTCATAGGCAATATGTCTGATAATTGCAGAGAGATACTGAGTTAACTTGTAGCAATGAGTTTACGTGACAAAGGGAAAATCAGTTTGTCTGCGGGCAAGCAGAGGATAAGGCTCCAAAACTTTACTATTTGGGGGGGGGGAGGGAGGTTGGGGAAGGGAGGCCCTGAAATTGCTTTTTATAATTAAAAAGGGAACCTCAGATGTTTTTATATCTTGAATATTTACAATAAAACCTTTAAGTGCTTGTCAAGAGGGTAATGTGTCATTAACTGGGGACTCTGCCTCGCCTCTCCTCTCGGACATGACAGTGCAGCAGGATAAGAGAAGAGTAATTATAGTTCAGCAGGGCTGCCAGGTGTGATAAATGACTAATCAGCACGCAGGAGCCTCTGTCCTCAAAAGAGGACTATTACAGTGTTATCAGCTGCAGGCCCGGGTGTGCGGGGCCCCAAACAGGGACGGGGACAGGACCTTGCGCCGTGCGCCTTGGCAGGCCTCTCGTGAGCCCGTGGCTGTCGCTTAGTTTTGTCACTGGTGTCTTTGTGAAGCTGCCACCGGGGGGGGGGGGGGTCGGGGTGGGGGGAAGGAAACACACAGGGGCTCGAGCAATCTGCCTCGTGCTAATATTTATATAACACACTCGCCAGCTTCCGTCGCCCGAGTCCGGCAGGGAGGGAGGTGCTTTTCTGGCGGAGGCGGGGGGCTTTGATGGCATAAGACCCTGGAGAAGGCGGTTCTCCAAGATGGAATCGGTGGGCCTCTCCTGTCCTTTTCATGTGTGTTGGGTGTGAGCGTTTTTCCTAGTGTATCTGACCGCTTCCCATGCGGGAACAATGCCGAATTGTTCCCTGGGCCCGGCTGACAGCTCCGTCCTGTCCCTGAGAACCCCAGATGCTCCCACGGCGGGGGGGGGGGGGCACGCTGGACCCTTGTCCTACATGTTCTACTCTACCCGGGATCCGAGCACCTTTGGACTTGATTCATTTGCTCCTTATGATCAGGAGACGTTACCCATCAACCTGGAGGGAAATTAATCAAAACCCCTCTCGGACAAACTGCATTACATTGATTCTCTGCTCCTAAACCCTTTGTTTGTTTGTTTTCTCCTCCCAGCATGCTGAAGGATGTCATGGGGTAGCAAGACCATTTAGGAAATAATTGTAAAACATGTACATCAGGAAATAGCCATCTGAGTATGAAGAGGTACCTGATATGGAAAAGGGACATAATGTGTTTAAAAAAAAAAAGGGAGATAGTCCGACACTTTTGATACAAAGGTTATTTTTATAATACTTGCATTTTTATCGGTCGACATATTTTAACAGGGAGCCCTGACTGAAGTCACAAAAATTATGACTCTGGCACCCGAGCTCCTTATCTGACAAATGCAATGCGAACGGTCTTGTTCTTATCAATGAGATCAGATTTCAAAAATGAACACAAGACCGAGACGTTGCTTTGTGCACAGATAACCTTGCAGGCACGAACTCCCAAACCAGAATAAAAGAATCCTCTATGAAATAATGGGCCAGGAAGCCCCATCGCGTCACACTGTAATAGACAGTGGGGGGTGGAATCAAAAGGGGGAAAAACTCATTTCATCTCAGTTAATGGCAGGGAAACGAAGGCAGAGAAGGACTTTCCGAGTAGCGGAGCTGGTGTGACAAAGACCAGGGTTTCGCCGTGTCATGCACCATTTGCCTTTGCACTCCGGCTTTTTTCTGGAGCTGTGAAGCCATTATTATAATGTGAAAAAGGTGTAAAGAAATACTCCCTTCTGGACACTGGAAGGGCAAATGAGGTGCAAGCCTTTTTTTTTTTTTTTCTTTTCTTCTTCTTCTTCTTCTTCTTCTTTTTTTTTTTAACTCTGAGTCTCTCTTCTTTTCGTTTATGTACAATGTGCTCAGACAGGGTTAGAGTCCCCCTGGTAAAAAGGCTGAAGAGTGCCAAGGAGTTCACTGTGCCCTTAGATAAACAGTTTGTCTTGGCTCTGCTCACCTCCTTTTGTGACTTCGCTGGCTGGAAAGTAGCACAACTATGTTCTGACCTCAGCTCCTCTCTGCTCACATTATTTTCAAATAAGAGATTTCAAAGCCCAAGCCCCATCCTTGCTCTAAGTTTTTAGCAGGAAAAGAGGGACAGAGGTATCTAGAAGCCCGGTGGCCAGCTTTGGTCTGTCTGTAACCCGCCCCTGAGAAGGGTACGGTGCGGGCTGCTTTCCTTGGGGCAGGGCACAGAACGGGAAGATGAAAAGAAAGCCTTCCTTTTTTGGTCCTCAGCCGTGGGCAAGCCAAGTTCTTTTGTAAATTATGGAACCCAAGTTGGGACTTGGAGGCTGATTAAAATGAGCGTTTTTCTAACTGAACGATAAATACGGCCACTACCGTCTCAAAAGAAGAGAGCGAGAGGGAGAGAGAGAAAGAAAGAAAAGAAAAAAAGATAAAGCCCAAACTGGCTCGTTTGTACGTGGTTATCGGGGACAGCAAGATTACATAGACAGCCAGCATTTGATACTCAGGACCGCTAAAGTGTGAAGAACAGTAGTGACATTCTAGTCTTCAATAAATCACTATAAAAATGTTTATGAACCCTGCAATTTACTGTCTTTTAAATGCAAATGGAAAGGGGGCACCATTGCAAGTGTAAAGGAGACCTGGGGTGGCCTGCAGGAATTAGAAAATGTTGCAGTGGGTTTTGGAGATTGTGTGATCTCAAATGGGACCATTTCCAAATGATTTTGCATTGATACATCTGTGACAGTTGGGTTAATTTATTAACGAGATTGCCTCGAATCACGGGGTGGGGGGTGGTGGAGGTTGGCATCGCCCTTAAACCGTGGCTTTGGATGAATGACATTTTCATTTCATGGGAAGAGGAGGGAAACTAGTGATTCAGAATCCTCATCCTGAATGTTGTTTGGACAGAATGAAATTAGAACGTGGTCCCTTCAGTGAAAGTCAGCTCACGCATAGATTTTTTCCTTTTTTAAAATGGAACTCTCATCATTTTTGCATAAAATCTCTGGAAATTTGAAGACTCACGGCTAGATGAAGTAACCCTGAGAAGGGCAGAATTTAGCCATCCTAAACAGCACGAGAGACCCTCCCCTCCCCGCACCTTCCCAGCTGAGTGCTCCCTAAAAGGCAGATCTTGCTTTTTGGTTTGGTTCCCCGGAGGGTGTTTTCCCACCATGCTAGAGAGTGCTAGGCGGAAGCCTAGAGTAGAAAGTGTGACAAGAGTTCTATTCTAAGGCCAGGGTCACCTCTTCCCAGTCCTATGTTACCTTGGCCAAATTTTTCTTTCCTCTTGACCCCCGCCCCTACTTCCCCAGTGGTAAAACTGTTTGCTCTGAGTTTGCAATACTAGTGCCATACATGAATCGCTTAGCACGGGGCCAGACCAATGAGCAGAATCCATTAACAGCTCATTTTTTCTTGTTTCCCTTTTCCCTCTCTCACCACCCCTTTCCATCCTCCCTACCTAATGGGGAGGGAGAGGAGGAGGTGAAGAGACGGTGGTCAGTTCACAACCAGACTCGGGCTAGAATTAAGGTGCCATTCATTCAGGGAGATTCTGGGGTGTGCCACACACCCCCAACACGTGAACCAGGCACACAGGGACCCGCGCAGTGAAAGAAAGTAAACAGCGCATGAAAACAGGTTGCTCTGCACGTCTCCCGACTGTTCCCCTCCCGTTTCCCACCTGCCTCCTATGGAGCCCACCCAAAGTAGGCAGTGTTTATAGAGCCGTTGCTTGCACAGCTCCCCCGCCTCCAACATATGTGCCGTAACTGCAGCGGAGCCGGGTCCTCGCTTAGGCTCCCGCAAAAAACCGTTTTGCTTGTTTTCAAACACAAGCGTCTCACGCGGATCGGAGGGCGAGGAGCGGATCTGTTCGCCTTGGCAGCCCCTCGCTCAAATGTGCATCTCTGGCAAGTCCTGTCTGCTGATAGCGCCGCCACAGAGCGGGCTGTCGGATTCCGGAGTCATTATGCCATCTGTTTTTCCTATCTTCTGCTCTTCAGCGTAGACATATGTTCGAGAGGTTTGTGTGTATGATGGGACGTGCTTTTTTCCAGGGGAAGAGCAGGAGGAGGGGGAGGAGGAGGGAGAGGAGGAGGGAGAGGAGGAGGGGGAGGGGCACGCCTGTCCCTGCCTACTTCTCCAGGGAACCCTAGACCAAACTGAGATAAAATGTTAAAGGTGTCCAGAGTGAGTGCTCCTGGTAAGAAATTTGACCAGATGGGGTCATCTCCTGGAAAACATCCCCATGAAATCTTTGGAGACAATGTACCTTTTGTGTTTGTAGTAATCGAGGAGACGTGTGGCTTGGATTTGTTTGCATTCTCATCCTGGTCACATTCGACAGAGTTTTTTTGGTTTTGTGTTTTTTTTTTGGGGGGGGGGTTTGGGGTTTTTTTTTGTTTAGTTTGTTTTTAAGGTTTGCTCTTATCTCTGTATATCCATAGGCGCTCTGACCTCACTCTTCTAGATTTTTATTCTTTTTTGTGACTTCCACAGTCCTTTGTCTTTCTGGCTTTCACCTGAAGAATAGTGTGTGTATACAATGGTGCCTATGAAGTTGACTCTTGTCTTCCTGATCACATCAAGAAGCCTAGTGTATGGCAGATTGGTACTCATATTTATTTCTTCCTTTCCCTCCCGTCCCCTCCCTTCCCCTCCCCTTCTCCTCCCCTTCCCATTCTACCTATACCCCTCTCTTTTTACTGGTCCCCTAGAAGGAAAGATTCAGGCTGGCTTGAGGGGGGATAACAATGGTAAGGCCAACTGGCCACGGGATGGAGGCCGGAAGAGATTTTCTATGCGCATTTCACGCTGCCTTCCTGGGAATTTCTGGATGTTTTGCAGCCTAATGCTTAACCTCCAGAATTCTTTAAGAAAAATTACACAATGTGAGTAAAATGGGGACGTTTTCCTCTTGTGCTTGTACCCCACGATATGTTGGAACTCACATCAGTCCGAGATGCTGGCCCCCCTCTGCCTTCTCTGTTGGGCTGCGAGCTTCTTGCATGAAGGATCGTGGGTTTTTATGGTTTGTCCTTGGGCCCAGAGCAGAGCCCGCTGCCTGCACAGAAAGTGCCCCTCAAGTGTGCGTGGAATGACCTTGCAGAAGCCCATGATTTTAAAGACGTTTCCAAGGAGGGACTCAGCCAGAACATAGAAATAAAGGTGCTTAAGCACAGTGGTTAATTCTGGAATCCTTTTGAGTTCAAATCTTGGCTTTACAGCATATGGGGTGCCACCCGTTAATGTAGGTAAGCCTCAGTTTCTTAGTGTGTACAATGGCTCTGTTGATAACGGCTCCTTCCTCCAGAACTCGTGGGTCGAGTGAAGTGATTCGCAGTGATAGGAGATCGCCTGGCGCCATGCTCGGCATAAACGAAGGGCTCTTTAACCGTGATCAGTAGAGAACATCCTCCACCTTGAAATGTGGAAACAGGTCTTGCTTCAACCGAAGTACCTTTTGAAGGCACCAGTCTGATCCCGGTTTAGGG
The DNA here is from genome assembly GCA_028646485.1 of Cryptoprocta ferox. NCBI lineage: Eukaryota > Metazoa > Chordata > Mammalia > Carnivora > Eupleridae > Cryptoprocta > Cryptoprocta ferox. The sequence continues at coordinate 48,082,478 of CM053563.1, forward strand.
CGCGCCTCTGAAATTCTCTCATCGAGCGTCTCTGAGATCGGAGCACATCTCCAAGTCCCCGTTAGGCAGGCAGCAGTGATAGATTTGTCACCGCCTTGGCCTATGTAGACATCCACAGCGCCTGCGATGGAACTTGACTTGAAGGGCAGGTGTCAACGGCTTTGAAGCAAAATCCCAGACGTAATGCCGGAGCACCTACCTTTCAAGGAGCCAAAGGGCTGTTGGGGTGGAGGGGTAGGTGGGTCTGGCTACATTCCAGAAGTGAGAAGCACAAGCAGCCTTTCCTACTTAAAGTAACCGAAGAGCTTGTGCAAGTGCCCAGCACCAATGGCTTTTCCTTTTCTACAGGATTCTTCTAAGAAAGGCTGCCTCACGCATGCTTTCAGTGGTGCAGAAGATGACAGCGCGTAGAGAAATACGGGCATTGGCGATTCAGTTTAAACGTGATCCAGGGGAGGGCGGTACTTTTACTTAACGTGAAGAAATTGTAGGAATGCCTTACCATTTGTTCCTCACTTGCGTCGTTCTCGTACACAGAAGAGTGAATCTGTGACAAAAACAGAGGTCTAATGATGTCTTAAAGTTCTTGCACTAAGTGTAAAACTGAAAAAGTCTAAGTGACGGGAGAGCATTGTGCCATATTTATTTATTTTTTAATGTTTATTTTTGAGAGAGAGAGAGGATGAGTGGGGGACCTGCAGAGAGAGAGGGAGACACAGAATCCCAAGCAGGCTCCAGGCTCTGAGCTGTCAGCACAGAGCCCAACATAGGGGACTCGAACTCACAAACCGTGCGATCATGACCTGAGCCGAAGTCAGCCGCTTAACGGACTAAGCCACCCAGGTGCCCCAGTGTGTGTCATTTTAAGCCACTAAGTCACTAAGTTTGGGGCAATTTGTTATAGCAACCACGGGCAGCTAATATACCCTCCGAAAGCTCCTTCTTTGGGGAGATCATCTCCCACCTCCCCCAGGGGCTCTCAGGGCCCCTCACACCTCTCCTCCACCGCACCGACACAGTTTGTCATTACGCACTTACTTGAGTGATTATTTCCTTAATACCCATCTCCGCCATCAGACTGTCCACCCGCGAGGGCAGCGTAGTATATGCTCTACTATGATATCCCCAGAGCCCAGGGCCCACCACCGCCCCCTTAAGAAGAGCTCAGCATTTACAGAAGAAATGAATAAATGAGTGCCTGGTGGGGTCCATGAATACGTCCATTAATGATTCCACAGAAGAAGGGAGGACAAGCCACCCCCAGCTGTAATGAAGCACAGACCCCACATCCGGGGCTGGCGGCGGAAGAGCAGTTTCATTTGCTGCTGAGCTCGCTTCCGAATATGGAGTGAAGACACCATCCCGAGCCCAGTCTGCTGAGACACCGGCTGGCAGCTCTGCCTCCTTTCCCAAGACAAAGCCCTTCCCCTCCCCACCCCCACGCTAATCGAACACACACTCAGCTGCCCCCCTTTCTCCCCATCACCCCCAGACACCTCAGTCTCCACGGGGGAGTCAAGCTGAATATTTCTTTAAGGGGTGCTGTTGAGTTTCTTCTGTTGGAGTGAAGGATTTGTAGCAAAACCCAGCATGTAACTCGAGTGTTCTGCGAAGCCAGATATCGGTGCCAAGCTAAATTTGTGTGTGCAGCTTCTGTTTAAGGCAATTATATAGTGTGTAATACCCAGTAGAGAAATTAAGTCGAAGTACATTTTGCCCATAGAGATTATCCTCTCAGTTGGATTTATTTTAAACAAGTTTTGCCCCTTATACATTAAGGTGCATGCAATAAATCACTTATGTAATAAACTACACTATATTATTGGGGGGGGTGGAATGAGCCCATGGTAGGGGGAGAGGCTTCAGATGGAGCCAGACCTCAGGCAGGAAGGGAGGGAGGGGTGCTGTGGAGGGAGGCGGTGTTGTGCAGCACGAGGCTGGACGGGGTGCAAGTGGCAGCGTCTCCACGGGGGGCAGCTCAGGACGCTGCTGTCGGGAGGCACTTACATAATAACTGCAGCGGTGTCGCTTCCAGAGAAGTTACAGAGCACGTCTTTCTAGAATAGCCTCTTGGCCTATCTTAATTACCAGCCGTCCACAGTGAGTCTGGAGGGAGCAAGAATGATGCAGGGTTGTATTAAGGATGAGAACATGGGGAGAGGTTGTGATGATAAGGGGCCTGGGGTCACCACCCACCAGATTCGATGGATAATCTAGGAACTAGTGTGAGGCATCCAGTAACATTTGCATCTCAAATGAACAATGAGTGATTTTTAGGATAAGTATATCCCATGGAATATTTGGAGCGTGCTCTACTAACAAATTACTCCTCGTTGATGTGAAATTCGGATATCGCTGGGCACCTTGTGTTTTTATTTGCTACATCTAACAACTCTTAGCACAGCAGAACTAACAATGCTGAGATTACTGTAACAGATCAGTTCTTTTGGGCTCCCGCACTCTGCGGGGCCCTTTGTGAAGGCACCTCCCACGATCTAGTTTATTCTTCACAAGCAAACTAGGAGGGAGGCGCTATGTTTATTCCCATTTCACAGAGGAGCAAAGCGAGGCTTGTAAAGGTTCAACCACACGCGGAGTATCTCTCCGTTGATGAGGGCGGGATCGAGGCTTCACACCGAGGCCCGTCTGGCTGCCAAAACGTGTGCCCATAATCACGAAGTTATACAACCTCTTCTAGATGCTGATTTGAGAAACAGCTTCACAGTGAAACACGCCAAAGGAGAGACTGCCTGTTCTGCTTAACGCAGAAGCACTTTAGGGCTCGCCAATCCGTGCTGCTTAGGAAAGAAAGACGGTAACGCTCAGAAAACTTCCTGGCGCACACGGCTGGCTCACCATGGAGAGCGTGCCACGGGGCCTCCAAGCGCACGTCAGGAACGAGACTGTTCAGACCCACGCTCTCCTGCTGAAGAACCTCCTTCCAGATCCCTCTTCTGCAGAGAGCAGAGAGAAGCCGCTCCAATTTCCACTTTCGTCATCCTCTAACTTTGAGAGCCCAGTAAAACCAAGCGCTTAGTAAGAATCATACACGGATAAGCTGCTTGTAATTTATGATTTAATGCAGCATAGGGTAAAAATAGGCGGTGGCACTGAAAGGCAATCAACCTCTATTGTCGCGAGAACGGGGGACACGGGGACGTGATCTGACATTTGCTGACAGTCCGCTGTGTACCAGGAACCTTCCGTCCATGGTTTCATCTTCCCATTATCTGTGTGGGGCCTCTGTCGTTTCCCCATGACTGAGAAAAAACATGTCCCACAATTCACTGCCTTAGGCCAACTGTCCTATTAGACATCACGAGTGTCTGGCTCAGGACTTTGGATAAGTCTTGGCTGGTGGAAACTCCTGTTCCATGGGCTGCTCACAGGGGTCACTTAGTGGTGATCAGGTGACGAGAGGGCAGGTCTCGGGAGTCTAAGATGATTTTCTCATGCGTCCAGCGCCTTGTCACGCGTCCAGTGCCTTGTCACGCGTCCAGCGCCTTGTCAGGATGGCCGGGAAGGGTGTGCTCTGCTGGCCCCTGGCATGGTGGGCTCAGGTGCTTGGAGCCCTGCAAGGCAGCTGTCCCCCAAAACACAGCAGAAGTTGCATGGCTCTTCTGGCCTAGCCTCAGAGGTCACAGGGCGTCACTTTCACTGTATCCCTTTGGGAGAAGCTGTCCCCTCTGTACTTCATGGGGGAAGCAGCCCCAAACCCACCGGACTCCAAGGGAGGGACAGACTCTGCCTCTTGATAAAATGAGTTGTGAAGAATCTACGGCCAGATTCTAGAACTGTGATGGGGCCTCTGCCCTTTGCTTTGTGGGAAAACAGATTCTCCTAGAATCTCCCCATTGCTGGGTGCCCCTCACCCTCCAAGTCTCTCTCAGATGCTCCTATTTTAAAGTCAGCTGATCATAATTCCGACTGTGATCTTAATCGCCCTTCACCTCGAGACCTAAGGCATCTATAGGTTCTGGGGATTCGGATGTAGACATCTTTGGGGGGCATCCTTCTGACCCCCACAGACACCCTGTTAGCTCCTCAAAGAGCCCATCCATGCTGAGTGTGCCCCATCCTCCACGTGCCCTGGCTCCACACGCCCCTCTGTGATTGTTTGCACGTCAGCGTCATTATCTTTATTGTCTCCTTACCCACATCAGACAGTTCCTAGAGACACGGACCCTGGTTTTGTTTTGCGCCTACGCAGGGCTCCATCCAGCACATAGACGACTCTTCGTGTATAATTGTCAAATGAATAGACGTGCCCGGGGGCAGTACGAAATGGTGCCGGGTACCCTGGATGCTACTACCTCCTCCAAGGAGAATTCCTGGGATAACAGAGAGTCTATTCATGTCTGTCCGGCAGGCCTGAATCTTTCTAATTTTCCACCGGCCCAGGAGGGTCGGAGCAGAGCCAAAAAGTACACGGGGGCAGGAAAGGCTGCGGTCAGAGGCAGACCCTGCTAGCACTGGCCCCATCTGCCGGGGTCTGCTGGTTTTCATTACAGCGCTGGTGCGGCCAGGGGACACCGTGTGGCTGCGGGCACACGTCAGCAAACCCATCCCTCCAGATCCCCCTCACTGTGCGTCCCTCTCCCCTCTTAAATATCCTTTTGAAGCCCATATGTTCAGTCCACCCCAACTTCTGTTTATCCTGGTGCCAAGTGAGGGCTGCTCAGATTCTGGGAGTTTCACGGGAAGGTATTAAATGTGTTTTGAAAATACTTGAAAGTCCAGCTGTGTATGTTTTAGTTTTATATTTAGCCTTAAATTAGAGACTCCATATACCTCAAGTAATAAAAAGGCACAGCAGGGATTCGCCTTTCCCTTATGTTTGCTGGGGCCGTGCACCTAGGTGAGATTTTAGTATTTGTAATTTTTTTTTTTTTTGGTCGGTTGTTTAATTCCGCAGCTTAATTCCGGCCTTTATGCTTTTCCAGGTCTCCTCTTGTGTTTCAGAAAGTAGTTACTGTTGTTTGCCTGCCGCTTGAATTTAAGAAAAGCAAAGGGAGCGGGGAGAGAGGAAGGAAGTACAAATCTGCACCTTTCTGTAGCAGACCCTGAGCTGGGCGCACTGGCTCCATGAACCCTCAACGCACCCTTCTGAAGAAGGAGAGTGGGTCCCAGCAAGACCGAGAAGCTCCCTGCCTTTCCTGGTGGTTCACGTTTTGCTTTGAACGCCATCTTGCTCTCTGCCTTTAGACCTGACCTTGGGCTTCCTGACACCCCCCCCCACTCCCACCTCCAGTGAGGGTCCCCAAGAGCCTGTCCCAGGCCAAAGTCCAAGGCTGCCTGCTGAGCCTTGGAGGGGAAGGAGCACGTGGTTTCCCGGTATCACTAAATGCCCCAGCTGAAGGGCAAAGTCACAGCGACAGTGCAGCCCGTAGCCAAGGATGAGGGTCCAGCGAGTGAGTTTCCACAAAGTGCTACAAGGTATCTGGCTTAAAACAACTCAGGTTAGTTGTCTCACCTGTTTGGAGTGCCGGAAATGCCAAATCAAGGTGTTGCTGGCAGGGCCACGTTCTCTCGGAAAATCCTGGGGGAGAATTCTTCCTAGATTCTCGTGTTTCCCAGCAATCCTTGGTTTTGTGGCTTGTGGATACATCACTCCGAAGGTTTGCAGGCCCTGTGTTAGTTTTCTGGTGCTGCTGTAACAAATTAGCACAAGCTTAGTAGCTCAAACAACCCAGATTTACCCTCCTGCAGTTCCACGTGGCAAAGGTCCAACACAAGTCTGGAGGCTGATATCAAGGAGGGGTCAGGGCTGTGCTCCTGCTGGAGGCCCTGGGGGAGAAGCTCTTCCCTCGCCTTGCCCACCTCCCAGAGATCTCCCTCGAGGCCCTGGGTCCCTTTCTTCCATCTTCAAAGCCAGGAACGTGGGGCTGAGCCCTTTTTACGCTGACATCTTTCTGGCTCTCTCTTCAGATTCCCTCTTCTACTTTTTAAAAATTTTTTGTTTATATTTGAGAGAAAGGGAGACAGAGCGCGGGTGGCGGAGGGGCAGAGAGAGAGGGAGACACAGAATGCAAAGCAGGCTCCAGGCTCTGAGCTGCCAGCACAGAGCCTGACACGGGGCTCCAACCTACGGACCGTGAGATCATGGCCTGCTTAACCGACGGAGCCACCCAGGTTCTCCCCCTTCCACTTTTAAGGACCTTCGTGATTACCCTGGGCCCCCTGGATAATCCAGGATAATCTTCCCGTTTTAAAATCACCTGATCAGCACCGTAATTCCATCTGCAGTCTTCATTTCCCTTTACCTTTTTACCTAACATGTCCACAGGTTCTTGGAAGCAGGGTGTAGACGTCTTTTGGGGGGCCCTTATTCCGCCTTCTGCAGGCATCTTGCCACCTGTCCAGGCACTGGGCTAAGCACAGTAAATGATACCAGCAAGGCCTTTGTACCCACAAAGCTTATGTTCTAGTGGGGTGAAGGGCATTGAAAAAGTCAGCAAGCAAATACTGTAATACCAAGAAGTGCAAGCGCTATGTATGAAATAAAAAAAGAAAGGTACGGCGGCAATGGAGAATAATGCTGGGAAGTCCTTACACAAATAGAATAATCAGGGAGAGCCTCCTGATGAACTCTAAAGCATGAAAAAGGGCCCATCATGTGAAGCACCGGGAAAAGATGTTCTAGGCAGAAGGAACAGCAATCATGGTGGCTCTGAGGCCTTTAGAAAAATCATTCCGGCTTCCTTCTATGTATATATGCAATATATCGGAGAAGGTGAGCGAGGGTGATGGTTAGTAGCTGTTGCAGTGATGCCGGAGAAAGACAACAAAGGACTTCTGTGACAGGCAGAATCATGGCACCCGAGGGTAGCCGCTCCCTGGTCCCCGGAATGTGCAGATGTTACTCTATATGGCAAAAGGGCATTTTTAGATGTGAAGGATCTTGAGATGAGGAGACATTCTGGGAGAGCCTTACTGTAGTCACAGGGGTCTTCATAACAGACACAGGAGAAGGTTTGAGCATGGAATTAGCAAATGTGATGACGGAAGCCAGAGGCTGGAGTGATTGAGAAGGAATCATGGGCCCAATAAGACCATAGCCTCTGTCACCTGGAAAAGGTGAGGGAGCTATGTCTCCCCTGGGGCCTGCAGAAGGAAATGGCTCTGCCCACAGCTTGACTTCCACCCAGCGGAGCTGGTATCAGCCTCCTGGCCTCCTGGCCTCCAGAACTCTAAGAGTTCTTGTGTTGTTTTAAGCTGCCAGATCTGTGGCCATTTGTTAGGGCGGCCCTAGGAAGCTCATGCATCCTGCTCAGGATGTGCTGTGGGACAGAGAGGAGGAGTCCTTGACATGGGCAGACCTTGGTCCCGCTGGGGTGTGGGCAGAGTCGAGGGACAGAGGATGCGGGATGAGCCTGCGATCCCTACTTGGGTGACCGAGTGGAGAATGTTGGTGTTAACTGAGAGAGAGAGAAGCAGAGGGAGGAGAGAGAGTTTAGTTTGGGGTGTGCTGAGCCTGAGCGAGTGGATGAGGCCCAGCAGACCCTGGATGTGTGGGTCCCGAGACCCAGCATGAGTCCCAGGGCCTGAAACACGTTAGGCACTCACTGAATGAATGAATGAATGAATGAACAAATACTTGATATTAATGTGGGAATTCTCTGTGAATGGTGGTAGCTGACACCATCCGATTGGACAAGAATACTCAGAGGCTCGATATTTCGGTTAACCTTTCTGCTTAAAAATATAATCCCTGAAACCTCGTCTTACTTCAAGGAAATTTCATTTTGGCCTGCCTGCTTCCGTGCCCCCGTGAGTTCTCCCCTCCGGGAGACACCATCTCACAACCTCCCATCCCCCAACTGATGGGATGCCACCTATAAATACTGGCAATTTCAGGGGCACCTGGGTGGCTCCGTCAGTTCAGCATCTGACTTCGGCTCAGGTCATGATCCCACAGTTCGTGGGTTCGAGCCCCGCGTCAGGCTCTGTGCTGACAGCTCAGAGCCTGGAGCCTGCTTCGGATTCTGTGTCTCCCTCTCTCTCAAAAATAAATAAACATTAAATACTAGCAGTTTCTGGGCCAGACAATGGTAAGAGAAGTCAGTGTGATCAACATGTATGAACTTTTGGAAATAGGCTAAGGCCTTAGAAATTATTACGTGCTTAAATCTCACTGCAGGGGCGCCTGGGTGGCTCAGTCAGTTAAGCGTCCGACTTCGGCTCAGGTCACGATCTCACAGTTCGTGGGTTCGAGCCCCGCATCAGGTTCTGTGCTGACAGCTCACAGCCTGGAGGCTGTCTTCGGATTCTGTGTCTCCCTTTCTCTCTGCCCCTCCCCTGCTCACGCTGTCTCTCTCTCTCTCTCTCTCTCTCTCTCTCAAATAAATAAAAACATTTTTTAAAAAATCTCACTGCAGAATTAACCTAAGGGAGACGATCTTGGGTGGTACCATTATCAGACGAGGAAACATGTCATCAGCTCTCTTGCCCAGTATTCCATAGCTGCTCAGCGACGGAACCAGGGTGTGAATTGACAGCTCCTTCCAGGATACAGAAGCTCTTTAATATTTATCATCTTACTAATAATAGTAGAGAAAATAAATCAGAATAACAACTGCCCTTTATTAGTCACTTGATATTCCAGGCTCTCTACCAAGCACTCTGCATGCAGATAATGCCTCCTAACAGCCTCAGGAGGTAGTTACTTTCCGTGGATTAGCTATGTGTTTCTGGCACAACAAATTATCACAAACTTAGGAGGTTAAAACACTATACATTGTCAAATACCCCCGCGGGCCCAGCCTAGCTATGTCTTCCGTTCAGGGTCTCAGGAGGCCGAAATCAAAGTGTCAGCCAAGGATGGGGTCTTCTCAGAAGTTGTGATCATTGACAGAGGCCATTTCTCTGTGACCATAGGCTGTGGTCTCCATTTTCATGGGTGGGGGGGAGGGGCAGGTGGCTCTTAGCTCCTAGAGGCTGTTCTCAGGTTCTGGCTGTGTGGTCTTTTGTCCATTGATGCTTTCATAACATTTTCTCCTTCAACACCACAGGAGAATCTGAGAATCTGAATTTTTCTCTTCAGGGAAGGGCCCCCTTCCCTTTTAGGGGTTCACCTGATTAGGTCAGGCCCACCCAGGATCATTGCTCTCTTTTAATTGACTCAAAGTCAGCTGCTGCTTTGGGACCTTAACAACCTGTGCGAAATCTCTTCTTTGTTGGATAGGGTAATCATGGGAGCAAGCCTTCCCATCATATTCATAGATCCTGTCCACATTCCAGAAAAGTATACGCACGTGTATCTTAGGAGGTGGGAATCTTGGAGGCCATCTTGGAATCCTGCCAACCGCAGTCTGTGAAATTCCCATTTCATAGATGTTGTAACTGAGACTCGGATGTACTATGCAGCTTGCCCCAGGCCACGGAGGGACAGAGCTGGGATTCAGGTCTGAGCCTGTGCTTCCAGCACCAGGCTGTACGGGCGTCCCACTTGTCCCCGGCCTCCACCTGAAGGTGCTGACCTTGCCGTTTGCTGCCTCCCGAGAGTGCAGGTGGCTGCACCTGTCCTGGGCACGGTCCCCCAGCCTCTCAAGCTTCCACCTGCATCCAGAGAGCAGAAAGGACGGAGCAAGTGCCAGTGTCTTTCAGTGGAGCCGTATCTGTACAATGAGTAGCATGTGCACAGAAAGGCAAAAGCTAAAAATGGCCTTGACCTTCTGAAAATGAAATGACGTGGCCAGGTATTGAGTCAGCCCCGTGACGCTAATGCAGTCATCCTGTTTCCGGATCAGATTTACTCCTCATTAAACATGTTTTAACTTGATTACAAACAAGCCCCGTGTCATGTAGAGGAACCGACAGAGCTGGCCGAGAGGGTCGTTGGAACCCGTAGCCACCTTGCTGTCCCAGACTTAAGAGGTGATCACCTTACCTGCTAAGAAGGCCCACTCTACGCGGACTATTTGGAGCTGTTTAAGGAAAGCAGGAGTGTGACAGGAATGCCAGGGTGCTTGAGTGTTGTAAGGGATTTGAGCCCAAAGCCTAGAAGTGTGTCCTGCACTGTGCAGATGAATGGGGGCTTCTGGAATCTGCAAGGCTGAGGCTCCATGGTCCTGAGGCTCTTCCCACCTGAACATGCAAATAGGCGTCGGTCTCTAAGTGGGGCAAGAGCATGAGGAGCTGTAAGGAAACACAGAGCCTGCCCTCCGGGGGCTTTCACTCTAGACATCAGTCAGAGCAATCATATTTCCGTGCAAGGAAATGTCATAACACAACTAGGGCACAGCTGTGAGGGAGAGATACGCATGAGGCGGCACCTAATGGAGTTGTGACCTCATCTGGGAAGCTTGTTGGAGAAAAAGAGGCATAAGCCGACTGAGATCTGGCATTCCTCAGGTTAAGAGCGGAATTGGATAATTTGTGAACCTGTGACCTTGGGGAAGGCACTGAGCCTCTCTGAACCTCAGTGTCCTCTTCAGAAGAAAATGGAGTGGAAGAAATAATGGGTCTTGAGCATGCTGAGTATTAAGCAAGCTGCTGTCCCTGAAAAGGCTGACCCAGCCTTCTTGTGTTTGTCCTTAACACTCTCTTATGTGTCTTCTCTACCGTCCTCATGCCTACGTTAAAAAAAAAAAGAAAATCAACCCACGAGGCACATGTCTGTTTATGAGTCTGGCTTCCCTACGAGGCTTTCTTGAGCGCCTACTGTGTGAGGAGCTGGGGACTCAGAGATGAGAAGAATGCCCAGAAAGAGCGGGGACCATCGCATCAGGGAGCACAGTGTGCTGACAGAGGGATGCCTGGGCTTTGAGATGCAGACAGCGGTCAGGGCTCTTAACTCAGCGAGACTTCCGGAAGGACCCGGTCTTCACCCAGAGACCCGTAGGACTGCATTTGTTAATTAGAGGAAGCAGGGCCTGGCCCTGAGCAGCGGTTTGGGGACCGGACAGGTCTGTGAGTGACAGCAGGAAGTGGTCTGGCCTGGGGATCCCCCAGAGAGCCGAGGGGATTCAGGAGCCGACCTTGTTGGGGGCAGGGCAAAGAAGCAGACCAGTGGCTAATATGAGAGTGTAGGAGAAGGCGAGGAGTGTCACGGAGAAAAAACGAAGTGAGGCAGGAGGAGCAGGCATTGCATTTGTCCACAAGGTGGTCGGGACAGTCTCCCGCAAGGGAGGTTTGGGTGGCCGATGCCAGCAGGTGGGCGGGGACCCAGCAGGTGCCTGGGGGGAGTCTTCGCAGCAGAGGGGACGTGGATGCCCGAGGGAGCAGGCCTACGGGGCTGGAGGACGGTCTGGTTGGGGCGGGGGAGTGGGGGTGGGGCGGGTTGGGGAGACGGAGCCGGGGTGGCCGGGCTTCTGCACTGAGGGAAACGGAGCCAGGTCGGAGCTCGGCATAGAAGGGTGGCAGGGTCAGCTTGTGATGATGGTTATTTCCAACGAGTGCCATCTCGTCTCTCAATATGTAAAGATGTCTTCATACATCCTTATGTGCAGGATGACGCGTCTTTGTGCACAATATAGATGGTTGCACATTATGTGTATATACACACTTTTCAATTCACCTCGAGAGTCTCCGGCAGACATCCCCCAGGAGCAGAGCTGTTCCTCCCAGGCCCTGTTTCACACCCACAGCGCAGTTATCCTCACACCCCAGAAAACCAACACCGCGCCAATGATACCTAACGTGCAGTCTGTACTCGGATTTCCACACTTGTTCCCCGCCCATCCTCCATAGTTTTGCTCCGGTTTGATTCAGAATCCAACCGGGAAGCACGTTGCGTTTGGTGTTCATACCTCTGCTGTCTCCCCCTGCCTAGAGCTATTACCTTGCGGTCGCTCTGGCCTCACGACCTTGGCATTTTGGAGGACTTCAGGGATCTCTCTGGCTACTGTTTGAGAAGAAGCCGTGGTGGCCCGGGCTGGCTGCGGGGACACCGGCTAGGAGGCTTTGGCAGCATCCTGGCCAGCACTGCCCGGTGGGCCTTGCTGCGTGGCCGGGGGGGCCTCTCCCTTCTCTGCACTGTCCCCTGCGGTAGCGCCGCCCTTGAGCCCTGGGCACGTGGCTGAGTGCACCTTCACGTCTGACTTTGCATTTTATTTATTCATAACTAATTTAAAGTGCCCGTTGTGTGGGGTGCCTGGGTGGCTCAGTCGGTTAAGCGTCCGACTTCGGCTCAGGCCACGATCTCGCAGCTCGTGAGTTCGAGCCCTGTGTTGACCGCTCATAGCCTGGAGCCTGCTTCGGATTCTGTGTCTCCCTCTCTCTCTTATTTATTCAAAAATAAAGAGACATTAAAAGAAAAGAACAAATAAAGTGCCTGTTGTGGCTAGCGGCCACTGTACTGGGCGGGTTGGTACAAGCTGAGAGATCGCTGTGATTGGTCAGTGACTAAGGGCTGAAGGCAGGGGATGTGGGAAACGAGGCAGAAGGAACAGAATATATGCAAAGGGCTGGATGTTCCATGAAGCAGGAAATACGCCTGCACTCCCCCCCCCCCACCGTGGCCAGCTGGCACCTGGCAGGGGGCAGCAGGCATTGGGTGCACGGTTCTCTTTTCCTGCAAGTCACATCCCCTCCCGACATGGCCCATGGCAGATTGCAACCCTTTTTGTACGGCTGGCTGAAGGAAAGCATAAGGAAAGTCCCCTCCATCCCGCAGTAATTCGGTGGCTCACCTTGTCAACTGCCCATCTCCACCTGACCCTCTTCTCCTGGCTCTGCCTTCAGGGCTGTTCATCTAGCGACCTCTCCACCCACTCTGAGCTCCAGCCCCAGCATGTCCCCTCTCTGTCTGCATCTTCCTGAAGGAGCAAGAACGCGTGCATGCCTGTCCTCGTAGGGGTCGGCTCCACCTTCAGGCTCTGCGGGGGCGTGGGGAGTGGAGCTCTGATCTATCCGACCCCTGACCCCACCCTCACCCCCATCCTGTCCCTCCTCTGTTCTGATGCCTCTTTTATCTACCCTGGAGTTGTGTGTTTTTTCCTTTCTCTCTACACTTTTCTTGAGCCAGATACAAGTTCCTCTATGAAGTAACTCAAAGCCCAGGCATCTGTGACCAAAACATCATATACCTACATAAACTGAAGACCACGGACCCTGCTTGTTCTTTTGGTTTCCACCCGGACACACCAGCCTCCGCCCACTCACCAAGGGTTAAATCTTGCGGCGACTGGGTCCCGTCTCCCCAAGCTTGGTTTGCATCACGGGATGCATTAATCCACCCAAGTTTACTCGGAGAACCAATCTGAACTCAGGTGGGAGCTCCCGGAAGCAAAGCAATAGCAGGCTCATTTGTGACTTTTATTATCTCATTTCTTCCTTTTTTTTTTTTTTTTATCCGAACTGCCTACTCTATGGGAAAAAGGTTGGGGTCCTCTTTATTCTCCTTTTCTTCCTTTCGCCGCCTCCTCCCAGGTGTATGCAATCACGTATTTTTCATTTGGTGCCTGGGTCTGATGCCATGAGCACCAAACCCCTCTTCCCCAGAGAGGAGGAGGGGATGCTCCGTAATCTGTAAGGATTTTTCCTCTGTTCCCTTTGTCAGCTGGCATGCGATATGCTTCTCGGGCAGTAATTTAGAGACTGTCAATTCCTGAGAGCGGCTGGGGATCAGAGACATAGGCTGCATTTCGTCGCCTCAGCTGGAGTCGGGTCTGAGCTGGCATACAGCAAGGTCTCTTTCTGGGAAGGGATGGTCCTATTTAAGGAAGGCCCTGGGCTTCGTCAAGTTCGAAAGGTTTTCAACATCTTCCCGAGCTGGTGGTCGTGGGAGGGGTTGTTATGACACATCGGTCTGCGGAACGCTGTGCCCGAGTTGTGATTTATACCAACAGATACTTTCCTGGGGAGGGTTCTGCTCCGCAGTCAGGCACTGACACGTTATTAATGCTTTCCTGTTTTCTATTGTCCCTGAATGGAAAAACACTTTGGAGCCCTTAAATTTCCTCAAGATGTCTGTGTTTTCCTGGATCATCCCTCAATTTTCCATGGTACGGAAAAATGTAAATGTTGCTACATTTGGTTCAGGGAATCTGGCAGTTGCTGCAAATGCTTTTAAGATTTGCAGCCCCGTAGATGCTTTCACCTGGAGAATCCCCGACTTGGCAAAAACAACCTTATTCCTACCCCTGCTCTGGGAGCAACTACTGAACTCCCGCCACTTTGCATACATTATTGGTCGTGGCATACCGCATTCCTTCAAAGGAGCCGTTGCTGTCCTAATTCCAGAGCTGGGAAAAGTAAAGCGCAGAAATGAAGTCACCTTCCCATGAGGATACAGCTAGGGGGTGAGTTCCATTCCAGTTTTCTCTGATTCCAGTTTTCCCACTTCTCTCTTATGAGCTCTTATTTGGCACCACCTGTTTCCAGCGAGCATTTATTTAGAGAGTAACCATGTTGGTACCTAGGAGAGAGCTGCGATGCTCTACCGTCACCAGCAGAAAGATGGATGCCCCAAAGTCACCTTGGAGCCATCAAAGACAGAAAGGCAGAGATCTGATGACCAAGTGAGACCCGTGAGGTGCTTCTCCCATCGACTGGCATCCGGGACCTCTGTCCCCCAAATGTTGATGCCTAAGAGGTCATTGGATGCTTCTGTCCACTTGTCTGTTGTTTGCCATTGGATTGCTACAGTATGGCGTGCTTCCTCTGTGTTCCTCTCGCGTTCTGGGTATAGTTAACTCCTTGGAGTTAAGACAGGGAAGGAGGCACCTGAGTGAGTCAGTCAGTTGAGCATCTGACTCTTGCTCAGGTCACGATCCGAGGGTTGTGGGATCAAGTCCCACATCAGGCTCTGTGCGGGGAGCGGAACCCGTTTGAGATTCTCTCATTCTCTCCTTCTACCCCTCCCCTCTGCGCCACTCTCTCTAAGATAAAAATTAAAAACAAAAAAATAGGGAATGAATCACATAAGGTGCCTGACTCCCCGGGCCTTACAGCTAAGGGGGAGAAGCAAAACTCTGGAGCCAGGTAAACTTTGGCTCTGAAATTCCAGCTTTTCTCATTTTTCCGGCTGTGTGATCTTCAGCAGATTATCGGCTTTTCCACAAACTTCCGCCTCCTTTCAAGTAGCCTTACAGATTCGAGGGTCAACCCGAGCGTCTGCCCGCTGCATAAAATAGGTCCTCAGTAAACATTGAAGTCTTTATTTCTTTTTCCTTTCAACGAGCCAGTGGCTTTTCCAAGAGGAATGCCATAGCCGATGGTTTGGGAAGCGCTTCCGGGAGAGAGCCTGGCTCAGCTCAGGGGCTGCTCGTCGGGCTCAGCTCTGTCACCTACATCAAGAGCCGAAACACAGCATGCACCTAGATTTTTCTCTCTTCCAAGCTGCCTTCTTCATCTTCTGATTAAGCTAACGGTTACCTCCAACAGGCCCTGCATGGCTGAGAAAGGAAAGGTCTGCTGGCAGAGACTGAGAGTTTCTAGAACACCTCCTACCGCAAGGGGGTATAATGAAATATCGTTAGAGATTGTCTCCTCCGTTTTGATCTGTGCTGCTGTTCAGCCTCCCTACCACGGGGAGGAACGAAGGTGCTCTGACAGTTGCCCCCCCCCCCCCAAATCTTCTTCCCATCTCATGGCCACTCTCTTTCCTGTGAGCGAGAGCTCCTCCTTTTGGAACCTTTCCTCTTCCCAAGTCCCCAGGCCCAGGCCTACCTTGGCCCAAGGTGGTCTCACTTCCTACTTCTTAAAGATTCGGGTCATATGACCGGGATCAGTTAAGTCCCCCATTCGCATTTTTGTATCTTTATCACCCTCTCATTATTTTGTCTTTTCCAAAATTGGCACTTACACCTCTGAACCTGATTTAGTTTATTCTCTCTCCTGATGTTTGATATTCCCATCATCTGCCCTGCCCACCTCTAGCCCAACGACTCTCTGGCCGACCCATGCGCCTTCTGGAGCAGTGGGCCTATCACTTCCTTTCGAGATTTGGAGTGACCAAAGGGGCTACTGTCAGTACCTTGAGAACGAATATGACAGGTTGTATATTTCTTCTAAAGTGGCACTTTGTCTCAGAAGCATGGAGTTCGGATCCCCTGGTGGATATTTCTCCCAAAGCTTAATTAGAGTGAATACTGTCGACACGGGCATTCACCATGGGCTGGGTAGATCATTTGATTCTATGTTATCTAGCTGTGTTAGCTTTCCATCCATACATCCCACGCCTTAGTCCACAAAAACTGGAGGTGACTAGAGCTGGAATCAGCAAACTGCTTCTGTAAAGGGCTGGATAGTAAATGTTTCGGGCTTGCCAGGCCATATGGTATTTGTTGAAACTGCTCAGCCTTGAAGTACAAAAACAGCTATATACAACACATAAATTAGTGAGCAAGGCTATGTTCCAATAAGACTTTACTTATGGACGCTGAAATTTGATTTTCATGCGTCAAGAAATTATGTTCTTCTTTTCATTTTTTGAGTAAAGCCATTCTATAAAAGCCTTTGAGTCTTTTGTGATCCCAAGTTTTAATTTGGATATTTCCAACCCCCTTATTTGTTGAGTAAATCATAAGTAGGCTATATACATAAACAGGCTGGTAAGCTGGATTTGGCCTGTGAGAGATAGTGTGGTGAAGCCTGGCCAAGGAGGTTAATAAGCAAAGAAGTAGTAAAATGTATGTAAAAATAAAAAAAAAAACAGGCAAAACTACAGGCAAATGCATATTTGCAGGCCACAGTAACCAAAAGGGTTATTTGAACTGAAGATTTAGTTCTGAGTTTCCTGGTAGCCAAAGCAAAAAGGGAAACAAAATCATTTACACACTTTACTGGCCATTAGGGCAAAAAGAAGTCAATTCTTCATGGGAGGTGGAGCTGCCATGGCCTTCTGAGTTAAACATGGTAAAGAAAGTTGATCTCATTGTCCCTCGTGGAGCCCCCATTTATTTTGCCCTCACCAAGGCTGGACTCAGAGTATTTGCTCTACTATGTAAAATCAACAGTCAGCCATTTTCTGGTCATTGCAATGGTGTAAATTATATCTGACGGTTGTTAATTAAATACCTAGTCATGCTCGGGAGCTAAAGCCAAATAGTGCTCCGTAAACATTATGATTTGTCGGTAATCAATGTGATTTGTATACTTTGTGAGTGATCAGATACTTTATCCAAAAGCAGATTATTGACTTCCATGCCTATCTTGGGAGAAATTGCCACTTGGTCTGTGTCTACACAGACCCAAGAGAAGAAGAGATTTGACAATGGTCTGATTAATTGAATCAGTGGTTTGGGGGAGTGGGCTGTCTGTATTGATCCAATTAAATAGATAATTGTCAGAATTGAGGTCATGTCTATAAGACACCACCATTTCAAAGCCAAAGAGATTGTTTCAAATATATAATGCACACCCAATCAATGTTGGCTGCCTTCTCCACATGAAATCAACCAGAAAGTGATTGATTCTATAGAGCTATATACTGGGGTCTTTCCCATTTTTAGCAAACGTTTATGTGCTAAATACAGTGCTTTGGATTTTTTGTTCCCCATAGACCCAAGGGCAGTGATTCATTATGCAAATAAGGGGATGGAAATATTCAAATCAAACGTTGGAATGACATAAGACTCCGAACAGTCCCTTGTAGGGGGGAAAGAGAAAACCATAAATGTAGGCAAGCTGGTATTCTCCGTCTCCGTGGGCTCAGGAAACACTACATGAGTATATTGGATAAGCAGGGGAGACTCTGGGCTCTCGGAGGGTGTGATTGTACTGCAGCCAGACCGAAGGGCAGACTTTAGCTCCTGGTTAGCGGTCAAGTAGAAAGGGGAAAGGAAGAAAGTTGAGGGCTTGACTTTAACTTCCATATCAGATTTGAAACCCAGTCTCACCACGAACTAGCTGGTGATCGTAGACAAGTTAAGTGAGCTCTCTGATCCTCGGTGTTCTGTCACCTACCTAATGAGGGTAAACATACTTAATTCATTGGGTAGCTGCGTCTATACCAAGCCCACGGTCAAGGTTGGTTAGCCCGCGACTTCTCTACTGACCCCCGCCCAAAGAGAGGAACTAACTGCTAACATTTTTCATCTGCAACCAAATGGCAGAAGACCCGTATTCTTATCTCATCTGCCCCGTAGCAGTCAGTACTCACCGGACAGTTAATGAACACCCATCACCTGCCGCTGTGTCACAATGAGCAATAACTTAATCTTTTGGACCTCAGTTTCTTCACCTGTAACGTGGGGATGATAATACCCACCATAGGGTAGCGGGAAGGATTAAATGCATCAGTAATACAGGTACAGCATTAAAAGACAGGCCAGGCACGTAGAAACTGACCAATAAACTCTAGTTATTTTTTTAGGTTTATTTATTTATTTTGAGAGAGAGAGAGAGTTGAGAGAGAGAGAGAGAGAGAGAGTTGAGAGAGAGAGAGAGAGAGAGAGAGAGTGAGAGTGCACGAGCGCGGGGAGTGGCAGAGAGAGAGGGAGAGAGAATCCCAAGCAGACTCCATACTCTGTCAGTTCAGAGCCCGATGTGGGGCTTGAACCCACAAACTGTGAGATCGCAAGCTGAGGTGAAGTCAAGAGCTGGACACCCAACCAACTGAGCCACCCAGGCACCCCCATCAATGCTAGTTATCCTGTGTATTAGTAACTAGTGCTAGTTATCCGGTGTATTAGTAACTAGTGCTAGCTATCTGGTGTATTAGTAACTAGTGCTAGTTATCCTGTGTATTAGTAAATCAGTGTTCCAGTTTGCTGAGTGGGAAGAGGGAGCTGGGACACTCCAGGCAAATGAGGTAATAAGATCAATAGACAAAAAAAGGAAAGGGCTGTGATGCAAAGCTGTCTACAGGTATGAGGGAGGCGTGTCAATGCCTGAATTCGCGCATCTTCCCACACACAGCGTAGACTCTTCTTTGTGCCTGCCATTTTGGAACTTCTCTGAAAATAAGTGGCCTTCTTTAGGTTTGGCGTGTTGACTTCTACCACAAAAGTATAAAACTCAGGTAGCCCGCTGTTTACAGATTTCTTTAAGTGAAGGAATATGTTAATGAGCTTAGCCTGACCAGGAGCTAAGGGAATTCTTGACATCAAATGGTTGGTAGCTAAATAGATCACCCCAAGTTGTTTAGCAAGGAGAGAAGACCAAGGGGATACAGAAGCTTCCGAAATTTGTTCTTGGGGCAGGCAGAAGACGTGGCGTTTGTTTTGTTGTTGCTTTTGTTTGGTTCAAAGTTGTGTCTCTAATGCTGGTCTGGTGTTGGGCACATAAAAGGTGTTTTTTATATACTTATGGAAGGAAGGAAGGAAGGGAGGGAGGGAGAGAGGGAGGGAGGAAGAAAGGCAGGAAAGAAGGAAGGTAGGAAGGAAGGAGGAAGAAAGGGAGGGGGGAGGAAGGAAGGGGGGAGGGAGGGAGGAAGAAAGGCAGGAAAGAAGGAAGGGAGGAAGGAAGGGAGGGAGGGAGGGAGGGGTGAATGCTATGTCTATAATAAAGTCAATGAAAAGACATCCCACAGAGCTGTGTGCACAGAGTCAGCTTTCAGGCGCTTTGCCTTCCTCTGATCGACACGTGTGTGGAGGACTTGGGTGCCGCACCGGGTAAGGGCTGCTGGCTGCAAAGCTGAGGGGGTGAGGTCCCTGCTCTGGGAGAAGCCCACACTTTATTCAGGTTCTTCCCTTTTTTGAACCACAGAAAACCTTGGCCCCTAGTGGAGCCTATAGGCCGCTTCTCAGCATAATGGTTTTTATTTTTTACGTCCCCCCCCCCCAGAATAATGTTTTTAAATGCATGATATAAACTACAGAGAATCACAAAGGAAACCAATTAGATTGAAGTACAGCCATCCAAATATTAAAACATGCAATCTAGTAATAAATGTTCTTCCTAATTAACCCGTTAAAGAACTCATCTAGTGGTGGGTCCATGAACTGCTAATTATCAAAGGAGTGGTTGAAAATGGTATTTTGAGATACCAGCCACCACCCTCATGTCGTATGAAACATATCCATGATTTCTGCCGTGATAAACTCGCAGATGCCTCAAGTATCATCACAGTTTGTCGCCCGTGTGAAGGAAACAGTAAATTTCAGGTAGGGGTTAATGAAAGGAAGATGCACTGTCTTGTCCAGCCGGGCACACCCTCTCTCTCGAGATCTGTACCCACGAAACTCAGATCAAGGACCCTATTTCTAGTTTGTGCTGGTTTCATGGTAGCAGAGTGGTGGAAGGAACTGTAAGAGGCGCCGGTACAGGGAGTCAGGAGGAGGTTACCTGCAGCCCGGAGTCGCGTGGGGACCACACCAGCACCTGTGACACTGGATGTCTGAGAACAAAGGCGCAGGTCAAGGTCTCACTGCAGGCACATAGTAGGTGCTTCTTCTATACGAGCCATTTTCATTGACCAGATTTGACAGTATGAGCAGGAGGCAGAGAGGCAAGGACAGAGCTGCAGGGAGCAGGGAGCCCCCGGGCAGGAGAAACCTTGAGTACAAAGGAGCTCAGAGCACCCTGCTTTTGCTAGAGAATGAAGTGGGGGAGGACAGGGTGGGGGACAGTCACAAGCATCAGGGATGGAGCTTCAGGCTGGCATCGGCATCCAGTGCACTTAGCTGGCAAGTGCCTGGGACACTCGGCTGCCTATAAGGGCGGCCGACGGGTGGGAGGTGAGGGAGGGGGCTGACGAGAGAACCTTCCGGCAATCTGCCCCACAGCAGCCCCAGTCAGTACCAGGCCCATTGGCCTATCTGTAATTTCTTGGACCTGCCCCCGTAGCTAGTAAATAAAGCTGTCTACTTTAAATTTCGTCCCAGCGTCCTTTCACAGCCCCTCTTCCTCGGAGCGGAGTCCCATTATATTCCGAGAGCATATGTTCCCAGCGATTGTTCCTTCTCTTTCCAATAATATCTTTGTAGGACAAAGAGGGACGGGGAAGGGAACACACTTTCAGGATGTCAGCCCCCGCTTTAATTACAAGTGTTCGTGGCTGTGGCATTCATGTAATTGGGGGGCTGATTTATGCCAAATAATAAGCACTGATGTGAGGGGCTGGAGCCCAAAGGCGGGGGGACAAGCAGAGGCAGCAGCGCCCCCCCCCCTCACCAAGCCTGGAACGGGGGCGGCACATGTCAGCGGCTTTTCTCAGAAGCGCACAGGGGCCGGGTGGAAGTGACACCGCAGGCCTGGCTCAGGAGACAGAGTCCCAGCTTCACGCTTTGCTCACCTTGTGACCTTTCGGCAAGGCATTTATTTCCCTTGTCTGAGCATTAATTTCCTCACCTGAAGGAAAACGCATCTGATCCTAATACCTGTGGCTTAGGGGGTTTTGGGAGGATCAAATAGAATCATCGAAAGAAAGAGTGTAGCACCGCGCCTGGTAGATAGTGAGCGCTCAATGCCCGTTGAGTCATTGGAAAAATAATAACAACACCTGCAACAACCACAAGCAGCAAAGCAACAACAATCATGTTCAACTACGCGTTCAGCTTAAGGACAGGGAATGTGACCCGGGGGCTTTTTCATTAGATACACGGCACACACTTGAGCTAATGGAAAGCTTGAAAGCAATTGGATGGGAACACAACTGTCCGTCTTCTTGAAGCCTCCCAAGCAGTGTAATGCAAGAATTACTATTCTCTCTTTGCATTTATGCATTGCATTTCTCTGCTGGATTCAGAATGCTTTATAGGGCTCCGACCCGCTTCTAGCATTCTCTCACTATAAACTCTGGGAGAGATGAGGCATGTGTGTGATTTCCTCGAGTAATTTACTCTGTGGTGCCTTGGGGTTCCAGAGGCCAAAAGAGCGGAACGCTCCTCCCAGAGTGCCCAGGTGTGTCCGGCGTGATTGCTGAACACTGGTCGTGAGGCCCCCTGTAAGGTCTGAGAAGGCTGGTGACCGTGTGGCATCGGCAAAAAGGTGTGCATTAAGCAGGAATGGCAGCAGAAAGGGAGGAATTACCGATCCACGCTACAACACGGATGAACCTCGGAAGCATCATGCTGAATGGGATAAGCCAGACGCAAGAGACCACGTGTTCCGTGGTTCCGCGTGTGTGAAATGTCCAGAGTGGGCAAATCCATGAACAGAAAGTAGATTAGTGGCTGCAGGGGAGGGGGGCAACGGTGATACGGAGCAACTGCCTAATGGATGCGGGGCTTCTTCTGGGGGTGATGAAAATATCCTAGAATGAGGTAGTGGTGATGGTCGCACAACCTTACAAATACGCTAAAAATTCCTGAACTGTACACTTTAAAAGGATGAATTCTACGGCATGTGAATTATGTCTCAGTTTGTTTCTCTATTAAAGGCACACATCGGGGAGACTGTGAGTGCCGGTCCTCCTAATCACGAGAAATGCCCCCAAATAGGGGACTCCGAAAGGGCCCCTCCAGACAGGTTGCAGGTCCTGGGGCGGGGTGGGGGACTGAATAAGTATGGAGGTGGGCATGTGCTTGTAAACCTGTGCTCTTGACAGTTAACTGTGTGTGTGTGTCCCGTCCCCCCCACCCCCGGCCACGGGGAAGACCCTCATTGCAAACAGACACGTAGCAAACGTGCCCATTGAACACGAAGCCACCAAGGGGGTGGGGGCAGGGGAGGCCGAGGCCCAAGGACCCTCCATCTGGGAACTTCCCAATGCAGTGCCTGCATTTTCAGTGAACCCCCATTGCGTTAGCCCCGTGTCTTCCTGAGGGAGATGCTCCTGGCATCTTCAGAGATGAACGGAGTCACCGTTTGAACAAACATGATTCAAACAACAAACATGATGGTGTGCTGGATGGTAGATGGGTGATAGGCATGGTGGGGCGCTGAGGAGGGCCAGCAGGAGGTCTGCGGCCCCGAGTGGTGATGAACGAAGACCATTGCTGGCAGGTGAATAGAGCCAAGCCCGTGGGGGACAAGCTGGTATTCCTGCGGACAAGAGAGAGCGTCTCTCCACTTCCTTCCCCTTTCCCGAGGGCAATGAGGAGCCACAGAGGTTCTTTTGAGCAGAGGAAAGATATGATTGCATTGTTTTCCACAGAGATGGCGTCGGTGGCCTTGGAGGCAGGGAAGTAGGGAAGTCTTTCACTCGTCTGTATAGGCCTGAACTAAGTAGCCTCTTGTAGTGGGTTGAGTAGTGGCCCCCCCAAAAGATGTCTACTCAAAACTGTGGATGGGACCTTGGTTAGAAAAAGGGTCTTTTTAGGTGTAATTAAGCTAAAGATCTCACAGGGAGATCATCATGCATTAACTGGGTGGGTCCCAAATCCATTCGCGAGTGTCATTGTAGAGACCTAAAGGGGAGGAGACGCAGAGAAGGCCGAAAACTGAGGCAGACTGTGTGTTTTCAAGCCAAGGAGTGCTAATTGCCAGAGGCCAAAAGAAAGGTGTGGAAGAGGCTTTCCCTCAGAGCCTCCCTAAGGAGCCAACCTTTCCAACACCTTGATTTTAGACTCATGGCCTCCAGACTCTGAGAGAATAAATTTCTGTTGTTTTAAGCCACCACACAGCCCTTGGAAATAAGACACATCCTAATGGAATTCTCCACATCCATTATGGTGACGCTCGAACCCTTATCCACCTTGTTGCCCTTTTCAAAACACCAACCTGATCATGTTAACCCTCCATGCCTCTTTACATTTCCCATTCCCTTTAGTAGTCCACATCTTTCTTTTCAGCCCTTTTCCTTTTCTGTGCTTCAGTTGCCTGCCGTTCATCAACTCTTACCTACCACAGGGCCTTTGCACATCCTTGCCTGGGTCACTCTTTCCCCTCCACCATCGTACTGATCCTTCAGATCCTTCAGATCTCAACTGGAATTTTGTCTTCCGAGAGGCGCTCCCAGACTCACCTGCCCAGGGCAGCTTCCGTTGCTGTGGGCCCTCCTGTAACCATGTTCCTTTCTCTTCTATCATTCATTCCAGTTTGCAGTTATATACTTGTTCAAGTGATCCTTGATCAATGTCCATCTTCCGCTCCCGACGGCAGTCTCCATCTAGAAAGGATGGTGTGTGCTTTCACGCACCATCCTACCTCTAGGAGAGAGTACAACCGAGGCACATAGTAGGCTCTCAATTAATGCTCGATGACCACTGAGTGAATAAAGACGGGTTACAGTGATAAAGATGGTGGTGGTATTTAGTATAGCTTCGATGAAAAGTGATAAATCCCAACTTTCTCCATAACATCACGGAGAGCTTAATCTTCACATTAAGCGAGTGGCAAGGAGCAAGGCCATTTTTTTTTTTTTTTTATCATCTATCCTCTAGACCTCCCTCCTTCCCATTTTACACCAGGCCTGTTGACGCCAAGAAGAACCTTCCACCGAGTAGAGACAGATAACTTCTGTCTGTTTATCATCTTGAAAAACGCAATTCCCCATCCTGGAGACCATTCAGTTCCATTCAGCAGCCGTTATTCACAGGGACCTGTGTTCTGAATTAATGCACATCTCTTCCCTTCGAATCGTGTGGATCTGATCACTGCTTCAAGCCAGGCTTTCAAAAGGAATACCACCGCCAAGGTATTTCTGTTCTCACTGCTTCGCCACAGATAAGTCATGACTCACGCCCTGAAGCGGAAGAAGTGTTTCTCCGAACGGCTTTGTGGTTGTCTGGTATCTTCTAAAGACCCCCAAACACAGGATGGAAACGCTGCATATCTTAGAGGTAGGGCAAGGTCGCATCTCAGTGCTTGAGTAAAGGAAGGAAGTTCACTTAGCTTTCCTGCGTGTCCTTGATTCTTGGCACAGTGCCTAGCAAATGGAAAGTGCCCACTGGGTGTCCTCGGCTGATATTATGACTGTCCCGTTAAGCGTGTCCAAACCACGGCTACATCTAGTGCAGGAATTATACCT
This sequence comes from Cryptoprocta ferox, assembly GCA_028646485.1. NCBI lineage: Eukaryota > Metazoa > Chordata > Mammalia > Carnivora > Eupleridae > Cryptoprocta > Cryptoprocta ferox. The sequence continues at coordinate 48,107,217 of CM053563.1, forward strand.
GAGTTTTCACACAGAACACCAGACAGAGAGTGGAATGCTTACCCATGGTGTTTGCTTATCCCACCAATGAGCCACGACTGATCCTCTACCAAAGAGCTGATGGAAAAGCCCAGATTAGACTGTGTTTTCTTCCTTCCTCAGCCTCTCTTCCTCTCTCCCCTCACTCCCTTCCTTCCTTCCTTCCTTCCTTCCTTCCTTTCTTCCTTCCTCCATCCCACCCTCCCTCTTCAGCTCCCCAATTTTTTTTCTGATATTTTTATACTGAATTAACAGGATTTTTTTTAATGTGCTTCATTACGTGTTTCCTCTGGCATTACACATATGCCCCGAGTGGAAAAAGCAAACCGAATAAATTTATATTCTCAACTTTTTTCCTCAAGATTAGGTTCGGAATTTAATTTCTTCTTATGCTATCTGGATAATTACATTTGCTTTCTTGCATAGATGCAGGCAAATGGTTTTCCAGTCTTAAAACCAACATATGTACTGCGGAAACTTGTGAGAGATCACATCACGGTTTCCTAAACTGCTGGGGAAAATGTCCCATGTATAGCCTCCAGCAGGGACATAAAGGAGGTGGACAGACCTAGCACATACGCTGATGTGTTTGAACCTCAGAACATGAAGAACATTCACCGTGCCCTTGAAAAATAAGCACAATCAAAGTTCTATTTGAGGATGACCTGCCGAAGGATCGATGATCCTGGAAACATAGTTTAAACGATTCAGCGGGACAGACAGGCCAGCCATGGCATCTCAGGATAGCAGCAAGATAAACTGAATCGGTCAAAGAAGAATGGAGCCCATATGTGGAGGCCCAGGCTGGGACTCTGGGCACAGATGCGCAAGAGGGGGACTGCACCCCGCCCCGTCACAGCTGGCCCCACTCCGTTCCACATCTTTGACTTTTCCTGCGAGAACTGGACGTTTCTCACATCCTCAGCTGCAAGATGGAAAAAAGATGCATGTTAGCCCCTGAGAAAAAGGCATCCGGTCCAAATGCCCTCTTGATTTCCGCAATCCACACTGTCAATCCAGAATGGCCAGTGGCACCGTTGTCCAAAAAATAACTGTGAACCCTTAAGGGGTTCCAATGTGTGCTAAGTTTATTTAGCTATAACTCATCTGAAATTGGACAGTTTTCGAATCTTGGGGAAGAGAAGGATGTTGAAAATGGAACAGGATACTACTTAAGCTTAGGTTAAAGCAAAGTCTAGAAAAACCGTGTTCCTTTGTTGGTGGGTGTTTTCCCACAAGGTAGGGCAACATCTTTTTCGTAGAAAGTTGACATTTTCTCATGTTAGTGAGAAATCGCTTGTCCTTTACACTTTAGGCATCGATGGACCTCATTATGCTTTTCAACAAGATTTTGCATATTTAATATTTCCGTTTAGACCTTCCAGGAATCTCAATTATTAATTCCACTGTGGATTTACTGGTCTTTTGACTCTTTAGTAGAAAGATTGTAGATTCATCAAACATTGTTTGCTCTCCTCAAATTTCAATAGTGCTTTAAGCCCAACAGGAAATCCAAAGCGAAGTATAAATGCTCAGAGTCATTTTAGTGGTATGTTGTGTAATTTCTTTGTACTCCTGATGGTGGTTCAGCAAAGGCTATGAACCAGGATAAGCACTACTGGTCTGCCCCACAATCCACCTAGACAATTGTTTGTGATGTTTTATGACCGAAAAATAGCATCTGCCCAAAAGATGCTGTCTATAAAAGTCAACTGTTACAACTAGAACTTAGTGTTAGCCAAAACTTTATGAAGAAGTAATAAAGTCTGATTTTCTCTTATTATAACCATTGTTTAAAAGCACACGCCTGCCAGGCCACCGGAATGATTCCGTGTGGCTTAGGAAAACTTTTATGCTTCTCCTTTTTATTTTTGTAATAATTACTGTATGACTTCTCCATGAAGGCTTCTCTCCTCCAGCGCCCACGGGGACCTTCGGGAAAGCAGGCTGACAGTTGCAGCCTTTGCGTTTCTTCAAACCTCCCCCAAGACGACCCAGCACTTCAGATACTTCCCGTGTGGCTTTCCCCCCCAGAGCGTTCACCGGCCCGCCCTTTGATGTTCACGGGCGATCCCGTTAGCTGTGATGGCTTAAGGTCCCCACACAGACTCTGACTCTGGGCGGAACGTGCTCCCGAGAGGCAGGACACGCCAGCTCGCTGAGGACTAAGGAGGGCTGGCTCTACCCATCCGCTTTCCGGTTGGCCACCTCCGGAGACTGCAGGCCCTGTCTTGCTACAACAGGTGGATGGCTTGAAGGGATCATGCACTGGGGTCCTTACACTCGGGGCCAGGAGATGCTCGCACCAGCACTGTTTGCTGTCTGGACATCTGTGCCATCATCAGACACCCTGCCGGCTCGATGCAAGTGCAGACTCTGATATTCCGAAGAATCCAGCAGGAAAGTATATAATAAACACTAGGAAGTCTTTAAATTGTGAAGGACGGCTCTCAAGTTAGCCAGCAGGCTTTGTCCTCTCTTCAAGGGGCATCTAGGCTTGCAGGAGCTTCTCAGCTGATTTGCCCTCTCTGGAAGTCCCGCAGGGGGTCTGTGCATGGGTGAGTGGGTCCTGGGGGACCCATGGAGTCTGTATGGCTACTTTGTGCTGTGTGACCATCCCCATCCTGATACTGCCGTCCTTTCCCGGTCTGTCACAGCCTCCAGGCTCCTTCTGCTTTGGACCTTCTTGAGCTTGTCCACAAAATTTAAGGCTTTCAGTGTATCCAAGTGGGCTGAAGAAAGGGTTTCTCTGAATCTCCCTGGGATCCATACCCCAGTGATTCTCCGAGTTTGAGATAAGTCAATTATTAAAGTCCAGAGAGAAACAGAAGCTACAAGCATCCCATGGATTTGAGTCCTAGACTCAATTTATCTGGAGATAAAAGAGACTGACCTCTTGTTTTTGTTTCTGTTTTTGTTTTCAACTGTGATGAAATCCACATAACAAAATGTATCATCTTAACCACTTTTTTCCTTTTTTAAAAAACTTTGCTTATTTAAATTCAAGTTAGTTAACACACACATGTAATATACTACATGATGTAAGTAAGTAATGTACTACATGTGGGTACATGACGAGTCATCACTGGCATATGACACCCGGTGCTCGTCCCATCAAGTGCCCTCCTCACTGCCCATCCCCCATTTAGCCCATCCCCCCACCTCCCTCCAGCAACCCTGTCTGTTCTCTGTCTTTAAAAGTCTCTTATGGTTTGCCAACTTAACCACTTTTAAGCGTCTGTTGCTATGGCATGAAGTCTACTCACAGTGTTGTGTGACCGTCACCACCACCTACCTCTGGGACAGAACTTTTCGTCTTCCCCAACTGAAACTCTGTGTCCATTATAAACACGGAGTCTCCATTTCTCTCTCTCCTCAGCCCCTGCCAACTGCCATTTTCCTTTCTGTCACTATGAATTTGACTACTTTAGGTGCCGCACATAAGTGGAATCATAACATATTGACCTTTTGAGACTGGCGTATTTCACTTAGCATACTGTCCTCCAGGTTCACCCAACGTATAGAGTTTTACCTTTTATTTTTACTTTTTTAACGTTTATTCATTTTTGAGAGACAGAGACAGAACACAAGCGGGGGGAGGGGCAGAGAGAGAAAGAGGCACAGAATCCGAAGCAGGCTCCAGGCTCCGAGCTGTCAGCACAGAGCCCTACACGGGGCTCGAACCCAAGAACCAGGAGATCATGACCTGAGCCGGAGTCGGATGCTTAACCGACTGAGCCACCCAGGCGCCCCGAGTTTTACCTTTTAAACCAGAACCTTGAGATGGAGGATTGTCTGTTCAGCCATCAGGCAGGTGTAGCTGGCCTGGTTCAGAGGACACAGGCACTCGGTGGCATTCACAGGCCCAGCCAACGGGCTATTCAGGGGACCTCTGATTCAGTCCTGGAGAAGGCAGACAAGGTAGGAAGAGCCAGCTGCCGCCTCAAAACTGTGGCCAAGCCCCTGTGGTCGGCATGGGCTAGTGGTAATGGGGTGTGGACCTGAATGGAATGCCTTTTATCATGCACTCTTGACATTTTTTTATATTAATCTTTTTTCTCTCCCATCTATAATACTTCCCACACACCACACTAAAGGGATATTTTAAGCATTAATTCTCCTAAAAAGCCTCATGGCCCAAAGTAAAAATATTTCAGTGTCTCAGAAAAAGGCACTCTATATAAATGAAAAGCACCATTATTAGTAATGACAATAATTTTTCTGACATCCATTTGGGCATTCTATATGTTTTGATAGGATTACATAAATAATGAAATTGTATGCAAACTATCAGAATGCAAAAACCATTTTGTCCAAGGTGCACACTGCTGCCCTCATTTTTTCTTGAGCAGCTTCATGCTCTTCGGGCTCCGTTCAGACGTGCTGCTATCTTTAATATTCTGTCCCCCGACTTCACCGAATGATCGTAAGACTGGCTTTTCCCCAATGCCCTGGGCTTAATTCCCAGATATTTTTTTCTGGTGTGGGATGATTATCCTTTCCTGGATTTTCCCATAGGCGTTTATCTTTTCAATATCAAGCATATTGAATGATTTTGTGTCATTTTCTTTAAAAAAAAAAAAAAGACATTTAATTATTTAAAAACAAAAATGCTTCTCTATCAGAGCCTACCTTTAGTACTCAGAGCACTCGCTTCCTGGCGTGCCATAAATTACATGAAGGAATTATTCATTGTATCACTAAACATACTTTCCATTTTCCTGGGCAGTCTATTAGGCTAAGCATGGTCTTTTAAATTATTATTTTAAAGATAAAAGATAATGGAACCATAGTATTAAATATACTTTGTAAATAGGCCGCTAGTGGGCATATTGAAAGATAAAAAAGACAAGAATGTAATCGGAAGGAAAATCACTCATAACTCATCGGTGGTTCGTTGTATTGCTGATTATTTTAACTAGCCAACATTTTCTGCATTAAACATTGACTTTAATATCCAGGAAAATAAAACAACCAAATTAATTAATTTTTAAAGGGGCGCCTGGGTGGCTCAGTCAGTTGGGCGTCCGACTTCGGCTCAGGTCATGATCTCACAATCCGTGGGTTCAAGCCCTATGTCAGGCTCTGTGCTGACAGCTCAGAGCCTGGAGCCTGCTTCACATTCTGTGTCTCCCTCTCTCTCTCTGCCCCTCCCCCGCTCGCTCTCTGCCTCGCTCTCTCTTAAAATAAAATAGACATTAAAAAAAAAATTTTAAATAAATAAATAAATAAAATAAAAACCCTATAATACTCCCATTCCAACACCACTATTTCCATTTTTGCATATGCAACTTGAATTTCCCTAATTAACACTGACTAGGGGCCCAGGACCAAAACCTAAACCAGTTTACCTTTCTAGAATCGTTGGCCCTGGCTATATGGCTAAAATCCCAGTTTCTTCTTAGCCCTCCCTCTGGTGTCCGGTAGTGGGGAGATCCAGGAGAATTCTGGACTGTTTAGAATCCGTAACCAGAATCAAAAGGCTGACCCTATCGGAAGGTGACCAAGAGACCAAGCCTAGGGGAGGGGCTGGGGACAGGTCTCTTGGTTTGTGATTCAGCCATAAGTGAAGGATACGCACCAGGCTGTTCCTTAAATATCTTATGTTTGGGAGTGAAGGAGTGTCTGGGAGCAAGAGGTCACAGCTTCTTAAAGAAGTCTCCCCGGATTGTTCCAGAAGCCTGAAGCTCATGCATACATTCCCACCAGTGTCCCTTAGCTTTTTGCTTGGGGAAGTATGTGGAGATGAATCTGTCTTCTCCTGCTGATCCCTGGAGCATGCCCCGTAGTCACAAAGGGCTACTTCTCCCCATGGAGACTGCTCCATGCTTTTTTGTTTCCTGTTTTCCCACTTTCCGGTTCCCCTTTGCCAGCTCCCTGGCTATCCTTCATCTCCAGAAGATTCCTTGGATTTAGAAATTGTGTATTTCCTTGGCTCAAGATTCTCCCTCCTCTGGTGGAAAGAGCTGTTCCCCCACCTTGACGACCGCATCACGGGGCTCACTCTTTACCCACACTCCCACCAGGCAGTGCCCATCAGATGGTACCTCTTTTTGCTGAAAAATCCCAAATCATCACTCTTTCTGCATTAATGAGACAATGCCCTTCATGTTCAACTTTGCGATTTAAGTCCGAGTCTTGTCCCACAGAATTATTGCCAATTGATCTCCGTATAAATGTCTGGGTTTTCTGCATTGTTAATGATGTGCTAGGCGTTTGACAAGACTTGCTCTGGTGCCGCTGACTCCGAGCAGTGACTATGGAAGTACGAGAGTCAGGGCCTCCCTCTGTCTGAATTATTGGAGGCTTTGGCTTAATGAGGGGGAAAAAAGTCACAAATGATACACCTTGATCTATCCCTCTAGGAGCAGCTAACCACCTCCATTACATTGGCAGTGCCTACTCGGAGCTCTGTTTTCGGGAGAATCCTGAGACTGTATCTACATTTGACTAAAAGAGTGCTGGGATCGATTAGCAATGTCTGCAGTGGGTGGAGGATTCGAACTTACAGGATTCTACACTTACAGGTGTAGAGCACAGTGTTTTCAGTAATTCTGTACATTACGATTGGCAAGTCTAGTGTGGCCTTTCCAGGGCCAGGTGACCGGAGGTGGGGAGGTTCTCACTGCCAGCACCATGTGCTGGGTGCTGGACTAGGGGTTCTGTACGGAAAGCCAGCAAGCCTGGGGAATGGGTGCTGGTGTAAGAGACAGGGGCCCAGCAGTTGTCTCCTGCCCAACATCACACTGTCGCCAGTGGCAGAGACCAAGTTCAAATCTGTGTGTTGACAAGGTCCCTGCAGTGGAAACCTTGCCTTGCCGCCTCCCAGCAGCTGAGGCAGGATAGACACCTTGCCAAAGCTTCCCGGGCTCCTGCTGCCTGACTTTCTCCTGAAAGCTTATTAAAAAGGCCCCGCCATCCCAGTACGGTTTAAAAAAAAAAAAAAAAAGTGCTTAGAGAGGTTGCATTCTGCTCAGGTTTGCATTTCTGGTCACGATGAGTGGCTTTATCCCCTTCAAGGTCATCTAGGACATTTTTTATCCCCAAGGTCATTTCACCCTCAAGGTCTTTCTGCCAGAGATCAGGATTCCGCCTGCCCTCTGGGCGGCTGGCTGTGCCAACAGAAATGCCAGCCGCAGCGTAAAGGACAGGCTCTCCATTCGAGAAAAGCAGAGGGACTCGCGTTTCTTTTCTAGTGTGGTTTCTCCCCTCCGTGATGAGAAAAAGCTAATTAACGCACGGCGGTAGCGGGGCTGCAGTCTCTGCCAGTCCCCCTGTGCAGATCCTCTTTAATGCTCTCTCAGCTTCCTGTCCTCAACAATAAATTCAGATTCGTGATCGCAAGAGAGCAGGACTCAGTTCAAAAGGATCGGTCCCCCTAGTGAGCCTCCAGTCAGGGTGAGACGCCACCTGCCCTTTATTTTATTTTATTTTGTCACTTAGCACCCTGTGGGCCCTTTGTAAATATTTGTCTTTACTCGGATATGTGGCTTTCCCCATAAAGATGCCATTGATTGCCTTCTGAAGATAACATAGATAAAAGGACATTTCAAAGTGCAGATATACTGCAAAATGAGTGAGATGCTCATGATATCATGGAAAATGAAGGAAGGAGAATCATAAGATTTTAATTATAGAAAAAAATTACTAAGACATGTGTTAGTCGACACATACAGAAAAAAAAAAGAAAGATGGGAATGAGATTTACAGAGATGTTACTGGTCTCGAGGTAGGCCAATGATGATTTTTAAAAATATTTCCTATTATCGGAGTTTGCTGAAGTATTGATAACGCTGAGGCCAAAAAAAATGAGTGTTTTAAAAAGACATCTGCCTGGGTGGCTCAGTCGGTTGAGCGTCCGACTTCGGCTCAGGTCATGATCTCACAGTCTGTGAGTTCGAGCCCCGCGTCAGGCTCTGTGCTGACAGCTCAGAGCCTGGAGCCTGCTTTGGATTCTGTATCTGCCTCTCTCTCTCTTTCTTTCTTTCTCTCTCTCTCAAAGATAAACATTAAAAAATTTTTTTAAGAAAGAGGTCCAACATGTGGAGAGGAGAATTTACAAATATGCATCTCACATCCACATATTGCTACTGAGTCACTTGTAATATGATTGTTTTTCAAACCTAATGCTTGCTGCAAAGGGGATTTTTAATGGCTTATATTAGGAGGATTTGGTGTTTCACCTCTCTGTTGGAGTCCTTGATTTTAACGTGGAGAAACTCTGCTAGATCTGCTGCCATTAAAAACAACAACAACAACCACCACCACAGAAAACTTAACATGAACATTCTGGCAGCTTGATTTCTTTCTCCAGGTGACCTTCACGTTACCATTTTGGACCCCGGTTACTGTGATGCACTTTTGCAGTTGGATTTCAGGTCTGGCTTTGCAGACACTGCTCGGTCTTCATGGACGAGCCGCGAACCTCCCCGGACCCTCGAGTTTCTTTACCTCCCGCCTGTAGAAGCCAGCTCACCTCACAGGGAAGGGAGACTCACTGAGGACGAGCGGAGAGGAGGCTGGATAGAAGCCACTAGCCCTGCAGGAAGGCACAGAGCAGCCAAGTGCAGGAATCAGAGGGGTGGCTTCCTCCTGGATGTGGCCACGCAGAACTGGAAGAGATACACTTGCCCACATTAGAGGCAGGTCACAGGGAGGTGGGGCTCAGGCACGATCCCCCTGCTCAAGGCTGTGTCCACGGTCAAGGTGTCCAGTTTCCCTGCTGCCAGATGCCCGAACTGGGATTGGTTTTGGCATCCTCACGTGGGCCCCTCGATTAACATGTCACAAAGGACCACTGTTCCATGCCCCCATCTTTCTGAGAAGAGTGCCTGCAGCTGGGGAGATCCTTGATAAGAACCAGGTGAGCCAGGGGTCCTGGTCCAGTGGCCCTGGCCTCCGTTTTCTCACCTATTCTCCCCGCTTCTCTGGCCCGTTGTCCATGCTGTTCTCTCTGCCTGAAATGCCCTGTCCTCTGTTCGTCATCTGACTCACATCTACCAGTCTTTCCAAACTTAGCTCAGGAGTTGCTACCTACAGGAAGCCACCCTTGATACACTAATAGGCCATGCTACACACCATCCTCGGTTGTATTGGAGATTTCTTTCTGATTATAGAAGGTAGCTTAGCTGGTGGTTGCCCAGCTGGTGTGCCTGGGGAAGAGGCCAGCCTGTATCCGTGGATGGCGTGTGGCCTTTGCGGTCTGAAGGACAGCGGCGTGGGTCTGGACACCTGTAGTTACCAGCAGATTATCAGCAAAGTATATTTCACTTTTCTGGGCCTCGATTTTTTTTTTTAATCTGGAATAGAACCAGAGCAAGAATGCAATAATGCCATGATACATGGAATACATCCCATAGATTATAACATAAGGTCACCTATCCAACGGTATCAGACACAATATGAATATTAGCCCCATGGTCTTGCCCCAACTTACATCAAAACCAACTCAAAGGTAGAAACCTTCCTCTCACTCAGGTGTGATGGCTCTTCATTCTTGGCTTTCTCCTGTTGCAGGAACTGTCACCTCCCCCTCACCTCTCCCTCTCTGTCCGTCATCTCCTATCAGACCTCCCCCGACCACCCCAGGTGAATGCCTACTCCCCAGTGGAAGGCTTCTGCAGTCCCCTAAGAGAATCCTGTCCTGTCAGACAGAAGCCTCCTTAGGGACCCGATGACCGAGAAGGAACGAGCTCATGAAGTCCACAGACATCGCTGGCTGGTTAGAGGGGCCGGGGGTGTGGAGGCCTGCCAGGCTGAAGGAGAACGCTGTCCCCAAGTGCAGGATCAGAATTTCAGGGGCCACCAAGAGCACACCCAACTCAGAAAGACAGACCACGTCACCGAAGATGGCAGGCCACTGGGGACCAGACCGCAGATCTGAACCCAGGGCTTGAGTTTCCACTTCCGTGTTTCCATTCCAAGTAGCTTTGCTCTAGTTTCCAGACAAAATTCCGGCAAATATTCTGGAAGTGATAAAGAGTGTACTCCCAGGTTCTGCTTCCCTCCACTTTCTCATACCTGTTTTACAGAGCTTAGAGGAGCCCCATGATCGTTTCGTTTCCCATTCTCCTAAGGACCCCTGTTGTTTCTTTTATGGAAATGAGTGGAATATTCACCCTCGTTCGTTCTGCAAAATGGTTGTGAAATATATGTGTCTCCCATCCTGGCCTTGGGGCTCCAGAATGTGTGGGAAGGATTAATTCATTGCCTGCCTCCCGTGTGCCAGGCGACTTCACCGGCGTCCTCTTGGTTCACCTGTTGGCACGTGTATCCAGGTGTATTCATAGCTAGAGGCTCAGACTCGTTCAATGACTGACCCAAGGCCACCTCGCGGCTGGAAGGCAGAGCTGGGTTGGAACCCATGTGTGTTGACTGCAAAGCCCTTCCTCTTCTGTACAGACTCCACAGTCGGCCCTTCACCACTGTCTTTTCCTTCACTCCCTGCCCGACCTTCTGGTTTGGAACACAGAAGTTCATCGACCGTACTGCCTATCAGGACCTGGAGCTGTCCCGCTTGCCCAATCAATGCATATCATTTTGCCAACAGTCTGCTGCTGGAGAGATTGATTCTCTGGTTATTTATCTTCCTCTGCCCAGTGTAAATTGGTCAGCCTGATCCTATTCGCATGATAAAAATCATAATGTCTCAAATTACTTACTCAATAAAATGTGGGTTTGTCTATTATTAGTGATCATTAGGGTTATAATGCAGCATGGAAATTTGGAGCAAATTAACTACATATGCAAGCTGTTGGGCTCATGTGCAGTTAATCACATGCACACGGTTCCAGTGGGCAGAAGGGCTTGCAAGAATCGTTTCAGGAAGAATTTGTGGGAGGGGAAGTGATACCCAGATTTGGTTTTCATCGCCTGCTCCCCCTTACTCTGGATTTCTCAAATGCCTGCTTATCTGATAACCGTGTCAAAACGTGCAAATACAAAAAAAAAAAATAATAATCTCAAAAAACAGAATTATAGCTCAGATTAAAATACCTTTTAATTCATCCATTCATGTGCCCCTGGGTTTTCTATGAATGAATTAGAATTCCATGGAGAGCCAATACCCAAGGAGCCCCTCATTTTCTCTTCCATCTTGCCTGTCTGCTAAGTTCACTCTGCTGAGTCTTTCTGCTCAGTGATGTAATGGGACAACCTCTGTTGTTATAAAGGCAGTTCCCATCACACCTGGGCACTGCCATTTCCTCTGTGGCACATGCTTCCTGGACTCGTGGGCAGGTGACAGGAGCTGACTTGGGCGACTCGTATCTCAACAAAAGAGAGGTGTAGCTTTGAATGGCAGCGTAAGTAAAAACAAAAAGGAAAAAAAAAATCTGTGTATAACTTGTTTCCTGTGATGGTGCCAGGAAACTTGACAATGAACTTTGTGAATTAAAGCTACCGGATGAATAGAGGTGGTGGCATGGCAGTGGAAATTAGAAACATTTTGAATGGTTTTTGGTTTATGCAAAGTCTTCCACCACACTATGTGACTTGTTCTGTTTGGATTCTGAGGAGAAAACTAAGACCAAGGGTGAGGGTTAGAGTCAGGACTGAACCCAGATCAAAACAGATTTAGGGAGAAAAGGGGACGGGGTTGGATTAGTAACTGACAAATCCTGGCGTAGGTCTGACCTCAGATATAGCTGGATCCAGGTGCTTAAATAATATCATCAGAAAACTTTCTCTCCCCGCTTCTCAATTTTTGTTTCTTCTGTGTTAACTTTATTCTGAGAGATGCTTTCTCCTTGTGATAGCCATTGGCTTACTTCCTACTGAGATGTACAGAGAAAATTCTGGAAACAGATTACCCTCTGGCCACTAATACCAATAGTTTCACCAAAGCGACAGACTACCTTTCGTTACCTTGGCTTGAAACCAGTCTGGTCATGTGTCCCCCCAAACCATTGTGGCCAGGGGCTATAAAACTCCCACGGATGAGGTCCGAGTTATGCTTCATTATTGGAGCCAGAAAATGGCTCCAGCCCCACCTAACCCCTGGCCTGAGAGTTGCAGAGAGCGGCAGCTACTAAAGAGAGATTGGAATATTATAAAGCAAGACAAAGGGAATGGACAGTAGGACTCTCCAAAGAACAAATATCCACTGTATTCAGAGAAGTATATTTGGGCTCACAAATCAGTCATCCAACAAAGTCTTCTTAAGGAAGGTGAAAACCTATCATTGCCAGTACTGGCTTTCCAGCTGGTACTGGCTTTCCGGCCAGTGCTCTCTCAGCAAGAGCCCCATAGAGGAGATGGGTGTTGAGGAAGGGGACAGGACTCAGGGTAGAAGAACACTGAGGAGCTTAGATTCTGGAGTCTAGCGGGTTTGGCCTCAAGTCTCAGTCCTGCCATTTACTAACTCTGTGACCCTGGTAAATTTGCTCAGCCTCATCAAACCCTCAGTCTTGCCATGTTGAAAAAGGGGCTAGTAACGGTGCCCATGGTATAGGGTTGGTGTGATAATCAATGAGAAAATGTGCCAAGGTTTACATATGTACGTCATAACCGCTCATTAAAGTGTAGGTGTTAAAATTAGCACCAATGAGCTCTGGAAGATGCTAAGCTTGTTGGAAAGGTTACTTGCTCCTATCACTGTGATTCTTGCCTCAAATTCTAACATTTGGCCGGATTAATATTTATGCATAATCGTGCATTAGAATGAAGTGCTTGGGTGTGTGTATCTGGGTGGCTCAGTGGGTTGAGCGTCCGACTCCCACAGATATGAATTAAGAGAATGTAAGGACTCAGAAATGAGAGACAGAACTTGCCGACTTTCTCCTCAATCTGCCTTGGTTACCTTTCGGATTGTTGGTCTGTGTCTGTGTCTGTGGACAGAGTAGCATCACAGAGCCTCTGTGCTCCAGGCCCATGGTGATGGTTGGTCACAGTCTGATGGCCGGGTCAATGCTGCCTGTGTATGATGCCAGAACATAGGGTGACCAGGACATAAGCAGATTTGCAGTTCTTTACATGAAGGGAAAACAATCTGGTAGCTCATTGATTCGGATTCACAGACTCCGTATTTAGAGCTAGAATGTACCTGAACAATAATCTAATTCAGTCTGTGCTATCTACGGAGGGGGGTCAGAGAGAAGAAGGCCCGTACAGAGTATTTTTGTGGGGAGTGCTCCTGAAAACATCCGTCCTGCGGTCAGGGTGGCTATCGACTGGCCTCTCTCCGCTCCCTAAGGTGCCCGGAGCTCATGTCTTCAAGGGCATCGGACAAAGACACAGAGCAAAACTGCCTCTGATTGCAGACATAGAACGTCATTTCTCATTTCACAGAACATGGAGAAGTTTCCTTGGAAAAGCTGGTCTTCTACTTTCTATTTTTGAACCGGAGGGCAGGCCAGGAGGGAGCTGCCCTGTCTAGGGCTTGGAGGTCATGGTTTCAGCTGAGGAAAGTGATCTTGAACCTCTCCATCCTTGCAAAGCCAGATGGAAGCCCTAGGCCCCCAGCCCCTTCAGCCCCACACACATGCCGTGCACCTGGACCGCCACTCTACCTGTTTACAAATTACCCCCATTTTCTGCTTGGTTCAGCAGCAACTGTTTACCCTCCCCCGTGATGTAATTAGGCCTTCAGAGTTCACGTGTGCCTATTATGAGCTCTCCTGTGTTTTGTCTTGGTGCTTCATTTCTGTAGCTGTAATCATATATATATATTAAAATTTGGTATCAATTGTTTGGCTAAATTATGCACAGTGGGCCATCCTAACCTGCCATTAACATAACGTATGCTAAACAATGTGTTGGGTTTTTCCCTTCTTTTTTTTTTTTTTTCTGATAATTATACTCCAAAGCATCAATTGCTTATTCGAGTAAATCAAACTTTGAGGGGTTTTTTTTCTCATTTCTTCAAACTTTCAAATTGTCTTGGCTGCCACAGACGCGGACCAACCACCGCTACTGCTGCCAGTGGACGTAGCCTTGCCATTTTCTTTCTGAGAAACCCAAGATCCACGCCGTGGTCACCAGCATCGTAGACGTCCTGATGTTCTGGGCTGAGCCGCAGTCGGGCACGTTGTTGCCAACTACCCCCGAGCCGAGGGGCCCCTGGCCTGGGTGCAGAGATGGGAGTTAAAAACACAGGTGTCTGCTGGAGTCCTGAGTCATCCACTCCTGGGACAAATGTGCACCGAGCCCCTCTTGCACAGCCGCTGCTGTTCTAGCTGCAGAGGGTCCAAAAGTGACCCAAACGAACAGGAGTTCTGTCCTCTGACAGTTTATACTCTAATGCAGGGGTCAGCAAACGACTTCAGTAAAGGACTAAATAATAAATATTTGGGGCTTTGTGGATCACACAGTCTCAGTAACACCTATGCAACTCTACCATTGCAGCGTGAAAGCAGCCGGGAGCCATACACAAATGAATGGGCATGGCTGTGTGCCAATAAAACTTTATTTATTAGAATAGGCAGCAGGTCAGATTTTGCCAGCCCTGAGTCTAGTGGGTCGAGGCAGAGCATATATACAAAAGATTTATTTAATTTTTAGGTGAAAGGATAATTTTAGGCTGTGGCTAGTGATCTGGAGGAAGTCAGCCTAGTGAGGTAAGCAGCAATTGCCAACTTTTTCGCTCCAGGGAATACACAGAAAATGTGTTCAGCACAGCCGAGTGACATGGATGGGGCGGCTCTGGCCGGCACCCGGAAGATCCAGCACCCTGAGGCGGATCCATAGCACGTCTGTCACCCGCATGCAGCACAGCTGGGATGCTCCAGAGAAAGGGATCGAGGGGACCAAGTTTAGATGGCATAATCTTAGGGGTTTCTCTGGGACTGCATTTGAGTTGAAATGTGAGTGGCTGAGCAGCGGCCAGCCGTGATGGGGGGCAGTGAGGAGCCATAGCACTCAGTGCTCCATCAAGGGGCAACTGTGCACAAAGATTCCAGGACAAAAGAACGCATGTCATGTTTGGAACTTAAGGGAGGCCAGTGTGGCTGAAAAGGACGGAGAGCATATTCGAACTCTGGAAGGAAAGGATATTACACAGGTCATTTGAGACAATGAATCCTAGGTCGGCGTTTCGGTGGTTGTGGCTGTGTGACAAAGCATGCCCCAACTGATTGGCTTACGGCAGAAAAAAACATTTATTTCTCTCAAGGGCTTGGGGTTCAGCAGAACTAGGGTGGGTTTGGCTGTGCTGTTTTGCTGGCCTTGCTGGTGTCCTCGGAGAGCCTTCCTCCTGCGCCTGTGGTCTGGCTGGTGTACTCAAGCATCAGCTGGGGCTTCTGTCCTACGCTAGACATGGATGGGGCACGTAAGTTAGGGTGATTCTCTTCCATGCGCGTCACCTCCTCCTGGGACCAGCAGGGCTAGACCGGGTGTGAATTTCTCCTGGCAATGTCAGAAGCACAAGAAAGCACCTCAAAACACATAAAGTCTCTTGAAGTCCAGACCCAGGGCTAGCGTATCCATCCTTTCTACCACATTCCATGGCCCCAAAAAATCACATGGCTGAACTCAGAAAGGAGAGCACTGCAGAGTGACATAGCTCCTGGGGATGTCTCCTGGCATGGCTCCTGGGGAGATGAAGAGTGGGGATCCCGGGGAAGACTGTTTGCTTGTATGTGAATTAGGCAAGAAGCCATTGAAGCATTTTAAGGACAGGAGTGATGTGATTTGACTTACCAGGAGAAAGTCTGAATCTGGCAGAACGTGGAAGAGAATAGATTGGGGTGAGGGTTGGCGGACTGAGAGAGGATGTGCGGAGACTGGGGTGGGCTGAACCTGTTTACGGCCCAGAGCCCCTCTCTCTCTCTCCTTACTGCATTTAGGATACACGAGATAAATTGTTAAACTCCTCACACTGGGCTTTACCAGGTGAGCTGACAGTTATCACCTGCATACATCAATATAAGTTCCATAAAAAGCAAAGCAGTTGAGGAGAAATGAGAAATTACAGCCCAGATTAGCAGCCTTGAATGATCCTCACGAACACAGGACACTCACCCAGATCCCACGTCCCAGCCTGTCACCCATTATCACTAATAGCAGGATTATTCCCAAGGAAGCTGTAGCTATTATATTAGATTATCACAACAATAAAATAAATAGCTGTGGATTCCACCCATACTCATTGACTTGTTTCATGCCCATCGGATAATAAATACGCGCCTTGAAGTTTGAACCTGTTGGGAGGAAATCTTGTCTTCAGAAGCAGTGTTGGTTTCCTGTGGGAAAGGATGATTTTCTTGGGAAAAGGACTCACTAGAACTTTCTGGTTTGTGTGTGTAATAAAACCTAAGGGCATATTATCTCAAATACAATACAAATGTGTGTTCCATTAATGTAAAATCCAAATCAGGTGTTCTCATCGGCAAGCTACTCTCTGCCAAGTAGGGATTCAGGGCCCCAGGCTCCTTCCATCCGGTGGCTTCACCATGATCAACAAAGACCTTTTTGGAAGGTTGCCTCCTTATTCAATTCAGGAGGAGCAAGGTCAGGAAATATCATGCTTGCCAGCTTCATTGGCTACAACTCAGTCACATGACCATGCCTAACTGCAAGGGAGGCTGGGAATTGTAGTTTGCTGTGTGTCTGGGACGGCGAGAAGGAAGCAGGGTTAGTGAACAGCTGGCCAGTCTCCACCAGAAATTCCTTTAATGCCATTCTCTCCTTTCGATAATTGGATGGTTTGCACTGTTTCACTTCTCTACAAGCAGCTACTCACAATAAGAGTTACTCTTTATTGAGTGATCTTCATGAGCTGGGTTCTCCACATATGTTCCCTCAGTCAAGACTCCAAGCAGCTGTGGAGAAAGGTACTGTGTGATTCCCATTTTACAGATAAGGGCGTAGAGATTTAGAGAGACGGAGTTCCTATTATCATCTGTGAAATGGGGAAGGCATCAGTACCTGTCTCACAAGTGTCCCAGGAAGCCACATCTGCCAGGATAGGCTACGAGGTGGCAAATAACACCCCGAAACTCAGGACTTAACCATAAACCTTTATATCTTGCTCCTGGTCTGTGTCCAGTGTGAGCCGTTCTTTTTACTCCAGGACTTAGGTTGATGGAAAAGGTACTTTCTGGCATGTCGATGGTTTCCATGGCAGAGGATGGAGAGAACATGACAAAGCACATTCTGGTCCTGAAAGTGCCTGCCTGAAAGAAACCTTTATCACATTTTGTTAGTGAAAGGGAGTTGGATGACCACATCTCATTTCAGGTTGTCAGGAGATGAACTCCTATCATGTGCCTGGAAAGAGAAAGTTGGCATTCTGGAACACCTCCTAATGGCAACCAGTTTATCCCAGTAATCCAGGGAGAGCACTTAGCTGGCAATACAGGAAGTGCCCCAGTGTTACTGTTTTTATTCAGTTGCCTAAGAACTGGATGGGAAGAAGAGAATTACTAAGGTATCCGGAATTATCGGAAATCTACACTTGATCAGCCTGATTCAGGGAGACCCTGGGATCATGTTTGATATTTTCTGGGGTGAGCGAGGTAGTGGAAGTTGGTGGGGACACAGCTGCAGACCAGAGTCACTAGACGCCCTCCGTTGTGGACTGCGAGAAAGGAGGAAACTTCTCGATCATGCTTTCTGTGGTGTAAGGGAAAAAACATGAACTCCAAAGCTTTTATGAAGAAGCAAGTGGATTGCTTTTTCTATTTTATCTACAGCAACTGGATTGGGAGGCCAGAGTGTGTTTTATTATTGCACACACACGTAATTACAAAGTCTTTAGTTTTTTTCCCTACGTAAATTTATGTTGAGATTTAATTTCCACCAATTAGAACCCAAATGAAGCCATTCTAATGTGATTCATACATCACAGAAACGTGGCCCTACTCCTCAGTGCACACATAAGGAAACAATATCGAAGTGAATTTTAAGTACCTAAAGTTGTGTTGGACTGTGAATGAATATCCAATTCAATTTGTAGGAAACTTTAGATTAATTAGGTTTATAATTTGCACAGTAAGGTAATGTAAATGTGTTGCTACTGCTTGACTTTTTGCTTAATCCTCTGAGTGGATATTTAATCTTTTTAATATTAGAATTAAAGCAGCTTGGAAGATATGAATATTAATCTAATTATATTCCGATCACTTTAATTTCTTTAATGTTTTAAATAACAAAACAACTTTACAAATTGGTTTAGGTTGAGGAACCCTTTTAGAGGATTTTGCATCTCATCAGTAAGTGCAATTTAGAAGATGCAGGCTTGGGGGCGGCCACCTTAAGTTTAGAGTTATGCAAATGGAACCCATTAATCCTGGAGCCTCCCCTATCTGACTGGCAAGGTGTGCTTCCAGCTCCTGCTCAGGAAGGAAGAGTTTGCCAGCATGAAAACCCAAGGAAGCAAACAGCTTTATGGCATTCCAGCCATACAAAGTGAGAGCTTTTGAAGAATCAGTGATAAGTTAACGCTAAGAGGATTTTTCTCCTTTTTTTCCGGCTCTTATTATCTTAAGGAGGGGAAAGAAATCAGAGTGGTGCTTGCAAATTTTATTACCTCATTATAATTGATACCTGTTCTCCGAGCCAATAAAAGAAGCTGTATTCAGCACTAGCTGTATAAAATCTTTAATGTTTTAGGCTGTCAATGTTAGCTGTGGTTAGGCTGACATAATTATGAGCTGCATGGACCAATATAGAGCTCTTTACCCACAAAAGGATGCTGCAAGGGAGGGGTGGGGGGGGATCTTTCAGCGATAATAAAAGGATTCATCAAGTGTCTATATGATAGCTACTTAAATCGCTATTGTTTTAGTTAGGAGTGCAAAACATATCCCCTGGTTACCCCAGCACCTCATCTCTCCTACTTGGCATTTCAGGAATTTCAGGCTTTTGTAGACAGTATTCAGTTCCTTCCTCTAGAAGGGGGAAAATCCTTTTGGTATGATTTCCATTTCAAGATGACAGTAAAGAGGATGGTTTCCAGAGGGCAGTCACTAGAATTCAGCCTTGATAAGCAGAATATATTATTTCTGGGAACTAATTACAGATTTGAAAAGCGTGATGGAAAATTAACCAAAGAACGTATGTCCTAAAATGCAGTAGTCAGACTTAGAAATGATTCGGACAAATAGCAAGTGAAATTTTCCACGTTTTGAGAGTTCTGTGGAAGATGTTGCCACTTACCCGTAGGCTAGTGAAATTCCCTGAAAACAGCTTTTCCAGGGGAGTGTGTCGATATTCATCAGAGACGTCAAATGGCATAAATGCCCAACATTAGCCAGTGAATATGAAGCCATGTAATCAGTGTGAGAAACATCCAATAGATGGAAAGCAATTCCTTCTCAGATGTGCATCATTTAATTGAACAAAGCAAACAATAACAAGGGTCACCATGGTCCTGACTACTTTTTTTTGTTGTGGTTATTTTGGCTTATACTATCCCTGTAGCCAGTCTTTCTGGTTAACACTGTACATTAGCTGAGTTAATGTTGTGATAGGTTAAAGATGAATGCAATTTTTTCCTTATGTTCCCCACCGGGAGGTAAAGTTGAATTCAGTGGAATTCCTCTGCGCTCGGATCTAGGCTGCACAGTAGCGGCTTGCTTGGCCAATAGAATAGGGCAGAAATAATACTCTGGAACTTCCAAGGCTGTGCCATAAAAGGGCCTTATAGCTTCCACCCAGCTCTCTTGGAACACTTGCCCTTGGAGTTCTGAGTCATGGGGTAAGAAACCTGACTGCCCTGAGGTGCCATGTTGAGGGAAGCCCAAACTAACCTTCGGAGATTGAGATGCTGGCCAGCCACCGTCCAATGGGAATCATTCCAGTTAAGGCCCCAGATTGCGGGGAGCAGGGATGGGTCCCTTCCCATCCCCCACCCCAAGGCTCTGCATCCAAACTGCAGATTCAAGGGCCAGATAAACAATTGCTGTTGCAACTGACACTATGTTTTGGGTTGTTTCTTACAGAAGAATAGGTAATCAGAGCAAACACACCTGGGCAAGTAATTGTGAATGGTAAATTTAATTTTTCAACAGGGCCTATGGAATCAGTTTCTTGGCTTTGTGGTAATACAGAGTGCCTGTAGCAACGCAAAGATCTCTTCTTTCCTAAAACTCAAAGTGAGGCGCACTCTTAAGGCTTGTACATGTTGAGGGCTAAACTTTGCTCTTTATACTCTTTACGTTCGCTTTACAGATTTCCCTGTGGAAGCAGGGATTAAAAGAGAGAAGTCTCCCAAATGTAAATTTCTCATAAATATTTGAGCTCCATTTTGGTAATTCTTCTGTTCTCTGATCTGTTGCCTAATCTTCTAGTTAGCCAGTATTTTCCATGAAATAGAAGCCTTTAATTGTAGAATTGCTAATTTTAATAGCTTAGCTTAGCACAGCTCAATTTGTAGAAAGCCCGCTACCCCATTAAATTCCCTTCATGTCAAACCACCTGTCATTGCCTACCCATCATTTTACTAAAGTTTGTTCCTCTTCAGTGTTTCAGTTCTGAATAGTGGGACTCTTCCTAGATTAAGAAAAGCAGGATTTCTGTGACCCCAGAAGCTTTCAAACTTGGGGAGTGGGCAATAGGATTCCTGAAGAATAGGACATGAATAAGAATGTCTGTAAGGCAGGTCGGAGCCCCCCTGGACCTGTGCACAGAATGGTGTCATCACCGCTCTCTGAGCTCCATCCCATGAGTTAAGGGTAGGCACATTTCATTTGGGGAGGACAGTTACATGGAGCCAAGGTATAAGCTTATTCAGTTGACTTTAGTCCAGTGTTTCTCAACCAAGGCACCGTCGACATTTGGGGCTAGATAACTCTGAGCAACGTCCTTGGCCTTTATCCACTAGATCCCAGTAGCATCCCCTCCCCCAGTTGTGACAACCCCCAGTGTCTCCAGACATTGCCAGATTCCTCTCCCTTGACTTTCTTGGCTGTGGTAACTCTTTCCCACCCCCACCTCGTTGACTCAACAAATCTCTCTTGCTAAGGTTACGTGACCTTGAACATACAAGGAAATTGAACTTGATTTTCTTTAAAGGAGAAATGTCTGCTTCCTCCCAAATGCTATAGGAACAGTTCAGAGGTAACAAGTACCTTTCAGGTGGGCTAGGCACATCCAGCCTAGAAAAAGGGGTGCTAACCTTCAGAAGAGCACAGTAGCATGTTTATAGGGAGTAGATGTCGATTATCTATCACTGTTGAGAATATCATTGTCAATATCATCGTTCAACATTAAAACCATGAAGGAGAAATATGAAGGATTCTAGAAAGTGCCAGAAGTGATTTTTGCAGCCATGGGGCTGAATTGAAGAGCTTAACCCACTAATCTGTTATGACTGCTTAGGGAGTGCTGCAGCAGGTTCTCTAGCGTGCCGAGAGTACTTTAGTGGGTCGTGTGAAGTGGTGTTATAGTTCCATTTTTAATGGTGGAGGCAGAATTGCCTGGATCTCTTTCAGAGTACATCACCCGTCTTCCAATGGCAAACTTATGTTTATGCCAGCCGGCTCACCCCAGCATGCAGGCATGAATTGGAGTGGAAATCAATGGACTAACCTTTGGATGCAATTGCCCCGAATTATCAGAGAGAAAAAAGGACCCCTATAATTCGCCGGCCATAACATTTTCAGCAACTGCCTTTGCTAAGCATTAGTTTAGTGTGATACGTTCAATTCCTGGGCCCCCTCTTGTCAGAATTTTTCTGTAAACACCATTATTACTGCCATCGTGTTTTCTGTGGCTGAGCTGAACTGAATTTGGAGATTTGATCCACATTAACTCCCTCATCTCCTTCAGGTAGTTAGTGACTCTTTGGGTGGGTGGGGGGAAATGCAAGTGCTGTGGTCCTTGAAAGACAAGTTGGCTTTCCCCCAAGTTTCTGCTCAATGGGAGCCAGAGGATCCAGCCTGCTGAGGCATCACAGGCCAGCCCATGGTTTACATTCCCAGGGAGCTCTGACTAAGTGAGGCAGGAGACACGGGGTCAAGAACTTGGAGTTAAGGTCAGGAAGACCTGGAATCCCGCTCTGCCCTGTCCCAGCTCTGCAGTCTCGCCAAGTTCTACAAAGCCTTGTTCCCTCACCTGTTTTATCATCTGAATTCTTTCCATGTCTTTAATGTGGCATGGCTCTCCCTCCATGTTATTAGAAATGCAGATACATCAACTTTATAAATGGCCGGATCATTCAGATTGCTTTTTGCATCTGCCTCTTCCCTGGCTCTAATTCATTTTCATGATGCTATTCGAATGGCGATTGCAAGTCCCCCTGTGCAAAAAGAGTGATTTTTGAAAGCATCTCTCTTTCCCATGCTCATCTGAGAGCTTAGCCAGGGCGGGAAATATACCTTATTAATTTGTTTATTCCTTCTTGTTCACTTGGTGCTGGTCCAGGAGAGAGTAAGCATGTGGATATAGAGAGCCGGGCAGACATAGGAGCTTCTTCGCTTTCAAGCCATGTGATGCCGGGCAACATACTGCCCACCTCTAGGCCTCTGTTTTTGCCATAAAATGAGAGGGGGAAAATAATTCCTAGTTTCCAGAGTTGCTGTGCCGATAAAACAAGTTGCCAGTGGTATCATGTTTGGCTCAGTAAATGTAGACTCTTCTGAAGTGTGTGATTATTGTTATGTTTACTGTTCATTGAAAATGAGTGATGAGTGGATGGATGGAGGGAGGGAGGGAGGAAAGGAGAGAGGGAGGAAGGGAGAAGGGAATAAGGGAAGGGAGAGAGGGAGAAGTTTATCAGGCTTGATAAGTAGAATTGAAGAGAAATTCACATTTCTTCATGGTGAATGAAATAACGTGACCTTTACAAATTTGACCTGATCCCTGGAAGAAAAATTGTCCAAGGGCATAAGATTTATGTAACCAATCTTATTTTGCCTGAGCTTAACTTCTATCCCTGGGTTTACCCAGAGTATCTATGAATGTACCAGGAGACAACTGGATTGAGGGCCAGATGTACAGATCCCAAAGGATAATGACAGCAGCCCTGCCTTTGCCAACCATTCTGATGAAGGTTCCCAGAGAGGGCTGCCAGATTTTGCAAATTAAAATGTATGACACTGAGGGAAATTTGAATTTCAGGTGCCCGATGGATCATTTTTTAGTATAAATATGTCCCAAATATTGCATGAGGCACACTTACACTAAATTTTTACTTTATTCTATACTAAAAAAGAAAAGAAAAGAAAAGTATTCCCCTTTTTAGTATATATCCCATATTAATGTTTGGGACATGCTTATACTAAAAATGATGTCGTTCAAGTTTCACTGGGGATCCTGTGGTTTCCGTGGCTGGCTCTGGCAATCTTATTTACAGAACAACTAGAGGAAGGTTTATTCTTCTCTGCACACTTTGGATTTGTCAAAATCTGGAAACACTGGAAACCGAAGGTGGCACATAGCATCTTAAATCTGACTTTAAAGTAACACAGTAACTATTGAACAGATTTACTAGGTCTCTTGTCAATAATACTCCGATTTCTAGAGATTGTTATCAGCGTGTTGCTTTTTAGGAAAGATCTTCTTTTGAAAAGGACATTTTAAATTGATGTGAAATTGCATTTTAAGTTAGTTCTCAGGGAGTCTAAACAGGTAAGAGAATTATGTAACAATAATTGTGTTTGCAAGAAATTGATTTCATCCTAAAATTACATGAATACACTATTACAGTTTGTTGTCATCCTGAAATGCACCGTTTAACCATAAAATACAGCGTAAAAGACACCCTCATGTTGCAGTCCTTAATCTAGTGTGTAATTGCTTAAGGAATAACATTAACTATATTGTCAACTACCTGTTCTCAAATACCTTAACCACCAGCTCCCCAAGATGGGTTTGAGCCGGACCCCTGAAATCAGGGAAGTAGACACGCAATATTTACTGTTCCATCCTAGTCTTCTCATCCAGCAAAGATATGGAGACCTTGACAAACAGTGAGCTTGAAACAATTTTAAAAAAATTGTTATTTTAATAATTCTTCCACATTTACTGAAGACATCACCTTTTCGCTACTTTAAAATACTTTGGACTGGTTCACACACACAAAAATAGCTTTATTAGTCACGTTTGTAAGTTATCGTGTTCAGTTACTTTTTTCCTCCCCGAGAAATGTTGCTTTTGGTACACTGAGAGTTCACTCATTTAAAGTTTGTCCTTGGCAATTTTTTTCTTATTGAACAGGTTCCATTTTTATTTTTTTATATATATACAAAGCTGATAAATACCTGAAACCGAGCAAGCTCAAACTGATTATATTTCTGGATACAAACCAGATGTGTGGTTAATCCATCATTGCCCCTGTGTCAGCTACCCACCCCGCCCCCCCTTCTCACCTATACTTGGGGGGGGGCGGGAAATGAGCCTGATTTCTCTGCTAGTTCATTTCCTTGAACTTGGGGAGATTCTAGCCGCAGTAATTTCCAAAAATAGTTTTGGAAAACGCAGAAAACTGCAGCTCTCTCTCCGCCAGCTGCATTGCGAGCACAGTCTGGGGGGAGCTGCCTAGCGCACTTCCCCTCTCTGCCGAGAGACTTGCAGCCGCTGCTTGTGGATTGGTGAGAACGTCAAGTGCTGGTCAGGGTCAGGATGCCTGGGCTTCTTTGTCCCCCCTGCAAGCAGATGGAAGGCTCAAGCGATGGCTGTTGCAGCCTGGGTTTTTTCAGTCTGTGCTTTAGTAGACACTCATTTCCATCGGACCATCCTGGCTGGTGATAAATACCAAGATTACTCCCTTCTGTCGAAGGACTTGGCAAACCAAAAAGAATGCAGTGGAAAAAAGAAAATCTCTTACTTCTTCAGAAGTAACTGGGCACTTGAGTATTTCCTAGTCTCATTTTGTACTACCGTCTCGTCTTTGTTTAACGTAACCGATGAAGACATTGGCACTCTTGGGTTCTTTCTGTTCACTGGGATTCTTGGCCTCTTGGTAGGTAGCTTCAGGGAGCGAGGTGTGTGCTGTGATTTGAGGGGTAGTGGCTAATTCTTACAACTAACATTGGCTGATCAGAGCTTATAGTGGGCCAAGGAACATTCTGAAAACTTCCATCCAGTCAAGAGCCTCCTGAAATTAGTATTGTTTACCGATGAGCGCAGCACAGAGAGGCTAAGGAGTATGCTGAAGGTCACACAGGCGGTCAATGGCACAGCACACGGACTGGTATTCAGATTTACAAACTCTTGTTAAAGTTTATTTATTTATTTATGTTTTGAGACAGAGAGAGACAGAGAGAGCGGGAGAGGGACAGAGAGAGACAGGGAGAGAGAGAATCTGTGCTGTCCGCACGGAGCCCAGTGTGGGGCTCAAACTCACGAACCATGAGATCACGACCTGAGCTGAAAACAAGAGTTAGACGCTTAACCGACTGAGCCACCCAGGCGCCCCCAGACTCACAAACTCTTATGGCAACCACAGAGCCTCTCTAGAAATGTGCCTTTGGATGCAAGGGAAGTATGTTCAGTTGCCACGGCGTTCGGAATCTCTCATTATTCCCTTAGGTTAAGGCAGAAAAGATACCTAGGTTTTATATTGTGTGCCAGATCCAAAGCCTGCCTTGATTGCCAGAAATGCTAGGAAGGCCTCTGGAGTTGTGTCTGGCTTCCAGAGGATTGAGTCCCTTGGAAGGGGAGGGAGCATGCCCGGGGAGTGCCAGGGGAGTGGGGGGTATGTGTACCAAGCAGTTGCCATCCCTGGCTAAAGCATTTGAATCTCTGAAATAAAAAATGCAAAATTTACCCATGGGCACACACGTTCGGTGACTAGCAGCCGTGGACACTTAGACATGAGTGTATTTAGAAAGTGAGACTTGGAGGGGTGCCTGGGTGGCTCAGTCAGTTAACCGTCCGACTCTTGATTTCGGCTCAGGTCATGATCTCCAGGTTCATGAGATCGAGCCCCATGTTGGGCTCTGCGCTGACAACGCGGAGCATGCCTGAGATTCTCCCTCTCCCTCTCTCTCTCTGCCCCTCTCCCCTCCTCCTGCACTCTCTCTCCCTCCCTCTCTCTCTCTCTCCCTTCAAAATAAATAAATAAACATTAAAAAGGAAGGAAGAAATGAAAGAAAGAAACGAAGAAAGAAAGAAAGACCTGGAGAGGTTGGGGCTGAGGACAAGTAAGTTTGGGGCTTGTGGATACTAATCCATGAGGACAGTGGTTCCTGGGGGGAAGAGGAAAGAAGCAGAAGTTGTAGCTGCTCTGAAAAGAAACTGCGCCTTAATTTGGCTCGGGGCTACTTCCCTTAGGATTGTCCTTAGGGTCTGGAGCATGTTGGCAGCAGAACCCATCTTAGCGGACCTGCCTGTCTGCCAGGCACGGTGCTAGACTCTGGGCGGATTCCCCATCCCCCAATCCATTTCAGCCCGTGATTGGCATTATTGCCACTGCATTCATGGGACGCATGGTAACAGAGGGTGGCTATCCTACTGGCAAAGCTGGAATTCGGATTCTGGCACTCACCTCTGGGGCCTGCATCCTTTTCAGGGCACCTCCCTGCCTTCAAATCAGTGTCTCCTAGGGAAAGGGGTGCGGGTCCCTGATGTCCTTCCAGCCAGGGCTTGAGCCGGAAGGTGCCGAGGTGTAACAGCCCTCCCTGCAGCACGTGATCTCAGAGCACAAAATGCCTGGCTGCCCTAAACAGAAGGTGGAGGAGAGCAGAGAGAGAGAGAGAGAGAGAGAGAGAGAGAGAGGGAGAGAGAGAGGGCGAGCGAGCTAGAAAGGAACATAAGCGTGTCTTACGGTTTAAAACCATAATGGATCATACCATTTTCTTGGTTCTCCATTTATTAATAAAATGCTCGATACCTTCTGGCGTGTGCTTTGAACTGCTTTTAATTATCTTCAGCTGGATGAAGAAAAGGTAATGGGGACCTCATAATAGTCGTGGAGGGACTATTGGAATTTTATTTCCGTGGGGAAGGCAAGGGACTGTTTTCCAGGGAACCGAGGCCTTTCAAAGTTGAGGACACTTCCCAGTGCCACACGGGCGTAAATCACAGCACAAACTATGCGATTATCCCCTGCAGAGGAATCGAGTGTGGTTTTATAGGATTCTTCACCAAGCACTTAGGAATAATCTGATATAAAACAGCGGGGGTGGGGAGTAATGACAACTTCAAATTAGTTTAATGAATGTTTACATTTAAAAAAAAGGCTTTTCTGCAAACCTGAAAATACGAAGTGACAGCTTCCTTTCCTATTTCCCCTGCCTGAGGCCCCTCCCGGTTTTGTTTCTTTTTTTCAGCCCGAGGGAAAAGGTGGCCTGACTTAACTCCTTCAGTCCCGCGCACTCAGGCTCCTCCATTGTTTGGCTTGGGTTTGAACAGCCCCTTGAACAGTGCTCCATAGTATTTCCATTATAAACATCGGACCCGCGTTGGGGGAACATCTGTTTTAAGTCAACTTAGACTCAATCCAGGAAAAAATAAATTTCTGGCTCTCCACCTGCTCAAAAGGTCAATTCCCCACCCAGATCAGCCAGAGATGGTTGATGGGCTGCAGATGCAGGGGGATATTTTTAGCTGGAGTTTGGCAGGTTAGCTGCTTGTTGAATGCATAAGGAAGGGGTTAGTGGGGGAGGTTGATCAACCATTATAGTGTTTTAAGCGTGGTGGAGTGCCAAAGCCCCAAGCAAATCTGTAAGGTACTTCTGGGCTATTTCCCCGCTTCTGATGAAGAAGGATTCGTTTTGGCAAAGAGGGCAGGGTAGGAAATATTCACATAGCTTGCATTATGTGGAGCGGACCTCAAGGTATTTTGGACAAGAAACCACATTTGCCTTTCAGATATAGTTACCCAGCCCAAGCTGCCTCTGCTCTTTTTAATAGTGTTTTCCAAGAACGCTCTTGTGCTTGGTTCCGAAATCTGGACATTTCCCAGCGTGCGTACCTTGGCCCCCTCACTTCACATCAGGCTGAAATCCGTCCACAGGTTGCCAACCTGGACAGGGAATGTTAGGCAGAGTTATGTAAACAAGTCTGCGTCGGCTATAGGAGGAATTACAACTGTTAAAACAAAAGCAAGAAATAAACCAAAACCAAGCAAAAAGCCTGAAGGGTCTGTGCCCTCCCAGGAACAACTGCAACACCAAACAGGGAATTCCAAGAATTGATTTAGAAACGAGCTTGGGTCTACTTTGGCCTGGAAGCCATCTCTAGGAAAAGTGAACCTTGCCCACAAGAACAAGATTTTCCTTCCCTCCCTGACTGGCATACCGGCACCTCAGAAAACCTCAGTGAAAATTCCATGGGCCTCTACCAGCCAGAAGAAAACTGAGTAAAACTAGCTCCCCGATAGAGCAAGCTTCCATTTCTGTGGGATCTCAGGAGTTGCAAAGCCTAACTAGCCAGGTGGTAGTGGTTGCTTGTCAGCCTGAACCCCGTTTTTAACACAGGGCTTTCAAAGAAAGCGAGACTATCACAGACGCAAACGAACGGCAGTGTTGGGTTAGCCAGAACGCTGGCTGGATGAGAACCTGGATTCTCCCGGAGGTTTCCATAGCCAGGTCTGCGGAAGGACAAGTTGCCATGTGTTTGTGTATTCTAGAAGTTGCAGAAGTGCACAGAATGTTCTAGTGCTCAACAAAGCACTCCCACAGGACCTCTGGGTCATTGCGTAACCGATCTTCAGGAACCCTCCAAGGTGGTGTGCCCATCCCCACCCCGCTCCTCCGTGTGGCTGTGTTGTCCTTCTCAGAGAGGCCTCTGCCAACCCCTCTTCTGTAGCTCCCTCGATTGTTCTCAGCCTCTGGACCCCGTTCCTCCATCACTTATCACAGGTAGTAATTATTTTATTCATTATTTCTGAACCTGGCCGAGAAGCAATCTGCCCGGGTTCCTTTTTTTTTTTAATTTTTTAAAAAATGTTTTATTTATTTTTGAGGGAGAGAGAGACAGTATGAGCAGGCGAGGGACAGAGAAAGAGAGGGAGACACAGAGTTGGAAGCAGGCCCCAGGCTTTGAGCTGTCAGCACAGAGCCCAACACGGGGCTCGAACTCATGAGCCATGAGATCATGCCCTGAGCCAAAGGAGGACGGACTGAGCCAGCCAGGCGCCCCCTCATTTAACATCATTATCAAGTGTGGAGGCAGGCACACAGTTGGGCCCAACATAGGATTTATTGAATGAATGAATGACTTCTAGGAAATCTCATTGCATTTATTTCCCCCTTATTCCTGAAGACAAACCTCTTTGCAGACTAACCACCCCCCCCCCCCGCCCTGCCCCCAGCAGCAGAGCTGAACAATAGAGGCAGATTAGCAGGCTCCTGTACCCACCTATTTCAGGAGGGGAATTCCTTGGGCTCCTTGCCACGGGGGCCTGTGCCCTCCAGGGACCCCCACCCCCCACCAGAAGGACTTTGTTCTTTGCAGAATTGCCTCTGGAGACGGTCCAGCTCCAACTGCGTTACAAATGTGTCTTAGCGGCATTGTCCCCCTTCACTTCCCCAAGTCTTTGCTGCCTCGGTTTTATTTCAGACTCCAGTTGCGGCTGAAAAGGTCACAGGCCGATGGGGGTTGGCTCGTTGGCAAAGACGACCTGACAGCATCCACCCCAGGTCCCCGGGTCTCCTCCTGCCTGCCATGGTCGCGTGTTCCTACCGCGCAAGGCAATGGTAGGAGGGTGGCTCACGCACCAGGGACATGAGTCTCCACCACCTGCACAGAAGCCCCCCCCCCCCCGCCACCCCAAGGAGCCTAAATGAAAATGACCCTGGAGCCTGCCTTTGCACGACTTTTCTCCTTTCTCTAGGCAACATCATTGTAACGCGGTGGAAAAGCAAATACTCACTGTGGAGATCACCTCTTCCTTTTATAAAGTCAGAAGCCTCCCTTTTATAAAAGGGGTATCCCTTGAAAAGGACTGATCTTTGTTCAATTTATTGATTCATCCTTTTGACCAATATTCATTAAGCATCAGTTTGGTGCTATGCCCTGTGCTAGCAGCTTGGTACACAGACGTGAAAAAGACGAGCTGCGTCCTCTGCACTCACGGGGCGTACGGTTTAAGAGGGGGACAGACAATAAGGGAGGGAATGTATACACTTACCATTTGTTTCCAGTTTACTAGCTGTGTGACCTTAAACAAGTCACTTAACCTCTCTGTGCCTCAATGTCCTCAAAGTAGGATGTTAGTTCCACTCTCACATGACTGTTGTCAACATGCAATGAGTTTGTAAACTACAAAGCATTTAGAAAAGTTCTGTGCAAGTGCTAGCCATTTACCACAAGAAGTACTTTAAAGGAAGCGATGTGACAGAGTAATGTGGGCATTAGTTTATTTCTAGGTCATTTAGTTAGCAAATGCTAGAGTCCTAATTCCAACTTCAGAATCTGTTCTTAATCTTTCCGCTTCTACTGTTTCTTTAACACACGGACATGGATAAATTACAAAGTGGCCTTCACTGTTTCCCTCTCCCTGGGTCCACCCCGCCCCTCCCCCACCCCCACCCCCCTGCCATTATGTACATTCTGTCAGAGGACATTGATGTTTCTATCAAGCAAAGCAGCCAGTCCAGGAGAGACCAGACATTTGACTAGGCCGTCACCATCACATAGCAAAAATAGGAGAAGAGGGAAAAAAAAAAGATGTGTGTGTGTGTGTGTGTGTGTGTGTGCGCGCGCGCGCACGTGTGCCTGTGTGTAATGAAGAAAGACCACATTAAAATCAAATGGCGGAAGAATACCCTAGCTTTCTATTAAATAGTCCCTCTTGAGTCAGATCAAGCAAATAGATATGCCGTCTCTTGAACCTTTATTCCTTCTTGGCTTTCCCCATCATGCCTTGTTCTGTCTGCACGCCGAGCGCTGGGAGGTCTTATCTTTGGGGATGTTGTGAGTCTATCTACACGATACAGCATCAGTAGGCAGACAGCACCTTCCTTACTGTGTTGCTCTGTTAAATATCATTCCCTCCTACTGCCCCATTTTTCTGACCCCCCATAAAGCAGAACTCGTCGAACGAATGGTCTCTATTTTCTGCCCCCCGTTTCTTTTCCTGCTCTCTTCTATCCTTCCATCAGGCTTTCATTTCTGTCCCTCTTTCCCATCTGCTCTCCCACAGGTCACCCCGACCCACACTGTCCAACCTGACAGTCACTTGGGGGCCTCATCTCAGACCATCCACAGTATTTGGCTCCCTTCCAGAACATTCTCTCCAGTTGATTCTTGGGACATCACTTTGCTGCGTCACTTTGTGTGGTTCATCCTTTTCCAGCTGATCTCTGTACAGTGGGGTGCCCATTTCTCTACCTCTATTTTCTTCCTCTCCTTATATCACTTCCCAGGTGATCTGTTCCAGCCTTGAGGCTGGAAATGCCATCCACATGCTGGTAAATTCCAAATGGGTTTTTCCCTCGCAGACGTCTCCTGAATGCCAGATGTGTGTATCCATCCATCTGCTTAACCTCTTCACTCACTTGCCCAATAAGTTCCTCAAATCTGGAAACCAAACTTGATCTCTCGCCCCTGCTCCCACCCCGAACTCTCTCCAGTCTCCATCTTTCCCATCTCAGAGAATGGATACCAACCAAATCTCCCAGTTGCTCAGGCCAATAGCCTTGGACTTATCCCTCCTAGTTTTCCGTTTCTCCATTCCCCGTCCATTGTTAGCGACTCCAGTGACTCTACTTTCAAACTATATCCAGCCTCTGGGCACTTATGACCACCTTCACTGCTACCCAGGTCCAGGTTATGGTCCAGTGTGTAGGCTGGATTCCTGAATGCAGTGCCTCTGCATCCAGCCACCTAGAGTCTGTCCTCCCTCTAATGGCTAGGGTAGATCTTTTAAAACTGGTTCCAAAACTTTGGTGGAGATCAGAATCCACTAAGGCACTTGGTGGAAATGCGAAGATCCAGGCTCCATCCTCTGTCAATAAGTCTGTGCCTCTTGAGTTCATTGTAGGTCACGTCCGCCCAAATCTGAGAGCCATTATTTTAAGACAGGGGCCAGATGAAAGCTTTCTAAAGTCAGGGAAAAAAAAATCCAAAACCCCTTCACAGTGTCCTTCATGGCTTGAGAGTCTGCTGCCCCCTTTACCTCATCTGTTGTCACTTGTCCCCATCGCACCTTCTGCTTTGGCCACTGTGACCTCCTTGCTTTGGGCCTCTGCTCAAATATCTCCCTGCACACCACCATCTGAAATAAGGCCTCCCTCACCTTCATGTTCTCTATTCCCCTCTCCCCTGTCTTTCTTCTTCTTTGTAGACATATTTTTGTTTATTTCGGGTTGGTCTTCTCTACTATATGGTCAACTCATTTGCAGCTATATTCCCCGTGCCTACGACAGTGCCTGGGGAAGTGCTTAGTAAAACCTGTCCTTGGTTGGTTGAATTGAATGCATGGGCTGCTGACTTAGTGCTGCAGGTCACCTGCAAATGAGAAGTCCTCCCTTCTCCTCCCTTCTGCCGCTCCCCAAGGAAGCCAGCCTCATCAGATAGCCTCTCCTGGGAGCACCTGCAGTCCAGACACAGGACTTTTAGGGAGCCGATAAATAATTAGCCTTGAGATAGGAACCCACACAGAAGCAGAATCCACAGATTTTCTAATTGATCTTCCTGCCTTTGCATTGGCCACGGACAGTCTTCAGCATTATTAGCTGCCCATTCAAGCGCCCAGGGACAGGGAAGGTGGCGGCGGAAGATTCCTTAACCCAGTGCAGATTCACTGTTGGTGTTAATGGGATCTGATAAGGGTGACTGAGGAAAGAGCATTGGGTGAGCGTCCCTGTCATCCTTACGAAAATAGTAGCAACAGGAACTGTTGACATTTATAAACTGCCGAGGAATGGCAGGACTGTGCCAAGCTTCTCATAGCCCATTTTGGGCTATGAGACCTGTTACCATCTTGGGGGTGAGGACGATTATGTCTCCCCATGAAGCAGATGGGGAAACTGAGGCATATGTTATGTGTCGACTTGCTGGAGTCCTTCAGGAATAAATAGCCAAGTCAGGACCTGAACCAAACCTAGTGATCCTGAGAGTGGCTCCTCGCTGCCTTACCTCTTCCCTCCTCCTGCACATGGAACCCGTCGTCTCCTGCTTCACACGGTCTTCAGATAGCATTTCATGCCTTAAAAAGCCACGAGAGAGGAGCCGGGGGGATGATGTTGAAGAAAGGGTTCACTGGGGCAGATGCCCACCCAGAACCCCTTCCCACTGGTACATTTAATAGACTGCTCACCTTTGGAAGACCCACATCCATCTTGGCGCGTTTCCGCAACCCGACTGTTTATATCCTGCACAACTTTGCTCGTTGGGTTTCAGAGTCATTGGATCAGCGGTGTGCAGAGCTGGAGAGAGATGGTGTCCTAGTCCCTCACACTGTGTGACGAGCCACGCCAGGACAGTTAGGCTCGCCATGCTGAACTTGGCAGAGGGGAAGTGTACCATGCATCCCCGTGACCTGGAGTGGGGGAAATAAGGAAAGCTTCAGCATGCGGCACCTGCCTGATGGCGAATATGATGAATGCCGTTTGGAGCCGCCAGTTCTAAACACTCAGGGAAGGCGGCGCACGCTTCGCATTAATCACCACCAGGCAAACACGGGCTTCCAGCAAAAGAGCCAAATGATTGGGAACAAATTCAAAACAGCTTTATTTCATTGACAGACAGGACCTTTTTGTTAAAGTGTGGTTTAAAAACCTTTTACATCTCTGTCTCGTTCACACGTTACTGTAGTCATTCATATTTATGTTAACCTAGAACTTAGGGCTGGCGTATTTATCACAACCTATTGTTGGGAGAAGGATCGCATCAAAAAAAAAAAAAAGGAATCTTTATTTGAAAAAAATTTTAAAGCTATTAAACCGTGCTAATGGGCATGACCCTGTTATCAACCATTATGGAAGCAAATGGGCTTCTGAACTGGAAAAAAATAAAATAAAACTTTTAAATGTCAATGTGGAAATAGAAAACAGCAGTGAGTTAAACGAGACAGCGTGCGGTCAGCAAAGATAGCCCATGTCTGTGCTGTTGGGGAAAGCCCAGAAGCTGGGCTTGACCTGAACCTTGATAAGCAGCACTCTTTAGTTAGCTCTACATCACCCAACTTCTGCTCGTTACCAGCCTCATTCATTGAAAAGCCTCTCATTTCGAGCTTCCCCCCACCCACCCCTAGATGACCAAAGAGCTACCCAAAGCTTTATGTCACATTATTTAAGGCAAACTAATTCTAGCATCTAGATTTGTCGCTAAACATCTGTGAAAAAAGAATCTGGTTCTTACCCCAACATAAATACAGTAAGTTCCTGATGTCTTTTGACTGTGTCTGCTAAAGAATGATCTTTCCAAGATGGAGCAAATTGATTCCAAAGAGAAACGTTAAACTCTCGCCAGCCATGGCGCCTAGGGTTCAGAAAACTCAGAAATGCGGAATTCAGCACTGGCTGCCTGGGAACATGGTGCTCCATGTCTTTAGGAATGTGTATCTAGTTGTTTATTGTTTTTGTTGCTGTTGTTTTTATTGTCAGAAACCAACAACCGGCAAGGGCCTTAGATTACGATAACTTCTGAGCAGTGAACCGTACTTATAAAGTGGCCTCCAGCAAAATAGGTCTCGCGGTTCTCTTGTGGAAATGACATATCACTCCAGATGCTTGAAATATGTAATCTCTTGATGGACCGCTAGGATTTCAGCTTATCCGCAGTAGAAAATTCCCATAGTCTGGAAGGGTAAAACTTGTGGCCTCAATCAAGTTTGGACAACCAATGAGCAAAATTCCTTGGCACATGAGAGCTGCAGAAGGATAAGTTTGGACGAGTGCGTCAGTAAAGCTGTTTGTCTGTACGGCAGTTTGGGGGAGGCACTAAAGTTCAAGTCATGATAGATAAAGCCAAAGGTGGCAAAAATCTGGGGATTCGGGGTATGGTTTTAGTCAACAGTGCAACATTCAAGCTGATAATTCAAAGGAATCATTTTTAAAAACCGTTTTTACAGTTTGATTGGTTTCCCTAAAGTAGCACAAACCAAGTGTTTGCCATGTTGTTAAACCTATGATTCGATATTCGTCACAGAAAGGAGGAGACACATGTTTGGTCATCACCATCTCTGCGGGAACTTGTTTTCAGAAAGCACCTCCACTCAGAGCAGGGATTTTTGAAAACACACCTCCAGTAAAGTTGCCCTTTACTTTCCCCACGACCCTGCCCAGCGTGAGACCCCCAGAGTTCAGGGAGCAAACCGTTGAGGGGTGCGTCCCACACGTGACTGTGGTTGAGAACCGCTGGTCCTTTCTTCTTAAGATTTTATTTATTTAATGGACTGTCAAACATGCATACATTTCCAGGCTAATAGTTTTTTTTTTTATTTTTTAACATTTATTTATTTTTGAGAGAGAGGGAGAGAATGAGATGCATGTATGCACAAGCCAGGGAGGGGCAGAGAGAGGGGGGGACAGAGGATCTGAAGGAGGCTCTGTGCTGACAGTAGAGACCCCGATGCGAGGCTCGAACTCACGAATCGCGAGATCATGACCTGAGCTGAAATTGGACGCTTAACCCACTGAGCCTCCCAGGCTAATAGTTGTAGTCAGGTGTGTGATTGCTCTATACCCAGGCACACAGTTAAGGGGCTTTGTTTTCCGAGGTCGGTCTTACACTGTGTGCCTCTCCTCAAGTGCATGTACTGTGTGCATTTTTGCAGCCTGATAGTGACACTTCCTTCTTACTCTGGAGAAAACAATTCGGTCTTGAAGTTGGTGCACTTGTTAAAGGAAGCCAGAAAGTCGTCTCCGCTCCTCGAGAGGGTGTGCAGTGCAGAAAGAGATGTGTCCTTCCCCGCAACTGCTCAGAGCCATGTGACCCAAGGGGGTTCAACAGTTGCCCAAGCCTGATTTCATCTTGTTTTCTCCCCAGTTTGAAACCAGGACTTTTTACTGCTTTGTCTCTCCTTGTCTTTTGGAGGCGAGCTGTTTCAGGGCCTTGAAGTCGTAAGAAAGGCCTCCCTGGCTCTCTGCAAGCCTCCCGCCCTGCCGCAGGCTCGGGCTTGCGTTCAGTAATTCTGATGGTTTCCGTAAACCACTCGTGGGCCCTTCTTGGCCTCCAGCCCTGCATTCCCCTTCACTTCATAAACGTAGCTCTTTAACTTGGTCCCTTGATTACTTCAAGTAATTGATCTGTTGGCCTAAAAGTGAGTGGTTCCATTTCAGGGGTAGGAGTTAAACCAGATTCTGCCCAGGGACAAGTGCGTTGGTGGGAGGTCCGCCTCTCCGGAGACAGTGGTCAGTGGTATTACAACCCAATCCAGATGGCCTCATTGGGTGGTAAGGTGGCCAAGGCTCTCTGGGGCTCGTTCACTTGTTCATTCATTCACTCATTCATTTTT
The DNA here is from genome assembly GCA_028646485.1 of Cryptoprocta ferox. Lineage (NCBI taxonomy): Eukaryota > Metazoa > Chordata > Mammalia > Carnivora > Eupleridae > Cryptoprocta > Cryptoprocta ferox. Next base: position 48,143,464 of record CM053563.1, read on the forward strand.
CTTTCTTAACATCAAATTATTTATCATATACATTTCCAAGTCTGTTGGAGGTCCTGGGTCCCATTTGCTGCAGAGCTGCTCTGGCTCCCGCAGAAACAAGGCCTCCATACAGAGAACGTTCTCTTGCTGCGCACCTTGCTGTTGCTCTTTTCCAGTAGAGACTTTGGAGCGTGTCTTGGGAATATCGTAAGAGTCCTCTCTGGGCAGAGGAAAGCTCCACCGTTCATCCCAATCTCCTTAATCTGCCATAATTTTGATGCGCTTTTCTGAAGTTGAAGCTCTCTGTACTTGTAAAAGTGCTTTACAAATATTAGGTATTATTATCACTGAAGCTCTACTTGTTGACGGCAAGAATGAGCAAAACTTTCGGTCATCATCATCATCATCATCGCTGTCATCATCATGGGGGCGATAACAGCCTCTCCTTTTCTCTTGCGTCTCCCAGCAATTCCTGAGAGACTGCACGTACACTTATCTTACAACATAATCCTAGCATTTAGCACATGCCGAGTCTTTGATTTCATGTTTTCAAATGTGCGTCTTCAGAACTAGAGCGTATGTAGCTGTTTTCTGGCATGCATTTGTACTGAAATGATGAGAAATTTAGACCACACTTCCAGCTACGGTTCAGCCAGGACGCTTCCAGGGAGACCAGTAGTCGATGTCTCTGGAAATACAGTTCTTGAATCACTTAGGAGATTGCAACCGACTTAAGTAGCATCTCCAGGTTTGCAGCCTGGTGTGTCAAACATCCCAGGTGATTCGTCTGAACCCTAAAGTCTGAGACCCTTTGGACGGTATAGTTACTTAGCCCACATCTATTTTTTGTTCATTATAAAACTAATGCATATATACATTCAAGACATTAACAAATAATAAGGAGGGGGGGAAATCTCTTTTGCTCCCAGCACCTAACCTAAAACTTTTAGGACTTTGAATTATTTCCTTTTAGTCTTTTTTCCCCCATCCGTAAGTTTTTATTTATAATATAGTGTACGCATCGTTCCCATTATTATTTATGTGTGTTCGTTAATTTCATCTAAACCAATCCGTGTGACATATATTATTGTACCCATTTCACAGGTAAGGAAATTAAGGCCAGAAGAGGCTTACATGCATGATATACATACCCTTTGACAGCCTGCTTCCTTCCCTTACGACTACAGCAAAAGTTATATGAAGTTATTTTTCAGAATCCTATTTTTCTGGTTGCTTTGGGCTGTAAATGGCAGACTTTAATTTAGTTGACTTCAGCTCTAATGTTGGATTCAGTGTGGAGTTCCCAATTTTCAACATCATAAATACGGTATTTGTTGAAGTGGGTTTTATTTTCTTTCTATACATAGACTTATTTTTCTAATGTTTCTTAAAAATTGAATCTTTGGTCCAAAAATTTGAGCCACTGATATATTGCTCAGATTTTTAAAAGACTACCACCATCACTAACTGAGTATGATTTACTCAAAGGGATATTATGAAGCACACCCCAACTTTATATCAGGGAACAAACTGTCACATATTAGTGAAAGTTACGGGTTAACCACACACAGTATCTTGGTGCCCTTTACAGAAATCTAAGTAAAAGAATCACTTTTTCCTAGTAGCTGGGTGACTTGATTTCTTACAATCTAGTGGGCCTTCTTGGAAACTCAGAAATGCAGCCTTTCATTTTGTTTCACAGACGGCTTGCTCTCACACTTCTCCTACACCCGCATTCCATGAAGCTGCTCTGAATCTATGGAAGACTGAAGCTCTCATCTCTTTCAGAGAATCAGAATGTTGCCGCTGGTTCATTGGTTGCCCAGCTCATGCCCCAGGCCAGCACCCCCCCACCCCCCCCCCCCCGGGTCTGGAGCTGTGTCAGCTGACTCCCCCGTGTGCTGCAGCCTCTGGACCCAAGGCTGCTCACGCCTCGTCACGGCTCTCAGTCACAGTGACTGATTCATTGCACCTGTGACAAGTGAGGTGCCACGGAAAAAGCACAGACTTTAGGGTCCGACATATTGGATTCAATGCTTAGCTATTTGTTGTAAACCAGTGATCAGCTTCTTTCCAACTTCTTGTCTCAATTTCCTGTTCTGCCCAACGGGCACGTAATACCTATCGCACAGGGTTGTTATGAAGATGAAATTACCTAACATGTAAATAACAGCAACAATGGCAATGGCTAAAATGTATCAGAAACTTATTATGTGCCAAGGTTGGCATTCACCACCTTCCCTCTATTACCCGGTGTCATCCTTATAAGTATCCTAGGAGATAGATGATATTATTATTCCCATTTTGTGGATGAGATTTTAAGAGGTCAACTGTTAGGTTGAACTGTATGAAATTACAACTTTTGTAGGTACAGATGGTCAACTATTATTAGTCTCATATGGTCCAATCTAATAATGTGCCCAGGTCTCAGAGAGAAAAGGTGGTAGAACCAGGATTCTAACCCATGCTATCCAACCCCTAAGCCCACGTTTCTGGGGATTAAACTAACTGAACCCTGAAATACTTGGGCACCATGCCTTGCAGACCTCAGAGACTTAAAATCTGTTTCTTTTGTTTTCTTTTGGCCCACCCTTGCCCACCATTAAAATGTACCCAGTTGAACCTCAACCCGGGTCCCTGCATTTTGACAGACATCAGAATTCTCAATTTCAACATGGAGCAGGGTATCCAGCGTAAACACAATGGGGAAAATTGCTGTGGCCGATCGTCACAACGTGTGGATTGAAAAAACACACGCGTGCACGCGGACCTGATTTGAATGGTATTTCTGAGTGGAAGCTAAGTAGGAGCCGAAAATGGCCTTTTAAAATACAGAACATAAGGATGCAATTCACAGAGATGGTCTAAACTGTAAACATGCAGCTGTGGGGTTTGTGAGGCTCAGTGCTTACATACCGACAGCATACAAATTGTCAAGTACTTAAAGTTCCATTGTTGTGGAAAAGGCCTCACCCAGTGTCCTCGAATGGCCCCATTTCTTTTTTTAAAGCACAGGATTCATATCTCTTGGAACATATATTGAAATAGCAAACACAGATAGCATATTAGGTATAATAAATAATGACTTTCCCAAATTCTTTTGTTCTATTATTAGTCGTTATAGGGTTCTTTAAAAAAATTTTTTGAAGATTATAGTTTGCACTCCCCTGAACTCCTGCAAGGAAGCCCTGTGCAAGGAATGTTCACAAATGTTCTGGATCCTTCTCCTGACTAACCTCCCTCACGAGTTCTTGTGGACATTTATAGGGTTGTCTTCCAGCACCTGTTTCCCCTCCCCACCCCACCCCCCGAAACTACCCACCTGATCTCCAATGGTGCCATTTTTATCTGGCCTCATGCATCTGAATTCTGCCCATTGAAACCTTCCCACAAACGGCCAAGAACCGCCCCCCACCGCACCCAGTGTTTTTGAACCCAGAAGTTTCAGTGTCTTTCCATTGACAGAAGCCATGGGATTAAAGCTGGCAGCTGTCAGCATCTGGGGTTCCCACCATGTGGAGAGAGGACACAGCAGACATTCAGACAGCTGAGTCCCTGGTTCCCATATTCCCGTAGGTCTGGCTACTTTCCTGACCTTTCCATGGTTCCGTTACTCAACTCTTACTTGAATTCCACAGATGGATGAATTTCCCTTCATTTCAGTTGGGCTTTTGTCACTTGCAAACCAACTGTCACAGAAGGTCAGTTGTCCTGGCCCTGCGTAGCTTTGGAATCACTTTCTGATTCTGGTGGCTCAGGAAGGAAAATGTGAACAATGTGACTTGTGCTGGTGAGATGATGCAGGGTGGCAGGAGTTGGGAGAAGAGTCCCATGGATGCAAACGAACATTTCTAGGCTCCCTCTGCACACTGTCCAGAGCCCTGTTTTTAACCCTGACTATGCAGTATCATGTGCATTTATCGATCATCTCGCTATCAGAGACTGAGCAACCTGGAAGGCAGGAAGTAAGTCCAAATCAAGAAGTAAATCCCCAGCCTTTAGCACAGTTCCTGGTGTGAGTAAAAACTTTGTAAGCATTATTTGGATTCAACTGAATTAGTTGAAAGTATTTACAAAGGACTTGATGGATGGAGGGGGTTGAACAGTTTATAGCCCAGCTGGACCTCATTGTGATGATTCTTGGCCCACCTCTCAGAATCAAACTGCCATAGCCTCTTTCATCTAAAGTGGAAGCATTACTTTCTATTGCAATCATGCCTTCTAAATCTTTCTATGACGAGAAAGCTGTGAGAAGCTTGAGTAAATCACTTAACCTCTCAGCGTTCATTTCTTTTTTTTTTTTAATGTTTATTTATTTATTTATTTTGAGAGAGAGAGACAGTGTGGTTGGGGAGGGGCAGAGAGAGAGAGAGAGAGAGAGAGAGAGAGAGAGAGAGGGAGACACAGAATCTGAAGCAGGCTCCAGGCTCTGAGCTGTCAGCACAGAGCCTGATGCAGAGCTTGAACTCATGAACTGTGAGATCATGACCTGAGCTGTAGTCAGCCACCCAACTGACCCACCCAGGTGCCTTGTTCTTTCTTTAAATGCTGCAGATGAGACCTTCCCCTAAGGGTTGTCGTCAATACCAAATTATATGTTCCACAGAAAGTGCTTAATCCCAATGCCAGCACATAGTATTGTGTGTGCTCAATATATATTCTTCAATTATTTTTCTCTCCTAACCAGACATCAAAGAAGGTTGGCCCAATAGTTTTTTCGCCAAAAAATTTGACAGAGAAACTAGTGGAGAAGCTCAAATATATTATCTTTGACTTGCATTGGTCATCGTAGGCTAATGGTTGTAGCAGACAACTTTAAAATCTGTGCCTTAACATAATACAAGATTATTTCTTGCTCATACAACATCCAGTATGGATGTATCCAGTTGTGAGGCTCTCTTCCAACTAGAGATTTAGGGACATAGGCTCCCTCCATCTTCTGTCACTGCCATCTTTATTTTTGACCTCCATGGTCTCAGCAAAAGTAGAAGAGAATGGAGAAATTAAGTGGTCATTTCTCACTAATGTTATGTACACTAATGATGTACATAAGTACATCAGCCCAGGAGTGACTCATGTCACTTTCTAATCACCATGCTGCGACCAGAAGTAGTTGTATGGCCCAATGTAGACACAAAGGCATACCTTGATGGGGAAGCAATGTCCCAGAAATGCCTCTACTTTATGAAGAAGGAGCCTTGGTAACCCACCAGTCACCTCTGCAACATGAACAACTATGACTTTTTTTTAAAAAAAAAAAAGCAAAATTTAGTTCTTTTCTTTCTCCACATGAATATTCATGGTCACAAAGCCATGAATCTTGCTGACACATTACTTTTTTCCCCCATGAGATACTCTTCGATTATGCAAAGCTCTTTGTGATTATCAGTCCATTAATAGACAAGGGCTATAGGATCACTGTTCTAGAGAACACATATCACTTAGACTTCACATCATAAGACCCTCCTTCCAGCAGCATAACCCAGCCTACTTTCCTCTGTCAGTCTAGGTAATTATTTCATGCCAGTCCAATTGTTGCCTCTTTTTTTCTTGGGCTATCCAAGAAAATATTTAAAAAGTTATCACCTATCTGTCCCTCCATTAATCTGTCCATCTATTCACTATCCTTCCATCCATCCACCCATTTGTCCATCCATTCATCCACCTATCTATCCATCTATTCAACCGTCCATTCACTATCCATCCATTCCAGGTGGCTCTTAGATTCAAGCTCTTTCCCTGCAGGTTGTTTGCCCTTTCCTCTGCTGCGTTCTTGAACCGAAAGATTCCCATCATTACTACTTCCTCTTGTCACCTGGTGTTTCAGCTTTTGCCTGTAGTCATCTGAAATTTTCCTTAAACACTCGGCCTTGACCTCTTGCTCATTCAGTCTTTCACTATCCTTCACTCATCTTGCTTCCTTATTTTATGGCATTTTATATATTTAATGATTGCAACATGATTACAACATATTTCTCTATGTCTAACACAGTCTTTGCAACAGGAAACTAGATCATGATTTTGCAGACACAACAAATTCTGCAAGCATATGTCCTTGGGATGAGGACGTGGGGGGTAGACACATGAACAACTATGATTACCACATATGCCTCTCTGGGCATAGCTTTGCCCCATTGCACAAATACAGAACATTTGGCAAGCTGAAAATGAGCTACAAGAGATGCTCAGGCCTTTGCCTTCATAACCCAGGAATGTTGATTAAGATTCCTGATTATTTCTTTTTTTATTTCTCATGTATTTGTTGGGTAGTTGTTCCTCTGTATATCAGGCACTATTCTAGGCCCTGGGGATGCAGCAGGGCACAAAACAGAAAACTCATTGTCTTTATTGGTTCCATTGGTTGCAATTAATAGAAATCTTTTGAGCTAACTTAAGAAAAAATGTTGGGGAGGAGGAAAGAGTATGATGCTATATCAGGATACAGGAGAGTCCCATGGAATACCATAGTCAACTCTTCCAGTATAGTTATATGTTAATGAAAAAGATTTTTCCAGCTCCAAATACACACACACACACAACACGCACACATACACACACACACACACACACATACACACACACACACACATACACACACACACACACACCTGCCCTCACAGGATTTTCTTTATTTCTCGCTCATAGATTTGAACACACCTGTCATAGCATTTTTGAGGTACGATTCCAATGGGTCATGTTTCCATCCCCTACACAAAAATAAGAAAGTTGAGTCCCAGTGGAGTGCTGGTTGGGACTAGGCTACTTCTGCCAACTCTAACTTGATTATTGTCATTGAGTCACCTGCTCTGACAGTCACCTTCATGATAGTGTGGTGTTGTGAGACAGACCCTGCGCTTTGGCATCAGACCTTGCCAACTCTGCTATCTGCTATTGGAGGAGCACTGGACAAGAATCCCGATCCCTCGGAGCTTTAGTTTTCTCATTGGTCAAATCTCTTGTCACAACATCACTTTGGAATGGGACACGTATCAATGGATTGAGATTCCTGGCTGTTCCCAACATGAGGAACAGCCAGGAGCCCTAGCTGCGGGAATTTAGGCCATACCAAATATAGGCTTTCCATAAATAATGGGGGTGTCTCTCATGCTACCCTCCCTCAGCATCTGGCTGCCTCTGGTCTATGGCAGAAACCGTGTGTGCTTGGGTGACAAAGCAGATTGCTTCCTCCTACTTCTGTGGCTTACGACCCCTTTCTCTACCCTAGTTTCACTCTGATTGGCAAGTTCACTCAAAGTGAAACCTTAGCAAAACCTCAAGGTTTGGCTTAACTGCAAAGGCGTGGTTCATATCAGATCCGTACCCCAGAACCAGAAGACCACTCGTGAGAAATTCCGTAAGCACGGGAGTGTGGTTTATGTCAAAATCAGTCTGTTGGAATGAAGCTATTCAATGCCAGGTGGAAATATAGCATCATCAACGAGAATCTCCAGACCTTGGAACCTCTAACTCAGCACCAGCTAGTGGATTAAACACTGGGGAGGTTGTGACCAGTCCGGTTCCCTGACAATCATCTTAAATAATCCTAAGCACAATCATAAGCAGTATTAAAGTATGTCATCTCAAGAAAAGGGAGGCAGGAATAGAAAAAGCCAAGACGTAAAAAGAATCAGATGGATTTTAGTCTCAGACTGAGTTCTGCTTCTTACCACCTGGACCTCGGTTCAGTTCCAGAGCCTCCATCTCCTTGTTTGTAGAATGCAGAAAATGCCACCAGCATGGGTTTGTTAAGAAGATTAAATTAAGTGAGGAGTATAAGGTCGCCCTGCATGGGGCTGGGAGAAGCTCAGAAATAGCTTCTTATCTGGCCATTTTATAGATCTTTGAGATGTTCAAAGTAGCCCAAAGGAGCTGTGACCTGCCCCGTCTTTATTGGTTGCAACAGTATGGCCCATACATCTGTTTTCATGAACCACAGAAAGTGAAAAGGCCCTTGTCTTTTTTATTTTGCCACTTAAATACAGGCACAGGCCATTTCAGATTCATAGGCTGGTCTTTGTGAGTTCTGCTGGTGCCTATGGCACCTCTGCAGTCAATATGACGAGCCCAGAAATGTTCATCTGATGCCAACTGCTGAGGAGAGAGGTATGGGAACAGGGGTAGGGGACTGATAATGTCTTGAGCTTTTGCTTTGTGCTTTCAGCTTTATACAGTGTCCTTCAACTGAGGTTTATAGAGACCAGTGAATTGCCCAGCATGGCACACATAGTCAGCAGCAGGTGTACCTAATAAGAAGTTCAAGAGGGGCTCATTTTAGGAGACCAGAGATTCAAGAAGATGGCTCTTAAAAGTTTGAAATTGATTTCAGAGAGTGATATGAGTGCCTGTGTAAACTCTTACCAAAGAGAACACTAGAACTCAGAGCTTATTGCTTTCGGCCATTTCCATCTTCAATATGAGTTTAGACCAGATACTTAGTGAAGCACCTGGCACATAGGGCTGCCCAGTAGTCGGGAGCTCTGTGTGAGCCATTATGGCTAGTCTCAAACATTGTGGTCCCCCTACTTGAGGGCACAGGGTACAGTTGCACTTCCTTGCTTCCCTTGACAATAGGACTTGGCCTGCGATTTGCTTTGGCCAATGAAATGGAGGTAAAATTGACAAGTGTCACTTCCAGGAGGAAATTTTAACAGCCAGTGCCTTCATGCTAACTCCTTCCCATCACTCCAGCAATCAAGGGAGCAAGACCCCAGTGGAGAGTCGGCACTCTTTGGTCCCTGAGGGACCACAGTCGGTAGAGCTTTCTGGCTGATCCTCATAGAATATGGAGGGGAATGAGTGAGGGGCAAACCTCTGCTATGTCACATCACTAAGATCTTGGGATTATTTGTTATTGCTGCAGAACCTAGCCTATCTTGCCCAATACAAACCTTCCCTGTCTCATAAAACCTGACACCAGTATTGTTGTATTCATTTGCTTATTCACGTTTATGACTTCAGCCTCCTTCCAAATGTATTACAGGCTCTGAAGCATGATAAGACAATTAGGTTCAAAGCAAAACAAAGACAATTGCATGGCACAGAGGGAATATCCCACTACAGTAAACCAATCACTAACACCCGGCTCTGAATTTGCTCAAAGTTTTCACAAAGGCACCAAGGGAGCTGTGTGGAGTTCTTGTCTAACTCCTTGGCAACTTTTATGTATTTGGATAGGAAGGTCTTTTGCCAGATGGTTAAAATGTTCATGCTCCTATTTTGTTTTAATGCAAACTGACATTTCTTCATCTTCCCGCGGTGGGTTTCTTTTATGAGGTCGTACTTTGCATTTTCATAGAAAGAATTTCTGACTCCCCATCAGGAGCCCACCCTGCAGTTTCTGTGGGGCCTGGATTGGTTAACCACTCGCTTCAGTTTTAAGGCACCACAGGCAGAACCAACCATCATGAACTTCTTGATTTACACTGTGGTGGAGAATGTCTGAGAAGCCAGAGAGAAACAGGAAGGCGCTGTTTTGGGAGCCCCAAGGAAAGCTGGGCTGCAGCTCTGGGGTGCCCTTGGCCCTCAGAAAGCCAGCTTGAAGGGAGCTGTGCATATGGTTTTTTTGTTCCTGGGGAAGAGCCTGAGACGGATGCTGACCCCATGTGTTAGGAGCTTTACGCACAGATATATAAATCTAAATATAATGATATGTAAAGATCAATAAATAATAGCAAAAATAAGTAATACAAATAATCAAAGATACCCAAAATAAATAATACACATCAAAGAAAAATGTTCTAAGATAAATAATGCTGCCAACTTATAGTAAGCAATTTGTAAACATCTCTTTTAATCCTCACAATAACTCCATGAGTTAGGGTTTGCTGTATTTAATACAAAGAAGAAAGGAATGTATTTCAAGTGATATAAAATCAAACACGCTTTCATTTGTTCATTCAGCTATTCATTTGCTTATATACTGATATGTACATATGTCCAGATATGCATGTTTAAGAAAAAAAAGCACCAAAGTGCGCTCTCTCTCTCTCTCTCTCTCTCTCTCTCCCTCGCTCTCTCTCTCTGGGCTCTCTTGGGAGCTGCGTTGGTCCCCATGTTCTGCGTGTCTCTCAGATTTTCCCATCGACCCACACCAACACGCCACGGTCTGGGTCATTATAGTGACCACAGTGACCAAGTGAGTGATGTGAGTTTGAGCCGAGTGTTAGCGCTTGGTATACAAATGGTGCTTTTCACTGGTCGGGCCGCTCCCACTGGGCGTTCTACACTGCTGATCTTTGGAAAAGATCTCCACTTCCCAGCTCACTGGGCAGATGTGGGCACAGACTCAGGTTGTATGTTTTTCTCCTCTGCTGGCTCACCACACAGAACTCTAACTCACGGAAATGGAAATTCCATTGGAAATGTAGCTTTCTCTCCTAAAACTTGATTCTACTCAAGGATGGTCAGTAAAAAGAGAATTTTGAAATTTTGATTCCAAAGTTATATCGTCTTTATGGTAACTGTGTATACTTAGAAAATGCACTATAGTCTACATTTTATTACTGAATTTTCACAGTTCCCCCATAGTCAGAGGGATTCAGAAGTATCAGCAGAGAGATTGTCAGTAAGAAAGAAGACAAACTATTTATTCTGGATTGTGGCCTTTCTCAACATTCCTTACAATGATCCCATAGCTACTTCATTTTCCTTTGTAAATGTGAAAATTCCCAGCACCTGGTAGATGCTTAATAAATGTTAGTGCCCTTCCCTGAGAAGGTAAGGCAACTTCCTTCAAATTTTATTTGCAAAACTCCAAAGGTAGACACCAAAATTGCAAGTTTTAGGTTTCTTTAATTATAAATTATTGTTATTATTTTAATTTGATCAGGATACAGTGGTCAAATGTATGCAAGCTTAGGCAAAGCAGTGTCTTCTGCTGGTTTGTGATTCTTTCTTGCAAGCTTAGGCAAAGCAGTGTCTTCTGCTGGTTTGTGATTCTTTCTGAAGATTCGGAGCTCAGATTTATTTAAATTTGCTTTTTGAAAGAAAATTAACTTATCTCCCCTTGTGGCAGAATGAGGACACATTGTCAGTACTCTCCAAATCCTAAACTGATGAGTTCATCTCTCTTCTGGGTATAGGGCCCTTACTGTTGGGTGTGGATGAGGAGTCTCAGTGTCCCGCCAGAGTACAATTCATCTCTTTGCTATAGGCTCTTCAGAGCACTCGGAAGCCCCCTGTCTAACGGAAGATGGCAAGAGATACAGCCCGGGGAAGCTGGATCCCTAAGGCAGCACTGGCCTCCTGACAGCACACATGGCCCCTGAGATCCTCTACTAGGCACAGGATGGGGTGGGATAGGTGGGGTGGGTGTCTTCACTTTGGAGGTGATAGAGCAGGCATCCTAGTAAGGAGTGAATTCATGAGCTTTCTATTCAGAATAGCCCGGAGAGATTCCAGGATTCCAAGCTGTTTGGTTGAGTCTTCAAGAGTGACACAGGCTGGTGCTTCTTTCTTCCAACTAGAAGCATATGAAGCACATAGACATCTGCTGTGTTCTCAGAAGAAGCTTGGTTCTTCCTATGTTCAGAGGAGAAGGGCAGAAAGGAGCAAAATGGGCAGAGGAGAAGGCCACTCACATATCAAAGAGAGCTTATCTCAGCAAGCATCACTGTGTTTGAGAGTCAAACTGGATGGTTTGTAGGCAGCTCTCAATTTTCAGAGCCAGTTGGGCCCTGCCTGGAATAACTGGTTTAGAATTCCTCATCTTGTCCCTGTGCTGGAAGGACAAACTTAGAAGTTGGCCAAGAGGCAGGAAGCCAGAGGAGGACTCCTTGCTGGACAAGAAGTTCTGAGTAATGGGGGTTTGACTTCACATTAGGCGAGGAGAAGAGTGACCTACTCTTGGCTCAAGGCAAGACCTTTTGGCTCTTGAGTTTGTGGTCCTGCTGAAAGGGGAGACTTCAGTTATTTCTAACAGAACTTTCCCTGGAACTTGGCAATTTTTCTGCTTTCTTGTTTGCAAGGGCATCACTCCAATCACCTCACATAATATGCAGCCCTTTGTAAGTAGGCTCATGCATGGGGACCAGGAGATGGTGAACAGCCAGGCCTTGGAAAGGACAGGAAGTGGTAGGATGTTCTGGACCCAACGAGACCTGGGGACTCTCAGCAAGAAGTGATCTTGGATCTTTAGTCAAATGCTCCACCACAATGTGGCCCAGCTCCCTGTGGCTCCTCTCCATTGTAGATTTTTCCGCTTACTCATCATTCTTCTGTTTGCTCTTAAATTTGACTTATACATCCTACTCTTGGCCCCTTTGATCCCTCTCTATAGTATGACCTCATCTGGTGCTATTGACTCCATCAGATTCCTAAAAGCGAAGAATCTGTTGGGGTCGGCACATCTTCCCAGACCATACTGTTGGTTCCCTAGCCAGGCTGTGGACTCTCTGGGCACAATCCAAGTGGTGGCCTCCAAGCAACCTAGACTTGCAATCCTAAACATAGCCTGTGGATGGGACACTGGAAGGTTGAGAGGACGCAGGACATTGCAGAACATTGAATACTTTCTCCAGCACAGCAATGCAAAAACTATATGGTGGCAGGAAATCTGTAGCTCGGTTGCCTCCATGAGCCTCAGTTTTAGGTCCAGATTAGATAAAGACAAGGTTTGCAAAGCGCTGTGGGTCTGGCTGTGGGGCAGTGGGAAGCATTTATGAACGGCCTCATCTTCCATTGGTGAATGATGCCGAGGTCGACCTCACGGTCGTAAGCAAGTATTATCTACGTACATACATACATACACTGCATGTATGTAGAGTCAGAGAAATGACAACCTGAAGAAGCACAGTGCTTTCTTTGGGGGTTTCTTTTTGAAAGTAAAAGGGGTTTTCTAACACGATCCTGTGGAGACCACTTTAGTTTCCATTTTTCTCAGATGATAACATCTAGAGAGGGGCTCCTTTCACTGTGGCTACATCCTTTCTCAGCCATGTGGTCCATGTTTAGAACCACATAATACTTATTAATTACCACAATTAGTACTTCTTGTGGGCTGCTAGGACTGCCTCAGATCTACTCTGAATATTCAAAGGGGAGCAGTGGCAATATAAGCCCAGGATACAACTTGACCCCATCCTTCAAAGCTGAAGGTACATAGGGGCGCCTGGGTGGCTCAGTCGGTTAAGCGTCCAAGCTTGATAGTATTGGCTCAGGTTGTGATCTCACAGTCGTGAGTGTGGAGCCTGCTTGGAATTCTCTTTCTGCCCCTCCCCAGCTCGCTTGCGAACATGCACATGCACGCATGTTCTCTCTCTCTCTCTCTCTCTCTCTCTCTCTCAAAATAAATGCATAAACTTTAGAAGAAGTCTGAATGAACATATTGATCAATTCTTTCCCAAAGTATGCTTCCTGTTAGAACATTACTCATTTATATTTTCATCCTGATGTTTGATGTAATAAGGGAGTATATGATTAACTCCATGTGAATATAGCCATTATCAGGAATGGAAGCAATTCCATTTTGCCAGAATTAGGGCGCTTTCATGTCCTTTCTTTTGTGTAATTCATACCATTCTCCTGCTACCAGTACCCCATACCAAGAATTGTAAATGCAGATTTTCATCAGGAAGGCAGAGTGTGGTGGGTACAGAGGATAGCTCTGTCCTTTTCTAGCTGTGTGACAGATCTCTTAACCTTTTTGGAACCTATCCACTTCTGTGTAAAACCGAGATGTTAGTTGTCCATCTTATAAGATTCCTTGAACTGATTAGAAGTAATATTTCTAGTTTTTTGGCAAATGGTTGATAACAAACGATCATTATTGCTAGTATTCAAGGTACCAATATTTATAAATACGAACAGGAATTACTTCCCTGAATTGGGGCACTTTTTAAATATTTCCCAGTCTCTCAGATTTTCAGGCACGGGTAAACAGACGACCATTTCAGTTGTCCAGACCTTGCAAAACTTCATGGCCTTTGCTCGTTTTTCCCTGGGAAGGGGTTTTTCACATCACACCTGGGGAGTGATTTTGTCTTCACTGCCCCTATTGTCGTGGTGGCTGTGGGGGCGGCTCAATGGGGGCTTGGGTGCCTGAGAAAAGGAGTAAAAAACCCAACTGTGAAAACCCAAGAGAAACCGAAAGACCCGAACACTGGAAAAAAAAAAGAGAGAGAGAGCTTCAGGACTGAAGCGGTTAAGGAGCTGGCTTCAACAGGAAGTGGGCAGAAAATGCTGTTTTCAGTACGCTCATGGGAACTGAGTTGGAAAGTGCTGTGGTGAGTGTGTGTGGAAAAAAGGGCTTTAATCAAGCTATAAATATCTGTTTCTTTGAAGTTTTATGACCAACAATTAATGTTACTGGAAGGCACATAAAGAGTTGTTTCTTGACTTGGTGGGTCTGAGTGGGGCAGGAGCAGGTTAAGATTCTCTCCCAGATGCTGTCCCTACAGATTCCCTTTCTGTGTGCCTGTGTGTGTGAGAGAGAGAGAGACAGACAGACAGACAGACAGAGTGCTGAAGTGTAACACAGGTGTCTTGAATCATCCTCAGCGTGTGTTATACACACATACATCCATCCATTCATCCATTCCTTTGTTCATTCAGCAAACTAATGTTTATCAAGGGCCCTCTATGCGCAAGCCCTGGTGATACAGCAGTGAACAAAGGAATGAAACTCCTGCCCACAGGAAGCTTTTATTCTCCTTGGGGAAAGAGACGACTCAAGACATGTCAGGGGAAATAAAGTGCTGTGAAGGTAATATGCAGCTATTAAGAGGACAGAGGGAGGAAGGACAAGAGGCTGTGTGACTCTAGAAGAGTCTCTCTGATGAGTTGCCTGTAAACAGACACCTGCATAAATATTTGAGATGAGCGGTGCTAGGGGATAGTAAGTACCAAGGCCCTGGGACAGGCATGTGCTCAGAAAGGCTCTGGAGTGCCAAGGAGGCCAATGGGAGAGACCAAGGAGTCCCGCCAGAGAAGGCATCTGTTACCAAGGTGCCTGGCCATGCCCTGATTTGGAGGTCTTGAGGGATAAACTTTCTTCTTCCCATACAACAGAACAAACAGTGCGAAAAACAAAAGCAAAAAAAAAAATTCCTTCAATAAGTTGCAGACAGGGCTGCCTTTTTTTTTTTAAGAATGCGCTATGCCTCTTTTCTTTTCATTTCTTTTCTTTTCTTTTTTTCTCACTTCTTGCTATGCTAACCTCAATGTTAGACATTTTTGTTATCTCATTCCTGCCTTGAAGCCCTTCCATTGCTTTTGTGAGTATAATTGAATTTGAAGGCTAACAGGTGGTAGCAACATATACCTTTCCCCACAGGGTGTCCATTATACCTAATCGCCATTAATATGGACTTCTGGAATTTGGAGTTTAAGATTCATTGGATTCAGGACTTGGCTTGAGATTTACCCATGCACTCACCTTGGAGAAAGAGTTTACTAAGCAAAGAATACTCCGGAACAATCTGGAGTAGTCCACCCTTCGCAAGAAAGCAGTTTTAAAGTATCGTTGGACATTTTAGATTCCTACTTACTCAAGGATGTTCTTACCTATTCTTTTAAGGTCTTTGCTGGATAAAAGTTGGTTTTCTGAAAAGGCTTTCTGCACATATTTGATAACGGCCTTTGGTATGGTGCTTTTTTTTTTTGTTTGTTTTTTTAAGAAAACGCATAACTCAGATCAGCTTCCCTTCCAGGTTGTGTGAATTAGGGATGTTTGCTGTGTGTGAGCAAGCATTTTCATCCTTGGGTTTCTTGGGTGCAGGGAGCCCTTTATGACTAATGGGATTCATTACATGTGTGTTTAGCCTACCTATTAATAAGGCTTTAACAATATTAAAATCCAAAGAGATAACAGAGAGGGAAGCCTTTGGGGGCAAGGAATCAATTGTGCCGGCTTGCTTGAAAACAGAACAGCAAGATGGCAGCCATTCTAGCCTGTCCTCTTACTGAACTTAAATAAAGCCAGAGGCAATGTCGCTCAGTTGTCCCAAAATGCTTGGTTCACCATAGAATGGGGATGTCGACCTCTTCCATTTGACTCTCTCCACCACACAGACCCTTCATGTCTTCCAGGAGCAGGAATCTCTTTCCTCTCTGGCTTTGGGTCTGTGAAGAACCAGGTCTAGGAGTTTCAGCAGCAGCTAAGGGAAGAGACTGGCTGCCATGTTTGTCCCTTGCCTTTTGTAATTGGCCTTTAGTCTGATCTAATTCAATCTGGCAACGTCTTTTGTCCAGTTAAAGAAATGGTCGATAGGGAATGAATTGTGATGGAAACAGATGGGTTTATGTAGCTTTCATAGACATGGTTTCCCCAGGACTGGACACAAAGGTGACAGTTTTTGGTGATCTCTCTGGAATTGATGTAAATTTTATTAAAAACACATTCTTCAGTGGCATAGGAGTAGAGTGTGGGTTTAACCTGATACAGTGCCCATCCTCGCTGACAAACATATGACCTGTGGCCCTAAATATACTGTAGAGTGTAACACTGTCTTTTTCTTTAAAATTTTTTAATGTTTGTTTATTTATTTATTTTTGAGAGAGAAGGAGAGAGCACAAGTTGGAGAGGGATGGAGAGAGAGAGAGAGAAACACAGAATCTGAAGCAGACTTCAAGCTGTCAGCGCAGCACCCAACCCAGGGCTTGAACCCGTGAACCATGAGATCATGACCTGAGCTAAAGTCGGACACTTACCTGACTGAGCCACCCAGGCACCCCTGCTACCTTCTCCTTTAAACTTAGCAATGCAACCAGCTGTAAAGAAAGATGCTAGAGTATTGGTGAAATCACTATGACATGGCCATTCAAGAGCCATTTCCCCTTTTCTACAACAGGAGAAAGAATGATACTTCTAAAGAAAAAGTCAGGGCCTACAGCTATGATAAAACCAAAATGTCGTGGCATAGCTGGGAGAGGGTAGGAAGGCCAGGCAGCTTATTAGAATGGAAAAAAGAAATACCAAAACACTAAATGCCAATTTATTTACAATAGTTATGTTTGAGTGATGAGGCTCTGGATTTGTTTTTCTTTGTATTTTCTCATTTAAAAAAATGGGTACTGTTAATTATGAGATCAAAGAGAAATGTTCAGTGGCTTATTTTGACCCAATATTTTTCTGTGCGTTTAATTTAGATGGAACTTCTATTTGCATAAAAATTATGCTTGCAATGCATATGATGGTTCTTTTTAATGAAAAAGCCACCATTTTTACCATCCCAGCAGCTCAGCAACCAGTGGGCAGAGTGCCGAGCCGGCTCCTGTTTACTCAAGAGCAGGGTGACACCCACAGCAGACACAGTGACATTAATTTTACCACAAGCTTCCGGCCAGAGCCAAGGGAGAGACTGCAGCCTATTTGGTAACTTGAATGAATATCAAAAGGATAATCAGATATTAGTTAGTCCTGTTCCTCTTTCTCAGACCATTGATAGTTTTGTCTCCTGCCTCCCCTCCCCTATGCCCTTTGACAGAGAATGACAGGCTTGAAGGAGAAAGGGAAAAGGGGAAACTGGTGACTCAGCAAGTACAGGCCTTACCACAGCTTCCTGGCCACCTCCTTCCATGAGAGGAAGGGGAGGAAGCCCAGGGCTTTCTAGCACTCAATATTATATGGAAAAGGTGGACTTGAGCAAATGGTATGGAATGAAGGAATGAATGAGTGGGTGAGTGAATGAGTGAATGAGTGAGTGAATGAATGAATGAGTGAGTGAGTGAATGAATGAATTCCCAAGGTCACTCAAAATTAGTCATAATTTAGCCAGATACATTGCCCATGCATATCTCATCCTACCTCTTCACCCCTCAATCCTGTGAATACCAAAATACGTTTGGTCAAGTATAGACAGCCTTGCCAGTCAGGCTGCTTTCAAAGTCACTGCCATGTTGATATTTCCTTATCATTTTTGCCAGCACTCTGATCTGTGCTTCCTGAATTCTAAAGAGCAGACAACCACCACCACCATCACCACAACAAGCAAGAACAAAACACCACGTTAGAGTAGCCTTTTAAAAAATTCATCTAAGACCTTTTTTGGGGGGAAAAGACAAAGTTGACATTTTCAAAAAGTTTTGGAATAAAATGTATACAAAGACAGGGCACCTGGGTGGCTCAGTCAGTTAAGCGGCTGACTCTCGATTTCAGCTCAGGTCCTGATCTCCCAGTTTGCGAGTTCAAGCCCCGCATCGGGCTTTCTGCCAACAATGCAGAGCCCACTTGGGATTCTCTCTCTCTCTCCCTCTCTCTCTGACCTCCCTTGCTTGTTCTCTCTTTCTCTCTCTCAAGAATAAATTAAGAAACTTAAAAAATATATATATAAATGTACAAAGGCGAATGCATAAACTCAGTGACCATCTGAAGATATACCTCAAGTGGGGGATAATGAGTCTCCCTCATTTAAAGAAGCCTTAAGAGGCAATCAGGGAGGCAATAAGAGGAAAATAATCGTGTTTCTTTCATTAAAAGGAGCCCGATATTTATTGATCCAACAAGTTTACACTGCGTGCACCCAGGAGTGTCATCAGCCCAATCCAGATGGGCGTCTTGGGTAACTGTTTCCTCACATTGCTGCCAAGGGGATTTGCCGGATCGCCTTGTCAGCTTCTGGATTCTTTGGGCACACGGGAGGGGCGACATGGTCTGGCTTATTTCTAAGCCCCTTTGAGGTAATTTCTGGTCCCCTAACTAAGGCAAAATAATCCTGTCAATTCCCTGGACGTTCTCTCCTGCCCCTCCCCCTTCTATTGCCGGAGTTACCCTTCTGGAGGTTTCCGTGTGCCTTGGAATCCCCTGAAAGTGATCCTGGCCTAGGAAATGTCTGTTGCCTCTGTCTGCCTCTTGTTTTCCTCTGTACCCCAGCCACCAGGACCCTCTCCTCTCCCTCCAGCAGTTTTATTCAGCAGGAGAGGAGAGAAGAGAGGGAAAAATGGTCCCCTATTTTATAGCTGTTTCTTCAAGGCGCTCAAACTGCTTTCAGGCATGTCCTTATTACCTCATTAATCCTCATAATGTCCCCTTGGCAGTAGTATTCTTATTTTTGGGATGGAGAAATTGAGGCACAGGCAAAATAAATGGCATGTGGAAGGTCAGAGAGCTGGGCAGTGGAAGAGGCAGCGTGGCCTCTGGCATCTGTCCTGGGCCATCGGTCAGACTGTCCTCTTCAGATACGGAGAGAGAGGGAGAAGGAGGGAAGGAGCTCAAATTGCAGAGGTGCTAGAACGGATGGAGGCAAATTTGGCCATCACTCATCAATTTTCTTGGTTAGTAAGTAGACTGTGAGCCGCCAGGATTTCACAGTGGGACCGTTAACATTGCAGGTGTCCTGTGTCTGGGGCGCTATGCTGGGCTCGGGGATTCTGCAGTTAACGAGACAGACCAGAGACGTGCCTCAGCGGAGTTACTATGTGGGAGGATTCCGAACCTCACGAGCAGGACTGCAGACCTAAGAAAGCCCTACTTCCCCCACCGCAGCCTCACCCCTCCACACCCAGCCTCGCCCCCCACCCGGACTTCCGCCCTGACCTCCTCATGATCTCCTGGCACCCCACCCAACAGAGTCTCCTTTGAAAACCTAAGTGAGATCACATTTTCCCCCTGCTTAGAACCTTCCAGAGGCTTCAAGATGTCAGTCTTCTTGGAAGCCGGTTTTGACTGTGGCTTATGGGAGCCTTCCTGCTCTCCCCTGCTCCCAGGCTCTGTGTTTGCACCTGCTGGGCTGTCTCCCTCACCCACTGTGTTCCAGCTGGGCCGGCCTCCGTGCTCCGAGTCCCCCAGGCACCCGCTTCCTCAAAGCCTTTCCTCGCCCCCTCGCTAACCACAGGCCTCACCTTTGCCCGCCTTTCTTGCACCTTTGGAGGAGGCCTTCTCTCCACATCTCACATCGAGTTCGTCTGCCTTCCCTATTCCCCGCAGCACTCCTTTGCCCTCACCGGCTTTATTTTCCCCCATATGCCATCACCGTGGGACCATCCATCCATTTTCTCTCCCCTTCCATGAAAATGCACTCTGGGGGGGCTGGGCACTCCATCTACTTTGTTCGCTGCTGCTTTTCCATCACCAGGAATCTACCAGGTGCCCAACACGTAACTGGATCTCTTTACAGTGGGTTTCTTCCCGGGGTTACAGAATAACGAGGAGCCTGGAGTAGGGTTCTGTGTTCAACAGATCTCACTGGGGAGCGGAAAGGATCACAGTGGGTGGGGATTCTTTGGGATCTTAGGATGTTGGGCAGGAGTCCAGAGAGAAGCCCAGGACAGGGCTCGCTGTCCATCGTGGGTTTTGCACTTTCTGTTTCAGAGACATAGAAGGATCTCTTCATCTAAAGGACTAAACTGGATTTTTTTTAACTTTCTTTTTGAACTTCCATAAGAGTTTACCTACCTACCTACCTACCTGGTTATGCCATGCCCTGGAGGTCCTCATGACTGACAGTGCTATATGGAGGGCAGGCAGCTCCTTGGGTCACTGGATTCACAGAGAAGTCAGACCTCTCTTTTGTAAAGAGCCTACTTTTCTCGATAATTGCATAATGACGTCTTTGATTCCCAGGCCCTCGTCCCCAGCTGTTTCCTTAGGCATGTGTTCAAGATCCGAGATGCTATTCACCATCCAGAAGGATGCATATTTGTATCTAGCTCCAAAAAAAAAGTTGTGGGTTTTTTTTTTTTTTTTTTGGCCCACATCACTGCTGCCCATGGCAGAAGAATCTAGCAATTAGCAGGAACTGAAAGTGATAATTTATTGCAACCAACACTGTGATCTAATAGTCACACATTACAAAAGCAAAATCCATATTTTTTTTCACCACGGCACTGCAGCACTGCACTTTCTCATGTCTTTTGTTTGCGTTAGGAAAAAAAAAAACATAACCCTCTCCCACTGAGAACCAGAGAGAGCCTCTCAGGGTTCAAGAGGGATGACATTCACGAATGTACTCCAAAGGGGGCTTGGTTTGTATTCTAGGGGTGAGGACTGTGTGGTGTGATTCAATTTCCAAATGATCTTTGGAGAGTACAGGATGCTTCCTTCCCTTTATTTAGGAAAGGTGATCATCTCCCACAAGGGGGTGGTTCCCGACACAGGGGAAGAAACTGAGACACAGACCAGAAACTGAGACACAGACTAGAAACTGAGAAGCTTCAGGTCTTTCATCCAGCGATCACAGTTCAAATCTATTGATTTTGACCACTGAATCTTGCTTGGATCCGAACCTCAGGTGAATTTCCAAACCACCAGGCAACATAAATTACGGGGAAAATGATAAGTCAGGTCCTGCCAGGTGACTAAGGCAGCGTGGCAATGCGTCAAGTCTTTAAAACATATCCCAGTGGCCCAAAAGCATTAATACGTTTGGAACATTGCCTGTCCAGTGTTCAGAGAGGCGCCTGCAGAATTTGATTCCTAGGTACATCAGGTTTTTGAGCTGGAAGAAACTTGAGACACTCTCTATTCCAGCAAATTCCAAACCTGTCTGCTCATCAGAATCATCTGGGAGCTTAAAAACAAAATGCAGGCTCCTGAGCCTCATCTTCCAAAGACACACATTCATTTGCTATAGGTTTGGACCCAAGATGTTCCAAGCAGGGGCAGAATTACACCTGTGGGGACCCCTGCGATTGCACAGACAGGGAAACTTGAGGCTCAGTTTGCAAGATAGTGGGAGGATTGCACACAAACTCCCAGGCCTCCGGTGTGTGGCGTTTTTCCCTGGACCGTGTTTAACCCTGAGGAACCTCATTCACTAACCCCCAGAGATCAGAGAATATTTGTAAGAATTGCTTGGGAAGAGGGGCAATGAAATCTGCTCACTTTCTTCAAGCCCTTCTGATACCTCTGGTTGCATTTCAGTAAATTTCCCCAAAAGGCAATGATCAGAGTGCCCCTAAATATTGAGCGAACTTTCACTGGGATCATCTCAAGGTTTTTCTTATGTCGAAGAGTAAAGAGAATTATTTTCATTGTTGCTGTTGTTTTTCTCTAAAGGTTAAACAGGAATTGCAAACAGTAAGTGTTTACTAGCAAGGTCCCATAAATGAATGAGTTGAGGTGGGTAATAACAACGCAGATACCCCTTTTGGAAAAATTGAATGGAGAGAAATAGCATTCATTTTTTAAAAGTTTTATTTATTTATTTATTTATTTATTTTGAGAGAGATAGAGACAGCATGAGCAAGGGAGGGATAGAGAGAGAGGGAGAGCGAGAATCCCAAGCAGGCTCCACACTGTCAACGCAGAACCTGATGCAGGGCTCAAACTCACAAGACCATGAGATCATGGCCTGAGCCGAAACTGAGAGTCAGATGCTTAACCGATTGAGCCACCCAGGCACCCCCAAGTAGCGTTCATTTCTGCAGAGAATATATACCTTCTTCTTTCTTCTTGAAGGAAGCCTCTCCATCTATTTGTTATTTCTAATTTTGACAGAGCAAATGGTATGATACATCTTTCGCTTTTCTCTTTACGTTAAGAAAAACAGTATTCAGGCCCAGGATAAGGAACCTCACTCCTGAGGAAGACAACAGGGAGGAGTGGAGACTGTGGTAAACTGCAGGGCACATGCTCTGTACAGAGAGGAAGTCACCTTCCGTTCTAGCTGATCATTGCCATTTGGGGTAGTCAGATCCTCTGATTTTATTTTTTCTTTCTTTTCTAAGAGAAATAAGAAATGGAGATGCATGTGTGTGTGCACGTGAGAGAGAGAGAGAGAAATATTCTGGAGTTTTAAATATTGGCAACTAATTCAGTTTATTTTTACCTTTAACATATTGTACCGAATACATATGTGTGAGTCAAAAAGAACAGAGCACTTTGCAGCCCATGGGCCTCAACTTTGAGACTTCTTTTTTTTTAATATTTATTTATTTTTGAGAGAGAGACAGAGAGAGACAGAGTGTGAGCGAGGGAGGAGCAGAGAGACAAGGAGACACAGAATCTGAAGCAGGCTCCAGGCTCTGAGCTTGTCAGCACAGAGCTCGATGCAGGGCTCGAGCCCACAAACCGTGAGATCATGACCTGAGCCGAAGTGAGATGCTTAACCGACTGAGGCACCGAGGCGCCCCTCAACTTTGAGACTTCTGATTAAAAGATACTTAACTTAAGTATGACTGACAAGGGACTATGAGTGACGGCGCTCAACCAGGACAGCGGAACCCATAGGAGATATGTGTTAAGAGATTGATTGCAAGGAATTGGCTTATGTGATTCTGGGAGTTGCCTGGCAAAGCCCAAAATCCATGCTGTGAACGCTTGAGAAAGGCAGCCTAGAACTCTGGGCAAGGGCTGAAGCTGTTGACCTGACCACAGGCAGAATTTTTTCTTGCAGGAAATGCTCAATTCTCTCCTTTAGACCTTTCAACTGATTAAATCAGGCCCACCCAGATGATCTAGGAGAATCTCTCTTCCCCAAAGTCAACTAACTACAGGTTTTAATCACATCTCCCAAATACGGTCCCAGCAACACCTTGATTAGTGTCAAATTAAATAGCAGGGATCTGTCTCGTAGCCAAGATGCCCCATAAAACTAGCCATCCCAGGGTAGATGTTAAAAAAAAAAAAATCAGCCAAGGATAAATAAGATCAAGACCCCTATGTCATCCTTTGACAAGAATCTTAATTTTTTTCTCTTTCTTTTTTTTCCCCCATAAAAAAAGGAGATCGTTTTAAAGAGCCTGAGAAATGAGGGCAGGCCTTAGTGATCCGATTTAGAAAAGAAGCCCTGGGTTTGTGCCAATACAAGATGGGTTTGTGTCTTTAAGTGGCCTTTATTACCATAGTAATAAACAGCAACCGGGCCCAAATCTTACAGGCTTGTGTTGGCTTTGACCAATGAAGTAGAACAAGGCCTCTGAATACCCCATTAGTTCCAGGCTGTGCTTTCATGGCTCTGCACGGGCAGCTCTTTTCCTCCGCAAGTCACCAGCCTCACCCGTGTCTCTTAACAAATGTTGTTGACAGGCCGAGTTGCAATTTTTCTGCATGTTCTGACAGTTTAATTCAGTACCTCTTGGCTAAGCACTCAGCCTAAGGGGGTGCTTTAGCACCTTGG